>CM073587.1:45605679-46805679 GCA_037074715.1 Magnolia kwangsiensis
CCTGGCCTAAAGGGCATCTAACACACTTTGGGTATTATAAATGGTGACTGACGCATAACTCACTAGATTGCTGAATTTTTTATATTCAAATGAATCAGTGATGCGACAAAAAGGAAGTGGGCCCATTTCAATTTTGCTGCAATTCGGTGTACTTTTATCCATTCAATTTATCAATATGGCCCATCTCTGAACGATGACCTTCCAAAATCAGGTGATGGATGTGATAGGTGTCAAACCGCAATTGATACGCCTTTTTCGTAATGACTCATCCACAAGGCGGCCCACTGTTCAGGCATTCCGTGTCCATTGCCATGTCAACCAATCAAAGCTTTGTAGATTTGGGGCCATTAGCAGATTGCTACCCACTGCATGACATCTAAACCTCATCATCTTGTTAGTCATTAGGCCTTATAATCGAGGTCTTGGGTATGTTGTGGCCTAACAACTTGTTTGGATGCGATGATACAAGATGCATTTCCATCAACATTGTTGAAAAATGGATTCAATTTTTAGGAGCCGTGCTTATTTTGCAAACAAAAATTTTATATTTACATTTTAGGGCTTGTTTATTTCACCAATTACAATAGTAATGTAAAAGAAATGGGAAATGATTACAAATTGCTTTACTTGTATCTTGACATTGATTATATTTATCTGTAATAATGATAATTTTACATTATTTGACTTATTCCTTGTAAAAATGTAATGATGGCAATTTTGGATTATTTCAATTTCAAATCATTACCAAGATAATTAGATATCATAATTTGAATTGGAAATTCCATAGTAATATCATGAAAAAGTGCAATAATTTCTCTTAAATACATCAATGATTGACTATCAATCCCGATGTTTGGTTTAGTTATGGTAAAATTGTAATGATGGCGCATTTTCTATACATTAAAAGAGTCATCTTGTATATTGTATTAATTGGCGATTTATGTTTTGGTTTATCTGTTGTGAAATTGTAATGATGGTATTTTTACGTTACTTCAATGCTAAATCATTACTAAAAGGCACTGTTATCATTGTTTGATAATAAAAGTACAATAATTATAAATTCCTTAACTTGTCTGCTAGATACATATGTATTTGATTGACAATTCTTATGTTTGATTTAGTTGTAGTAAAGTTACAATAATGACATTTTTTTTAAAAAAAATTTATCAAAAATTTCAGCTAATCAAACAAGCCTCTAAAGATTCCTAACTGTAGATGAAGTTGGCTATTATTTGATAAAAATCCTAGTGTGTCCTTATTAGAAAACATCAAACTAAGGAATGCGTTTTTATTATTTTTGTTAATTAATTTTTTATTCTGCCCAGCTATATTATTATGGCCATTAGCGAAGTCAAGGTCTTTTTCGTCCTGTACGGCAAACAGTATCCTTTACATTTCGTCAAACCTTGTACAAGGTCGATCGTTTTCCATATCGTGGCACATTCGCCGCCCATACCTTTGTCGGTGCATCATTAGCGTGCGCTTGACCAGGACAAGTCATTAAGGATATGGGCTTTTTGGTACACTCAAAGTTCATGCAGTTATCTTTTCCACCTTTGATTGCAATGTCCATGTGAGTCTTTGCACTGCCATATCTGTGTAATTACGAGCTATGGATGCAATTGGACGCCCCATATCCATTGCCCTCTTCATCATGTTAAAGGTTTGACTGGTATTTACCACTGCCACAACCTTTCAACGGTTATTTATTTGTATGAAATGAAAAACCATTTCAAACTCGTTCTGACTCCACCTACGGTTGAGATTTATCCTGGAGATTGGATGAACATGATTCACATCACGCTACACTGATGACAAGATTGATGGACGGTTGGGATCCCGAACATGTGATGCACTGGCACGTGTGCATGGTGGTTGAAAAATACGGCCGCCCAAATGACTTTTTTTTTTTCTCTGTTTTCAAAAGAGCTAAGAGCTAATTTTCAATGTAGGGGCAGAAATAATAAGCTCTTAAACGGTGCCTAACACGAGTAAACGTCTAAAACTTTCTTTCATATTCTTTCTCGCATGCGATAGCAAATATCCTAATACTCATATGACAAATATTCCTCATATTAATATAAAATCCTCCTACATTTTTGCTGGAAATTGAACAAAAGATATTATCACATTATTATGTTCAGTATTTCATAATCTGTAAATTTCTTAATAAATTTTGCATTAAAGGCTGGGTTTGGTTGCACCTGGGGGTGTACATGAACCAAGCTAGCTCGGTTAGCTCGCTCGACTTGACTCAAAAAAGCTTGATTCGACTTAGTTCAAAGCTGAGTTCGAGTCGAGTCTGAGTCGAGCTGATTTTTTTAGCTCGAAAATAAGTTCAAGCAGGCTCCAGCTCAACTTAACTTGGATAGAATCTATCTCGAATCGAACTTAGATCAAACCAGTTCGGTGACTTGGTTACTTTGCCTTTGATGTTGTTCACCAAGTGTTTGATAAAATGACTCAACGAAGTGTGGGTGGTGGCAAGGAAAGTATGTACATGAAACAAATACGCTTTTTTTCTTGGGTTTTTTTTTTGTTTTTATGTTGCTCAGAAGGTGTTTGATCAAATAAATACCTGTAAAACCATTGCTTCTGTTTCACATCAGTATAGGTGTTTATGGAAATGCCTCAATGACAAACTTGGCTCAATCTTGGCTCGAGCTTGGCCCGAGCTGTTGACCGAACTGAGCTGAGCTGGTCAGTCAAGCTTGAGGACCGAGCCGAGTCGAATTCAAGTTGAGGTCAACCACTAGCCAAACCGAGTAGAGCTGAGGCCAACTCAACTCGGTTTGCCTCGATGTAAACCCATAATTGCACCAAATATCTTGAAATATCATCATATTTCATGATTAAGTAGTCTAATTTGTGCAAAATATCAGTATATTTGGTGCAACCAAACGCAGCCAAAATTGCAATATTTCATGGAGTGAATTTTAATGTAAAAGTTATTTAAAATTTTAAATAATTCATTGTATACACGGAAATGATCGCATGAGGATTGGTGCACATGAGAGTTATGGGGTGGGCTTCACCATGATTCGTTGCTGACATCTGAGCCAACCATAGGATGGGTCCCATCAAGTTAGTTCCAGAGCTCAAAACAGGCTGACTCTTGATTTCAGTGGGCCACATCAAGCGAAACGGGTAGAGAGGAGGTCGTCAACTCTTGATTCTGTACGAGGCCTGCTGTGTTGTGTATGTGAAATATGGACCTCAGCCTCCTAATTTGCACAGGATGAAGGGGCATACAAGTTAAAAAAACAAAAAAAAAAAAAAGAAAGAAAAAAAAGCCATTTCCAGGCAGGAGGCCCTGATGAAATCAAGAGTAAGCATTCCCTCCAACTCTTGGGATAGCCCATTTCAATCGCAAATCCGCCTGAATTTTGGACCCTGCTGGCTCTGACATGATATGGCATATCTGATGGTCAGTGGATGTCAGCAGCAGTCACGGTGGGGCCCACTCCATTTCGCGTATTTTGGTGCGCATGAGTCTCTCTTGCACTATAATGCGCAAGGGCAGGAGAACTCTATGTACACATCTATTTAAATTTTAAAATAATTTATCAATTAAAATAATATTTTAATTTCAAGGAAACCTCAAGTCCGTCAAACTAAGAAATTGCTGAGGCGCTTGTTATTGATACTTTAAAGATTACCGGTGACTTTTTCTCTTTGTCAAATCCTTCTTCAAATGTCAAATCTCATTTTCATTCATGTGACAATGTCAATGTCCCTCAGTCAACTCCATGATCCATGCTCAAATCATCTGAGCCCTCAGCTGCCACCCGTCACTCTTGGGTTGTTGGGACATGGGTCAAACCGGCCTTTTTAGTCCACGACGAAGCCTTGTAATGTTAATTTCGCCACCGGCAGTTAGCATGAACGCAAGAGTCCTGTTCTAGGAGCCGATGTCATGAGATCCGTACAATTTCAGCCCTTAACACAGATGTGGCCCATGTGGTGTGCAACCAATGTGAATTTAAATGGAGATTTTCTAACTCAACACAACTCTCTAATTCAAGCCGGGGATTGATGTGCTTGGCTGTGTGGAGAGGCCCGTTCCAAAAATCAGGCCAGTCCATTAATCAGGAAAACCAGCATGTGTTAAATAATCTGAACCATTGGCAACTTCTTTCCAAACCACCCACTGTTTTTGTAACAGGCCCGATTTGGACTGCACCATCAACGCTCTGGAGCCCACTTGATATTCGGCTTGCACGTCCCACGCATACGTGTAACCGCATGCACAATACTGTGTGGGCCTTTTCAAGCTCTACATTACACAAGCCCATGTGGGCCCATTAACACCAACAACCCCTAATTGGTTTCTTGCTTATCCAAATATCTTAAAAGGTAGGAATGATTCTAATTTCAATGTCATGCTCATCTCATTATCAATAGAAAGAAGAGATGAGGCTGGAGTAGGTGGGCCTTTGATCATTTGGCTCCTGGCTTCTTTTTGGGCATGCATGAAAAAGAGGAGTTAGTCCATCATGGCAAAGAGAAGATAACATGTTAGTATTTTTTGTGGGCCACATGTCGGTTCGGTAGCCTCACATGCACCTTTAAATTTGCATCTGACCTGTGAGGAAAGAGGATCCCACCGTTAAGATGACCATCTGCGAAAATCAAGTAGGTTCACTCATTAGGTGGGCCACAGATCTGCATTGAATGTGGATGATTGGAAACTTTTTCTAAACTGTCCCTTGTTTTCGTATAGAATTGCTCACGGCCAGAATATTTTTCTATAGTTTGATCATCGTCAGTGCAGGGCCCACCTTTTAATCGGTCAGATAGCTTACACAATTTCCTGGCTGGCAAGTGTGCTGCGTGTAAATGTGGGCACCTGAACAGGGTGCCCGTGGTGCCAGCTAACCTTGTATGATGGTTTACTATAACATTCACAGGCTTTTCAATGACGTTGTTAGTGGTCCCCTTTCAATAAACATAGGCAAGGCTGTGTGGGCCCAGCTAAGGATGGAGTTGTCGTCCATGGGTTCAACTCATGTAACCCTGGTTACATTAAAAAGGCACATTGAGCCCTGAGCCTCAGGACAGGAACAATTTGCTGAGGCATAGGATCCAGTACACGTCGGTTATGTTATTGGGTGATCTGCACCTTTGATCTTAAGTGCCCCTCGTATTGGAAGATCCTAGCCGTTGATCGGTGGCCTGGACGGTGCAGAAAGGTATATCAAATATTTGTCAGGGAGATATGTAGTATTGATTATTGGAACAACGGTTCGGAGCGCAGAGCAATGGGCCCCATATGTACGAAACCTTGGGTGTATCAAACCATACACTTTTTACTGACGCGGAGGACAAGATGAGGTCGGGTGAATGAGTGGTCGTTGTCCCATCTTTTCTCGATGCATTTTATATATATATATATATATATATATATATATATATATATATATATATATATATATACATTTTTAAAAAAATTTAATGAAAGGGACCTATCTCATTAGTACAAGTTTAAGAATCTTTCCTTCGTTGGAAGATCCTAGCCGTCCATTATGGCCGTGCAAGGTATAGAAAAAACCCATTTTATTAGTTTACATGCGGAGCCGTACAAGTGGCACCTTATACAGGGATCTGGAGCGTTGATTGGATGGGCCCCTATGACAAGGGACTCTACGTAAACAAAAGAAGAAGAAAAATAAGAGAGACTGGTCTATCTGAGCCATATCAGGAAATGGTTGATTAAAAAATATTGAGGGGGAAAAAAAGCTAAATGGTCCGCATTCAATGAATGGAATTACGCAGATCAGGGGGTTAGGATCGTCAAGTCACCATAAGTTTTGTTGTATGGCTTGTTGACACAGTGGCCCATCAGGTCAATGGTTCCGATTGCCCGATGCACTTTCCACATATGGTGGAGATGCTGGAGAAAAGCGAGCCTCCCTCGTTTTCCACATTGACTCATTCCTAGTTTCATCGACTCTGGCAGAGAGCTCTGATTCATATGCATGCACATGCCAAATGAACACGTGGCAGATGCATACTTTAGACTACTGACCAAATCGTGGGACCCATTTTATATGGATTACTTTCCAAAAAATGAAAATGAACGGATGACCATAACTGGAAGACTGGTGGACATCTATTGAATTGGACGGTTGAGAAAAGGCCGTGGCTGGTATTCAACAGAAGAATATGCATTAACAAGAGGTCAGGATTTTATTGGCAGATTCATATCTACAGTGCATTGTTTCGACGGTTTGGATTTTGACATATGCCTTCCATCTGTACGATGGCTGAGTGCATGCGTACAGTCCACACGCTCGGCCAGCGTATCCCGTCCTTCTTAACAGAAGAAGGCAGGTCTCGCTCGGACGCGGTTTGGCTAGTGACGCTGCCACTAGCCAGGTGGCTAGTTGTCGGTGCTATGTGAGCCCCACCATGATATATTTGTTTTATCCACACTGTCCATCTATTTTGAAATATAATTTTAGATCTTGATCCCAAAAATGAGTTATATTTAATCTCAGGTGGACCACACCATGGGAAAACAGTAGTGATTGCTTGTCCACCACTAAAAACCTCCTAAGGCCCGCTGTAATGTTTATTTGACATATAACCTTTTGATTATGTCATACAGACTTGGATGGAGGGAAAAAATATATATCATCTTGGATCCAAAACTTTTGTCCCCAATAAGATTTTAATGGTGGCCGTTCAATCAACACCGTGCGGTCCACTTGAGATTTATATTAAGCTCATTTTTGGGTTTCTACCATAAAATGATCAGGAAGAATGGGTGGACGGCATGGATGAAACACATACATCATGGTGGAGCCCACGGAGCATCGACCACTAGCCATTGGCTAGTGGCCAGGTTAGTAACCAAGCCGTTTCATCGCTCCTAGGCAATCATACAGTTTGCTCGTGTGTCATCCCAAGCGGTTAATTTGGCGGTCCCCACCTTGGAGTTGGACATGTCTTGAAATCTTTTTATTTTGAAAATCATGGCCCATCGATTAAAGACCTGCAATAGACTGCTAATGATAAAATACTGCACATGTCCGCTTTCAACGAAAAATAGTACAAGTGTCAGATGGTTGGGATCTTTCCGGTACGACCTATTAATTAAATTTTAGACCGAAAATTTTTGTTCACAAAAAAAAAAATAAAATCTTCCCGGAGCTCTAAGGATTAAAATAAAAAATAAAATAAACTTTTACCCGTATTATTTCCTGAAAATCACTTCTCTGGTCTATCAAATCAATGTGTTGTAAGTTTTTTTTTTTTTTTAATGGTTATCGGAACCAATTAAAAAAATACATGTGATGTCACATGCGTAATGTACAACGCGCATATTATATACAAGATATGCAAAGCGAGTGTTGCGGAAATAATAGTTAACACTAGCTTAGATAATTGTCACGCTCCAAATCTAGCTTTGATAATTGTCACGCTCCAAATCCAGAAATCGGATTTACAGGAATTTCGATTACCGAATCCGGTGTCGACAGCCTCCATAGTACCCTATTCTCGGCTCCTAATATTCACACGCCAGATTCCGATCCTGGGATCCTATAAGGAGGATTTTTTTTTTTTTTTTTTTTTTACATTTAAATCGTAATAAGCATAACCACAAGATTACCCAAATCACAAAAGCAACATCATCATCACATATCCACTAATATAATTATATGAGTACAATGCTGAAGGGAAGATACATAAATCGAAAATCAAGCTCCAAAAGACCGCTACACGCTCCAAGCTCAACACAGCTGTAACCTAACATCACCTGCACGCATCTATCGTTCATAAGCTTATAGAAAGCTTAGAGGGTGGTGTAAGTGTGTGCACAAAGTAAGTGTCAAGTATTCAATACAAAACCATCATCATACAATACCGAAATTATTGGTAATTCATAAATCATACATTATCGAAATAAGTAAAAATACTGACAAGATCATAAATCATACAATGACAGAGTAAGCGGAAGTATGGACAAGTTCATAAGTCAATCAATATCAGAATACGTAATATAAAACAGCTATGCACTAAGGAGTCATAAAGAGTCAAATTTCAGATGTCGAGGATGTAATGCAATATACAAGTCCTGCTAAGTCTGTCTAAGCCATATAAGTGCAGAAACATAGTAACCCAAAATGTCATATGCCTGCGGATATAATGCAATATGCGATGTGAATGAAATGACCATGCTTGGAGTGTGAAGTTGGGATGATAATACGTAATATCGCAGGTTACGGGGTCCGCCACAATGGACTTCTATCCAAACCAGTCCCATACCTAAATTTGGATAGTCAGACTTAACGTGGTAAACTCCTGATCTCAGGTTGGTCGCACGCCCAACCGAAATCCTTGCCATAACGAAGGTACACAATAATTAGTTGCGCACCACCAGTCCGAGTGGATAGTGAATGAATGAATGAATGAATGAGCATGCAACTCTTACTCGATAAGTCCACATATCAATACGGTTCCTCTCTGAAAAATCACCGGGGTCTATTACACTCCAAACCAGATTGCCGCCCCATCGCGCGCAACAAGGTGAGTGAAAGAGACCTCACTATCCGTCTGCCAATATCGGGCCCGGCTCGTCAATAGCGGACCCATTCCTCGAGTTGGTCAGACTCAGCCTAGCATTACCCCCTACACTCGGGCGAGTAAGGCCGCACCCCCTTTCAACCGACCACGACACAGTGTAGAGCGCAACCATCTGGTAATTGGCACTCAACGCTCATTTACCCACTCGGTCTAGACGTTTGAGCAATCTCTGGAACCAAGAGGGTTTAGGGACTTTCACCCAGGGATATCTATAGCACCCCATGTAGAACAGATTTTTTCGGTGTCCCATCTGGCCATCCACGAAATACCTGTGGAGGCTACGACCCTGATGTCGCTAGGGCGTATAGTAATCACAACACACAATGCAAGATGCATGAGTCATACAATCCAGTCATACATCAATCCTGCGCATATCGTGCGCTCATGCGAGATATCCTCCGTCTATCAAGGAGTCTCATATATGCAATGGTCAATCACATCTCATAACAAACATGCAGATGATGCATATGGGCATGTATCATGATGCTATGCTGTCACATACTCATAGTCAGTATTAACAATCGGCCTTGACAATGTGGACATTTAACCAACATTGCCCTAAGGAATGACTCACGTAAAGCCTAACATATAGTGGACTCATGGCCTCACATAAGGGCCAAATATATAACACCATGGGCCTTACTCAAGAGTTTAATACACATCACGATGGGCCTAACATACATTACAATGAGTTCCATTGCCTAGCCCTCAAATGCATCACAGTGGGCCTCATCACATAAGCCGCATATACATCACGTTGGGCCTTAAACACGGGTTGGATACACATCACAAAGGGCCTCAAATACAGCTCACATATACATCACATTGGGCCTCGATAATCAGAATCGACGATCAGCCACGACAATCGGAATTGACAATCGACCACGATAATTGGCATCGACCGATAATCGGCCTCGATAATCAGAATCGGTCAATCGGCCATGACAAGAAGAATCGAAAATTGGCCATGTCAATCGAAAATCGGTCACGATCGGTAATCAGTCTCGATAATCGGCCTCGATCGGTAATCGGTCAATCGGCCATGACACGCAGAGTTGACAATCCGGTACGTTAATCGATAATCGGCCACGATCGGTAATCGGTCAAGATAATCGGCCACGATCGGTAATCGGTCACGATAATCGGTCACGATCGGTAATCAGTCTCGATAATCGGCCTCGATCGGTAATTGGTCAATCGACCACAACAATCATAATCGGTAATCGGTCTCAAGACGGGGTTTATAGATGGATGACAGATGATAATTTAAGCAATACCAATGGGGCCCATTCGTTTGGGGTAACCCACTAGAGGATGGTGAAAATGAGCCTATTCAGGCCTAAAGGAAGGTCACAATATGGACATTTAACCATCATGGCTCATCAATGTGGACATTTAACCAACATTGTTTCCAAGGAGTGGCCCACATGGGGCCGAACATGCATGGCCCGTGGCCTCACACAAAGGCCTAATGTACATCGCAATGGGCCTCGTACAGGGGCTACATGTGCATCACATTGGGCCACTTCTTAGGGCCTCATATACACAACGAGTGGGCTTTGCACATGGGCCTCAATACACAGTGTGTGGCCCTACACATGGGTCTCATATACATCAAATGGGCCTTATAAATGCCAAGGTGGGCCTCAACAATGGGCCATGAATACATCAATATGAGCCTCAACCCATGAGCCCTATACACATCACAGTGGATCTTAAACCATGGGCCCCAAATACATCGCAATGGGCCTCGACCCATGGGCCCTAATACATCACCATGGGTCTCAAACCATGGTCTAATATACATAAAGTGGGCCACATTAATGGGTCGCACTAATGAGCCGAATCAAATGGGTCGAATTATATGTGTCAAATCAAATGGGCCAAGCCGAATGGGCCCAAACCAACCACACGATTCATCTATAGATAGAGATTTTTTAGAGCATTATCACAAAATGAATCATATCGAAAGATCATCTGGACCATACTACAAATAACAATGCAGATAATAATTTTCATGGTTAAATAATTCGCAGGGCCCACTCTGAAGTTTATTTTCCAATCAATCTAATCATAAGGTCATAAAGACCTAGATTAAGAGGGAGAACAATTCCCCATTGATCCAGAACTTCCGTGACCCAAATGGGTTTCAATGATAGATGTTCAATCCTCCACTATTTTTGTGGTGTGGCCCACCTGATCACAGGGCAGGTCACATCACGGTGTGGCCCGCCGTGATGTATTTGAAATCCAACCTATTCATAAGTTACATAGTAATAGATGAAGGGAAAACTAAAAAATATAGGCTTGAGTGGAGACTGCTATGGCCTTTAGAAGTTTGTACGGTGCAGGCCGCTGTCCACTATTTTAAATGGTGGGGTCCACTTGAACTTTAGATTTGACTCATTCCTGCACTCATGCCATAAAATGATATCTCAAAATGTTTGAACGGTATGGATACAGCGTATGCATCATGGTGGGTCCCACCGTCCTTGGACGGTGGAGACGTCACGAGCAAGAGGTGTGGCCCACCTAAATAGATGGATGACATGGATGGGTCCAAGGACCCTGCTATCGTACGATAGCAACATAGCTGCCTGCTGCTCATTGCAGTTAAAGGAGTAGGGGTGGGTCCCATGTGCATGCCACCCCTCATACTATAAAATATTATTATTTTATTCTCTTCTTTTTTTTTTTTTGTGTTGTTGCAGGCGAGTACACCCCACTGTCAGTCCACCTACACGGCTGATGTCCAGCGTCCTTAGACGCTGGACGGTATGGATACAATACAGATATCATGGTGGGTCCCACATAGACATGGCCCACCATCATAAGGTGATATAATATATTATATTATATAACTATATATTATATTAAGGTATGCCTAAGTGTGTGTGTGTGCGAGAGTGCAAATAGCCAGCATCCAGACCCTGGACGCTGGATGGACAGCTTAGATGGAATATATCCATCAGCAGTGGGTCCCACGTGGTGGGCCCACCATAATGTTTAATAAGGTCACACAGACTCGGATGGAGAAAAAAAACAAATCTCATAATGGCCCAAAACTTATGGGACACCCAAAACGATTTCAATGGTAAATATTCAATCACACTGTTCCTTGTTACGTGAGCCACCTGAGTCCCAAATATGTCTGATTTTTGGGGTGGCCCACTGCCCCAAAGGGACCCAACAAATGCACGGTGTTGATGAACAGCCTACAAGTGGGACCAGGTCCCTGCCCGTTTTGTCCGTGCGCAACGGGACGCTGCTGAGGACTTTAGCAGCAACGTCCATGCCTCGTTTGAAATCCTTTTTTTTTTTTTTAAAGGAAATGGGTTTATCCGTGGTTTTTCTTAGGTGGGGCCCGTATCCGGAAGATCCAACCCACCCATTGGATTCCTTGGCTCGATACCGTCCAAAAGAGTCCAATATCCAATATGTTTTCATTGTACAAGGACGTCAAAGTGGATTTTAACGATGGGAACCACTGTTTTCTATGTTGTGGCCCGCCAGAAAGTCAGATTGGCTTCTTTTTTTGGATCGATGCCTAAAATGATCTGGAGAATGGAATGAATGGCGTGGATTAAATAAATGCATCAAGGTGAGGCCTGTACAAGTGGTCCATCAAAAGCCAAACAAATTAAAGTACTTTTTTTTCCAAAGAATACGTCCAGCGTCCCTGGACGCTGGACGGGCGGTGTTTATATGAAATTCATCAAGGTGGGTCCCACGTGTGGACGTGGCCCACATGATTTGAATCAATCTGATATCTGTGTTTTCTATCACCAAGGGTAGGGCCCTCATGGCTTAAATGGTTGGATAAGACTTACATTTAGGTGGGGTACATCTGGGTGGGCCACACGGCTACATCATCCACCAAAATATTGAAAGGGAGAGGGAAAGAGAGAGAAAGAAGCACCCACCAATGATATTCTCCTCCTTTCACCAAAGTATCGTAGAGCATCAATGGATGAACTTCAACGGTCGAGATTGGATCATAGACGGTGGAGATGGGAGGTAGGAAAGTGGGCCACACAAGCTCTCCCATGGAGCTTGGACGTGAGTTGCTCTCATGGAGCTTGGGAGAAATGAGAGAGAGAGAGAGAGGTGATAGGTGAGAGATGTGAGTGATGGATAGGTGTACTTGATGGGTGTGGAGAGAGAGTGTGTTGACTTTAGGGGTTGCTTGGGGATGGGTGTTTGTACTTGACATGATGGAAGGAGTACTTGACACTTGATGCGATTGATGGGACATTCTCTTGGGATTGCAATGCGCGGCGTTTCCCTCAAACTGAATGCGGGCCCACATCTCCTGGCGAGGGAATCGCCTCGACGCGCGAGACGCGGCATCGGAACCGCGGCGACGACGCGGTCGCTAGGGTACAAGTCTCGGGTTGAGTCGACTCGGGTTAACGGCGTGTGAATTAGGGTCGCACGCAAATACCGGTTAAAGGTCGAGGTTGCTGGGATTCGACCGGGAAGACCGCCGAAGTCTACCGAACGATACGGTCTAGGATACGGGTCTTACAATAATACACATCATCCAAAGATGGCCTAGCAATAAAGATAGCATGTGGTGGAGCGAAAAAGCAGTACAACAGCAGTTACGGGGATGTGTCAAGAAATACTCTGGAAGACAAAGTGGTACTAAAGTGGTTGTTGTCAATGATTGAATGCGGGAAGAAGCATGTACATGGCTGTTTAAGAGAAGTAGCCATATGTCTCGTACCAACTCAATCAAACAAATCAAATCGATCAATTATCATTTATGTTTCTTAGTATAACCATGTCTTTTACGTTCTTCAACATAATAAGCAGCCTAATCTTACATTAGTAGTTATAATAATCTAGTAGCAAGAATCCTTAATAGTAATCTAACTCTATGATCATACACCGGATGATTTCTATTGTAATATAAGTAGTTGTTCTGTTAAAAAGTTGCTTTGCAATTACTTATTGCACTTGATTATAAGTTTTTTCTTTTATATATATATATATACATGGAAATGCTCACCTGCGAATCAGTTCGTACATATTGCGTATGAACTTTATTGAGAACCCATCACACGTGATGTGGATCCAAAATCTGAACCGTTCATGTGAAGCAGCACCTTGTGAAACCCCCAGGGCCCAAGTTTTACTTTGATCTAAAACTTTTATGGGCCATGAAAAATGAAACAGTTTCCTCTCTTGATTTGCATCTCTTTGCTATGGCCCACCAGAATCTTAGATCAGGGTGAAAATTCACCTCGTAAGGTTTAATGGGATTCCGCATCTTATGGATCGTTCGGATTCGACTCTCATGACATGTGTGCAAAGGTGCGCACGTGCATAGGTGCGTAGGGGAGCATGCCTCTCTCTCTCTCTCTCTCTCTCTCTCTCTCTATATATATATATATATATATATATATATATATATATTGAAAGTCATTTCTTACGGAAGTCAATGTGCAACTCATTTTCAAAGGATGAACCCTACCCTTCGATGATTAGCTAATTATCTTAAACAACATCTTACAAGTGGTTGAATAGGTTATTGGTCTTCTTAGATCCCGGTCATATACTATTAAGTTTGACATATCTATCTTTCTTGGCTAGGGTCAAAGTTGTTCAGTTGGAATCGAGCTACACAGTTAGTTTTGACATGCTCCATATATCACACACAACTGAATTTGAAACCGAGAGATAACAATTTTTTTCACGCCCAGTGGGACACCTAATTTGGTAAATATACTAGTGTGATTCAACAATCGGTCCAACTTTAGAAATATGAGTTAAAGGGTTATCCGAAACTCTTTTGGGGGCTAATGAGCCCACAACACCTTCTACACTGCCTCGCGATGTAGTAATAATTTCGGTAAGATCGAGGTCGAATCCATAGGGACTAAACCTTGTATGTAATCTAAAAATAACCAAAACTAGAACTAGACAAAGATGTAATCTAAATCAGGAAATTTTAAGAGAATAATTGTGAATTACTGAACTAAAACTTGTAAAATTCAAAGGTGGGAAACTAGGGTTTCCAAGGATTCACTTGTAGAGATCAGGGAGATCTATGCTTGATTCAAGAATAAAACTGGAATCAGAGTCCCATCTTCATCCAATTGGAAGATAATATATTAAAAATCTAAATATGAACTTCCTTTGATCTAGTTTTCAAGAGATGAGAGGTATGAGAATTAGAATTGATTCCATCACAAAACCATGCCCATGAGACAAGGTAAACAATAAAATTTTAACTAATATACAACCAATCTGAGAGAATTATGAATGTTAAGAAGGGTTCCATCATCCAACCACGTCCAGGAGATAATGGCGAACAACATGATTCCTATGCTCATAACCTTGATACACGCACAGAAAATACTCAAAGTTATACAGATCTATTGTAATTCAAGTTACAACAAACCATTAAAAACTATGAATATTCCTTATAATCAAACCAAAATCAAAGAAAGTTCAACTTAATATGAATCAAAGCATAGAAAACACTCCATCACGTTACAAGCTTCACCTTTTAGCCTTATCTAAGAGGTTTAGCTCATCATAGACATGATGACACTAAAGGCTCTTAAAAACATAAAGGAAAGAAGAAGCTAAAGAAGAAAATGAGAAGAAAAACTCCTGTTGTGCCATCTACTCTCTCTCTCTCTCTCCCTCTCTCTTTCTTCACATGTCCCCCTAAGATCCGTCCTTTGCCTTGGTGATTCTTAAGCATCAAATCCATACTTTTAAAACCCCTTTTCATTCCAAACTCTTAAATTCACCTTGCAACACAAACATGATTAAAATAGGTTGTTAAACATTATCATGTTCATAAAAATAAGTAATAATTGGGGTCTAATATGTAATATTTGACCCTTGACACAATCTCCAACCAGAATTTACTAGTCCCAAGCAAAGTATGCGAAAAATAATTTGAAAATTACAGGACAATTTTGTATAAACTCATGTGATTTTTGACAAAACATCTAGACAATAGAGCTCTAAGATACATCAATGTTGGGCATTACCTTCTCCTAAACTCAAGCGCACGGTAAACTTCATGGTCAAGTTCAAAGAATTAATCCATCGATTAACACAATTCTAAACATTGAGTTCCATGGGTGTACAGTGTACCTTCGACTTATCACAATTAATGGTCCGATCGTCAATTTTCATGATAACATTGATAACCAAAAAGAGCATTCCGGATAACCGAACCTAATCCAAAACTTGCCTTACAGTTCTGCCTTTTTATTCTTCCAGCTTTTAATTTTTCCATCGATAGCTTCACGCTGTGTCAACCTTTTTAAAGATCTTTAACAGATGGCTGTTTTCGATGAGAACTGTTTTTTTTTAGCTGAGTATTCTTTCTTTTCTTTTCTTTTATTTTTTATTTTTTATTTTATTTTTATTTTTTTAATTGAACATGATGGACAAATTCCCCAGGCTGGTTCCTTCCATGCTTAGTGATTATCAAGTTATCCCTTTAATATTGAATTGAAACCTTAATGTGTAAGCTAGATATGACATGTGAAATCATGACTCAATCAATGTTCAAAACTTCTAATCATGAATTAATAATTCGAACTTAACTGTAAAATCTAATAGGTAACTAAATCCAAGAGTCGTAAATCACCACCATTAAGTACCTTATACTTCTTAAATCAAGACTATCCTTCAAAATCACTCTAATTCACAAAATTTTCAGAAAAAAAATAATTTAATTTATTTTTTTTTTACAAATTTTGGTCAAGACTGAGAAAACATTGATTATGTAACCTAATCTTCCATCCCCAACCTAAAATCTACATTGTTCTCAATGTAAAAGATATAAGCATGCAATGCACATGAGGCAACGAAAATAAAGGAGAGGTGATGGAAAGATAGTACTTGATGAGGAGACTTTACGGCTTTTCCAAAGAGATCTCAGTGTGAAAGTAAGTCAGCACAAGAGTTAAACCAACAAAAAACAAACTACCCTAGAATAAATGGAAAGAAAACTATCTTAACATCATAAAGCCTTCTATCCTAGATATAACATGAAGCAATAAACTAATTCTAAACTAGGAAAGTAAGGGGGAAACTACTCAGTCATGTCGCAAGGTTCCTCCTCCGGCCAATACCTTGATAAATTTCTTAGTAGGTTTCTTAACAAGATCATCCAAAAGCACTTTTTGCAATAGGCTTAGATGCCCTGGAGCATGAATTTTCAGAGAAATTTATAAACCTCATCAAAAAATCTTCGTTGCATCGCATGAGGTATCCAAAGTATATATGATTCACCCGTGACAGAAAAAGTTTCAATGTTAATACTCCATGGGGAATTTGAGACTACGGGTAGATAGAATTTAGAAAAATTTTTAGTGGATGATGTATCCTCAACACATTTTGAAGT
The DNA here is from genome assembly GCA_037074715.1 of Magnolia kwangsiensis. Taxonomy (NCBI): domain Eukaryota; kingdom Viridiplantae; phylum Streptophyta; class Magnoliopsida; order Magnoliales; family Magnoliaceae; genus Magnolia; species Magnolia kwangsiensis. The sequence continues at coordinate 45,622,649 of CM073587.1, forward strand.
GTCAGACTTCGGTTCAATTGTCAGCTCTCCCTCCTGTGATAGTAAGCATTCAGGGTCTATGGAGGGAAGGATTTTAGGATAAGGGTTCTCTCGATTAGTAACAACTACCGAGTTGTTTTCTTGTAATGCATTCACTATGTCTTTTATCATAAGATCGTTTAAATATGCAAAGTGTGTCAAAAAATTATCCAAAGAGTTGAAGAATTTAGTTGAGAGTGGCTCATCCTCTACATTGAAGTTTGTGATAGTCTGCCCAAGTATTCCATCGTCTCTGGAAGTGGATGGACGCATACTCTCTTATTCTCACCCTACATAGATAGATTGAAAATTAATAGGGGAATCATTAATGTGAACACTTTTTTCATTGAAACTACTCAATAGAGTCATTGAATTGTCAAAAGTATATAGCTCAGATGATGGCCTCAACTGGTGGTTTCAAATTCTAAAGTCATATCGAGCAACTTGTATCTCTCCCGAATCATATCATCATTCAATTCAGGGGAGTGGTTCAAACATGTCTCACAAAAATTTGAAGGGTCGGTTGAAAGGGGCTCATCCTCCACATTTAAATTGGATATGCCAGATGAGTGGAGTAGATCCTTATGACAGATTACTTCGTGTACTTCTTGATCACTGACCTGGACCAAACTTAAGATTGATTCCAGGAAAATTTGGGCTGTACATTCATGATTGTCATCCCAATACTCATCATCTTCCAATTCAGTGTAGTACACATGTGGGATGGGATCGCCCTCCTCACATTCTATCCCTAAATTAGGTTGAGGTTCAAATAAATTAACCTCTCCATCGTCATTGAAACCAAGTGTGTTATGTGAGTGAAGTGTGTCATTATCATTGTATTTGAAAGACACCCACGTCTCTTGATCATTTCTTTAGACCGTCATCGAGATCGACTCTTGGGAAAATTGAACCATATGCTCATTAATGGAATCCAACTCCTCATTTTAAATTTTAAAATTCTCCACAAGTAAGTTTAGATTACTTTCCTCGCATTATGTTTCTAGATTGGGTTGTGGTTGGGATGAACGAGCCTCCACTATCTTATCGATGCGCAAATCAAGCATTTCTAATGTTTTTCTAATATCTGCAAGACAGTCCATGTAACTCTGAAATGATTCCTCTTGGATCGTTTCTGATTAGATCTCAAAGGTAGGGGATCCAAGAGAATAATTATTATAACATGTTGTTGATTCATCTTTCCAATTTTGATGTTTTAACTACTCATAATCATACGGATCATAGGTGGGAGAATCTAATGGTTGTTGACACATATTATCATCCATAATATAATCATGCATTGTTTTCTTCTTACCTAATGGGTGATAATAATTCTCAGTCCTATAGTTATGATAACCCCAACACTTACATATTGTCTGTGAGGTGTAATTGTTCTCTTGTATATGATCGCGTAAGAACTTCTTAACCGGTGGAGTGTTATATTCCTGTTGATTCTTGATGATGGTTTCAAAAAAGTTCTAAGACATAGGTTGATTTCTATCATAATCATTATACATCCATTCTTAATATCTCTTAGCTATGTCAGCATATTGATGTTCCCACTCTTGCATGGTGAAACCCTAATTCTGAATCTAATCCTAAAAAAAAAATAATCCTACAACAATATAGAAAGTAAGTAGAAGAGAAGTTAGAAGGAAGTTACCAAATTAAAAGTTCATATGTTAAGATCCTGCAAAAGAAAATAAAAGAAATTAGTTTTTAAAAATAAAAATTTTAAAGTTAGAAAGTTCATAAAATAGAAAGTAAACTACTTTATAAAAAAAGAAAAATTTCTAAAAATAAAAAAATAGAAAGTAAACTAGTTTCTAAAAAAAGAAAAAATTTTAAAAATAAAAAAAATAGAAAGTTTCTAAAAGCAAATTAGGAAAGTTCTAAACCTAAAATTAGGAAGTATGTTAGTTTCTAAAAATAAAAGAAAACTTAAAATTAGAAAGTTTCTAAGAATAGAAAATAAAGCCGTAATCCTAAAAATAGAAAAATTAGAAAAAGATTACCAATCTAGAAAGTCTATATCAGGGTCTTACAAAATAGGAAAGTTAGGTTTTTTTCTAAAAATCAAACAGGAAAATCCTAAACTTAGAAAAATCCTAATCATAACGTAATTCTAAAACCAGTTAATTTCAGATAAACACAACCATCAATCCCCGACAACAACACTAAAAACTTGTTCACAACCCCAAGTGTAAGGTCTTGATGTAGTAATAACTCGGTAAGACCGAGGTCGAATCCACAAGGATTGAACTTTGTACATAATCTAAAAGTAATTAGAACTAGAACTAGATAAAGATATAATCTAAATTAGGAAATTTTAAGAGAATAATTGTGAATTACTGAACTAAAACTTGTAAAATTCAAAGGTGAGAAACTAGGGTTTCCAAGGATCCACTTGTAGAGATCAGGGAGATCCATGCTTGGTTCAAGAATACAACTGGAATAAAAGTCCCATCTTCATCCAATTGGAAATAATATATTAAAAATTCAAATATGAATCGTTTGATCTAGTTTTCAAGAGACGAGAGGTATGAGAACTAGAATTGATTCCTCGCAAAGCCATGCCCATGAGACAAAGCAAATAAAAAAATTTTAACCAATCTACAACTAATCTAAGAGAATTATGAATTTTAGGAAGGGTTCCATCATCCAACCATGTCCAGGAGATGATAGTGAACAATATGATTACTACGCTTATAACCTCGATACATGCATAAAAAAACTCAAAGCTATCACAGATCTATTATAATTCAAGTCACAACAAACCATTAAAAACTATGAATATTGCTTATAATCAAATCAAAATCAAAGAGAGTTCAACTTAACATGAATCAAAGATAGAAAACACCTCATCATGCTACAATCTTCACCTCTTAGCCATAGCTAAGAGGTTTAGCTCATCATAGACATGATGACACTAAAGACTCTTAAAAACATAAATGAAAGAAGAAGTTAAAGAAAAAAGGAGAAGAAAAACTACTGTTGTGCCATCCACTCTCTCTCTCTCTCTCTCTCTCTTTCTCTTTCTTCACACTTCCCCTTAAGATCCGTCCTTTGCCTTAGTGATTTTTGAGCATTAAATCCATGCTTTTAACCCCTTTTTCAATCCAAGCTCTTAAATTCACCTTGCAACACAAACATGATTAAAATAGGACGTTAAACATTATCATGTTTGTAAAATCAAGTAATAACTAGGGTTTAATATGCAATATTTAACCTTCAACACAAATCTAATGCCCAATTTTCTAAATTAGGAGGGGCCATCCTCATCTTGGAGCAATCCTCTTGAATTGATATCAGTTGGGCTGCGTGATATGTAGATGGGAATTCAACATTTTATGGAGTAAGGGAGGGATCAAGCAGAACAAGTGTGAGCTTAGGCCAAGCAATCATAGATTTAGGCAGACACCTTCAGTAGGTGGATGACCTTCCTGACTGAGAACTTAAACCGGATGGTGGCTATCATTGCCAAGAGGGCACCTAATGCACTTCAATAGATTATTGAGGTCAGTTCTGTTAGAAACTTGGTGCTAATACCCCCCAATAACAGAATACGCATCTTGCTCTGTCACAGGGTATGTGGAATGCGATTCCACCTGTTGAATTCAGACAACCTGAGCAAGTGGCCAAAAACTTCATGCCTAAAGTTAGAAATCAAGGAGTGCCTAGGGGATACCATTTCTCTCGGAATCCACCTTATAACAGGGGATAATACTAAGTAGCTCCAGATCCCCCACCAATGGTTGAACCTCAACATCTGAATCGCGATTAAGTTATACAACCGGTCTAAAAAGTGGCAAGCCAAGTTCTTGGCCGCACAATTGCTCAGGTATACCACAAACCTTATCCTGAATGAATTGACCGACAATATCCGTTACCTAGGAATTATCGACTAGACTTTGCACTTTTCACAGGTGACATTGGTCAATTGACCATAAAGCACATAGGGCACATAGGTCAATTTACTAGGCAATGTGGTGAATTGTCTAACAATGATTATCATAAGTTACAAGTATTCGGTCATTCCTTAACAACAGTGGCATTTACTTGGTATTCTAATTTGTTTTCAAATTTCATCCAAACCTGGCAAGAGATGGAGGAGAAATTTTATGCCTAGTTCTTCTACAAGGACAAGGAGATTTTCATGGCCAACCTTGCGTGTTTTCGGTAGTTTCTTAGTGAATTGATTGAAAAACTATATTGTCCTGTTCATGTGAGCGAAAAGTCGATGCAAGGTAATCACAACTGCGGCCAAGTTCGTATAACTCGCCCATAGTTATTTGGAATTCAAACTCTGCAAAAAGCTTCTTAGGACAAAGTTTGTGGATTTATACGGTTTGATAAGAAAAGTATCCCAATATGAAGCCATTCTTTAGGAAGGAGTAATGTAAAAGAACTTGTTAATTAGGACAGACTACTATGATCCTAACTACGAGGTGGTTGCGACTGAGGTAGTGGCTAAGAAGCCATTTGTGTCTTCGGCATTAGTTAGAACGGAAGCAACTGCGATGACCACATAGAAAATAAAATTGTGGCTTGACCACTAATTGAAGAATGAAATTATGTCCAGGTATCCTAGAGGGGGTGAATATGACTTTTCTAAAATATTTACCCTTTTTAAAATAGACAGAGCCTAACTTAAGTTTACTAATTAAACTAAGTAAGACAAAGTAACTCTAAGGCTTCCAAGCTAATAGATGATCCAATCACATAGGCTATATATGATTTGTAAGTTAAGCAGTTAGCTTAGAGAGATAGTGTATATGTGTGTGTTAGATATGATTCTTATTAATCCTAAAAATTCATTCAACCATACATTATAATTAAATATTTAAACCATATAAGTATAATTAAACAGATTTACAAAGATAATCCCAAGCATAACAATATATAGTGGTTTGGGTACGTGCCTACTCTACTCCTAGTGGATGCACTTAACCCATTAGTGTACCATATTTCACTATCCAATGGTTTTAAATCATGTTAACCATGAACCTTTACAACCTACACAAGGTTAAACTAAGGAGCCTACACAAGGAAACCTTAGATGCATATACAAGGTAACAGGTCCTACACAAGAACACTTCTAGAAGCTTATACAAGGAAATCTGTAACTACATAAGGTAACAGGTCCTACACAAGGACATTACACGTATTTTCCTATCGGAGGCCTACGAAAGGACTTACTAAGTTTTTCAACTCAAACTCTGAATCTCAATCCTACACAAGGAAAGGGATTTAGACTCAATGGTCTCTTGATACTTACTTGAAAGTGAGTGAACTCTGTTTTTAGCACATGTTGATGATGATCTTCTTTATGGTGAAGAATCTTCAGCTCCCTTGATCTGCAACAACTATAAATGCTCCAATGCAAGACATCAATGTTGGGTCAAGGTATTTTGATGAATCTTATCTATTGAATGTTGGTCATTAAGTGTGGATGAGATTCTCAAATATTATGCATTCACAGGATTCCAACTTAATGATTCACCAATAAATGATTTGCTGGAAGATCCTTGAATGGTGGAGTTCATTCTTCAATAAAATCTATTGATTTTTCAATGATTGCATTTAAGATAAAGTTGAAGGATGAACTCCCATGAGAAAAAGGATTTAAGATGGTAGGTGATATTCCTATAGTAATAACTCTCTTAAATCTCATTATTTCTCATTGAAAAACTAAGAGAACAAGCTTCAAATAAATAGCTAAAAATCCCAACGATAAAACAACGGGCAGATTTTTGTCAGGATTCAATGTCATCAAACCTCCTTCGATGTAATCGAATCCCTGCAGTAAGATTTTTATATAAGTTATGTATAGATCTGCTTGATGTTAGCTAGTAGCCTTCAATGTCATTAAAAGGGACATTCGATGTTATCGAATGCTAGCTCGAAGTCATCAAATTTTTTTCTTAAGAGTGCTTGAAGCTTGCTGGACAGTTTGGTTCACTATCTAGATGTCATCGAACTATCTTCGATGACATCGAAGGCAATTTGAAGAATTTAGGATTTTTCTTTTAAAACTCTCTAGATAAAATTGGTCTATTTTCGATGTCATTGAATGAACATTTGATGTCATCAAATTTTAAAATTCAATGTCATTGAACATAGTTCGATTCATCGATCTTTTTACTGATTTTTCTTTTGAGCTTGCTGGACCTTTGAGTGCTCATTTTCGATGTCATTGCGATAGGTTCAATATCATTGAACTTATCATCGAAACCTGTTTGATGTCATCAAGAATTTCTCCAAAATATCAGTTTGGTCACTGGACAAAATGGGGCACTTTTTTGATGTTATCGAACAGTGTTCGATGTCATCGAAAGTTGCAGAAAACATGTGCCTATTTAGATTTACTTGTAACTTGATTTTTTATTTTTTCTAATCTTACCAAGATATTTTCTTAGTTGATTTTGGGAAATATTAGACCACTTTTAAGGGGATTATTATATGGGGTGTTTTGTTCATGGGATATGAGGGTTAGTTTACCTTTGGAATGCCTTAAACATCTTCACCATGTTGAGTCTTCAAACTTTGCAGTGTTCCATGAGGGGCTCACTTGACTCTTTGACTCAACCGTCACGTTAATTGACAAATAAGGGCACTTTTAGATAGCTTATAAGGTATATATGTTTGACATTACTCGAGTTAATGAAATCTTTGATATCATGTTGGCCAAGAAATTCATTAAAATTCTCATTAACCATAGAATACCCATAATCGAAGAACTAAAAAAGGCCAAGTATTATAAGTGGCATGGAAATCATTCCCACTAAACTAACAATTATATGATTTTCAAGAATATCATCTAAGAAAACATTGACCGAGGATTACAAAAATTCACTAAAAAAGAAAAGGAAGCAATGTTGATCAATATTGATCCATTTCCAACTAACCTGGAGATCAACATGGCCATGGTCAATCTTCAAAATCTAGCTCAACCACGACAAAATGTTAACCTTGGGGCTTGTGAGCACCAGGTTATTGTATGACAACTTGGTAAGAGATGTTATATGCCTTGGCAGGCTGCCACAAGTGCAGAAGTGTGGCCGTGAGCAGTACCACACATCAACTATGAAACACACCTGTGCGGTCGATGTACAAGGGTAGTCCAGCCGACCAAGTTGTTACTTGGTTCGAAAAGTCAGATCAAACCTTAATTTTCATAGAGGATCGAAGGAGCGAGCTCCTATCAGCAATATAAAACATATTAGCTTCATATTAGCCACTCTCTGCTAGCTCCATTGCTAAGATAGAATGATCAAACCTTTCCTTACCTAAGAAAAGGTCTTGAGGAGGGTGAGTCACCCCTAAATTACCAACTGTACCTGAAGGGATGACTTGCACACAGAAGCTGTGTTGGCAAAGACGATAGGACACTAAGCGAAGGGAATTGGCTTACATAAAGAATGTGCCTCAGCTAGTAGCCATGCGACCATTGAGGGTTCTTTAGCCAGGAGATGAGTAGTTGGCTGTGAATACAATCGATTTGGTAGTGAAATCAGTCTCATATCATCTAGTTGTGGAAGGCTAGCAAATTAGTATGGAAAATAGGAAAGATACTGAAAACTTTGAAGGTTCGACCAAGTATCTCAATGATGAGTGCTTCTCAGATGAATACCTATTGATCAAAGAGCTTCTTGCTACAACAAAATTGTTGAAAAAAATCTGACCAAGTCTTGAAGAGGTAGAGGTGGGTCCAATGGTGAATAGCCCAAGTACTGTACCCATTATCAAGAATGCTGAAGAGAAACAAAATTAGAAAATGCCCGAGGAGAAATGTACAAATTCTGAAATAGTGTTTGGATCACTATTACTAGTCTTGGTGGACTGCAACATAGTTCTCACACTCCCATCGAGTTTTCAGGCCAAGCCATCGTGGATAAAGAGTTGTTAACCAAATCAGTTAAAATTCACATTAATTAAGGAAAAATACACATCAAGCAATAGGCTAAACTTCAGCTAAAACGGTCACATCCGGGATGTTACATTTTAAGTGGTCCTACTCACTCCCTCCCCTCTCTAGGACTTAGTTGTAATTCTAAGCTCTGCCAAGCTTACATGCATAGCATGTGGTATCATGTTAGACTATCCATGCAATTTCATCAAGCCTAGCTTATACACCCATTTAAGTTATCGCGATGGTTCTCAAATCAATTGGAGTAGAGTCGGGATTTGAGATCCATGATCTTCTCAAAGGAGGAGTATCATAGCTCTCATTTCTTCTCTTAAATCTCCCACAACACAAGCTAATTCTCACACCATTCATTTTTTTATATAATCGTTTTCACCTATTACATGACCAGTTTCTCATACACCCCTATTCCTCTTTGGGTGATTTTTAAGCATATGCTCTCCTTTCTGGCATCATTCCAATGATGGCATTCTTTGGCAAAATAACTGCTTTCCACACACAAAGCAACTGATATTCTTCTATTATGTTTTTTTTTTCCCTCATATTCTTGTGGAAGTGTGGGTTTTTCTTCTTTGGATTTCATATCCTTTATTTTTTCTGATCTTTTTTATTGTTTTCAACAAGATGGACATTTATTTTAGAATATATTTTTATAGATTGTTTATTACAATGCTTTGCTTCTTCTTCTATCAAGTGTGGAGAATGAGATCATTTAAGGTCCTTTTCTTTCTCTTATGTTTAAGAAATTTTTTATATTCCTTCCATGAAAGTAAAAGTTTCTCAATAATGATGGAAGCTTGAAAGCCATAATCTATTTCATACATTTGGATAGAATTTCATTCACAGAATTATGTAGATTATGAACTTTCACAGAATTATGTAGATTATGAACTTGATCCACTACATGTTTTTCAACTATCATATTAAAATAAATATACTAACCCACACCATATTTCTAACTCCATGCATCTTTGAAATTGTGGTAAGACCGCTATTATTGAAGTATGGAAATATGTCCAAGTGTCCTAGAGGGGGGTGAATAGAACTTTTCAAAATTATTTACTTATAATAGCATACAATGCCTAACTTTAACCAAGATAAGGCAAAGTAACTCTATGGCTTCTGTTCACTCCTCAAGTGCAGGGTTGTGATGTAGTAATAACTCGGTAAGACCGAGGTCGAATCCCAAGGGACTGAAACTTGTACGTTATCTAAAACTAACTAGAACTAGAACTAGGCTAAGATGAAATCTAAATCAATTAGCAATGGTGGAATACTTGTAGAATAATTAATCTAAAACTTAGGAAACAAATCAGAGATAGGAAACTAGGGATTCAGAGGATCCACTTGTAGAGATCAGGGAGAATTTATGCTTGCATCAAAAATTATGAAAATTACTGAACTGCCGTTGATCTAGTTTTCAAAGAGATGAAAGGAAGACAAATTAGAATGGATTCCATCACCAAACCATGCCCAAAGACTATGGCAAACAACAGAATCAAACTAATTACCACCCAATCACATGTATGTAAGTTAGGAAGGGTACCGTCATCCGACTATGCCCAGGAGACTATGGTGAACAACAGGGCTTCCTGACATCATAAACATGAAAAGAAAATAGAAATATTCAAAGCATCGCAGACCCATTGTAATTTCAGTCACAACAGACCATTAAGAACTAAAAATATTCCCATAATAATCAACTAAAATCAACGTCGATTCATGAATAAAAATAAAAATAAAATAAAATCTCCCATCTCACTACAAGCTTCACCTCTTAGCCCTAGCTAGGAGGATTTAGCCTGCCATGGATGAGCTCAATCCAAATAAATAAAGACAAAAAGAAAAGGAAAAGAAAAGGGAAAGAAAAAAACCAAGCTCCTCTCTCTCTCCTCTGCCCACGCTGAAACCCAAGCTCGAGCCCTCTGTTCTTCCTCCCAAGACCTTGAATGAATGCTCCCCACGTCCAAAAACCTCCTTTTATAGCTGCTGGAAGGCTGGAGTCAGTGACAGAGTTGTAGCAGGACACGGAGTGCAATTTTCGCAGCCAAGTTCGGTACCATGAAACACGCCACTTTCCTCACTCAAATTCCAAAGAAACACCGTCCCTTAGGATTTTATTGGGTCCTCTACATGATAGACAGTTCAGATCTGCCATATGATCAAAGATGGTGGGCCAAAACCGTCCGGAAAAGTCAGTTTTCGCGGATGTGCGAAACCTTTCGCACTATTTCACTGTTGTGGTCGGTGGGCCCCACAGAAGCATTTTCTGGAAAATCCACCCCGTCCATTGGATTCAGAATGAAATTTCAGTCAAGAATGGGTGGTTTTGAACGTCCATTGACGTGGCCCAGAGAAGAAATCACAGAAGAATCAGTTTTGAACGTTACCGAGCAGCCCTTTTGTGGCCTCTGTATCTCACACGTGTGCACGCATGGGTGCAAAAGGTCAGCATGGTTTTGTAGTTCTCGAAGCCCTCTACACGGTGGACGGTTCAGATCGAGCTTATGGAGCACGTGTGGGGCCCACAGCTGATCGCAAAAACGGCCAGCGGCCGTGCATTACATGGACGCGAAAACGCAATTTTCTTCCGCTGTGATGATCGGTGGGGTCCACTTAGCTTTCTTTTCGAAAATCCACACCGTCCATTGGCTTCAGGACGAACAACCGTCCAGGAATGCTGAGTTTTGGAGCCATTTCGGTGTGGTCCACAAAATCTGTAACCCAGCCGTCCATCCTGCGTTTTCCATCCATCTATGTCCGTACCTGTGCATGGGATCAAAAGGACAGCTTGGTGAGGTTAATATCCTCCCTTTACACGCAATGGACGGATCTGATCTATCAAAATATCGACGAGTGGGGCCCACAGTCGATCCCCGCCGTCGGTCGTGAAGACGCTGTAGCGTCTTTCTGTTTTGAGAAAAACGTCGGTCAGCGCCTGTGCTGACCGACTTCTTGATTCAGTACTTGGCGTCCGTACGTGTGCTGTGCACACGCACGATGTAAGGTGGGTTCCCCTTTGATGTATATGTGAAATCCAGTCCGTCCATCCACTTTGTAATATCCTTTTAGACGTTGAGACCAAAAGTGAAGCAGATCCAGATATCAGGTGGGCCCAGAATCAACGGTTTATGGGCTGATCTGTCAGTTGGGGCACTTCCCGAGATCTTCAATGGCTGAAATTTTATATGTACGGTTAATTTATGGTCCTCAGGCGACGTATGAAGTTTCGAGCCGAACGGATGGTGGGAACCTTGTGATCTTGCATTCTGGACGTCCTTCAGGCCACTTGAGCTTCAATTTCTAACTTTTCTCAGATTTCTGACCGTGTATATTTGTCAATCTTGGTCCCCTGGAGTGTGTCCCTTGCCTTTGGCGTCATCAGATCGTTAAATCTCAACTTTTAACATCCTTTTTCCATCCATGCTCATAAAATCACTTTGCCACACAAGAATGAGAAAACGAGCCATTAGACAGCATTATATTCGTAAATTCAGACAATATCTGGGGTCTAATATGCAATATTTGACCCTCAACACAACCCCCAACCAGCATTTTGCTAGTTTCGTGCAAAGTATGCGAAAAATAAGTTGAGAATTATAGGAGAACTTTTTATGAAATCGAGTGAGATTTTGAACAAAATACGAGAAATTTAATATTCATGAATGTTAGAAATTGTATTCTCCTGAGCTCAAGCGCACCGTAGACTTCATAATCAAGTGTAAAGCATTAATCCATCAATTAGAAAAATTTTAAACATTGAGATTCATGGATGTATAGTGTAATCTCAGCTAATCACATTAAGATTGAATTTGTTATTTCAGGATCTCATTGGTAACCAGCAAGAGAATTCATGATAACCAAACTTGCCTCATAAATTTCATCTTTTGATCTTTTCAACTTTTTATTTTTCCATTAATAGTCATGCTAAAAAGAGGAATCAAATCCTTACCAATAGGGAGCAAACCTATGGCAAAGGACCAATTACCTTATAATTTTTTTTTTTGAATGTTTAACCTTGGGGAATCAAACCTTCACCTGTAGGGAGCAAACCCATGGTGAAGATTAATTGCCCAACCTGTTCAATTTTTATACCCTGATGACAAGATATTTCAGATTGGTTCCTTTCGTGCTTAGTGAGTACCAAGTTAATCCTTCGATATGGAATTGAAATCTTAATGTGTAAGCAAGACGTGTCCTGAAATCATGATTCAATCAATGTTTACAACTTCTAATCATGGATTAATAATTCACTTAACTATGAAATCTAACAGATACGGAATCCAAGAGTCATAAATCCACCATTATGTACCTTGAAAATCTAAATTAGGGATATCTGTCAAAATCACTTCGAATTTGTAGAAATTTGCAGAAAAATAAAAAAAATAAATAAAAAAAAAAATTTCACAATTTTTTGCTCAAGACCAAGAAAATACTGATTAGGAAACCTAATCTCCCACCCCCAACCTAAAATCTATATTGTCCTCAATGTAAAAGATATGAGCATGCAATGCACATGGGACAACGCAAGTAAATGAGAAGTGATGGGAAGATAGTACCTGAATAACGAATCAAGAGAGTTTCCAATAGATCACGGCATGGAAGCTTCTCAGCATGAGAGAGAAAGCAGAACAAAAATAACAAAAATAAAATCCTACCTATACCACTTTCGTAGGTGCTCTCGATTGCATTTAGCGTATGCAACAAGCCTTTAAACCCCTAGGTTACCCCTAGTGGACGAGTTGTAGTCTCGTGAGGGTTTGCAGTAATGTTACCCATAAACATTGAACTAACTAACCTATGAAAGCGACTATCCTAAACCTATGGAAGCGATAAACCTACCTATACCTCCATCAGACTCGGAGATCAGTCCTGGTAAACAGGAGCAATCAGAGGCATGGACATGTCCTCTGAATCAAATGTCTCAACAAATGGCTTTAATCGATGTCCATTAACTTTAAACTCCTTGCCATTGTCGGGATCTCTTATATCGACGGCCCCATGAGGATAAGCAGTAACAACAATGTAAGGGCCGGTCCAACGAGATCGAAGCTTACCCGGAAAGAGATGTAGTCGAGAGTCATACAAGAGGACTTTCTGACCAGGCGTGAATGATTTCCGTAGAATATGTTGATCATGAAACGCCTTCATCCTGTCCTTGTAAATTCTTGAGTTTTCGTACGCATCGTTCCGGATTTCTTCAAGTTCATTTAACTGAAGTTTGCGTAGCGAGCCAGCGTTGTCCAGATTGAAATTCAGATTTTTGATCGCCCAGTATGCTTTATGTTCCAATTCCACAGGCAAGTGACAGGCTTTCCCATAGACAAGTCTAAAGGGAGATGTTCCAATAGGAGTTTTGAAAGCAGTACGGTACGCCCATAAGGCATCGGTCAATCGGATTGACCAGTCCTTATGATCAGGGTTAACCGTTTTCTCTAGGATATGTTTGATCTCTCTATTGGAAATCTCAGCTTGTCCACTTGTTTGTGGATGGTATGGGGTGCTCACCTTATGCGAGATACCGTATTTCTTCATTAAACTCTCGAATGGTCTATTACAGAAGTGTGAGCCCCCGTCACTAATGATGGCTCGAGGTGTTCCGAACCGCGACAGGATATTATCTTTTAAAAATTTAATGACCGTGCGATGGTCATTTTTGCGGCACGAAATTGCTTCGACCCATTTAGTGACATAGTCTACGGCGAGCAAAATATACAGATTTCCAAATGATTGGGGGAATGGTCCCATGAAATCAATACCCCAACAATCAAATGCTTCTATAATAAGGATGGGATTCAAGGGCATCATATTTCGACGGGACAATGCTCCCAATTTCTGACAACGCTCACAAGCCTTGCAAAACTCATGAGTGTCCCTGAACATAGTGGGCCAGTAGAAGCCACACTGTAAAATCTTGGCCGTGGTCTTTTTAGCAGAAAAGTGACCACCACAGGCCTGTGAATGACAGAAGGAGATGACACTCTGATGCTCATCGTCTGGTACGCATCTCCTTAAGATTTGGTCTGGGCAATATTTAAACAAATATGGATCGTCCCAGAAAAAGTTACGCACCTTGGTAAAGAATTTCTTCTTATCTTGTGACGTCCAGTGTGTCGGTATGGCACCTGTAGCAAGATAATTAGCAATATCAGCGAACCAAGGTGAATGGGAGACTCTAAACAGTTGTTCATCAGGGAACATGTCATCGATATGGGTCACCTCAAGGGAATCAGAGGTATTAAGGCGAGAAAGATGATCGGCTACTACGTTCTCTACTCCCTTTTTATCTTTAATTTCTAAATCAAATTCTTGGAGTAGAAGGATCCATCGTATCAGGCGGGGCTTAGAATCATTCTTAGAAAGAAGATACTTAAGTGCCGCGTGATCTGTGTAGATGATGATTTTGGATCCGATCAGGTAGGACCTAAATTTGTCCAAAGCGAACACTACGACTAAGAGTTCCTTTTCCGTAGTCGAGTAGTTCACTTGGGTAGGATTTAGAGTCCTACTTGCGTAGTGAATAACGTAAGGCCGCTTATCTTTTCTCTGGCCTAGAACCGCTCCAAGAGCATAATCCGAGGCGTCGCACATAAGTTCAAAAGGAAGACTCCAATCAGGTGGCTGCATGATAGGTGCAGTGGTTAGCATGCCCTTAAGCTTAGTGAAAGCTTCTTGGCACTGCTCAGTCCACTCGTATGGTGTATCCTTTTGAAGAAGATTACATAAAGGACGAGAGAGGAGACTAAAGTCCTTTATGAATCGTCTGTAAAAGCCTGCGTGTCCTAAGAAGGATCGCACGTCTCTGATATTCTTGGGTGGAGGTAGGTTAGAGATAAGATCAATTTTTACCTTATCTACCTCGATTCCTTTGGACGAGATGATATGCCCAAGGACAATTCCCTTTTGAACCATAAAATGGCACTTCTCCCAGTTAAGTATCAAGTTTTTTTCTTCACATCTTTTCAGTACACATTTAAGACTTGCTAAGCATTCGCTGAAAGATGAACCAAAAACAGAGAAGTCGTCCATGAAGACCTCTAGATATTTTCCCACCATGTTAGAAAAGATACTCGTCATGCATCGCTGAAAGGTGGCAGGGGCATTACATAACCCGAATGGCATCCTTCTGTAAGCAAAGGTGCCATAGGGACATGTAAATGTGGTCTTTTCCTGATCCTCAGGGGCGATTCCAATCTGATTATAACCTGAATACCCGTCAAGGAAACAATAATAGGAATGACCAGCTAGCCTTTCCAGGATTTGATCAATGAAGGGCAAAGGAAAGTGGTCTTTCCTTGTGACGGTATTCAGCTTTCTGTAGTCAATGCACATTCTCCAACCAGTAGTAACTCTGGTTGGCACGAGTTCATTATTGGCTACGATGGTGATCCCGGACTTCTTAGGAACCACTTGAGTTGGACTCACCCATTGACTATCGGATATGGGGTATATGATCCCCACATCCAATAGTTTGAGAACCTCGGCCTTAACCACTTCCTTCATGTTTGGATTTAATCTACGTTGTGATTGCCGAACAGCCTTTGCATTGTCCTCAAGATATATACGGTGAGTACAAATTGATGAATTAATTCCCTTGAGGTCCGCTATCGTCCATCCAAGAGCTCCCTTATGCTCAATGAGAGTAGATATCAGCATACTCTCCTGTTCTTTCTCTAGGTGGGCAGAGATCACCACCGGATATGTCTCATCTTGACCTAAATAGACATATTTTAAATCAGAGGGCAAAGGTTTTAGGTCAAGCTTCGGTGGCTTGAGGTTAGACGGTAGAGGCACTACATCAGTTTGGGGCAATTCTTCAATTTGTGGCCTCCACCGGTTAACTTCAAGTACCGGTGCAGTATCAAGCATGACACACGTCTCCCTAATTATATCATCATCAAGATCATGGGAGTGGGCCAGGCACGTCTCTAGAGGATCAGAGGATAAGGTGAGAGGTGTTCTATCTTCCACTAAATAATCAATCATGTTAACATCGTGGAAATCGTCATCATCCTCTGAGTTGCTGCCGTTATTGAAAAAGATATTTGATTCCAATGTCAAATTTCCAAAGGACATAGTCATAACACCATTCCTGCAATTGATAATTGCATTTGAAGTAGACAGGAATGGGCGACCAAGAATGACGGGAATATGAGTGCTCGTGTCATTGATGGGTTCAGTGTCCAAGATGATAAAATCAACAGGGTAGTAGAATCTATCCACCTGGACCAACACATCCTCGATGATCCCTCTTGGTATACGAACAGAACGATCAGCAAGTTGTAGTGTGGTTCGAGTGAGTTTTAATTCACCCAAACCTAACTGTTGGTATACCGAATAGGGAATCAGATTGACGCTTGCTCCTAAGTCAAGAAGTGCGTGATCAATTCGATAGTTTCCGATCACACATGATATGGTTGAGCAACCGGGATCTTTGAATTTTTATGGCACATCTTATTTCAAGATGGCACTCACTTTCTCAGTCAAGGAGATCTTCTTTTGAACACTTTTCCGTCGTTTGGTAGTGCATAAATCCTTTAGAAATTTAGCATATGAAGGAATCTGTTTTACAACGTCAAGCAGAGGAATGTTGACTTTCACTTGTTTCAACACCTCTAGGATATCCTGAGAGTTAGATAGACGTTTTGGTTCAACCAACCGTTGGGGAAACGGAGTAACTGGCTTTTCTAGAGGTTCCGGTTCAAATTTTTGTGGGGCACCACTAGATCCATCATTGTTGTCCTCTTCTGGTTCTTGAGGCTTTTCGGGCCTAACCGGAAGGGTTTTATCAATAACCTTCCCACTCCTAAGAGTCGTGATGGATTTAGCATGCCCCATTTGATTTGAAGAGCTGGGATCACCTGTCTCGTATTGCGGTTTCGGATTAGGGAGTGATTGTGCAGGTAGCATACCTTTTTCCATAGCCGTCATACGTGAATCTATTTTTTGCATAAAATCTGAAATTCCTTGCATTGTCCGAGCCAGCTCTTGTATGGAAAATTGAACCGATTCTTCTTGAGGTTTCCCCTGATTTGGATTTTAATTGAAGAAACCTTGAGGGGTAGCAGTTTGTCCGTTCCTCCAACTAAAATTCGGATGATTTTTCCAGCCAGGATTGTATGTATTAGAGGGTGGTCCATTGAAAGGTCTTTGATAGTTATTTACGGCATTAGATTGTTCATTCAATACATCTCGAAAGGCAGGTATTGAAGGACAATTTTCAGTAGTATGAATGTTGCAATCACAGATGCCGCAAACACTTTCATTAACCTTTTCCTTCCTTCCTTCCATGGCCTCAAATTTTCTGGTGAGATTGGCCACCTTAGCGTTAAGATCATTATCTTCTTTCAGGAGATATATTCCTCCTTTTTCCCTTGAATGAGTTGGCCTAGACGTAGTATTCGTCCTTGGGTAATAGTCCCATGATTGTGTTTTTTCAGCGAGACTATCGAGGTAATCCCATACCTCGTCGACATTTTTATTAATAAAATCTCCGTTACACATTGTCTCGACCATTTGGCGCATGGAAGATGTTAGCCCATTATAGAAAAAATTCGTAATGCGCCATATTTCAAAGCCATGTTGTGGGCATGCATTAACCAGATCCTTGAACCTCTCCCAACATTGGAAGAATGTTTCATCTTCCTTTTGGGCAAAGTTCATGATTGCTCTCCCGAGGGTAATTGTCTTATGATGTGGGAAAAATTTCTTTATAAATTCCCTCTGCATATCATTCCATGTGCCAATGGATCTAGGACGCAGTGAATGTAACCACGTCTTGGCTTTTTGTTTCAAGGAAAATGGAAAGAGTTTCAGCCTAATAGTATCCTCAGATACATTAGGAAAGTATAAGGTGCCTATGATTTCATCGAACTCTTTCAGATGCAAGTATGGTTCTTCAGACTCAAGCCCATGGAACTTAGGAAGGAGTTGGATAACCCCTGGCTTGATGTCCATATGTCCTGTATTCTCAGGAAAAATCATGCATGAGGGCGTACTCACCCCCGCCGGTTGTAAATAATCTCGTAAAGTACGAGGCGGGGGTGCCTGATGCACCTCATTCTCATCATGTACTTCCTCAACTCCTGGTTGGGGTAGTGCTTGAGCTTGATTTTCAGCCATAACGTCTTCTAACTCAGGAGAATTCAAGTGGTGTCTAGTCCTACGATGGACAGTCAACCCCTCAACTAATCCTCCTTCAGTCACGAGACGTCGAGTGTTGTCGCGTGCCCAATGGGGCATAAAACACACTCAGTCCTCAAATTCTAACTTAAACCTAAGAGAAAGAAAGAAGAAATCTAGAAAAAGGGAAAGATGGAAAGAAGTTACCAAATTTGGAGGCCTAGGTTAAGAATCTGCAAAACAAAACAAAATAAGTTAGTTTCTAAAAGCAGAAAGTCCTAATTAAAAGTAACTAATTTCTAGGAAAAAGAAGAAATTCCAAAGAAAGAAGAATTAGAAAGAGCTTACTAAATTAGAAGCTTCCTACAAAACAGAAAAATTGAGTTAGTTCTAAAAATCAGATAGAAGGAAGAATAGAAAGTTTCTAAAGTTAAAAAAAATTTCTAATAAGGAAAATAACTAAGCTTCTAAACCTAGAATTAAAAATTTCTAAAAAGAAAATCTAATCCTAAAACTAATTAATTTCAGAAAAACGTAGCTGACAGTCCCCGGCAATGGCGCCAAAAACTTGTTCACTCCCCAAGTGCAGGGTTGTGATGTAGTAATAACTCGGTAAGACCGAGGTCGAATCCCAAGGGACTGAAACTTGTACGTTATCTAAAACTAACTAGAACTAGAACTAGGCTAAGTTGAAATCTAAATCAATTAGCAATGGTGGAATACTTGTAGAATAATTAACCTAAAACTTAGGAAACAAATCAGAGATAGAAAACTAGGGATTCAGAGGATCCACTTGTAGAGATCAGGGAGAATTTATGCTTGCATCAAAAATTATGAAAATTACTGAACTGCCATTGATCTAGTTTTCAAAGAGATGAAAGGAAGATAAATTAGAATGGATTCCATCACCAAACCATGCCCAAAGACTATGGCAAACAACAGAATCAAACTAATTACCACCCAATCACATGTATGTAAGTTAGGAAGGGTACCGTCATTCGACTATGCCCAGGAGACTATGGTGAACAACAGGGCTTCCTGACATCATAAACATGAAAAGAAAATAGAAATATTCAAAGCATCGCAGACCCATTGTAATTTCAGTCACAACAGACCATTAAGAACTAAAAATATTCCCATAATAATCAACTAAAATCAACGTCGATTCATGAATTAAAATAAAAATAAAATAAAATCTCCCATCTCACTACAAGCTTCACCTCTTAGCCCTAGCTAGGAGGATTTAGCCTGCCATGGATGAGCTCAATCCAAATAAATAAAGACAAAAAGAAAAGGAAAAGAAAAGGGAAAGAAAAAAACCAAGCTCCTCTCTCTCTCCTCTGCCCACGCTGAAACCCAAGCTCGAGCCCTCTGTTCTTCCTCCCAAGACCTTGAATGAATGCTCCCCACGTCCAAAAACCTCCTTTTATAGCTGCTGGAAGGCTGGAGTCAGTGACAGAGTTGTAGCAGGACACGGAGTGTAATTTTCGCAGCCAAGTTCGGTACCATGAAACACGCCACTTTCCTCGCTCAAATTCCAAAGAAACACCGTCCCTTAGGATTTTATTGGGTCCTCTACATGATAGACAGTTCAGATCTGCCATATGATCAAAGATGGTGGGCCAAAACCGTCCGGAAAAGTCAGTTTTCGCGGATGTGCGAAACCTTTCGCACTATTTCACTGTTGTGGTCGGTGGGCCCCACAGAAGCATTTTCTGGAAAATCCACCCCATCCATTGGATTCAGAATGAAATTTCAGTCAAGAATGGGTGGTTTTGAACGTCCATTGACGTGGCCCAGAGAAGAAATCACAGAAGAATCAGTTTTGAACGTTACCGAGCAGCCCTTTTGTGGCCTCTGTATCTCACACGTGTGCACGCATGGGTGCAAAAGGTCAGCATGATTTTGTAGTTCTCGAAGCCCTCTACACGGTGGATGGTTCAGATCGAGCTTATGGAGCACGTGTGGGGCCCACAGCTGATCGCAAAAACGGCCAGCGGCCGTGCATTACACGGACGCGAAAACGCAATTTTCTTCCGCTGTGATGATCGGTGGGGTCCACTTAGCTTTCTTTTCAAAAATCCACACCGTCCATTGGCTTCAGGACGAACAACCGTCCAGGAATGCTGAGTTTTGGAGCCATTTCGGTGTGGTCCACAGAATCTGTAACCCAGCCGTCCATCCTGCGTTTTCCATCCATCTATGTCCGTACCTGTGCATGGGATCAAAAGGACAGCTTGGTGAGGTTAATATCCCCCCTTTACACGTAATGGACGGATCTGATCTATCAAAATATCGATGAGTGGGGCCCACAGTCGATCCCCGCCGTTGGTCGTGAAGACGCTGTAGCGTCTTTCTGTTTTGAGAAAAACGTCGGTCAGCGCCTGTGCTGACCGACTTCTTGATTCAGTACTTGGCGTCCGTACGTGTGCTGTGCACACACACGATGTAAGGTGGGTTCCCCTTTGATGTATATGTGAAATCCAGTCCGTCCATCCACTTTGTAATATCCTTTTAGACGTTGAGACCAAAAGTGAAGCAGATCCATATATCAGGTGGGCCCAGAATCAACGGTTTATGGGCTGATCTGTCAGTTGGGGCACTTCCCGAGATCTTCAATGGCTGAAATTTTATATGTACGGTTAATTTATGGTCCTCAGGCGACGTATGAAGTTTCGAGCCGAACGGATGGTGGGAACCTTGTGATCTTGCATTCTGGACGTCCTTCAGGCCACTTGAGCTTCAATTTCTAACTTTTCTCGGATTTCTGACCATGTATATTTGTCAATCTTGGTCCCCTAGAGTGTGTCCCTTGCCTTTGGCATCATCAGATCGTTAAATCTCAACTTTTAACATCCTTTTTCCATCCATGCTCATAAAATCACTTTGCCACACAAGAATGAGAAAACGAGCCATTAGACAGCATTATATTCGTAAATCCAGACAATATTTGGGGTCTAATATGCAATATTTGACCCTCAACAGCTTCCAAACCAATTGAGGGTCCAAACACAGGCGACACAAGATTTATATGTAAAGCAACTAGTGTATGTGAGCGCATGTGGGATGTGATTCTTGTCACGCCCCAAACCTAAAAATCAGATTCACAAGAATCCCGATCTCTGAACCCGGTGCCGATAGTCTCCATAGTACCCCATTCTCGGCCCCCAGCGTACATACGCCAAGTTTCGATCCTGAGATCCTATAAGGAGGATTTTTCAACGTACATTTGTCTCATAAGAAGCATAACTACATGTATACCCAAATCATAAAGGCAACATCATCATCACATATCCACTAATATAATCGTTTGAATACAATGCTGAAAGAGAAATACTTATGTCAAAATCAAAGCTCTAAAAAATAGCTACACGATCCAAGCTTAATGATGCTGCAACCTAACGCCACCTGCACACATCTATTGTGCATAAGCTTATAGAAAGCTTTGAGGGTGGTGAAAGTGTGTGCACAAGATAAGTGCCAAGTATATAATGCAATGCCATATATCATACAATGGAATAAACATAAATACTGACAAGATATGATATCAGAGTAAGCGAAAATATACTGATAAGTCCATGAGTGCTATCAATTGTACCAAGGCTATGCGATGCAAAACATAATAAGACAATAATAGATGCTGGGGATGCAATGTAATATGTAAATCCTAACAAGCCACGAATACTATCAACCTCATCTAGGCCATATAAGTGCAAAAAATATATTAACCCAAAATGCTAAGTACTGCGGAAGCAATGTAATATGCGGTGAGAATGAAATGACCATGCTGGGATGTGAAGTCAGGATGATAGTACGAAGTATCGCAGGCTATGGGGTCCATCACAAGGGATTTCTATCCAAACCAGTCCCATACCTAAATTTGGATTGTCAGAAACAATGTGGTAAACTCCTGATCTCAGGTTAGTCGCGCGTGCAACCGAAATCCTGGCCATGTGATGGACACGTAACAAATAGTTACGCACCACCAGCCCGAGTGGATAGTGAATGAATGAATGAATGGATATACAATTACTGCTCAATAAGTTCACATATCAGTATGGTTGCTCTCTGGAAAAATCATCGGGGTCTAACACACTTCGCACTGACTGCCTCCTCCTTAGCTGCACAGTCAAGCAAGCGGAATAGACCTCACTATTCACCTGACCAGTAGTCTGCCAATACCTACCCAGCTCATCAATAGCGGACCCATTTATGAGCTTGTCATACTCAGCCTAGCTTATAGTCTCCTCACTTGGGCGGATAAGGCCACACCCCCTCCCAACCGACCACGACACAGTGGGAGACGTGGCCTATTGGTATTCGGCACTCAGGCGCTCATGTTCCACTCGGTCTAGACGTTGGGGCTACTCCTGGCCTCGAAGGTTTTGGGACTTTCACCCAAGGACATCCTAAGTGCCCACAGTGCTAGAACCAAGTATTTCTGGTGTCCCATTTAGCCATCCATGATGTGCCTGTGGAGGCCATGGCTCTGATGTCACTAGGGCGTACAATGATCAAGTTACACATACGTGAGATGTATGCATCACACTAACCAGTCATGCAACAATCTTGCGTGTATTGTGCGAAATGTGGGGCACTCCATCTCATAAGGAGTCCCATAAATGGTCTACCCAATGGCATATGCTATGATCAAACATTTCTCATATCAGGCATACATATGATGCGTATGGGCATGAATCATGGAGTTATACTAAGCATTTTATATGGTGATAAAATATCCTCACAACGAAGATGGGCCTTGATGGCCTACACACAACAAGTATGGGCCAATCAATGGGCCTTAGGGAGAGTTATAATGCAGACATTTAACTAACATTATTCTTACAATGTAGACGTCAAACCAACATTGCTCCCAAGGCACGACCCGCTATAAAACATCATTACACAAGCCATGGAGTAATCACACATTGCAATGGACATTAGGTACCTCCCATTGGGCCTTAAATGCATTAAATGGGCCATATCACATGGGCCTTCTGGTTATCAAGCAAGTGAGTCGAATTAATAAGCCTGATGTACATTGCGATGGGCTATAACCTGTGGGCCTTAGAGTACATCACAATGGGCTTTAACCCATGGCCTTGGAATACATCAAAATGGGCCAATCCCATGGGCCTTATATATGTCAAATGGGCTAATCCCATGGGCCCTATATATGTTAAATGGGATTAATCCCATGGGCCTTATATATGTCAAATGGGCCTGATCCCATGGGCCTTATATATGTCAAATGGGCCTAATCCCATGGGCCTTATATGTACACCAAGGTGGGCCTTAATGAATGGCCATAAATAAATCAACATGGGCCCTATACACATACTAAGGTGGGTCCACTTGAACCATAGATTTGACTCATTTTTAGCTCAAGCCATAAATTGAGCTTATAAAATAAATGGACGGTTTGATGCAACACATGCATCATGGTGGGGGTCCACATAAAGGCCCACCATCATACATATATACATATATAATATATATAATATATACAATATTATAATATATATATATCTATATATATATATATATATATACACACACACACACACACATTCACACACACATAGTGCGGACAGAGTGAATAAAACACATAAATCATGGTGGGTCCCACTGTCCAAACAGTGGACAGTGTGGACATGTGTACATCACAGTGGGCTCCACCGTCCGCTGGACGGTGGCATTGCAACACATACATACGGTGGGAGTACAACACATACATCACTGTGGGCACCCACGTGGGGCCCACCATAACATATATTTTCCATCTAATCTGTTGATAAGGTCGTACAGACCTGGATGAAGAGGAAATACAAATTTTAGCTTGATCCAAAACTTTTGTGGCCCATGAAAGGGCTTCAATGGTATAGGTCTAATCCCATTATTTCCTACGGTGTGGGCCACCTGAGCTTTAAATGTGCCTCATTTTTGGAGAGGGCCCACCTCAGGGGGTAGGCCACCTCATAGACGAGTTAGATGGCAGAGAAACATCAAGATGGGGCCCACGGCTAGAGCCGTGGGTCCCTAGCTCGTTCGTCCGCCAACGCGAGCGCAGGCGCTGCATGCTCCTCTAACAGGCAGCAGCGTCTGCTGCTTGTTTTTTTTTAAAATGCGGTTTTTCCATAGTTTTTCAGGTGTGGGGCCCGCGTATGATGGATCCACCCCGCCCAATGGATCCTATGGCTCAAAACAAGCCAAACGAGTTCGATATTGCATATTTTTTTGATGCATCGAGTTGTCAGGGTGGATTTCAATGGCAGACACATTGTTTGCTATACTATGGCCTGCCTGAAATTCGGATCAACATCATTTTTAGGCTCAATGCCTAAAATGATCTGAAGAATGGAATGGATGGCGTGGATTGAATACATACATCAAGGTGGGCCCTATATGAGTGGCCCTTCTCCAATGCTTGGAAAGCTAAGCTCATATTTGTGTTTTCTTTCCAGCAACGTCCAGACGCTGGACGTTTTTGGGCTTAACAAACATATTTAAGGTGGCCCTGTTTAGGTGGGTCACCACGTGATGGACGGTGTGAGTAAAATACATATAAGATGGGCCCCACTTATAGATGGTTTGGGAAAATACTTACTTCATGGTGGGGTCCATTCAAGTGGGCCACACAACCTTTCTTCTGTGATGGCCCAACCATCTACAACTAAACAGGATCACATTGTCTTTGGGAAATGGCGAGGACTTAAAGCCAGTAGAGAATTAGACATCTTGCCACCAACTCATACCTGCCCCCTGAATTCAATCATAATAGAGATTAGGCTCATCTCTATGATCATAGGTACCAATGCCATAGAACGCATCATTAGCAAGGAAGACCATATAGAGAAAGGCTGTTTCCATTTTAGGTTAAGGATAACCCCTAAGTTACGCCTCGTTCCGATATACGGATCGATGCAAATATTCTTCAACCTTAAGTAAAACCAAGTTTTAAGGGGGGTAGAACGTATTAAGTCCAATCCAGTTAGGATTAGTCAACACTGCCGTTCGATCAGTGTGGCGCAGCGGAAGAGTGGTTGGCCTCTTTCCCACTGGCCCAGGATCGAAACATTTGATTTAGGTTATATGTACGATTAGGTTATTAAATAGGATTTGAACCTTCCTTAGAGAAAGTACTCCTTGCCCTTCGCCAATGTCGGGGACGACATTGTGTTTTAAGGGGGGTAGATTGTAACACCCCGGATTTTGGCTAACCTGGGATTTGACGTCCTTAGACAGTGGGTCAATTAAAACACCTGAAAAATCGCTTAAAACCCGGTTCCATAGCCAAAGAAATCACTTAGGGTTAATTCCTTTAGAAACTAAGCATAAGTTAGCTAGCGCAACGTTGGAGTGGCTGGGAAACAGTCCCTGATCACTTTAAATACGTTCTACAAGGCCCGAAGCGAGTGGAACCAAGGGTGCTATAATGCTCTAAAGCCTCGGATCAAACTCTAAACCGGTTTGTTCTCTGGACCACTTTGAATCTTTGTATTGGATCTAGACCGCACGTTGAAAGTCCGATACCTCCTATCTTAGACCGTTAGGACCGTCTAGCTGGACTTGACACTCATTCCAAAAATCAAGTCAAACCGATGATCACAGGCTATTTCATTGAGCCCGGACCGAAGAGAGTGTGAATAGGGACATAGTTGGAATTTCAAATTCAAATCTGGCACACAAATTTGACGCATCAGTATTGAGCATTCTGACCGTCAGAATACAGCCAAATTACACCCTTGGATCAGGAAAAATATCTATTATATATCACGAGACTTATAGGCCTGATCTTGGTGCGGTGACCGTTAAACTGAAACTGGGCCGCCACTTGCGATCTGGGAACCCTACCGGCCTGAAATCTGGATGCGTGCTAGATCCAGTATGCACGAGCTTAAGTCCGACCGCATTTGGCCAGGGGACCTCCAGAAATGCTCTTTTGGACCGAAACGGCCCCGATTTGGTTAGGCACCAAGTAAACATTGTTCCCAAGCCTATTTTGGGCATGTTGTAGGCTATAAAAGGGGTTGAAACCCTCACTCCTCTCTCCCATCCGAATTTGAGAGAAGCCCTAGCTTGGGAGAGGGAAAAAGAAGTGAGAGATTGTGAGAGTGTGGGAGAGTTCTTCCTGCCACTTGTACTACGCATTGCACGTGCTTAAGCAACACACCTCCACCGCTTTCCCGGCGATTCCACCGCGATCCTAGGTAAGTAAAAATCCTAAATAGTTGTTGATTTGAGTTTCCCTTGTTTCCATAGCGATGTAGCTTATGGATCTTGTGTATTAGGCTCCTTACTCGCCGTAGACGAAGCGTATACGCTCCGTTTCAATTCCCGAGTCTACAAGACATAAGGTGCGGATATTAGACGCTTTGATTGACTGTTTCCAAGGCTTTCAATGTCGTTTAATAGTAGATTCTTGACGGCAACGCCGTTTGACATGTACAAAATGCTCTCCGTCTCCTGTTTCGTAAATTAACGAAGAATATGAGATTTAGGGCATTTTAGTCATTTGTAGGAAGTACAGTTTACATTCATATTTTGCTGATGTGATTGACATGGTTTGTTGTCGCATTAGGAAGTTAGGAATGCGTGCATAATTAGTTTGGCGAAGAGATTCGCCTAAATGCGCACGTCGGATCGACATACCATATGTAGACTTAAGTGTGTAGTGTAAGTGTTTGTATAAATACTTGTATTAGTATGTATTGGCTTAAATGGTGTTATGGATTAGTTTGAGATTGATTTCTCAATGAATATGTTGATGTGAATGACTTCCTACATGTTAGCCATATGTACGATTTCATTATATGTATGAAATGCATGTGCTTAATGATTCATTTAAGTGGTATGTTATAACATGTGCTTGATGAGTTCCTTATGACTTAGTTGGAGAGTGAATTCTCAATTAATACGCTGATGGTGATGATTTCCTATATGTTGGTGATATGTATAATTTCATTATATGTATGAAAAGCATGTGTTTGAAGACTTGCTTAAGTTGTATGTAATGACATGTGTTAACATGCTCACATGGTTCCATTTCATTTCCATTACCCTTACACAACTACTGATGTGATTCTATGATTGTTTGGGACTATGCCTAGTCCAGGCGGTCGGTAACCGAAAGAATTCGTGGTTGGCTTATCTTGGCCACGAAGGACGTGTCGATGAACGCGAGTCGTGTTGGAGTTGGCGGCAGTGGTTAGGCCACGCGAAGTGTTTTACGCACTTCATGTCGTTCGACTTGCGATGCGCTCGTGCCAGTCGAGCTCGTCAAGTAACCGACTGGCCGATGTATGTTCACTTTGTATGAGTCATAACTGCTTGAACCTAGGGTACTGAACTTACCATTGTAAACCCTGTTAACCATGGTACCTTGATCCATAAAGACTCATGAGCCGGGCATGGTGGTATGGGACACCGTGGTCGAGCTGTCGGCCTACGCTGGGGCCACAAACCTCCCCGTAGTGACCAGTGAGCACCTATGACTCGTGAGCAGATTATGGTGGTATGGGACACTATATTCTTGCTGTCGGCCTACACTGATAAGGTGATGGGGGAGCGGTGCAACGAGTGCGAGCAACAGCCCTGGCAGCCCTTTGTAGTGACCGCGAGCGTATTCTGAGTCTACGGGAGGCGACGACCCTTCCGTAGCAGTAGAGTACAGTAGGCCTGTATTGATAAGGTGATGGGGGAGCGGAGCAACGAGTGCGTGCAACAGCCCTGACAGCCCTTGCAGCGACCTACAAAATATACATCGTATGAGATTACTAGGAGTGACGACCCTAGACAGGATCTGTGTTGGGATTGATATAAGGGAGGTACCTTAGTTTCCCAATATTGCTGTATGAAAAGGACTAATAACAACTCGGTAATCATATCACCATGACATTGCATGTGCCTGGAAGATGTGGAGCACTTGAGGGAGTGCGGCATGCCGCGGTCGTAAGATGTTGCCGCATGAGGGTGATCGTCGGTGAGGGCATACATCACGTCATGTCATAATTGCATTAACAACAGTATTAGGAATGTTTGAATTACTGCTTTACTATTATCGCATGATTGATTTGATAACATGTTAATCTTTGCTCTATTATTCCACTGAGTTAGCTACTCACTCCCACGTTACGGGACGGTGTTCCGGACACCCACCAGACCTTTTTGTGATTGCAGATGATGGCGCGGCCTGTGAGGCAGAGCCGGACTTGATGATGATGAGGAGGATCCCTCCTTTATGCGTGTTCTGATCGACGGGATTACAGGGAGGTTGATTAGATACTTAGACATTTGTCATTTTATATTTTTAGCGCACTCATGTATATTCGTTTCATCTACTTTTGGAGTATACATGTATGTGTATAACCTGGTAACATGTTCACACTCTGGAGACATACAACAGTTTATATATGTTATACATACTATTACAGACTTCCGCTGGTTAATTTAACTGTCTCTGGAGTATGATATGCGGTTCTAGCTTAATCTCACTCATGTTTAATACATTATCACAGACAACATTCAATCATACATATCTATGTTGCATAAATAACATTTTAGAACTTGGGAGTTGCGTTTTTGCTCGACCCCCCGATTTTCGGGATGTTACAGGTATTATATAGCAAAAGTTAACATGTTATCAATTCAATCAAGCAGTAATGATAAGGAAGTATAATCAAACAGGTCCTAGATCTCTTGTTAATGCAAGGATGACATGAAGAATGATGCGTGCCCTCACCACAATCCCCTCTGTGACATCATCTAACGATCGCGGCATGACTCACTTCCTCAGTGCTCTATCACCGACTCCGTTAGCACATGCAATGCGGTGTTATGAATATGCTTACCAAGTTCTTATTAGTCCTTTTCATACAACAAGATTGGGAAGCTAAGACACCTCCCTTGTATCATTTCCCAACATTGATCCATTCTAGGGTCATCAGTCTTAGGGAATCTAATACGATATTATGGTTCTAGGTCACTGCAAGGGCTGCCAGGGCTATTGAGCGCAATCGTTACACCACTCCCCCATCACTTTATCAATACAGGCCTATTTATATCCTTAAGACTACAATAGGACTCGTCGCCCCTATGTAGTTCAGGATAAACTCAAGGTCACTACAGAGGGCTCGTCACCAATCAGTGTAGGCCGACAGTAAGAATATAGTGTCCCATACCACCATAATCTGCTCAGAGTAGGGTGCTCACTGGTCACTACGGGGAGGTTTGTGGCCCCAGCGTAGGCCGACAGCTTGACCACGGTGTCCCATACCACCATACCCAGCTCATGAGTCTTAGGGGATCTTGATACCATGGTTAATGGGAGTTTCACTGGTAAGCTCAGTGCTTTAGATTCAAACAGTAGCGACCAAACATGGTGAACAAGCATCGGTCAATCGGGTTAGTTGATAAGCTCAACTAGGCCAAGCGCACATTGGGTTGAACGACATGGAATGCATAAGCACTCCGTGTGGCCTGACCACTGTCGAATAGCCCAAGCACGACTTAGATTCGCTAAACTCATCCTGTGTGGCGAAAACAACCTCAACCACTATTTACGAAACGGTTTTCGATTACCTGGACTGTAGTACAACTCCATTCACATACAAATCTAATAACTAGTAGATGATTCATATCCTACATTCATATGAACAATCATGAAATGCAACTTGAATATAACCACAGTACATGCAGAAAATCATACACTCATGTAACATGATTCAACTAAGTACATAATCCATAAAGGAAATCATACACTCATTTAGCATGGACAACCCAAGTTACATGATTCATGGAGGAAATCATACACACAAATATTATGGTTGAAATCCATATCTCAACCACCTTAACAAACACATTCTACTAACTACTAATATTCTACTAACTACTATCTCATTTAGACATTTAAGCAAACACTTAGCTTACACTATCAACATACATCACGTATGTCGACACCGTTGCATCTTAGGGCAAGTCCTCTCACCAAGGAGTTGCCACATACATATCAAGCATATAATAACGACAATTTATCATGGCAAGCAAATCAACAGATTTCATACGCATACGTGTATTCTAACATATACATGAAATAAGATATTTACGACATAAAGTATACGTATGTGGAAAGCAAAACAGATAGCACATTTGGCATGTGTAACGGCAATCACGACATGAATAAATCATTTGGGCTTGATTTTCTAGGAGATTGTCAAGTCTAACTAGGCGGTCGAAATGGTCTAAGTTCATAGCTATCCGGCTCTCGATGCGCGGTCTAGAGTCAATACAAAGTTAGAAAGCATTCCCGGGAACAACTGGGTTTAGAGTTGGATCCTAGATTTCAGGGCATTATAGCGTTAACGATTCCACAAGTTTTAAGTCTTGCAGAACATATTTAAAGTAAACAGTACTAATTTCACAGCCAGTCTAACTTAGTCCTAGTTAACTTATGCTTAATTTCTAAGAGAATTATTCCTAAGTGATTTCTGAACGAGGTAGTACTCGGGTCTTGGTACAGAATTTTCTGAGTCGTTACAATTTAACCCCCTAAAAAAAAAATTCATCCTCGAAATTCGTACCTTCTCATACTCCTCGAGAACCTGTGGGTAGTTCTTTCTGATCTCGACTTCTGTTTCTCAGGTAGCCTCTTCTTTCATTTGATGCGTCCACAATACCTTCACAAGGGGGATGACCTTGCTACGCAATACCTGTTCCTTCCTATCTAAGATACATGTCGGGTGCAGTTTATAAGTGACATCCTCGCTTAACTGCACCTGCTCTCATATGATGATATGGGAAGGATCAGGAACGTATTTCTTCAGCATAGAAACATGAAATACGTTGTGTACGCTCGCGAGAGGTGTAGGTAAAGCTAGACAGTATGCTACTGTACCCACATGATCAAGTATTTGGAATGGGCCAATAAATCTCGGCTTAAGTTTCCCCTTCTTCCTGAACCGAAGAACTCCCTTCATAGGGAAAACTCTCAAGAATACGTGATCTCCAACCACGAACTCCAGCGGTCGCCACCTCGTATCGGCATAACTCTTCTGCCTGCTCTGCACTGTGAGAAGTCGACGCTTGATGATGTCAATCTTCTCTGAGGTCGCCTGTACTAACTCAGGACCAATCAATTTTTGCTCGCCAACTTCAGCCCAGCAATGAGGTGCTCGACAAGGACGTCCATACAAGGCCTCATAAAGTGCCATACTGATACTCGTCTGAAAACTGTTATTATATGCTAACTCCGCATATGGAAGACAGTCATCCCAATTGTCCTTGAAATCCAACACGCAAGCCTGCAACATATCCTCCAAAATCTGGTTCACCCGCTCTATTTATCCGTTGGTCTGTGGGTGGAATGCAGTACTGAACTTCAATTTCACACCCATCGCTTCCTGGATACGAGTTCAGAAAATAGAAGTAAACCACGTGTCTCTATTCGACACGATCTCCAAGGGAACCCCATGCAGACGAATAATCTCCCTGATGTACAATCTAGCCAACTCGTCTGCAGAGTTCGTAACTTTGATCGGAAGGAAGTGCACCGACTTCATCAAGCGGTCGACGATCACCTAGATAGAATCATGTCCCTTCCTCATCTTCGGCAGTCCTGAAATGAAATTCATAGAGATATAGTCCCACTTCCACTCAGCTATAGGCATAGGCTGAAAGAGACCAGGAGATCGACGATGCTCTACCTTCACCTGCTAGAAAGTGAGACAACGGGACACAAAGTCTGCAATGTGGGTCTTCATTCCATCCCACCAATACGTCCTCTTCATGTCACGATATATCTTCGTACTGCCCGGATGCATCACAAGCCTAGAACTTTGCATAACCTTGAGAATCTCTCGTCTCAAGTCAGGGACATCTGGGACGCATAGGCGGCCACGATAACGTAAGCCTCCATCAGTTCCAACTCGCCACTCAGTATCTGTATCATCACTGGCCTGCTCTTGAAGCTCAGTCAGACGCTCATCGTCCCTCTGCACCATGATGACCCTGTCGTCGATAAGAGGTCGCACCTGAACGTGTACGATAACCTCGAATGGCTCCTCCACAGTGAGTTTCTGCTTAAAGTCTCGTAAAAACTCAACCATGTCCCACTCGGCAACCATCAGCGGAGCCGTAAACTCTATCACTTTCTTGCGGCTCAATGCGTCGGCCACAAGGTTCGCCTTGCCCGGATGGTAGGAAACCTCAAACTTAAAGTCCTTCAAGGTCTCCATCCATTGTCGCTGCCTCATATTCAGGTCACATTGCGTGAATATATACTTGAGGCTCTTATGGTCGCAATAGAGCTCGAACTCCTCTCCATAGAGGTAATATCTCCAGAGCTTCAATGCGAAGATGACAGCTGCCAACTCTAGGTCGTGTGTAGGGTAATTCTCCTCGTGCTTCCTTAATTGTCTCGAGGCATATGCAATCACCCTATCCTTCTGCATAAGGACACAACCTAAACCAACATGAGACGCGTTCGTATAGATCGTATATCTAACCCCTTGCTCTGGTAATACTAGCACAGGGGCAGACGTCAGCTTATCTTTCAGCTCCTGAAAAGCTGCCTCCGCCTTCTCATTCCAGGAGAACTTTAGATCCTTCAGTGTCAACTGAGTCAAGGGTCTCGCTATTTTGGAGAAGTCCCGAATGAATCGTCGATAATAGCCAGCAAGTCCCAGGAAACTCCTCACCTCGGTAACTAAACCCGGCTACTTCTAGTCCTGCACCGCGGCTACCTTAGCAAGGTCCACCGCAATCCCATCCTTGGACACCACGTCTCAGGAACTTGACTTCCTCCTTCCAGAAGTCACACTTCTTATACTATGCGAACAACTGGTGCTGTCTTAGAGTATCCAGGACCGATCGCAAGTGTTCCTCATGCTCCTCTCAACTCCTGGAGTATATCAAAATGTCGTCTATAAATACAATGACGAATTGATAGAGGAATGACTGAAATACTCGGTTCATTAGGTCCATGAACATGGCTGGTGAGTTGGTAAGACCGACCGACATCACGAGGAACTCATAATGGCCAAAGCTAGTCCTGAAAGTCATCTTTTATACGTCCTCATTCCTGATGTGCAACTGGTGATACCCTGACTGTAGATCAATCTTTGAGAAGTACTGCACTCCTCTCAGTTGATCAAACAGGTCATCTATCCTGGGCAAAGGGTACTTGTTCATTACCGTAATCTAATTCAGCCTACGGTAATCAATACACAACCGCAGTGCGCCGTCTTTCTTTGTCACGAACAACACAGGTGCTCCCCAAGGAGACACACTCGGTCATATAAAGCCAGCCTCTAATAAATCATCGATCTATTTCCTTAACTCCTCCATCTCACATGGGGTAATACGATACGTCGGCAGTGAGATGGGCATCGAACTGGGTACCAAGTCAATAGTAAAATTGATCTCATGCTGAGGTGACAACCCAGGTATCTTTCTGAACACATCCTCATATTCACGGACTACTAGCATGCTTTCAAGTGCCGGGACATCAACATTCCTTAATAAGGAAGTGTAACAAAGCACTCGAGAGGGGTGACTAACCTGCACCGGAAATATAAAGGACGTGCCCTCTGGCTTGTAAACTGTCACTAAATGGGTCTCGCAGTCAATCTTAGCCCTCCCTGCAGTTAGCCAATCCATGCCAAGGATGACGTCAAAATGATAGAGAGAGGAGATGGCGATAAGGTCAATGGCCATCATCCTGTTCCCTAGGTCTAGCAAACAACCCTCACACATTGTAGTGACATTAGTACAGGTCCCGTGTGCTGAAATAACTCACACCCCAACCATCTGAGTAGTCTGTAAACTAAGGCGCTTGACTACTGAAGAAGATATGACTGAGACTGTGGATCCTGTATCCACCAACAAAAATATAGGAGTACCTCCGATATGGGCTGTGACCTCAAAGGCCAAGGGTGGTGCGGTCTCTGTCTCGGATGGCTCAGCTGTCAGTGCGTATACCCGAGCCTGCTGAGGACGATTTGACTGTGGTACCATAGGCCATTGCAGCGGCCTAAAATGAGGTGCTGGCGGTCTGAAGGACGGATGTGCAGGCACTGTCCGTAGAGGTGGTGGTGAAATAGTCTGAGAACCCATTGTCTCACATCCTGGAAAAACATGTAGTCTCGGTGTGGCCAGGCTTCCTATAATAGCCGCACCGCACATCAGGATGCCTCATATATGCAGGAGATG
Organism: Magnolia kwangsiensis; assembly: GCA_037074715.1. Taxonomy (NCBI): domain Eukaryota; kingdom Viridiplantae; phylum Streptophyta; class Magnoliopsida; order Magnoliales; family Magnoliaceae; genus Magnolia; species Magnolia kwangsiensis. The sequence goes on from CM073587.1 coordinate 45,656,922, forward strand.
CAGAAGACCCCTGCGGTGTCTCAAATTGAGGCCTCTTAGTGAGGAAAGGCCTACTCTCAAACTCAGGTCGCGGCCTAGGAACCATAGGTACTCGTGGGTGGGCCGACCTGTCCTCGTCCTACTCTGTACGCAAGGACATACTCACCAGCTCTGTATAAGAAGAAATGCTCGTACAACACATCTTCGATTTGATCTCGGGCCGCAAGCCCTCAAAAAAATGTGCATCCTCATCGGCTGATCACTCAGAATCAAAGGAGCATACCTCCCTAGCTCCGTAAACCTATTTTCCTACTCCGTCACGGTCATGCCTCCCTGGTGAAGGTGAAGGAACTCACTCTCCTTCTCATGTCGGTACGTGGCAGGAAAATACTTCTCATGGAAGCGTGCCTCAAACGTTGCCCACGTCCACTCAAACCCCTCCGTCACAGTGCCGAGAATACTGTCCCACCATAGGCTAGTCTCCTTCTCAAACATGAAGGTGGCCAGCTCAACCTGTTCCACCTCAGAACAGTGCAACGGTCTCAACATCTTTGAGATGCGGTCTATCCAATACTCAGCCTCCTCAGGTCTATGAGTACCTGAAAATGTGGGAGGCCTTAAGCGCTGAAATCGCTTGAAAGATCCACTCGCACTAGTATGCCCAACAGGGTGTAGAGGCAAGGCAGGTGGAGTCACCGCCATTGACTGAGCAAAAATGTCAGCCATGGAGGACAAGAACTGGTGCTGCTGCTGCTGCTGTATCTGCTACTGCTGCATTAACAGCATCATCTGCTCTAGCTTATCTGGAGGCGGAGCGGACTGTGATGTAGAAGGCATCGACGCAGACGCACGATGCTGCTTAGGAGGCACAGGTGTGACAGGAGGCACCACAGAAGGTGTCACAGGAGGTGGCCCAGCAGCAGGGTCAGAAGCCGGGTGAGAACTCGGTAAGGGATTTGAACGAGATGGGCCCGCATGGGGGTCCATGTGAGTACCGCTCAGGGTGAGAACCTCATCGAGAGAATCACCCAAAGAGAGACGGGCCAAAGCTCTCGAACCCTTAGGTGGCATACCCTACACACAACAGAGGGTAGCAACCAAAGAGATTAGGCATTCACACAGTCCATTCAATGCATTAACTTCACAAGCCAAGGAACAACATGCATTCATTAACAAAATTATCACAATACATGATTTATAGCCTCACATGAACCTTGACAGAGAAAGCATGTCAACAAACATCCGAACTTCAAAGCTAGCTACAACACTAACTACAAACACCAAACAACTATCAAACAAATGCCAAAGTAAACATTAAAACAAACAACAAACTAACAAACAACGACTATAGAAAGCCAATGCATCAGAATCTGGCGATGGAGAAGGGGCACCCTTATCCTTCAGGCAACACAGGATGGCCTTCAAGGTGCGGGTCACCTTGCCAAATTTTTACTTCATGACGGCCTTAGTCTCTTCAAGCTCTTGTTTTACCTCAGTCCGGAGTTTTTGGACTTCTTGTCACAAAGCAACCTGACTCTCCTCAAGTCGGGCTATATGAGCATCCCTAGTAGCCCGAGTCACAGGAGGAGGACTCTCATCAGTATCCTGAGCCTCATCTTCCTCTTCTTCCTGGACTTCTTCCTCTATTTCTGCCCCACCTTCTTCTTCACTTTCCTCCTCTTCACTATTATACTCACCCTCGCTGTCATCATCAAGTTGGGCCTCAAGCTGCCAAGGTGCCATCTTCATCTGGTTCAGAGTAGCCTCGTTGATATAATGAACCAGCATAGGCAACTCTGCCCCAAGTCTATAAGTAAACTCAAGCGTAATCTTGCATATGAGCCGGCAAAAGGGAAGTGACTCAGATGTTCTTCTTGATCGCGCTATGAGGATGATCTGTCGCAGCACAAACGTAGGCATGCACACGTTCTCTCCCAACCCTACTTAATACAGAAAATCTACCATGAGACGCGTGCATTCACTGCGATTGCTCCACCTGAGATAAACATTGAACGTGCAGATGTGATGAAGTAGACGAAAATCACTCGACATATGGGTTGCTAGGAGGCTCTTGTTATGTTGCCACTCAAATAAATGACCACATAGAAACCTGGTCGACGATCTCGCTCACAAACATTGTTCAGGTTCTTAGCACTTGGATGTACCTCGCCAAGTGACACGTTCAGAAGTCGAGCTCTCAACCTAACATCAATTGTGGCTTCCGGATCTCTGCTAAAGGGGATCTTGAACTGTAGTGGCTCCAGCGTAGGGTCCCGAATATGAGCATAAAAGGCACGAACAGTACTCACATTAGCACGAGACTCGCCTTCAAATAGCGGACCCCACCCGGCAGCTTCGATACGCTCAAACAACAAATACTCGCCAAAGAGCCGCCCATCCACATGCGCTTCAAAAAGAACCCTGCAATCCGTATACGGACCATGAGCCAACTCTGCCAACAACGCCCTTCCAAAAGGCGCTTGGGAATCCAAATCCTGCTTCGCATGTATTTCTCTCCCAACACTTGGACTCGCAGTAGCTCCTCTAGGCCGCCTTGAACGAGCGGGATGACTAGGGCCAGCCTCATCCTCAGGGGCACGTTTCTTGCCCATTAACGAAGTAAAAAAGGAGAAAAAGGCCACAATAGCCTCTACAAAGGCCATGAAAAAATGATAAAAGGGAAGAGAAAGGGCTGACCTAATGGGTTCCCATGAGTTTGGGTCAGATACAGGGGTGCAATGGGCCAAGAAAAGAAGAAATAGAAGAAGAGAAAGGCCAAAGACAAGAGAGGTTGCGGGTTATCACGTTTTGGAGCTTCAAATAAGAGCTTGGGAGCTCCGATCATAGAAAATGGAGAGTGTAGGTGCTAGATATGATTGCGAACAGTAGAGGGATGAACAAAGTAACGAAAAATGAAGGAGTGATTGGAAGGGAGGTTTGAGAGAGAAACTAGGAAGTTTAGAAGGAAAGGAGAGCTTGGGGGCTAATTTGTGAAGGATGTAGGGGATTTAGAATAAAAGGAGGACTGAACCCTGTATGAAGGGGTTCCATTAGACCCCAAACACCATCGGCCCGGGCGGCCCAGCCCGCTGACCATCGAGGTCCTCGCCACTCTCTAGACAGTCCGGCGAGGGCTCGCCAAATGGGTGAGGTCCTCACCATTCCCTAGGTCTAAAAAGGTCAGGGTCCTACCTTGGAACCCTCTAAAACATGATCGTTTGGCTCCCTCTTTCGATTTGAGCCGTTTTGGGTCATTTCGGAACTAATCTGATCTCTATTCAAAATTAGCGATTTCTAACGGCTGGAATGGAATGAAATGCGGTCTATACCCGTCAATTGACGGTCTAAAAGTGATTTGGGGTCATCGTGTGTGATCAGGAGTGTGCACGAACTCGATCTCGGTGATCGTTTTCAATAAACTTTCACCGAACGACAAACTGGGAGTCCTAGTTCTATTTCTAAATTGTTCTCGTACCCTCCTACGTTATAGTGGCGTCAACGTGTGTTGTGTGACCCTAACCCAGGTCTAGATTAATCCAAATCATGCTCTGATACCAACTTGTAATGTCCTAAAATTCGGGGGTCGAGCACGCAAACATGGCAAGAAAATTCGTATCTCAACCATCTTAACAAGCACATTCTACTAACTACTATCTCATTTAGACATTTAAACAAACACTTAGCTTACACTATTCAATATACATCACGTATGTCGACACCGTCGCATCTTAGGGAAAGTCCTCTCACCAAGGAGTTGCCACATACATATCAAGCATATAATAACGACAATTTATCATGGCAAGCAAATCAACAGATTTCATACGCATACGTGTATTCTAACATATACATGAAATATGAAATTTATGACATAAAGTATACGTATGTGGAAAGCAAAACAGATAGCACATTAGGCATGTGTAACGGCAATCACAACATGAATAAATCATTATCTAACATTGAAAGTGTTGAAAACCATAACCTAAGCTTATATAGTCCGCACCTTAAACCAGGAAAGACGTATTCAAGATGATTCAGACGATGTGTCTTCGTCAACGGTGGATATGCTACCTATGACATGAAACAAATTAGCTATAATGTCACTTAAACTCTTCTAGGTCTTAAATCAGGTTAAGGTTAGCTTAACTTACCCAAAAATGGAATCAGATTCGCTGGAAAAATGATTCAGAAAAGCTGGTGCAATGTATAGATGGGTTAGGAAGAATCCTACGGAGTTTCCACTGATTCTCCCACACTTTCTCTCTCTTTTCTTTCTCTTAAAACTCTAGGGTTTGAGAAATTCGTGTGGGTTAGAAAGCTAAGGGTTTAAGGCCTTTTTATAAGCCTAAACATGATGGAAACGGACTTTAAGTCAAGGTATACTTAGGTTATAACCAAAGAGGGATCTTTCTGATCCAACGGAGCACTTCCGGAGGTCCTCTCATCAAATGCAGTCAGACTTAAGCTCACTAGCATCGGATCTTTAGTAAGTTAAGTTTTTAGTTCGATCGGATATCCAGATCATCCGTGGCGAACCAGCTTTAATTCAACGGTTACCAAAGTCCACAAGTACTTGGACATGTAAGAGCCAACTTTCCTGATCCGAGGGTGAAATTTGATCGAAATCTAATGGTCAGAACACTTAAAAATGTTGCGCAAGTGACACGTGCCAGATTACTTAAAAATGTATTTAATTTTTTAAATATTTTCCTTTTCTCACTCTCTTCACTCCGGACTCAATAGAATGGTCTCAGGATATCGTTTGGACTTGATTTTCTAGGCGATTGTCAAGTCCAACTAGGTGGTCGAAATGGTCTAAGTTCATAGCTATCCAACTCTCGATGCGAGGTATAGAGTCAATACAAAGTTACAAAGCATTCCCGGGAACAACTGGGTTTAGAGTTGGATCCTAGATTTCAGGGTATTATAGCGTTAACGATTCACAAGTTTTAAGTCTTACAGAACATATTTAAAGTGAACAGTACTAATTTCACAGCCAGTCAAACTTAGCGCTAGTTAACTTATGCTTAATTTCTAAGAGAATTATTCATAAGTGATTTCTGATCGAGGTGGTACTCGGGTCTTGGTACAGAATTTTCTGAGTCGTTACATCTTGGTTCGTTGGGAAGCCACTCTCCTTATACTTCACTTTGATGGTGGAGATGAGAAATGGATGGCTAGGATGAGAGCTTTTGGGATGGGAAGGTGGGCCACACAATACACTTTCTCTCTTGAAAATGGCTTGGACGTGTGATGCTCTTGCTAGTTGGGAGTTGAGATGAGAAATGAGAAAGAGAGAGAGAGTTATAAGAGAGATGAGGGATAGGTGTGATGGGTGAAAGGGTGAGGTGAGTGATGGATGTGGTACTTAACATGTAAGGTGGTGTAAGAGAGAGGGTGAGAAAGAGTTGACTTTGGAGAGAGAAAGCATGGGTTGCTTTGTACTTGATATGAGGTGATTGATGGGATTGATTGATGGGATGGATGGGACATGTTGTAGAGATTTTCTTGGGATTTGCAATGCTCGGTGTTTTTTCTTGAACTGAACGCGGGTCTGCATCTCCCTACCAAGGTATCGGATCGGTGAACGAGTCACCGCGTTAGAACTGCGGTGACTGTGCGGTCGCAATGGTACAAGTCTCAGATTAAGTTGACTCGAATGTACGGGATACGAGTTACGGTCGTGCACAAACGTCGATCATATGTCGTAGGTTGCCGAAATTCGACGCGAAGGATCGCGTGAGTTGATGGAACAGTACGGACTAGGATACGAGTCTTATAGCTCTCCTCACCTAATAGAAATTTTATCCTTGAAATTTAAACCATAACATAACTAATACAAAGCTTACCAAGGGAGGGCAATCCTATCCGAACACAACATGTCGACATAATCAAACACCTACGAGATGGGAACAATGCCTCTGAATCTTAGCCCCCTGCTCCAAAATGCCTCGCCAACACTACAATGATCCAACAGAACTTCAAATCCTGCATTAGAAATGATCGAACTAGAGCACTATACAACCTCAATCTCAACAGTAGGGAGCTATATCCAAAAATCTCTAAGTTATTCAAACTTGGGGATCTAATGATTCTAAGTTCTCAACAATCACACAGTGAAGTGTAGCTATCAACAAATATGTGATGTTATCCTCAGGTATTCTCAAGTTATGCTCTGATAATAACTTCTGTCACACCCCAAACTTAAAAATCAGATTCACAGGAATCCCGATCACCGAACCCGGTGCCGACAGTCTCCGTAGTACCCCATTCTTAGCCCCCAGCGTACATACTCTAGGTTTTGATCCTGAGATCCTACGAGGAGGATTTTCCAATGTACATTTGTCTCATAAGAAGCATAACCACAAGTATACCCAAATCATAAAGGCAACATCATCATCACATATCCACTAATATAATCGTTTAAATACAATGCTGAAAGAGAAATACATATGTCAAAATCAACACTCCAGAAAATAGTTACACGCTCCAAGCTCAATGCTGCTACAACCTAACGCCACCTGCATGCATCTATCGTGCATAAGCTTATAGAAAGCTTAGAGGGTGGTGAAAGTGTGTGCAGAAGGTAAGTGCCAAGTATGTAATATAATGCCATATATCATACAATGGAATAAACAGAAATACTAACAAGATATGATATCAGAGTAAGAGAAAATATACTGGTAAGTCCATGAATGCTATCAACTGTACCAAGGCTATGCGATACAAAATATAATAAGATAATAATAGATGCTGGGGATGCAATGTAATATGTAAATCCTAACGAACCACGAATACTATGAACCTTATCTAGGCCATATAAGTGTAAAAAATATAATAACCCAAAATGCTAAGTAATGCGGATGCAATGTAATATGCGGTGAGAATGAAATGACCATGTGGGGATGTGAAGTCAGGATGATAGTACGAAGTATCACAGGCTATGGGGTCCATCACAAGGGAATTCTATCCAAACCAGTCCCATACCTAAATTTGGATAGTCAGACATAATGTCGGAGACTCTTGATCTCAGGTTAGTCGCGAGCACAACTGAAATCCTGGCCATGTGATGGTACACGTAACAAATAGTTACGCACCACCAGCCCGAGTGGATAGTGAATGAATGGATATGCAATTCCTACTCAATAAGTCTACATTTCTGTCGGTTGCTCTTTGGAAAAATCACCAGGGTCTAATACACTTTGCACTGACTGCCTCCTCCCTAGCTGCACAGTCAAGCAAGCGAAATAGACCTCACTATCCGCCTGACCAGTAGTCTGCCAATACCTACCCGGCTCATCGATAGCGAACCCATTTACAAGATGGTCATACTCAGCCTAGCTTATAGACCCCTCACTCAGGCGGATAAGGCCACACCCCTCCCAACCGACCATGACATAGTGGGTGACGCGGCCTATTGGTATTCTGCACTCGGGCGCTCATGTTCCACTCGGTCTAGATGTTGGGGCTACTCCTGGCCTCGAAGGTTCTAGGACTTTCACCCAAGGACATTCTAAGTGCCCACAGTGCTATAACCAATTATTTCTAGTGTCCCATTTAGCCATCCACGATGTGCCTGCAGAGGACACGACCCTGATGTCGCTAGGGCGTACAATGATCAATCACACATATGCGAGATGTATGAGTCACACTAACCAGTCATGCAACAATCCTGTGCGTATTGCACGAAATGTAGGGCACTCCGTCTCATAAGGAGTTCCATAAATGGTCTGCCCAATGGCGTATGCTATGATCAAACATTTCTCATATCAGGCATACATATGATGCTTATGGGCATGAATCATGGAGTTATACTAAGCATTTTATATGATGATAAACTATCCTCACAAAGAAGATGAGCCTTGATGGCCTACACACAGCAAGTATGGGCCTATCAATGGGCCCTAGAGAGAGTTATAATGTGGACATTTAACCAACATTATTCTTACAATGTGGACGTCAAACCAACATTACTCCCAAGGTACGGCTCGCCATAAACATCATTACATAAACCATGGAGGAATCACACATTGTTATGGACCTTAGGTACCTCCCATTGGGCCTTAAATACATCAAATGGATCATATCACATGGGCCTTCTGGTTATCAAGCAAGTGGGCTGCATTAATAGGCCTGATGTACATTACAATGAGTTATAACCTGTGGGTCTTAGAGTACATCACAATGGGCTTTAATCCACGGCCTTGGAATACATCAAAATGGGCCTAATCCCATGGGCCTTATATATGTCAAATGGGCCTGATCCCATGGGCCTTATATATGTCAAATGGGCCTAATCCCATGGGCCTTATATGTACACCAAGGTGGGCCTCAATGAATGGCCACAAATAAATCAACATGGGCCCTATACACATACTAAGGTGGGCCCACTTGAACCATAGATCTGACTCATTTTTAGCTCAAGCCATAAAATGAGCTTATAAAATAAATGGACAATTTGGATGCAACACATGCATCATGGTGGGGGTCCACATAAAGGCCCACCATCATACATATATACATATATAATATATACAATATTATGTAATATATATATATATATATATATATATATATATATATATATATATATATATATATATATATATATATACATTCACACACACATAGTGTGGACAGAGTGAATAGAACACATAAATCATGGTGGGTCCCACTGTCTAAATAATGGACAGTGTGGACACGTGTACATCACAGTGGGCTCCACCGTCCGCTGGACGGTGGCATTGCAACACATACATCACTGTGGACTCCACCGTCCACCTGGACGGTGGGAGTACAACACATACATCACTGTGGGCACCCACGTGGGGACCACCATAACATATATTTTCCATCTAATCTATTGATAAGGTCGTACAAACCTAGATGAAGAGGAAATACAAATTTCATCTTGATCTAAAACTTCTGTGGCCCATGAAAGGGCTTCAATGGTATAGGTCCAATCCCACTGTTTCCTATGGTGTGGGCCACCTGAGCTTTAGATGTGCCTCATTTTTGAAGAGGGCCCACCTCAGTGGTAGGCCACCTCATGGACGGGTTAGATGGCAAATAAACATCAAGGTGGGGCCCACGGCTAGAGCCGTGGGTCCTTGGCTCGTCCGTCCGCCAACGCAAGCGCAGGCGCTGCATGCTCCTCTGACAGGCAGCAGCATCTGCTGCTTGCTTTCTTATTTTTATTTTTTTTAAATGCAGTTTTTTCATGATTTTTCAGGTGTGGGGCCCGCGTATGATGGATCCACACCGCCCAAGGGCCCCTATGGCTCAAGACAAGCCAAACGAGTCCGATATTGCATATTTTTTTGATGCATCGAGTTGTCAGGGTGGATTTCAATGGTGGATACACTGTTTGCTATGCTATGGCCCGCCTGAAATTCGGATCAGCATCATTTTTAGGCTCAACGCCTAAAATGATCCGGAGAATGGAATGGATGGCGTGGATTGAATACATACATCAAGGCGGGGCCTATATGAGTGGCCCTTCTCCAATGCTTGGAAAGCCAAGCTCATATTTGTGTTTTCTTTCCAGCAACATCCAGACGCTGGACGTTTTTGAGCTTAACAAACATATTTAAGGTGGCCCTGTTTAGGTGGGCCACCACATGATGGATGTTGTGAGTACAATACATATAAGATGGGCCCCACTTATAGATGGTTTGGGTAAATTACTTACTTCATGGTGGGGTCCATTCAAGTGGGCCACATAACCTCATCATCATCACTAAAAAAATATAAAAGAGAGGGAGAGGGAGAGAGAGAAAGTGAGTGGGACACGCGTGATGGAGGGACCCCGGCACTATGGGCCCTCCCTTCCATGATCTACAACATAAACTAAGTGGGTCCCATAACATGTGAGCCCATAAAAATTGAAATCCAATGGTGGAGATCCCTTCCCCATGAAAATAGACGGTCTAGATGACCCATATACAAGCTAGGAAGGTAAACATCATGATGGGGTCCATGGAGAATGGCTCCATCATGGAATGATATTGATAATTAAGGTGGGCCATCGGCCACATCCTAAGGTCCAAAGTGAGATCCAAACCATTGATCGGTAGGCCTCACTTGGCCCATTAAAAAAGAAACATGAAATCTAGGCTATGGAAGCACCCACCACTTGATCTTCTTGGTCCGTTGGGAAGCCACTCTCCTTATGCTTCACTTTGATGGTGGAGATGAGAAATGGATGGATAGGATGAGAGCTTTTGGGATGGAAGGTGGGCCACACAACACACTTTCTCTCTTGAAAATGGCTTGGACGTGTGATGCTCTTTCTAGTTGGGAGTTGAGATGAGAAATGAGAAAGAGAGAGAGAGTTGTAAGAGAGATGAGGGATGGGTGTGATGGGTGAAAGGGTGAGGTGAGTGATGGATGTGGTACTTAACATGTAAGGTGGTGTAAGAGAGAGAGTGAGAAAGAGTTGACTTTGGAGAGAGAAAGCATGGGTTGCTTTGTACTTAATATGAGGTGATTGATGGGATTGATTGATGGGATGAATGGGACATGTTGTAGAGATTCTCTCGGGATTTGCAACGCGCGGTGTTTTTCCTTGAACTGAACGCGGGTCTACATCTCCTTACCAAGGTATCAGATCGGTGAGTGAGTCGCAGCGTTGGAACTGCGGCGACTATGCGGTCACAATAGTACAAGTCTCGGATTAAGCTGACTCGAATGTACGGGATACGAGTTACGGTCGTGCGCAAACGTCGATCATATGTCGCAGGTTACCGAAATTCGATGCGAAGGATCGCGGGAGTTGACAGAACAGTACGGACTAGGATACGGGTCTTACAATTCTTATCAATGCTTAGACATTCAATTAATCATGCATCATATATAATCATTCAAGAGAAATACGCATAATTAGATCAATGCACAAATAGTCATTCCAAACACAATTATATATAGTGGTTCGGCTAGTTACCTACTCCACTCTCGGATGACGCACTCTCTCCTAGATTGTACAGGTTTTCACTATCTAATGGTTTTAAATTAGGTTAACCATAAACCTTCACAACCTATACAAGGTTAACTAAGGAGCCTACATAAGAGAACCTTAGATGCATACACAAGGTGACAAGTCCTACACAAGGACACAACAAGGAGCCTATACAAGGTAACCTATGCCTACATAAGGTAAAAAATCCTACGCAAGGACAATATATTCTCCCATCAGAGGCCTACGAAAGGTCTTAGCGAGTTTGTCATTCAAATTTTGAATCCTAATCCTACACAAGGCTTTAGATTCAACGGACTTCATATACTTACAAATAAGTGAGTGAATTCTTTTCTCGCATAATCTGAAGATAATATTCTTTATTAATGAAGAGTCTTCAACTCCCTTGAACCACAATCGCTTATGATACTCCAAGCAATGCTCTAAGGTTGTGAGGTTTAGGGTTTTGACCGATCTTCTCTATTAAATGATATGAATTAAATACTTAGAGAAGATTCACAAGAGCTTAGCTTTCAAGATTTCCAGCACAATGATTTTTCATTAAAGAGTGCTACTAGAAATCAATGAATGCAAGAGTTCATAATTCAATCAAAGTAAAGAAGATGACAATAAATGCCTATGCTATAGATTAAATGATGAACTCTTATTGGAAAGAAGGCTCAGGGATGAGGGTATAATCTATCACAATAACACTCTCAACTTTCCTTTAATTATTGATCATCTTACCAAGAAGTAACCTATGGGTATATATAAAGATGAATCCCAATGGTAAAAAAAAGGACAGAAATCTAACATTGTCGATGCTATTTAGACAAGCACACAACCCTTTCCTTTATAAGTGGTGCAAGAAGCCTAGCATTAGGACAAAGCACCATGGGAAATGGCGTATAAGGACTGTCTTTAGGACAAATCTTCACTTGATATGGTGCACAATGCAACCTTCTTATAAGTAGTGCACAACCTTATTCTTTCTCTACTCAAAGTGGTACACAACCATGGTATCGGAACAAGAGTCCCTTAGAGAGTGGCGCACTACCATTGTATCAAGACAAGATTCACTTGGAAAGTGGTGCACAAAGCCCTAGATTAGGACGAAGTACCTTGGGGAGTGGCGTTGGAGAGGATTGCGCACAAGGCTTCTCCTTGAAAAGTGGCATTGTGCGCTTGTGTTAGGATAAAGTCTCATATGAAGTTGTGCACAAAGGAGGATGCTAAGATAAGAAGCCATATGAAGTGGTACACAAAGGAGGGTGTTAGGACAAGAAGCCATATGAAGTGATGCACAAAGCCAACTCTTTGGACATGGGAGCATAAGAAGTGGCTCACAAAGCCAAATCTTTGGACATGGGAGCATAAGAAGTGGCACATAAAGCCAACCCTTTCGACATGGGAGCATAGGAAGTGGCACACAAGCTTGGTGTTAGGACAAGTGCACAACCTCTCCTTGAAGTGGCACACAATACATGGTGTTAGGACAAGCGCACAACCTCTCCTTTTCTTTCTCCACTTAAGATGCGCACAACACCATTTCTTTAAGACAAGAGATCCCTATTCTTTCTCCATTTCAAATGCGCACTACACCATTTCCTCTTCCACTCAAAATGTGCATAACACAATCCTTATAAAGTGGGGCACAAGCCACTTCTTAGGATAAGAGTCCCTGGAAGAATGGCACACAAACTTATTCTTTAAGATAAGAAAGAGAGGGAAGTGGCGCACAATGGGATTTTCTCAAGACAAATGCCCACTTGAAGTGACGCACAATGGAGGATTGTGCACAATAAGATATTGCACACAATGGAGGACTATGCACAATGGGAGGGGCAGATGAGCTCCTCTCCCCATTTCTTGTCTCCAGCTTCTCTCTTGTCCAAATGAGGAGTGAGGAGGCATATTTATAGGCCTCACATGCTCCTCCCTTCCTTAAATAGTGGTGATCACCACCACTTCCTCCTCCATACAACTTCCACCCTCCTTCCTTACATAGTGGTGTTCAACCACTTTTCCTTAAATGATGGTGTACCTCCCTTTCTAAGACAAGAACCTCACTTCCTCCCCTCATACAAGGCAATGTCCATCCACTCCTTTTTACCAAAATAACCCTATCACTCCTTTTTACCGAAATAGCCCCATTCACTCATTTTTACTAAAATAACCGCCATTCACTCCTTTTTACCGAAATACCCTCATTCACTCTTTTTTATCGAAATAACCCCATTCACTCTTTTTTACCGAAATACCCCCATTCACTCTTTTTACTAAAATACTCCATTCACTCCTTTTTACTAGATGACACACATGTACTCTTCTATCCAAAACATGGAGCATACAACCTCTTCTAACATGGTGCGACGCTTCAGAAAGCTTCTATATCACTACATATTTTTGTGACCTAACAATGATCCTATCCATCTATCTTCCAATATAGATTGATAAATTCTATACTTCAGTTATCTTGGCCTAACTCATACATTTCTTACCCTTTGCCAATGATTGACAAAAAGGGGGAGAACCATACTCCCACAAGTATATTGTTATTATGTTTTGCAAATCTCCAAATGTAAGAAGTTAGGGGGAATATGAACAAAGGGGGAGTTACAAGCAACTCAAGTCATATCAAGTGTGTAATCGAGTTGTAAATAGGAAATTCTGTAATATCTTGAGTTGAATGTAATTTCTAGAGTTTGTTAGGTGTTTTGTCACGTAATTAAAAAAGAGGAGATTGAAAGTATCCTGGTTTGTCAAATTACGTGAGTGTTGAGTTAGTCTTACAAGTGAGCCCCAAGCTGAAGATTACAAGATTAAGAACTCAACCAAGAAGAAGTTTGAGCACTCCACATAAGTATACACCTAACAAACCCTTGAGGTATATGACCCTAAATTAAACTTAGTCTTACCCACATCTTATCCTTGGTAAGCTTAGTTTTGATCACTATACAGGAATAAACATGCACTATACAGGAAAAATTGGTTGCATCAATATGCAATCAAGGACATTTTCGATTATATCAAACATGGTTCGATTGAATTGATAAATAGGCCCATACGGTCCAACAATAAAATGATCATCTGTTGGGGATTGTTGATTATATCGAATAGAATTTGATGACATCGAAATTTAAATTTTGATAGCATCGAACTCACTTCAATTGAATCGACTAAAGGCATTTCGTTTATATAGAAAATACTCTCTAAGTGTTTATCTATGTAATCGAATCATGTTCGATCACATCAAGAGTAAGCTATCGATGGCGTTAAAGACTGTTCGATTACATCGAAATTCAGGACCAGTTTGTCCAGCAAGCTATTAAGGAATATCCATCATTTTTCTATTATAGCGAAGACCCTTCGATGTCATCGAACTTCAAATTTTAATAGCATCAAAGGATGATTGATTGTATAGAAAATTGGGACCAAATATTCCAGCAACTAAAGGTAATTTTTCTAAAGAAAATCCGACAGGATTGAACCTCCTCTCGATAACATCGAAGTGCACATCAATGAAATCAAAGGGTGCTTGATAAGATCGAACATAATATGTTCTACACATAAATAAATATCTTAGTGTAGGTAGTCGATGAAATAGAAAAAGGTTTGATGACATCATGCTCCTATCTTATGTTGCGCGCTCCCACCTTGGCTACTCTTATGCATTGAATAGATGTTGTGCGCTCCTCCTGGAAGGCAAAGTGTTGTGCACACAACCCTATAGGTACACAACCTAGCGGGTGGACAACCCTTCTGCCAGAACATCAAGAGGCACATAACTGAATTGGAGGGCCTCAAAGAGCTCATAGAGGAGAGAGAAAAGTGGTACAACAGTTGGGGGCCACATAACCTCTACAGGTGCACAATCCTTCTAATAGAGCACTAAGTGGCGCAAAACCAAGTGAGAGAATCTCCAGGAGTTTTAGGAGAAAGAAAAGTCCATCCTTTGCGATGAACATCAAAAGTGTCAAAATGCTACTAAAATTGCTATTAAACTGCCTTATCTTTCATTCATTGTGCTTATTCGTTATAATCTATCTTAGAATCAAGGAAAATGTGAGGATGTAAATGAACTTAGAATGAATAAATATTTTGTGATCATTGTTCTCTCATTCTTTTCTTGTTATCATTAAATGAAATCCTCCAAATCGAATGTATTTGTTTCTTACCAAAACAAAATGGGGACTCCACTGGGGACTTTTTTCAATGATAACTTAGAAAATATTCAGAGGATGTTTATCACTTTTTGGCATTGTATATGACACCAAAATGGCAACTCTCAATGGGAACATCCTCTCCTTCATCTCTAAGATAGAATGTTTTATCACTTGGATACTAATTGTAATTTTATATTTTGTATGCAAGGAAGAAGAAAGCACCAAAGAAAGCAAAATCCATTATGATCAGGAGTAGAGAATTTCATGTGATGGATAGAATGTTCTCTGTTTCAACAGTAGCTCAACATGACGAGGGAGGATTGAGGATAGTAACATCTAAAAGACAAAGAGTTCAATCTACCATCACAAGAAGCATCATCTCGCCAAGCATAGGGTCGATTATGCGAAGTGTCATGAGACACAGTCTTGCCTCGATCATATAATCATCTCATTTAAGAAAAATAGAAAAGCCCGTTACTCCAAAAGGTCTTCCGGTACCATTAACTACAATCGTAAAGACATTTTCCACAGAATCATTACGAGTTCAGAAAAATAAAGGAAAGGCCATCGTGACTAGCGAATGTTCACTCATAGAATCTCTTGCAAAAGATTTCAAGAAAACTCATGTATTAAGAATGCCATGATTTGAGTCAACTAGTCCTTCGAAGCAACAATATGTTGGTTTCAAACCAAACAATAGTTCATCTTCTTCAATAGCGTCAGCAGCATGACACTCGCTTCCTCCTTTATTATCGAGACGATCGAAGAATAAGAAAATAAAAATTTCATCGGTAGACATCAATCAACCTAACTAATTTTCATCAGAAAAGTAAGTAGATGAAGAAGTCTCTAATTTTCCAACAGTGACTATTGTGAACAACATTGAACCATAAGTAGAAATGCCACAACCGTAAGCAGTTAGATTTTAAGAACTAACGCCGAATATTATTCGGAATATAACGTAGGAAGAAATCCAACATGTGGTCATCGAAACCATTCATCTAGAGAAGAAGCGAGGTCAGAATAAAAAATTTCATTATCAGACGTCGTATCCTCATGAAATAGAAGAAATGCCATTTCCCACCAATTTTAAACATCCAGAATTTCAAATGTTTATTGGGAATGGATCACCAGAAGAAACATATGATGCATTTCATAACAAAGATGAGAAATTTTTCTAAAGCTCCTCAATATTGTCTGCTATTATTTGAATCTTCTCTGACAGGAAGAGCTTTTAGATGGTATTCAGGTTTAATCCCAAGATCTATTCATACATGGGAACAGATGCAGGATGCTTTTATGTTAAACTTTTTCTCTTTTGATGGAGAAGTTAGTTTGACCGAACTGGCCTCTATTCGCCAAGAAGAAAATGAATCAGTCAAAGAATTCATCAGTTGATGGAGGGATTTGGAGGCATCATGCCGACATCCTATGTAGGAATCAAAATAAGGAAAACTATGTATAGAAGGCATGAGACTAGAACTGGCATGCAACCTGATTAGTAAAGATTGGAAAACCTTTCGTGATCTTGCTATGAAGGCCTATACTCTTGAAAAGATGATTGAAAAAGTGTCTGCTTTCAACCAACATCACTCAAAAAAAAAGAAAATAAAGAAGATTAACAGGATGATGAAAAAATAGCGATGAAGAAGATAGAAATGGTCGTGTGATTATATTGAGATATAAAAGGTCTGGGAGAAATAAAGACCATATGAAGTATTCATTTGCAAGAAAAGACATACTTCCCATGCTAAAACAATTGTTAGCTATGAAGTGTATCGAATTATCTTGGTTAAAAAACCTCAAAGAAATTGAAAATACAAGAGGAATGGACTATTATCATTATCACCATACATTTGGACATCATACAGAAAATTGTAATGCCCTTAGGAAAAAGCTACAAAAGATGATCAATAGGGGAGAAATTGTGATAGTAGAATATGACAGAAAGAGAAGAATGACGATTCCAAAACATTGATAATCTCTCGATGGTTCATCATGCTTATGTGCAAGAATAAATAAGAGTGTACACACCTGATTAGTTCAAGACTAGGGGCAATACTAATCTCGGATGATCGGTATAAGGTGATGTGGCATCAACATACTTGTTAAAGATCATGACATGATGATTTTGATTACAAAGATTATCAGAATAAAACTTTCTAATCAAAAGGGGGCATGATAAGTAGAAAGATGAAATGACTACAAAAGACAAAGTCATGTATTCCTTTTCATGTGAATGGATAAAAATGGCATAAATTTTCAAGAAAAACTTCTCAAAGTATATCAGGCATATTAAGATTGAGCACAATGTCGATGATTACTGTCAAGCGTCGATGATTGCTATTGAGCGCCGATGATTATATGGCCACATGCCGATGATTTTCATCAAATTCACCAAGTATCGATGGTTATCGCCAAAATTAGCAACTATCACTGTCATCATCAATCGCCCATATAAGATTATCTTATCGAAATTGGTATCATCGTCAATTTGATACACTATTTTAAACATGATATGAATGTTCTTAGAATATTATCAGCGGTGGCGAAATATCAATTATCGATTCACCATTTTTTACAGAGGAATAAAACTAAATGGCTAACCACATATAAAGTTGACGACAACGATGGTAGCTGATCATTTAAGGTCGCCTAGCCTAGCCCTATATAGCCAACTACGCATTAGACCTATCATCATCGTCACCTGGGCAATAATTTCTTATACATGGTAGAGGAATCAATATGACACAATCAGCTGGGCAATAATTGTGCACTAAGTAATATTGATGACCCCACCAACACACTCAACTATAAGAAGTATGAATTGGAGAATTATGCCGAGAATTATGAAGCATGATCCAATGTGAACTTTCAAGAATTATTTTTATATCAAGGCCTAGTTATATGGTCCAATGCCGTAACTTCTCGTTGTTCTAATAATAATATCGCAAGACGCCAAGTACCAGATTTGATGGAGAAAAGGAACAAATGTTTATCAAAAGAGATATAATCATCGTCAATAACTTCTATGGCCTTTGGAAAGCTATTAAAAGGAAATTAAATCTATTTTTTAGAATCAACAAAGGTCTAAGGAAAACATACTTTTAGCCAGTTTATGAAGAAATGCTAAGGAGCACAAACTAGAAAAAACTTAGCAATTGAACTTATAGAGCTAGAAATGACACCTCCAAAAGCGTGATATAATGCAGAGTACGATGATAAGCACAAAGAGAAGACAACTAAATCATTATCAAATAGCAAATATTACAAATATGCTAGTTTTTTTTTTTTTTTTTTTCAAAATATACTTTCTAAAACTAAATTGGAAAGTTATGATATCTTGGGATACTAATTCTAATTAATTTGGCAGGAAAGATTGTCATTCGAAAGCTTGAGTTATGCTGATCATGAATTAAAGAGATAATTAAAAGAGTTGTTATAGCAGGAGTAATAGAGAGTTCAAAGGAAGAGTCGCCGGAGTTAATCAAAGAGATCGTTGTAGCACCAACAGCATTAAAAGATAGTTCTCCGACCAAGATACTCAGAGACGAAGACGTCACAACTGTTACAGTGATGGGTTTCGATGAAAAGAAAATCTTATCCTCTCTAATGAAGCATCCACTCAACACTGCTGGCTAGGGGCATTCAAGACTTCCGTTTTAACGTGATCATTCAAGTGTTCCGTTCGAACGTGATCATTCAAGTCTTCCATTCGAGCGCAATCATTCAGGTCTTCCATTCGAGCACGATCATTCAGTCTTCCGTTCGAACACGATCATTCTAGTCTTTCGTTCCAGTGTGATCATTCGATCTTCCATGCAAGCATGATCATTCAGTCATCCTTCAGTTACAGTTCATTCAGTTCTTTGGTTGGAAGAAGATCTATCCTCCATTTAATTTTATGAATCAATTAAAGAAGGATCGATGGGCATCTGTTGGGGCACAAAAATAGATAGTGATATAAAAGCTTTTTGAAGTGCCGCTCCATGTTAGAAGAGGTTGTACGCTCCATATTTTGAATAGAAGAGTACATGTGTGTCATCTGGTAAAAAGGAGTGAATGGGGTATTTTAGTAAAAAAGAGTGAATGGGGGTATTTTTGTAAAAAGGAGTGAATGGGTTTATTTCGGTAAAAAGGAGTGAATGTGGGTATTTCGGTAAAAAAGAGTGAATGGGGGTATTTCGGTAGAAAGGAGTGAATGAGGGTATTTCAGTAAAAAGGAGTGGATGGGCATTGCCTTGTGTAAGGGGAGGAAGTGAGGTTCTTGTCTTAGAAAGGGAGGTACACCATCATTTAAGGAAAAGTGGTTGAACACCACTATGTAAGGAAGGAGGGTGGAAGTTGTATGAAGGAGAAAGTGGTGGTGATCTCTATTGTTTAAACAAGGGAGGAGCTTGGGAGGCCTATAAATACCCCTCCTCACTTCTCATTTGGACAAGAGAGAAGCTGGAGACAAGAAATGGGGAGGGGATCTCATCCACCCCTCCCATTGTGCGTAGTCCTCCATTTGCACAATATCTCATTGTGTGCAATATCCCACTGTGCATAATCCTCCATCGTGCATCACTTCAAGTGGGCATTTGTCTTGAGGAAATCCCATTGTGCACCAATTCCCTCTCTTTCTTGTCTTAAAGAAGAAGTTTGTGTGCCACTCTTTAAGGGATTCTTATCCTAAGAAGTGGCTTGTGCGCCACTTTATAAGGATTGTGTTGTGCGCATTTTGAGTGGAAGAGGAAATGGTGTAGTGAGCATTTGAAATGGAGAAAGAATAGGGGTCTCTTACCTAAGGAAATCGTGTTGTGCGCATCTTAAGTGGAAAAAGAAAAGGAGAGGTTGTGGTAGCAGAAGGGATTAGGTTAGGTGCTCTACATTCAAAAGCATTAGCCTACTAGTGTGCTTGTCCTAACACCATGTATTATGCGCCACTTCTCAAGAAGAGGTTGGGTACTTGACCTAACACCAAGCTTGTGCGCCACTTCCTATGCTCCCATGTCCAAAGGGTTGACTTTTTGCACCACTTCTTATGCTCCCATGTCCAAAGAGTTGGCTTTGTGCGCCACTTCTTATGCTTCTATGTACAAAGAGTTCGCTTTGGGTGCCACTTCATATGACTTCTTATCCTAACACCCTCTTTTGTGTGCCACTTCATATGGCTTCTTGTCCTAACATCCTGTAACGTCTCAGAAAAATTCATACAAAGACTCGAGTAACACCTCAGGCAAAAATTACTAAGGATCGAATTATGTAGAAATTAGACGAAAACTAATTAAGTACTAAACTCAATCACCAGTGGCATTAGCTTGAACCACTTTCTATACGAACTGCAAGACCCAAAACCAGTAGAATCGCTAACTTTACATTACATAAAAACCTAGGATCAATCTCAAAACCCAGTTGCTCTCGAGAGCATATTGAAACTTCGTATTGGACATGGACTGCACGTTGAAAGTCTGACTACCGTGAAACTATACAGTTATGACTGCCTTATTGGGCTTGACAACCATCACGAGAATCGAGTCCAAATAGTATCCAGGAACGCACAACTTGAGCTTGGAACGAAGTGTGTGAGAAACGCGAATATCTTTAGAAAATAAACTCAACTTAAGTGATTTGGGCCGTTCTCTTGCATGCCAAATTTAAGGTTTCAGACCATTAGATTCTGACCCAACTACACCCTTGGATCAAAAAAGTTTTCCTACACATGTTAGTGTACTTATGGCCCTGATCGAGTGACGATGACCTTTTGACTGAAACTGGTCCTCCACGGTCGATTCACTAATCTGATTGGACTAAAATCTTAACCTGACATAGATCCATTGTTAAGAAACTTTCTCCGAATCATATGCAGGTGATGGACCTCCAGATGGGCTCCGTTGGCCCGAAACAGCCACCCTTTGGCTATACCCTAAGTATACCATGGCCCTAGGGCCATTTACACCACTTCTAGGCCTATATAAGGGCCTCAACCCACCCCTCTCTCATTCCATACGAATTTCCTCCAAACCCTAGGAGAGAGAAGAGAGAAAAGAAGAAAAAAGTGTGAGGAGAAGAGTGAAGGTTAGGGAGATCGAGGCGATGGTTCTCTCGTATAACTACACGCCTTAAATCGCCTCTTTGCTAGGCTACTCAACTCATTTTAACTGTTATTTAGGTAAGGAATCCTAACCCTAATATCATTTTAGGAATCTAAATAGAAGAATCTATGAAATTGCTAACCTATCTCAATGTATAGGCACCCGTTATTTTATATTTGGGAATGTACGATTCAAACCGAGTTCGATACAAGTATACCGACGAAAGGTAAAGACTATAAATATTTAGGTTATGGTTTTCAAGGCTTTCAATGTCAGTTAATGATTTATGACTGACTTGATTGCTGCCATATGATCTTAGTTACAACGTTTTCAATATATCATGTATGTGTGAGGAGAGAGAAGAGAGAAAAGAAGAAAAAAGTTTGAGGAGAAGAGTGAAGGTTAGGGAGATCGAGGCGGTGGTTCTCTCGTATAACTACACGCCTTAAATCGCCTCTTTACTAGGCTACTCAACTCATTTTAACTGTAATTTGGGTAAGGAATCCTAACCCTAATATCATTTTAGGAATTCAAATAGAAGAATCTATGAAATTGCTAACCTATCTCAATGTATAGGCACCCGTTATTTTATATTCAGGAATGTACGATTCAAACCGAGTTTGATACAAGTATACCGACGAAAGGTAAAGACTATAAATATTTAGGTTATGGTTTTCAAGGCTTTCAATTTCAGTTAATGATTTATGACTGACTTGATTGCTGCCATATGATCTTAGTTACAACGTTTTCAATATATCATGTATGTGTGAGGAGAGAGAAGAGAGACGAGAAGAAAAAAGTGTGAGGAGAAGAGTGAAGGTTAGGGAGATCGAGGCGGTGGTTCTCTCGTATAACTACACGCCTTAAATCGTCTCTTTGCTAGGCTACTCAACTCATTTTAACTGTGATTTGGGTAAGGAATCCTAACCCTAATATCGTTTTAGGAATCCAAATAGAAGAATCTATGAAATTGCTAACCTATCTCAATGTATAGGCACCCGTTATTTTATATTCGGGAATGTACGATTCAAACCGAGTTCGATACAAGTATACCGACGAAAGGTAAAGACTATAAATATTTAGGTTATGGTTTTCAAGGCTTTCAATGTCAGTTAATGATTTATGACTGACTTGATTGCTGCCATATGATCTTAGTTACGACGTTTTCAATATATCATGTATGTGTAAATTAGGTGGTATATTAAATGCATTCCATGTGTTTGTCGAAATGTTTGTATGAATAAGAAATTATGATTTATGCTTGTCATGATTATTAATCTAGTTGTTATGTGTGTAGTACGTATGATAACTCCTTATGAAAGGATTTGCCATACTGCATGTTATAACTTATTTATTTCATATATGTTGAAATGTATAGACTAAGTGTTTGATAAAATGTCTGAATGAGAAATTGGCTGTAAAAATGTATTTAGTGAGGGTGTTGAGATAGGATTCTCAATTACCTTATTTATAGCTATAGTTTTCTTCATGTAACATGCCTTAATACTACGTAATTTATGAATGAAGTACATATGTATGATAATATGTTTTATGTTTTGTAAAAATGCTCAAATGAGATTTATGTTGGTATTGTTTGTTAAATGCTATTATGAATATCACATGTATCCACATGATGTGTTTGAGTTGGTTTAGGACTACTATGTAGTCCAGGCAATCGATAATGATTCTCGAATTAGTGGCCGAGGTCGTTTCGCCACATAAGACACATTCGATGAATCTAAGTTGTATGCTATTTGTCGACAGTGGTTAGGCCACATAAAGTGCTTACACGCTCCATGTTGATCGATTCAACATACGCTCGTACCAGTTGAACTTGTCAAGTAACCCATTTGACCTACTATGTGTTTACATGTATGGATGCTATTGCTTGAATCTAAGTTACCACTTACCAATGTAAAGCCCATTTCAACCTTAGTACCATGATCCGCTAAGACTCATGAGCTGGGAATGGTGGTATGGGACACCGTGGTCGAGCTGTCGGCATACACTAGGGTGATGAGCCTCCCTGTAGTGACCAGTGAGTAGCCCAAACTCGTGAGCTGAATACAATGGTATGAGACAGTGTATTTGAGCTGTCAGCCTACGCTAAGGTGATAAGCCTTTCCCTTAGTGACCTTGAGTATAAACTAGGTCTATGCCGAGGGGACGAGCCTCTCGTAGCGACCTGAACTTGCCTTTTCACTGCTTTTAAATCAGGGGTGACATTGCCCTATAACTTACCTATCTTATGTGATTAACTAGGATTGACAACCCTATATGGATCATCATTTCGGTAAAGGATATAAAGTGAGGCACCTTAGTATCCTGACCCTGCTGTATGAATAAACCTAATTAAGTATTAGCTAACACGATCATGCACTGCATTACATGTGTTTTGGTGAGGAAGCGCACGTGTCTGGAGTGGTGTATGCCGCGATCGTGAGATGATGTCGCTGAGGGAGTGCAGGTGAGGGCATGCATCATTATCGCATACCATCCTTGCATTAACAAGAGTACTTGGGATATGTTTGTTGTATTGCCTTATCAGTACTGTTTGACTGAATTGATAACATGTTAATCTTTGCCTTATAGCTCCATTGAGTTGATCGCTTACTCCCACTCTGGGACGGTGTTTTAAAATACCAACCAGACTCTGTTGTAGTTACAGGCGATGGCGAGGCTTACGAGATGAAGCCTGACTTTTATGACAATGAGGAGTTCTCCTATATGCAGCTATCAAGCGGGCCTCTGTAGGCCTTGTTCTGGATCGATGAGATTATAGGGTTACATGGCTAGTTGGACAGTTACATTTGGAGATTTTACAAATTTTGGGACAACACTTGTATTTATTTAACCTAGCAACATACTTATACTCTGGGGATTGACGAAACTCTTACATACTTTATATATCTATCATAGTCTTCCGCTTGCTTAATTTAACTATCTCTAGAGTATAATATTCTGATTTAGTGTAATTTCATCCATGTTTAATACTTTAACACAAACAATATTTAATCATCATTATCTATGTTACATAAGTGATGTGACAGATCTCGGGAGTTGAGCCTTTGCTCGACCCTCGATTTTTGGGGCGTTACCCATCCTTTGTGGGAACTTCGTATGAGACTTTGTCCTAACACAAGTGTACAATGCCACTTTTCAAGGAGAAGCCTTATGTGTAATCCTCTCCAACGCCACTTCCCAAGGGACTTTGTCCTAATCTAGGTCTTTGTGCGCCACTTTTCAAGTGACTCTTGTCCTGATACAATGGTTACGTGCCACTCTCTAAGGGACTCTTATCCTGATAGCATGGTTGTGCACCACTTTGAGTGGAGAAAGAATAGGGTTGTGCCCTACTTGTAAGAAGGTTGCATTGTGTGCCATATCAAGTGGAGATTTGTCCTGAAGACAGTCCTTATGCACCATTTCCCATGGTGCTTTGCTAGGCTTCCTGCGCCACTTATAAAAGGGTTGTGCGCTTGTCCAAATACCAAGCTTTTTGCACTCCCACCTTGTGTTGTGCGCTCCCACCTTGGCTGCTCTTGTGCATTCCACCTTTAGAACAGATGTTGTGCGCTCCTGGAAGGCAGTGTGTTGTGCGCACAACCCTATAGGCACACAACCCTATAGGCGCACAACCCTACAGGTACACAACTCGGCAGGTACACAACCCTACAGGTACATAACTCGGCGGGTGTACAACCCTTTTGCCATAACATCAAGAGGCACACAACCGAATTGGAGGGCCTCAAAGAGCTCACAAAGGAGAGAGAAAAGTGGTACAACAGTTGGGGCCACACAACCTCTACAAGTGCACAACCCTTCTATTAGAGCACTAAGGGGCGCACAACCAAGTGAGAGGATCTGGAGTTCTAGGAGAAAGAAAAGTCCATCCTTTGTAATGAACATCAAAAGCGTCAAAATGCTGCTAAAATTGCTATTAAAATGCCTTATCTTTCATTCATTGTGCTTATTTATTGTAATCTATCTTAGAATCAAGGAAAATGCGAGGATGTAAATGAACTCAGAATGAATAAATATTTTGTGATCATTGTTCTCTCATTCTTTTTTTTTTTGTTATCATTGAATGAAATCTCCCAAATTGAATGCATTTGTTTCTTGTCCAAATTATCACATAATTTTATAAGATAAGATAATGAGTACAAATTTAGAACTTGATATGAAAGTGTCATGCCACAGAGATATATACAAAAAAATAAATAGAAGGGCATCAATATGTGATTGTTGTCTAGGAACATCCTTTTGATATTAATTTTAGTGAATTGGGGAGCAAACCTAAGGCAATCAGTTGTGGGCATCAAGCCCACATGGCGTGACAGTAGACAAATGAGATGTGGAAATGGAATGAATATGTCACTAGTGCTCTGGATACAATCAACAATATGATGTACTATGATGGTGGGGTAGGCATGACAGATATTGTAAAGAAAGTCAAGCATGTAAGGGGTTAAGTCCAACTTGTTTGTCCTACGAGGATAAACATTTACACAGAAGATACTATGGAGCGCCCTATACCGATTTTCCATGTTAGAAGCCCGAAGTGCATTTCCTTGATACCAAGGAACATTTTCACCGTTACAAAAGAAACGTGTAACTTTCACTCGAATATTTATGGAGTCAAAGTCATGGTTAGTCAGCCCTTGGGAGGAGGCTGGAGTACCAATTAGTTGAGCGATTATAGCTGGGGTGATTGTAGTTAGGGTCCAACCTATGGTGACTACAAAAGATGCAGGATGAAGGACCGGTGAGTGATAATATGAGAGAAACCGTATTACTTGGTCATTTCAAATTGTTCCTCCAAAATCGATCATTTTGCTCCATCCTACTTTTTCTAATGTCTCTTCTATCCCAAAAGGCTTGATGCATTCGCGATCCACGTTTTTCTTGTATACCATCTTTCTTGTATGGAATTTTTCATATAAATTTTCTGGCGGAGGAGGAATCTGAGGTATCATTATTTCTGGTTCGACCGGTGGAGGAGGAACCTGAGGAGGAGTATTTCGTTGGGATCTCCCTAGTTGTCTAACTGGAGACAGAGGAGGAGAAACTAGATCATCTGATAGTGGTCGTTCGAATCTAGGCCTACAACACATTTTTGTTCGAACGGGGCTAGTCAATTCCCCTACCACTGCCATTTTTCCTTTTTTCCTTTGGCATTTTGATGGAATTAGACATAACAGATGGAAATGGTAGGAAGGATGCAATGAAAATACCCGAAACAACAAAAAATCCTAAATGGATTTCAGCAAGCCCTAGGAAGACTCTCCAATGAAATGAAAGTGAAGGATCACATATGGAAGGTCTTAAAAATTTGGGGCACGCAAACGATGAATAGAGGAGTGCAAAGAGGTCACCGAAGCTCCAGGGCAAATCGGGAGATGTACTGACATAGGAAGATGATGGAGAATGAAAAAATCTCGCCTGCGCAGTGTATATAAATCCTGATATTTGGATGTTATTGAAGTATGTTTAATACCATCGAAGAAAGGACTTCGGTACCATCAAAATAGGTTTGATGTAATCGAAAAATTTTCCAGTTAAGTCAATGATATCCGAGAGATCTTTGATGCAATCGAGTAGTATTCAAATTCCATCGAAGTGTTTTCGATGACATCGAATATCCCTCGATTTCATCAAAATAGCCCAAAGACGGTTTATACCAGTTCAACATGTAATAACCTATTTTCAAAGATGTACACATATAGTTATCAATAAATTGACATTTTGTACATCCAAAAAGGAACAAAAAGAAAAAGTATAATATACATATATTCAAAAAAGAATAATGAGGCTAAAGATCCTCAAATGTTATAGTTAGCTCAAATGGACCATAGATTAGATTAGATTACATATATTTTATTAAATGATCAACAATCTCTTAGTCTGCATTAAGTACTTTATATGAAGAATGGACTTTTTTGGTCTTATTAGGGCATCAGATCATTTAGTAATGATTATCGGTGTTGATCTCAATACACGTATGATACCCAACATATGGAGGAGTGAAATGTTTATCAAATTTTCCTTAAATGCAGGATTCTCATTAATCTCCATGTTAGTGAAAAGATTATTAGTCATGTGGTTGGTCATTAATTGACTCTTACAAAAAGACTTATGTTCATTTACCTATGTATTCCAAACTTTTACACATATCCTTGAGTCAACTTGATAGATTGTGTTTTTAAGTCCCTTGACTAACATCTTTAGTTAATCCTAACTCAAGAGTTTTTCTTTGCTCACTTCTTCTTGATGTAGCTCCATTATGAAGTAACTGATCCATTATAAAATATAATTTTATGAAAAGGGTCATGATTAGCAGTTGGTTCACTTGGAGCAATCACTACAAGTGCCTGAGTTAATTTTAGCATTACCAGCAGGGAAATTGTATTTGTTTTGTATCACCCACTTAGTAACCACTTTCTTTCAGCATGAAGTTTTGAATTCTTTCTTAGAGTGGTTATTCATTTTGAATTCATCAGGTAATTGATTTAGATATTCTTATTCTGGGAAGTTCCTTAATTTCTGCATCATTTTTCCAGTTGATCTGGATTTACTTTTATAGTTCAACTTGGAAGTGAGATGAGGTTGTCTGGGCATAGGACATTCAAATTTGTAGTATCCCATTTTTCCGCATAGATGGCAAGATGAGCCACCCAGATTTTTCTTGTTTGAAGCAGTTGAATCAATCATCACAGGTGAAGTAAAGAAAGAGTTTGATTTATCTATTTCATATACTAGGCCTCTCATATTCTTAGATTTCCTACCCAAGCCTAGAAGTCTTTCCAAATTTTCATTACTTTGAGTAAATTTATGACTAAGTTCTGCTGTGTGATTAGATTTTTCTACTTCTAGTTTCAAATTTTTATTTTCCTTTTTCAGTTTCTCAATTTCTGATTATAGAAGATAAATTTTCTTAATTAGTTTTTTAACAACAATATTGTTGACAATAGTTCCTCTTTCACACTTGATTCTCTCAAGGTTATACTCATCTTCCTCATCATGATCCCTAGGAATGATTGTAGTGGTGGAGGCCATGAGTAGTTTCAATGAATTTTGGTTTCCATCACTTTCTAACTCACTAGTTTCTGAGTTGGAGTCATCGGAGTCATCCCAAGTGGTTACCATAGCTTTTCCCTTTGATTTCTTTATTGGACATTCGGTGGATATGTGACCATACTTCTTGTAGTTGTAACATTGGGCATCTTTGAACTTGTTGAAGGACTTTTGAACGTTTTAGCCAGAAGGGCAACCTCCTCATCCCCATCTTCATCCTCACTTTGTTCTTCCTCTATTGTAGTTATGGTTCTAGAGGCCTTGAGAACATTGTTTTTGAATTTTATGGGTGGTTTGAAGTGTAGTTTAAAATTTTGTAGAGAACCCACTTGTTCTTCTACTTTCATTTCATCAATATTCTACATTCTTCAATGGTTGTAACTTTGGAGTTAAAACATTCCGGCAAAGATCTCAGAATTTTCCTACATTTTTGGGTACCGAAATTTTCTCTCCAAGTCCTCCCATGGAGTTACATATGATATTTAGTTTATTAAAAAACTCCATAAATGTCTCATGTTCTTTCATTTTTAAGTGTTCGAATTGGGTTATCAAGAGCTGTAGCTTTGAACTCTTTACTGTGTTGGTTCCTTCATGGGTTGTTTCCAATAAAGCCCATGCTTCTTTTGACATTCCACACATACTAATCAGATTAAATACCTCTTTTGAAACTACATAGTAAGTAACATTCATAGCTTTGGCTTCACTTGTTTTCTTTTCTTTATCAAAGGCAGTCCATTCTTCTTTTGTTTTGGATTTAATGACAGTTGTTCCATTTTCAAGTACCACTTGTTCAGTTGGTGACACATGTCCATTCTCAACAATTTCTTAAATGTCATGGTCCAAAGATTGTAGAAAATATTCATTCTTGCTTTCCAATATGTATAGTTAGAACCATCAAAGATAGGTGGTCGAGAGACTGATGTTCCCTCTCCTTTGGCCATAATTCTAACTTCAGTTAGGATCACCCTCTAGGTTGTTAAACCCTTCAAGAGGAACCCGTTCTAATACCAATTGAAATTGTGGTCGGACAGCTATTATAGAAGTATGAAAATATGTCCAAGTGTCTTAGAGGGGGGTGAATATGACTTTCTAAAATTATTTACTTATAATAACATACAATGCCTAACTATAACCAAGATAAGTAAGGCAAAGTAACTTTATGGCTTCCAAGCCAATAGAGAGTTCAAACACATAGACTACACAAGATTTATATGTAAAGCAACTAGCCTATGAAGATAGTGTATATGAGAGTATGTGGGATGTGATTCCTATCAATGCTTAGACAATCATTTAATCATGCATCATAAATAATCATTCAAGAGAAATAAGCATAATTAGATCAATGCACAAATAGTCATTCCAAACATAATCATATATAGTGGTTCGGCTACTTGCCTTCTCTACTCCAAGCTGATGTACTCTCTCATAGAGTGTATAAGATTTCATTATCCAATCGTTTTAAATTAGGTTAACCATAAACCTTCACAACCTACATAAGGTTAACTAAGGAGCCTACACAAGGCAACCTTAGATACCCACACAAGGCGACAAGTCCTACATAAGGATACAACAAGGAGCCTACACAAGGCAATATGTCCTACACAAGGATACCGTATTCTCTCATCAGAGGCCTACGAAACGTCTTAGCAAGTTTGTCACTCAAACTCTGGATCCCAATCCTATATAAGGAAGGGGCTTTAGACTCAACAGACTCTGTATAGTTACAAATAAGTGAGTAAGCTCCTTCCATGCACAATCTGAAGATGATCTTCTTTGTTGATGAAGAGTCTTCAGCTCCCTTGAAACGTAACCACTTATGATACTCTAAGCAATGCTCCGAGGGTGTGAGGTGTAGGGTTTGGACCGATCTTCTCTATTAAATGATATGAATTAAATACCTAGAGAAGATTCGCATGAGCTAAGCTTTCAAAAGTTCCAGCACAATGATTTTTCATTAAAGAGTGCTACTGAAACTCAATGAATGCCACAGTTTATAATTCAATCCAAGTAAAGAAGATGACAATAAATGCTGGTGCTATGGAATGAATGATGAACTCTTATTGGAAAGAAGGCTTGAGGATAATGGTATAATTTATCATAATAATTCTCTTGAGTTTTCTTTAATTCTTGCTCATCTTACCAAGAAGCAACCCACGGGTATATATAAAGATGAATCCCAATGGTAAAAAAATGGGCAGAAATCTAATATTGTCAATGTTATCAAATGGTCTTCGATTTCATCAAAATTTGGACTTCGATGTCATCGAGCCTTCTTCAATTGCATCAACTACCTACAGTAAGATATTTATTTGTGTAGAACATATTTTGTTTGATCTTATCGATCACCCTTCGATTCCATTAATGTGCACTTCGATGTCATCGAGAGGAGGTACAATCCCATCAGATTTTCTTTAGAAAAAATTCCTTTAGTTGCTGGAATATTTTGTCGTAATTTTCAATATAATCGATCACCCTTCGATGCTATCGAATTTTGAGGGTCGATGACATCGAAGGGTCTTCGCTGTAATAAAAAAATGATGGATATTCCTTGATAGCTTGCTAGACAAACTGGTCTTGAATTTTGATGTAATCGAACGGTATTCGATGCCATCAGTAACTTACTCTTGATGTGATCAAACATGATTCGATTACATCGAGGAACACTTAGAGAGTATTTTCTATGTAGACAGAATGCCTTTAGTCAATTCAATCGAAGTGGTTTTGATGCTATCAAAATTTGAATTTTGATGTCATCAAAATCTATTAGATATAATTGACAATCCCCAGCAGATGATCATTTTGTTGCTGGACTGTATGGGCCTATTTATCGATTTAATCGAACCATGTTTGATAGAATCGAAAATGTCCTCGATTGCATATCGATGCAATCAATTTTTCTTGTATAGTCCATGTTTATTCCTTTAATACTCTAAACAATCAAAACTAAGCTTACCAAGGATAAGATTTGGGTAAGACTAAGTTTAATTTGGGGTCATATACCTTAAGGATTTGGTTAGGGAAGTGAAGCTTTGTTTACCTTTGTAAAGTGCTCGAACTTCTTGGTTGAGCTCTTAATGTTGTAATCTTCATCTTGGAGCTCACTTATAAGATTAACTCAACACTCACGTAATTTGACAAACCAGGACACTTTCAATATTATGTTTTGAATTACTTCTCCAAATGTTCCAAGAGTTCTTTGGCTAATGTGTGATGGCAATAAACATCGTAGCTTTCATTTATCACCAAATTCAGAATGTGGTTTCGGCACAAACAGTCACTCTCTTGCTAATTAGATCACTCAAATGAGGTTGCAGATTCATTTTCCTAAACTGATGGTATCATTTTGTGATGACATAGATTATTTTAAAAGTTGTCCAGCAAAACTTCTTTTATTGCTCTCTTAAAAAAAAAATCAATAAAAAGTTTTGATTGTAGGATTTTTTGAGGTGGTTGCTATATGAGATTGAGATTTTCAAGGCTAACAAATTTACCTTTAAATTGTTGGTTCAAGAGTAAATAGATAAGAAAGAAAATGTTATTAGGAGACAGAGTAAATTGTTGGTTCACAAGGATTTGAACCTTGATGCACTAGGTTGTAGCTCCTTTGTCCTCTGGATACAATAGTTGTCTGTAATGATAAATGGATCAAATTAGGTGCACACTCAATAGAAGCCTCTTAAAGTTAGAGATGCCTTCATTGATTACCCATAGAGAGGAAGAAAAGGGAAAGTTGAAGAAGAAGAGAGTAGATTAAAAAAAAAAGAAATAACATTAATATTTCAAATGAAATGTAAAGGTAAGATTTAAGAAAAAGTGGTAGAACACATGACACTCAGAGATGCATATGGGGCATTAACCCAAGATGCGTGGCACTCAAGGATGCGTGCATGGCACCAACCTAGTATGTGTGGCGCACACAGTTCGTAGGGTCCCTCTCTCCAATTGCAGCACAAACCTCTAAACCAAGGTATTAATGTAAAATCCTTTTAAGTATAGAATGTAATAGATGGAATGGATTTTACATATACAATATCTCACAATCTTGAATTATGTTCCCTAACATTACACATGTTACAAACTTACCATGCTACATTGTCCTTTCCACCATGTTAGATGTATAAGAGATCCCATCAGTGTAAAACATATGCCACATCGTAGTTATTAAGGGCCCATTTGGATACCACGAAAAGTAGCATTTTTAGCTTATATAAGTTAATAAGCTACTTTTCTTAATTTATTTTGATTATTAAAATTAAATAAGTAGCATATTAGACATAGAGGGCATTTGGATCATAAGTTACTTTACATAAGCTACTTATGTGTCAAGTAACTTATCTTGGTTTCTTCTTATTTAGTAAATAAGTAGGTTTAGTAAACAACATACTTATTAGCCAAAAAGTTAAATATATATATATATTTAGTTCCCAACATCACATAAATACTTATCCCTTAAGTTTGTTTGGTCCACCCTTAATATTCATCGTGCATCTTCCATCATATGGGTTAAACCTTTGAAGTGTATAGTCCATTATATTGGTCCGACCTTAGCCCCGTCATTAATATGAATTGTCCAATGTGTGGGGCTTACCTTCAATGTGGACCATTCACCTTCCGAGGCCCACCTTTGATGTGGGCTATCCATCATGTGGGGCTCACCTTAGATATGGGTCATTCATCAAGCAAGCCATCTTTAATGTAGACCATCCATCATGTAGGGCCCAACTTTAAAGTGGGTCATCCATCAAGCGGGGCTCGCCTTAGATGTGGGTCATTCCTCATTAGGGGCTGACCTTCGATGTAAATTATCCTCATGTGGGGCCCACATTGATATGGGTCATCTATTATATGGGGCTCACCTTTAATATCCACTAACCCTCGTGTGGAGCCTACCTTTGATGTTGATTGTCCATTGTGTGGGCCCCACCTTCAATGTAGGTCGTCGATCATGCGGGACTTTCCTTCGATGTGGGCCATTCATAATTTTGGGTGGACCTTTAATGTGACTTCCGTTATGTGGGGCCCACCTTTAATGTTATTATTCATCACACGGGGCCACCTCAATATTCACCGCCCCTCATCTAGAGCCCACCTTTATTGTTATTATCCATCACATGGGGCCACTTTCAATACCCACTTCCCCTCATTTGGAGCCCACCTTTAATATGGATCGTTTGTGCCTCACCTTCAATGTGGGTCATCCATCATGCCGGGCTCGCTTTTGGATGGGGTCATTCATCATTAGGGGCCTACCTTTGATGTGCACAATCAACTATGTGGGCTCACTTTGATATGAACCATTCATAATGTGGGGCCTCCTTTGGCATGGAGCATCCATCACATAGAGAGAGAGAGAGAGAGAGAGAGAGAGTGGGGGGGGGGCAGGGGTGAGGGGTAAAGTTAGATGATAAAAAGTAAGAAAAAAAAAGCTCATGGGGATAAGTAACTTTTATCACATAAGTTACTTTTATAATGGTGCTTACCAAACTAACTTAAGTTAAAATGCTAACTTACTAAGTTAGAAAGTTACTTATTAGGTGGTATCCAAATGGGCTCAAAGTAATTTATTTCTTTTAGAGTTTGTTTGGCATCTTTGTTGAGGCATAAAAAATATTTCATCTCATTGCATTGGTTAGAGAATTCCATGGTGCAGATCCTTCCCAAGGTTGTGCATTCCTTATTTTGGTAAAAAGGAGTGATGGGGGTATTTTGGTAAAAAGGAGTGAATGAAGATATTTTGGTAAAAAGGAGTGAATGGGGATATTTTGGTAAAAAGGGTGAATTGGGATATTTCGGTAAAAAGGGTGAATTGGGTATTTCGGTAAAAAGGAGTGGATAGGGTATTTTGGTAAAAAGGAGTGGATGGGCATTGCCTTGTATGAGAGGAGGAAGTGAGGTTCTTGTCTTAGAAAGGGAGGTATACCATCATTTAAGGAAAAGTGGTTGAACACCACTATGTAAGGAAGGAGGGTGGAAATTGTATGTAGGAAGAAGTGGTGGTGATCACCGCTGTTTAAGGAAGGCTATTGTATGTAGGAAGAAGTTGTACTGATCACCGTTGTTTAAGGAAGGCAAGAGCCTAAGAGACCTATAAATACCCCTCCTCACTCCTCATTTGGACAATAGACAAGAAGACAACAGGAAATTAGGGGAGAATCTCGTCCGCCACTCCTCATTGTGCGCTACTCCTCATTGTGCGCCACCTCTTTCTCCTTCATGTCTTAACACAATACTTTGTGCACCGCCTCTTTCTCTCTCTCTTGTCCTGGAGTCAGTTGTGCACCACTTTGAATGGGGCTTGGTCCCAATGCCCAAGTCCGTGCGCCACTTCTTTTGGGAACTTTGTCCTAATGCATAGCTTGCCTTGTGCGCTCCATTTCTTAAGGGAGAAAGATAGCCTTGTGCGATCCACTTCTCAAGGGACTGTGCACAACAAGAGACTGCACGTAATGTCCAGGCTTGTTGTAATTCCCTGGATTTTGGGGGTCGAGCAAAGCTCCACTCCCGAGATCCAGCACATCACTTATGCAATATGGATGATAATGTTCAAATTTTACCCATATTAATGGGTTAAGCATGAGTGAGATTATACTAAAACAACATATCATACTCTGGATATAATTAAATTAAGCAAGCAGAAGACTGAAACATATATATTTAAATATGTGGGTGTTTTACCAACTCCAGAGTATGAGTATGTAACCAGGCTGAATACATACAAGTATTGTTTCAAAATATATAAAAAGGGAAAATGTAAAGTGTTTAACTAAACCAAAATCCCAGTGTTCCTTGTGTATCAGCACGAGGTCTATATCGACCTGCCTGATAATTGAAAGTAGGAGAACTCCTCCTCATCCATGTAGTCCTACTCCATAGCATAAATTACTTCAGTACCTGCATCTAAACCATAGTCTGGTTGGTCTTTTAAAACACCATCACCGGTGGGAATGAGTAGGTAATTCAGTGGAATTATAAAGCAAAGGTTAACATGTCATCAAGTCAATCAAGCAGTAATGATAAAGTAATACAACAAGCATTTCCTAACTACTCTTATTAATGCAGGGGTGATATGCAGTAATGATGCATGCCCTCGCACAAAGCTCCCTTAAAAGTGACTCCATCAACCATTCACGCATTGAAAACTCCCTAAACGTGCACTTTCTCACCAAAGCATATGCAAATATGGTGCATGGTCGTGTTAGCCAAGTACTTAATTAACCTTATTTATACAGTAGATTTGGGAAGCTAAGGTCCCTTTATATCATTTACCCAAACCGAAGAATCCATCTAGGGTCGTCAATCCTGGTTAACCACATACGATAGACAAGTTGTAAGGTATCACCCTTAATGAAAAGCAGTGGATAGGTAAATTCAAGAGTTTATACTCGCGGTCACTATGGGGATGCTCGTCACCTCAGCGCATGCCAACAGCTCGAATACAGTGCCATATACTACCGTATTTGGCTCACGAGTTTGGGTTACTGACTTTCATTATGGGGAGGCTCGTCACCCTAGCGTAGGCCGACAGCTCGACCACAGTGTCTCATACCATCATGTCTGGCTCATGAGTCTTAGTGGATCGTGGTACCATGGTTAAAATGGTCTTTTACACTGGTGGGGGTATCTTAGATTCAAGAAGTGAAGTCCATATATGGTGAACATACAATAAGCTAATCGGTTTGTTAAGGAAGTTCGATTGGTATAGGCACATGATGATTTAATCGACATGGAGCGCATAAGCACCCCGTGTGGCCTAACCACTGCCGACAATCCTTATGCGACCCAGATTTTTTGAATTTTCCCGATGTGACGCGACTAATTTGACCATCTAAATAGGGACTGTTACCGATTGCTTGGACTACGTTGTAGCCTCAATCTTACTCAAATGTAGTGAATAAATACATGTGATAATCATTTCAGCATTTGACAAACAATCTAAGTAAATACTTCATTTGAGCATTTTATCAAACACCTTGAACATGTTAACAAACACTTGTATTTTATTCATAAATTGCGTAGAGGCAAGTATGATTACATGAAATAAATTATACATATGTCTAAGGTAATGTAAAATACTATCTTCATACTTGTAATAAGTATAAGTCATCAACAATTTCTCATTTAGACAATTCATCAAACAATTAGACTACACTATACCAAATACATAGACTAAGTTAGTTACAACACATATTTTAGCAATTCCTTATATGAAGAGGTTAACTTACATATGTCGATGACTAACCTTAGATCAGAAATTATGGAATGCACAAATCATATTTAAATACTCTTTCAAACATTTCAACAAACACAGAATGCATATTTTTTCCAAAATAGTTTATACATGTATATTATACAGAAATCGGTGTATCTAAGACAATATGACAGCAATTAAGTCAGACAAAAATCATTAGCTGACATTAAAAGTATTGAAAACCATAACCTAAATGTTTATAGTCCATACCTTGCGTCAGAATACATGATTCGAACGCGGTTCGAATTCTATGTTCCCAAAAATGGAACGTCGGGCACTTAAATATTGAAATAAGTTAGCTATTTCATCGATTACTCTATTTGAATCTCTAAATCGAGATTAGGGTTAGGATTTCTTACCCCAATCATAGCTAAGATGGATCGTGTGGTGAAACAGGAGAGGTGATTCAACACGTGGAGTAGCGGGAAAGAATCACAGCAACGATCTCCCTATTTCTCTCCTCTCCTTACTCTTTTCTTTTCTTTTCTCTCTTCTCTCTCCTAGGGTTTGGAGAAAATCGTATGGGAGAGATATGGGGTGGTTTAAGGGCTATATATAGGCCCAGAACTGATGCAAATAGCCCTAGGGCCATGGTATACTTGGTTTCTATCCAAAGGATGACTGTTTTTGACAAATAGGGCCCATAGGAAGGTCCACAACTCACATACTTCACAGGGTAAGTTCCCTGACAATGGATCTATGCCATGATGTGAATTTTGGTGTGGTCAGATTAGTTGATTGACCGTGGAGGACCCATGTCAAATCAACGATCGTAGTTACTCGATTGGGGCCACGAGTATAAAGATATGTGCAGGGAAATTTTCTTCTCCCATGGGTGAATTTTGGTCATAAACATATGGTCCGAAATCCTCAATTTCATACATGAGTGAATGACCTAATTCACTTAAGTTTCAATATAGTTTCTAAAGATATTCGAGTTTCTCACACACTTCACTCAGGGCTCAAGTTGTATATTTTTAGATACTATCTGGGCTCGATTCCCATGATAGTTGTCAAGCCCAATAGGATGGACATAATCCTATAGTTTCGTGGTCGTCGGACCTTTAACGTGCAGTCTAGGTCCGATATGGAGTTTCAATGTACTCCCGAGAGTGATAGGCTTTTGGGATTTCTCCTAAGTTTTTAAGGGATGTTGAATCAATGGTATTAATGATTTTGGGTCTTATAATTTGTGAAAATGGTAGTTCGAGTTAAATTCACCAATATTTAGTTTAACACTTAACTAAATTTTACCCTAATTATGACAGAATAAGGTCCTAGGGTAGTTCTATGTCCTTTTTTAGCACTTTTAGTTAGTATATTATTTTAATTATTTTTTTAGTAATTCATCATCAAGTCTACTTTATCTCCACTAAATTTCATCTTTTAGAAAATTCTAAAAATTCTGGAAGTAGTAGCTATCTGAACTAATAATTTTTTAGACAATTATCACATCAATCTAGATTTAACTATATTAAAATTTTTAATTTTTTCTCACTTATTTTTATATGAAATTAGACTTATCAAGCTTCAATCTAAATTTTGAATCACCTAAATCGAAGTTATATTGAGGGATATATGACTTTTTTAAGTTGGTCAAAAAATGTAAAAAAATTGCAGCGAGGGTCACCCAAAATTTGGTGCACTGGCGGTGGCGCCGCGCCCCTCTGGTGGTCCTGGTGATAATTCTGCCACTCAATTCATGAAATGAGTATATCTTGCAAACCAGAATAAGTTATTTGACATATAAGATAAGATTTTGGGGTAGGAGAAGCTAAGCTATCCAAATAACCTAGTTATTTTGTGAGATTCCATCAGGTTATTGGTATAAAGTCTATTTTATTTTTATAAAATTTTAGTTTAATTATTGTTCTTCATCATTTAAACTTTAGGATTTGTGTTTAATACGAAAGTACTTAGAAAAATTTGATGAATAAGGTAGTGAAAGGTGAGATTTTTGAAGGAGATGGGTTGAGAAGGGGATTTGAGACTTTGGGATTAAGTTTTGAGATGTCAATAAGGTGTCATGATAGACCCATTGCCCAAGGACATCTAACTCCAAGTTAGTAAAAATTCGGGATGTTACACTTGTGCACCACTATCCTAATGCCACTTCAAAGGGAACTCTGTCCTAATACATCCTTCTTGCGCCACTTCATGTGGAGACTTGTCCTGAAGCTAGCATTGAGCGCCACTTCTCTCTCTCTCTCTCTCTCTCTCTCTCTTGTCTAGATACTAGGGTTGTGCGCCATCTCTTGTGTGTCACCTCAAGTGGGCATTTGTCCTGACACCAGTCTTTTGTGCCATTTCTTGAGGATGTTGTGTGCTTGTCTTAATGCCAAGCTCCCTGCACCATATCTCAAGGAGGATGTTGTGTGTCTGTCCTGAAGAAAGTTCCCTGCTCCAAATTTAAAGGGTTGTGTGCTTCACATTTTAAGGGTTGTGCACTCCATATTTTAAGGGTTGTGTGCTCCACTTTTAGGAAAAAAATGAAGAAAATGTGAAGTACATAAAGAGAAATTTAGAAAAAAGAAGAGTGTCCATACAATTGAAAGGATAAATGGAAAGACGATCAATGCCTATCATACAACCAAATCAAGGGTTTCAAGTCCGCACAACCCATCTACCTTTGTGATGAACATCAAAAGCGTCAAAATGCAAATACAATTACTATTGGACTGCATTCTCTTTCATTCATTGCGTTGCATTGATTGTATTCTGTTTTCAGAATCAAGGGAATAAGAGGATGTAAATGAACTTAGATTGAATAAAATTCTTTATGATCATTGTTCTCTCATTCTTTCTTTGTTATCATTGAATAAAATTCTCCAAATCCAATGCATTTATTTCTTATTGAAACAAAATGATGACTCTGTTAGGTACTCTTTTCAATGATAACCTAGAAAATATTCAAAGAACATTTATCACTTTTTGGCGTTGTATAGACGTCAAAATGACGACTCTCAGTGGGAACATTTTTCCCTTTATCTCTAAAAACAAAGTACATTTTTATTTAATTAAAATAATTAACGCTCTATTTTGAATAACAGGTATGTTGCAATGAATTTTCTCTGGACTAACGTGGTTGTCTACTTCACACCCAATGGACTTCTAGCAAAAAGTACCAAAAAAGGTCAAATTAGTTGCGATTAAGGATAGGCAATGCTAGGTCATGTCCAAAATAGTTTCCGCTTCATCGGTAGCGTAACAAGACGATGAGGGATGGATAATAGCCAAAATATGGAAGGTTTGATTTTCTCTCACAAGGAGTACCATCTTGCTAAGTATGTTAAAGGGTCGATTATACAAAATGCCACGAGGTGCAATTTTACTTCACTCACTTAGTTCATCCTCCTCGACGGCATTAACAATATAGTTTTCATTTTTTCCTTCAATATTAGTACATTCAAAGTGTAAAGAAATAGAAAATTTACCAGCAAGATGTTAATCAGCCTTCACCAGATAAGCATGTTGCTGAAGAAGTTCTTAATTTTCCAACAGTGACTGCCGTAAACAACATTGAACCCTAAGCTTTCAAATGAGAAGTTAGTCCGATTGAATTAGCCATCGCGTTCCAACAAGAAGATGAATCAATTAACAAATTCATCTGTCAATGGAGAACCCTGGGGGCATCGCGTTCATAATATGACAGAGTAGAAGAATCTTTCAAGATTTGATTAAAAAAGTTTGTAATTTGGAAAGAATCGATGTAAAGCCGCTTAACTCTCATATAAATTGGCTATTTCAAAGTCTTAAGAGAACAACAAAAAATATTGCCGAAAAAATTAAAAAAAAAAGATAAAGAATCGTCAAAATGAATGAGAAGAAATTGCGATAAAGAAAACATGAGTTATTTCTATTATTAAGAAAGTAAAGAAAGGGGTCGGACGATTCAGGGACTACGGGAAATATATATATATATATATATATATATATATATATATATAATCGAAGAAGATGATATACTGCTTATGATGAACCAATTGCTAGCTGCAGAGAGAATCAAATTACCACGGCTACAGAATTCAAAGGAGAAAGGATAACAGGCAAGAAGAAAGCAAGACGAGTATATTCACCATGGGGGCAAATTTTCATCAATATACCTATCAGTTCAGCAAAATATATCTCTTAACGTATATGTAGTTTGGACTGAGAATATTTATGGCATAATGCTTCAAAATCAAAAGGGGGTAGACAAAAGCATACAAAATATGTCATCCTTGAAGATAATCACAATTTTGATTTTGAAGATTATTAACATAATACTCCAAAATCAAAAGGAGGCAAGATAAATAGAATACCAAGAAAGCCAAAGTCTCAGAACGTCAAAAGTCCAAGAATACCAAAGTCTCATAATGCCAAGTCTCAAAATGCCGATGTCATACATGAATAAGAGGCAGATTCCCAAGCATATCAAGTTGAAGTATATTATTATTGTCGAACACCAACAATAGTTGCTGGATTAGATTAGCAAAACTACTATTGCTATCACCATATCACTGATATGAAAAATATTCTATTATCGAAGTTTGTCAAAATTAATAATATTATCAAGTTGAAGCTCCATTCGGACCAAATTTTATAATATCGGCAACAACAGCAGGGGTGATATATCAATCATTGATATATTATCTTCAATTATCGATTTGTTATCTTCAGCAAGGGCTGTACGATCAACCATTACGTCAGCGACAACAGTTTATCATTTAAGGCAACCTAGCTAAGCCTATACAGCCAACTATACATAAGACCTATATATTATTTGGGACAGCAGTATGGAGCTAGTGGCCCTAAAAAGCCCATATAGGCCACATCACATGCATACCTATGTGGGTAGCGGACGAAGCCAGTGACTAAAAGCCCTAAAAGGTAAAAAAGTCTTTAACGACCAGTCACGCGTGAGACCAATGCTATCTGTAAGCTCTTCAACAACGTCACAGATGAGGGTGAAAATACCCTCCTGTGAATGGGTCCGAACTTATAGGTAAAGAAAAATGAGGATCAAAATAAGACCCCACAGATCCTTGGCTTGATTTTAGTAGTAACTCATGAGGACAGGGTCTCAAAATACCCCCTCATTGATGGGCTGACGGCCTTGGATTTGGTACCAAAGGTAGCCTTGCGCACCCCACGAACTCTAGAGAGTTACTGTGGCCAACCCTGTGCGTAAATCCCATTGAGTTCATGGCCCTGATAGCTTCACTGGGCTCCTCTAATGGACCACTGTTTGTGAACTCTCCAACCGTGATAAGTCCAAAGAACTCATGAGAGTTAGAGATACCATTCGCATAAGACCTGACTCCAACTACTTATGAGTCTAAAAAATTATGATTGCCCCACTACTTAAGAGCTTAAACTATGTGATTGCTCCACTACTTAAGAACCTAAATGTATGAAGTGTTGGGTCCAGTCAGTAAAGTTAAGTCCAGTCAAGTTCAGTTCAGTCAAGTCATGTCCAGTCAAAGTATGGTCAGTCAAAAGTATGCTAGCTCCAATACTCAAAATCTTAAACTATGTGTGCATCGAAATTTTATAGATATATATTTCACTTAAGATGTAAGACCCGTGTCCTAGTCCGTACCATTTCGTTCGCCTGCGCGGTCTTTTCGGTCAAAATTCAGCAATCCTCGACCCATATCTGACGTTTGTGCGCGATCCTAAGCCGAGACTTGTATGCCAAAGTTGGCTCGAACCGAAACCTGTACCTTGGCGACCGTGCCGTCGCCGCGGTTCCAATGCCGTGACTCGCGCACCAAACCGGTACCCAGGGTAGAAGTGTAGACCCATGTTCATTTGGAGAAAAATACCGCGTGTGCGAATTCTGAGAGAATCTCTACGACCTATCCCATCAATCAATCAATCAATGTCAAGTACAAGTCAAGTACAACAACCCATACCCTATCCTTACCACTCTCTTACACAAGCTACCCA
This sequence comes from Magnolia kwangsiensis, assembly GCA_037074715.1. Classification (NCBI taxonomy): domain Eukaryota; kingdom Viridiplantae; phylum Streptophyta; class Magnoliopsida; order Magnoliales; family Magnoliaceae; genus Magnolia; species Magnolia kwangsiensis. The sequence goes on from CM073587.1 coordinate 45,699,348, forward strand.
AAGTCAACCCTCACATCACTTCATCCATCACTCCATCACCTTTTCACCCATCACTTCCCTCTCTTTCTCATTCATTCTCAAACAATCTCCCAAGTAACACACCACCCCCACGTCCAAGCATTTCCAAGTGTAACACCCTGAATTTTTGCTAACCTGGGGTTAGACGTCCTTAGGAAATGGGTCAACCATAACACCTTGGTAACCTCTCAGAACCCAATTCCAAAGCCAAATAAATCATTTAGAACCTAATTCTTTAGAAATTTAACGTGAATTAGCTAGCGCTACACTAGATTTCCTGTAAAATTAGCACCAACCACTTTAAATATGATCTGTAAGACCCAAAACCTCTAGAATTGTTACCGTTACCTTACCCTAAAATTCAGGATCAAACTCCAAACTTGTTTGTTCTCAAGAACCCTTTGAAACTTTGTATTGGATCTAGATCGCGCGTCGAAAGTCCGATATCTACCATCTTAGACCATTATGACCGCTTAGCTGGACTTGACAATCGCTTCGAAAATCAAGCCCAACTGATGTTCTAAGGCTATTTCATTGAGCCTGGAGCAAGGAGTGTGAGGAGTGAAATTCATTAAAAATTAAATGTCATTTAAATAAATCTGGCACGTTTCGCTTGCGGGTGAAGTATAAGCATTCAGACCATCGGAATCTGACCCAAATACACCCTCAGATCAGGAAATATTTCCCACTCAGGTCAGTGTACTTGGAATCTCTGATTGAGTCTAGGTGACCGCTGAACTGAAACTGGTCCGCCACGTGCGATCTGGGAACACTATCGGGCTGAAAATTTAATGTGATCAGGATCCAACATTCATGAGCTTAAGTCTGACCGCATTCAGTCAGGGGACCTCCAAAAATATCCTTTTGGATCAAAAAAGGCCTGATTTGGCTATAACGCAAGTATACCTTGACTTGGAGTCTGTTTTGGTTATGTTTGGGCTTATAAAAGGGCCTTAAACCCTTAGCTTTCTAACCCATACGACTTTGGGGAAAACCCTAAGGGAGAGGAGAGAAAAGAGAGAGAAAGTGAAGGAGAAGTTGGGGATTCCTCCTAGGATCCTTCCTTGCTACTCCACGTGCCAAATCCATCCACTTGCATCGCTATTCCGGTGATTCCAACGCCGTTCTAGGTAAGAAAACCGTAACCTCAACCTGTTTTAAGGATTCTAGCAATACCAATAGTGAAGTAGCTAACCTATCTTGTGAATTAGGTCGTCATAACGACGTTGACGAAGTGTAGACTTTCTATCCGAATCGATACGCTTCTACGGTGAAAGGTGCGGATTGTAGACGCTTTGGTTACTATTTTTCAAAGCTTTCAATGCCGTTTAATGGTAGATTGATGATAAGGATGCTGTTTAACATGTAGAACATGCTGTCCATTTTTCATTTCGCATACATACGAAGAATATGAGATTTAGGGTATTTTAGTTATTTATAGAAAATACTGTATACGTACGTATTTTCCCGGTATGATTGCCATGAGTATTTACCGTGTTCTTATACCAGTTATACATGTATGATCTGTTTGGCGAAGAGATTAGCCCTAATGCACATATTGGCCGACATATGCTATGTAGACTAATGTGTGTAGACTAAGTGTTTGTTGAAATGTCTAAATCAATATGATTTATGCCTGCCATATGTTTTGACTGTAAGAACATGATTGTGTGTACTAGACAACTCCTTGATATAAGGATCTGTCATATTATATGTTGAAATCAACATACGTCAAGTACGTTGGAATTGTGTGGACTAAGTGTTTGTATAAATGTCTATATTGGTAAGTATTGAGAAAGTGGTGTTGTAGATTAGCGTTGAGAATGGATTCTCAACTAATTTGATGATGCACATGATTTTCTCCATACTTATTGTATTTGAATTAGTTACCTTATGTGTGAAATACTCGTGTATGGTTAACTGCTTATGATGTATGTTACAACATGCTGATAACATGCTGAAATTTCTTATATTTTTAATTTTGTCTCTCTCATATGATTATTGATTCACATTACATGTGCTTGGGACTACACTCTAGTCTACGCAGTCAGTAACAGTTTAGAATTCGTGGTTGGATTCTATTCGCCACGAAGGATGTGTATGACGAACCCGAGTCGTACTAGAGTCGTCGGCAGTGGTTAGGCCACACGAAGTGCTTGTGCACTTCATGTCGGTTGATTCAACGTGCGCTCGTGCTAGTCGGATTCATCAAGTAACCCGACTGACCATTGTATGTTCACCTTATATTCATCATAACTGCTTGAACCTAGGGTACTAAACTTACCATTGGAAAGCCCCTCTAACCTTGGTACCTCGATCCCCTAAGACTCATGAGTCGGGCATGGTGGTATGGGACACCGTGGTCGAGCTGTCGGCCTATGCTGGGGCCACAAACCTCCCCGTAGTGACTAGTGAGCACCTTATTCTGAGCAGATTATGGTGGTATGAGATACTATATTCTCGCTGTTAGCCTACATTTATAAGGTGATGGGGGAGTGGAGAAACGAGTGCGAGCAACAGCCCTGACAGCCCTTTGTAGTGACCTTGAGTTTATCCTGACATCGCATGTGGGCGACGAGTTCTGATGCAGTCTTAAGGATATAAACTAGGCCTATATTGATAAGGTGATGGGGGAGCGGAGCAATGAGTGCGTGCAACAACCCTGACAGCCCTTACAACGACTTAGAAATATATCATCGTATGAGACTACTAGGAGTGACGACCCTAGACAAGATCATTGTTTGGGTATTGATATGAGGGAGGTACCCTAGTTTCCCAATCCTGCTGTATGAAAAGGACTAATAACAAATTGGTAATCATATTCATATCGCACTGCATGTGCCTGGAAGATGTGGAGCACTGAGGGAAAAAAGTATGTCGCGGACGTAAGATGGTGTCGCATGAGGGAGTATGTCGGTGAGAGTATCCATCAGTCATTTCATACTTGCATTAATCACAGTGTTTAGGAATGTTTGATTGCTTGCTTTACCATTATCGCTTGATTGATTTGATAACATGCTAACCTTTGCTCAATGATTCCACTGAGTTAGCTACTCACTCCCACGTTACGGGACGGTGTTGAGCACACCAACCAGTCCCTTTTTTAGTTTCAGGTGATGGCGCTGCTTGTGAAGTGGAGCCGGACTTATTTGATGATGAGGAGGATCCCTCCTATATGCAGGTTTTGATCGACGGGTTTACAGGGTTACTGATTAGATGCCAATACACTTGGCGGTTTGCCTTTTATTTACACACACATGTATATTCTTTTCTTTCTATTTTAGAGTATACATGTAATTAGTTAACCTGGTATCATGTTCACACTCTGGAGACTTACAATCATTTATATATTTTATGTATTTATCACAGTCTTCTGCTTGCTAATTTAACTGTCTCTGGAGTATGATATGCTATTTTGGTCTAATGCCACTCATGTTTTCTGCTCTAATATGAACAACATTCATCCATCATTGAAAATGTTGCATAAGTGACGTTTTGAAACTCGGGAGTTGGGTTTCTGCTCGACCCCTGAATTTAGGGATGTTACACCAAGCCTCCTAAAATACTAAGTGTGGCCCACTTTCCCTACTCTCTCATCTCCCATCTCAACCGTTGATCCATCACTACCACCCTCAAAGGTCCATCATCCACCGTCAATAGTGAAGGTAAGGAGCATAGAAGGCTAAGGGAGCAAAGAGGAGTACAAGAGGTGGGTGATCCACCATTAAATTCTTATTTTTAGGGCCCACTTGTTGGTGGGACCCATTTTGATGTATGAGTTATATCATATGGGGCCCATAGTGGCGGGGCCCCTCCATCACGTCTCTCTCACCTTTCTTTCTCCCTCTTTCCTTATTTTCTTTGTGTTAATATGACGGTGTGGCCCACCCAGATAGATCCCACGAAGTATGTAACTCACCCATGCCATCTATCATTGTGGGACCCACCTATAGGATGTGTTGACTTAAGGTGTCCAGCCCGTTAGCGACCTGGATGGAAGGAAAAACATAAATATCAGTGATCCAAATAGGTGGGCCATGGCCATGTGGGACCCACCATAATGCTTGTGTTATATCCATGCCATCCAGCGCCTTTGGATGCTGGACGTGATGAGAGTGGTGTAGCTAACATGGAGTGCATGTACTGACAGGGGTGTGTGCTAACCGCTAACAAGAAAAAGGGTTTTAAAAGAAGTTTAGGGTGGGCTGCTCATGCAAGCCCCACCTTGATGTATGTATATAATCCAAGCCGCCCATTCCATTGCCTAGCTCATTTTAACCGTTAAACCAAAAAAAATGATGCTGATCCCATTTTTGGCGGGCCACACCATAGGAAATAATAGTATTACCATTAAAATCCACATTGATTGTTCTATTCGTCAAAAATATGTCGCATATTAGTCTCATTGAGTTGATCAGGGCCCATAGAATCCAATGGTCGGACTGAATTTTTCAGATGCGGGCCCCACCTATTAAAAACCACGAGATTACTGGTTAAAAAAAAAAGAAGCAACAATATCATTTGTTGCTGCTGCTGTCAGAGGGCGGGCAGACGGACCAGCTGGGCCTCACGGCCCTAGCTGTGGGCCCCATCGTGATGCGATTTGAACATTAACACCGTGCATTGGGTGGGCCCATACGGCAGTGTCCCCCTGCTAAAAATCAACAGTATGCGGAACTCAGGTGGGCCATACCATCTAAAATCATGTGAAGACATGCTTAAAATATATAAAATCACTTGGTGGGGTCTACTTGAAATTTGGATGTGGCTAAAACTTGGTCTAAACCCTCAGTCAGGTGGGACACATATAATGGGTGGATTGGATTTGTGGACCATATCACTGTGGGCTCCTTAACCCAATCAACAGGTTTGGGTGAAAAATAAACATTACAGTGGGCCCCTGACCATGTGACCTTATGAATAGGTTGCATGGCAAACAAACATCACAGTGGGCTCCCTGACTGCGCGACCATATGAAAAGGTTGAATGGCAAATAAACATCACCATGGGCCCCCCTGGTCCACATGACCTTATGTAAAGGTTGGATGATAAATAAATATTACGGTGGGCCCAAGGTCCATGTGACCTTATGAATCGATTGGATTGCAAATAAATATAACAGTGGGCCCTAGGCCCATGTGGCCCTATGAACAGTTTGGAGGGAAAATAAACATTATATTGGGTTCTAGGTTGGGTGGAAAATAAACATTTTGGTGAGTCTTACTTAGGACCCACTTATGTATGTATTGTGTCCACACCTTTCATTAGTGTGGACCTCCACCATGGAGTATGTGATTTATCTATGCCTTCCATCCCTACGGGACCTACCATGATGTAAGAGTTTCATCCCAACCACCCAACCATTTTGAGATTATTTTAAGACCATTGATACGGCCCACTTGATAAATATAATGCCTATGTGATACAGCCCATTTGATGTACTTAAGGCCCAGTGAGATGAATTTAGGTCCATTGCAATGTGTGATTTCTCCGTGGTATATATAATGATGTTTATAATGAGACATGCCTTGAGAACAATGATGGTTAGATGCCCACATTGTAAGGATGATGTTGGTTAAATGTCTGCATTGTCACTCTCCTTGAGGCCCATTAGTAGGCCCATAATTATAGTATGTAGGCCGTCTAGGCCCATCTTCCTTATGAATAGAGCCCATTATCATATAACATGTTTAGTATAGATCTATGATTCATAATCATATGCATCATATGTATGCCTGATATGAGGAGTGGCTGATCATAGCATATGCCTTCGGGCGGATTGTTTATTAACTCCTTGATAAACGGAGTTGCCCTACATGAGTGCGTGGTACGCGTAAGATTGTTGCATGTCTGGAAGGGTGGTTCATGCACTTGCATTTGTGTGATTGTGATTATTGTATTCCCTAGCGACATCAGGGCTATAGCCTCTATAAATGTATTGTGGGTGGCTGGATTGGATACTAAAAATATTTAGTTTTAGCATACGGGCGCCATAGATGTCCCTAGGTGAAAATCCCTAAACCCGATGGTACCAGAGGATGACTCCAACGTCGGGACCGAGTGGATACACGAGTGCGCGATGGTCGTATACCAATAGGTCGTGTCTCCCACTGTGTCGTGGTCGGTTGGAAAGGGGTGTGACCTTACTCGCCTGAGTGAGGGGGCAATCTTTAGGTTGAGTTTGACCAGCTTGAGGAATATGTCCGCTATAGATGAGCCGGGCCTGATATTGGCAGGCGGATAGTGAGGTCTCTTCCACTTTCCCAGTTGTGCGTTCGGATAGGGGCGACAAGCTGGCGTAGAGTGTACTTGACCTCGGTGATTATCCAGACTAAGAATTGTACTGATATTGATGACCTGTATGAGGATCGGTATGCTTGAGTTGCACCATGCATCGCATGGTCATGACATGACCAATAACATTCATATCTTGCACCACATAGCCTTGGTACGGCTGATTGTATTTATGTATTCATCAGCATGATTTCGCATTACTCTGATCTTACTTTCTGAGCACGCTTATATTGCGCACACACTTACACTACCCTCTAAGCTTTCTATAAGCTTATGCATGATTGATGCGTGCAGGTGACGCCAGGACGCAGCCGTAGTTGGAGCATACAGCCCTAAGTTTGGAGCACATAGTCGAGCTCGTGGAGTTTCCGTTCTTTGCATTATCTTGTATTTCCCTTTAGACGTATTGTATTCAAAAGTTTTTGATCATAGTGGATTTTATGATGGTGTTCTTATGGTTATTGTTCGTGTGTTATGCTTGTAGTTATGCTCATAATGAATCACATAGATATTAGAAATCCTCCTTGTGGGATCCTAAGATCGAAACCTGGTAAATGGGTGTCGGGAGCTGAGAATGGGGTTCTACGGAGGCTGTCAGTGCCGGATTCGGTGATCGGGAATTTTTTGAGATCTGTTTCCGAGTTCGGGGTGTGACATAAGATCTGGTCAAATATGCAATTGCCTGATGAAAATCTCAAACATTGATTAGAGAATATACAAAAATACATTTCTCTTGAATCAGGTTCAAATTATAGCAACAACGAATGCTTTCAATTGTAATATACGTATTCTTCTGACAAGGATTGCGAGGTCTTTTATCTTTTTCCTTCTTGATGATAAAGAATATTATCTTGTAAAATTCTCAGAGGCAGAGAATAAACTAGTGAAGAATTATCATTCTCTTCTAGGCCATCTAAAGATTCAGATATATTCTTTGGATTCTTTAAAAAGAGTAGTAAAGCTTATCCATCTTTCAAAGGTATCAACAGGCTTCACTTCGAAAATATTATCTTCTGAAGAAATCTTTATGCGAAGATTGGAGAGGAGGCGTGATATATTTCTCTAAAGTAATTCATACCTTGGTCTTTCTGATAATTTCTTATATACGGTAGAGGAATCAATATGACATAATCAGCTGGGCAATAATCGCGCACTAAGTAATATTGATGACCCCACCAACACACTAAGTATGAACTGGAGAATTATGCCGAGAATTATGAAGCATGATCCAGTGTGAACTTTCAAGAGTTATTTTTATATTAAGGCCTAGTTTTATGGTCCAATGCCGTAACTTCTCATTGTTCCAAGTACCGAATTTGATGGAGACAAGGAATAAATGTTTATAAAATGAGAGAATCATCGTCAGTAACTTCTATGTCCTCTGAAAAGTTGTTAAATGGAATTGAGAAAAGTCTTATTTATTTTTCAGAAGCAGTAAAGGTACAAGGAACATATACTTTTAGTTAGTTTATGAAGAAATACTAAGGAGCACAAACTAGAAAAGACTCAGTGGTTGAACCTTTGGAGTAAGAAATGACATCTTTGAAAGTATAATATAATGAGCAAAGGATGCAACAAATGCAATGCAACACACGATGACAAGCACAAAGATGAAATGATTAAATCTCATATTGCGAATATTACAATCAGCCTAAAAGAAGGAAGAAGTTTTCAATATATTTTAAAATTATAAATATTTCATGAAGCTAAATTGGAAAGTTATGATATCTGAAGATACTAATTTTGATTAATTTGGCAGGAAAGACTATCATTTGAAAGCTTAAATTATACAGATCATGAATAAAGGAGACAATCAAAAGAGTTGTTGCAGCAGGAGCAACATTAAAGAACAACTCACTAGACATAGAGTTTAAAGAAAGAGTTGCCGGAGTTAATAAAAAAGACCATTGCAGCAGCAACAGTATTAAAAGATAGTTCTATGGTCAAGTTACTTAAAGATGAAGTTGCCTCAACTGTTACAGTGACAGGCTTCAATGGAAAGAGAATTTTATCCTCTCTAGTAAAGCATCCGCTTGACACTGCAAGTTGAGGGTATTCAAATCTTCCGTTCGAGCACAATCATTCGAATCTTCTATTCAAGAACGATCATTCAAGTGTTCCGTTTAAGCGCGATCATTCAAGTGTTCCATTCGAGCGCGATCATTCAAGTCTTCCGTTCAAGCGCGATCATTCAAGTCTTTCATTTGAATGTCAGCATTCAAGTCTTCTGATTGAACGCAAGCATTCAAATCTTTCGATCAAACATGATCATTCAATCTTCTGTTCGAGTGTGATCATTCAATCTTCCATGCAAACATGATCATCCAGTCATCCTTCAGTTGTAGTTCATTTGGTTCTTCAGTCGGAAGAAGATCGATCTTCCATTTAATTTTATGAATTAATCAAAGAAGGATTGAGGGGGCATCTATCGAGGTACAAAAAATATTTCATCTCATTGCATGTCCATTGATAATTCCATGGTGTAGATCCTTCCCAGGGTTATGCTCTCCATATTTTAGTAAAAAGGAGTGAATGTGGGTATTTTGGTAAAAAGGAGTGAATAGGGGTATTTTGGTAAAACAGAGTGAATTGGGGTATTTCAGTAAAAGGAGTGGATCGGGTATTTTGGTATAAAGGAGTCGATAGGGTATTTTGGTAAAAAGGAGTGGATAGGGTTATTTTGGTAAAAAGGAGTGGATGGGCATTGCCTTATATGAGGGAAGTGAGGTTCTTGTCTTAGAAAGGGAGGTACACCATCATTTAAGGAAAAGTAGTTTAACACCACTATGTAAGGAAGGAGGGTAGAAGTTGTATGAAGGAAGAAGTGGTGGTGATCACCACTATTTAAGGAAGGTAGGAGCCTGGGAGGCATATAAATATCCCTCATGTAAGGCCCGTATCCTAGCCCGTACCATTCTTTAGGCTTCCACGGTCCTCTCGGTCGAATTCTAGCAGCCCGCGACCTGTAATCGGCATTTGCGCATGACCCTGAGTCACACGTTGTCAACCTGAGTCAACTCAACCCGAGACAACCCTAGCGACCACGTCGTCGCCGCAGTTTCGATGCCGCGTCTCACGTACCAAGGCGATACCCACGCTATATGGGTTCATTTACACCGTGTATGGGTTCATCTACATCGTCCACTACATGGACCCCATCATGATGCATGTATTTTATCCTCTCCATCCATCGTTAGGACGAGGACCCCACCATGGCAGCATGTGAGGCCCACCTTGACCTGATGTGTTTCATTCACACCGTCTAACCATTTGACAAGCCCGTTTTAAGGCCTGAGACTAAAGTGAGGCAGATTCAAATCTTTGGTGGGCCACCACGTGGACACCACCATGATGTATTATTTCATCCACACCGTCCAGATTATACTGGACGGTGCTGGACAATGTTTAGACGATGTTGTCTAATGTTTAGACGTGCTACCCAATGTTCGGATGGTGTGGATTTACATAGATAATGTTTAGACAGTGCTGATCATCATTAGTGGGCCATGTGCCCCATGGAATGATAGTGTACAATGGTACATATATTACACCTACAACTATTGAAATGATTTTGGTGTGGTCCAAGCCCACTTGAGGCCCATTGGTGTGGCCCATCTATGAGGCCCATCATGATTTATTTGGCCCATGTGCAAGGCCCACCTGTTTGTATTGTTAGGCTCGTGTAGCGTGGCCCATATGATGTATTCGAGGACCAGATATGTGGCCCATTTGATGCATATGAGGCCCAAGCAGTGTGGTCCACTTGTTGTATTAAGGCCCATGGTGCTGCATTTATGACCCATTTGATGAGGCTCATTGCGATAGCTTGGAGGCCCATGGGACATGGCCCATCGTGATATATCCGAGGCCCATGGGCGCGGCCCATTGAGATGTATCTGAGGCTCATGGGCGTGGCTCATTGTTATACGTTCGAGGCCCTTGTATGAAGCCCAACGCGATATATGAGAGGCCCATGAATGAGGTTCAATGTGATGTATGTGTGGCCGTTACGTTGTTTATTAATCCCTTATGTAGGCCACTCCTTAGGAGCAATATTGGTTAAATGTCCACATTGATGGGCAATGATGGTTAGATGTCCTAATTATGACCATCCTATAGGCCTTGTTAGGCCCATTTGTACCATTCTCTAAGTGTGTTACCCTAAATAAGTGGGCTCCATTGGCCATAGATGGATGACTCTGTGTCATCAGATTTAATATAACCATAGCTGGGCCAATCTTTATATTATGATTGATCGACCGTCCCTCTATGGACCCCGCCATGTTTATATGCCGATTATCAAGGCTGATTCCGATTGTCGAGGCCGATTGTTGAGGCCAATTTCGATTCTGATTATCGAGGTCGATTGTTGAGGCCAATTTTGATTCCAATTGCCAGGGACGATTACTGAGGCCGATTGCGATTGTAGAGGCCAATTGTTGAGGCTAATTCTAATTTTGATTATCGAGACTGATTTCAATTGCCGATGCCGATTCTGATCGTCGAGGCCGATTGTTGCGGTCGATTTCAATTTCGACTGTCGAGGTTGATTCTGATTCTTATTCTGATTATTAAGTATGATTATCGAGGCATATTCTGATTGTCAATGCCGATTGTTGAGGTCAATTCTAATTTAGATTTTGATTGTTGAGGCCAATTTCGATTGTCGAGGCTGATTGTTGAGACCGATTCTGATTCCGATTATCGAGACCGATTATTGAGGCTGATCTCGATTTGATTGTCAAGGCCTATTATTGAGGTCAATTCTGATTCTGATTTCGATTCTGATTATTGAGGTCAATTTCGATGGTCGAGGCCGATTTCGATGGTCGAGGCCAATTCTGATTTCGATTATTAAGGCTGATTATTGAGGCCGATTTCGATTTCGATTGTCGAGGCCGATTCCGATTATCAAGGCCGATTCTGATTTGTCGAGGCCCAATGTGTTGTATATGTGGCCTGTATTTGAGGCCCATTGTGATGTGCATTCGGCCCGTGTTTGAGGCCCAATGTGATGTATATGCGGCCCATATTTGAGGCTCGTTGTGATGTGTATTCAGCCCGTGTTTAAGGTCCAATGTGATGTATATGAGGCCTATGTGACGTTCCCCATTGTGATGCATTTGAGGGCCAGGCGATGGAGCCCATTGTGATGTATGTTAGGCCCATGTGAAAGGCCCATCCTAATGTGTATTAAGCTCTTGAGTGAGGCCCACCGCATTGTATATTTGGCCCTTGTGTGAGGCCATGTGTCCACTATATGTTAGGCTCTATGTGGGTCATTCCTTGGAGGCAATGTTGGTTAAATGTCCACATTATCGAGGTCGATTGTTCATGCCAGTTATTGATACCGATTATGAGTATATGATAGCATAGCATCATGATACATGCCCATATGCTTCATCTACATGTTTGTTATGAGATATGATTGGCCATTGCATATGCCATAGTGCCGGTTGTTTATGGGACTCCCTAATAGCCGGAGTTGCCCTACATGAGCATGCGGTACGCGTAGGTTTAATGCATGACTAGATGGTATAACTCATGCATCTTACATTTTATGATATACTCACTGTGCGTCCTAGCGACATTAGGGCCGTAGCTTCCACAGGCATATCGTGGATGGCCAGATGGAATACTGAAAATTTATTCTACATGGGATGCTATAGATATCCCTGGGTGAAAGTCTCAGAACCCTCTTAGTTCCAGAGGTTGCTCCAACATCTAGACCGAGTGGATGCATGAGCGCATGAGAGTCGTATACTGTTAGGTCGTGTCTCCCACTGTGTCATGGTTGGTTGGAAGGGGGTACGACCTTACTTACCCAAGAGGAGGGGGCAATGCTAGTCTGAGTCTTACCAGCTTAAGGAATGTGTCCGCTATCTACGAGCCAGACTCGATATTGGCAGGTGGATAGTGAGGTCTCTTCTACCCACCTTGTTATGTGCGATGGGGTGGCAATCTAGTTTTAAGTGTAATAGACCCTGGTGAGTCCTAGAGAGGAACCATATTGATATGTGGACTTATTGAGCAAGAATTTCATACTCATTCATTCACTCCCTATCCACTCAAGCTAGTGGTGTGCAACTATTTATTATGTGTACCTTCGCATGATGAGGATTTCTGTCGGGCGCGCGACTAACCTGAGATTAGGAGTTTACTACATTGAGTCTGACTATCCAAATTTAGGTATGAGACTGGTTTGGATAGAAGCCCCTTGTGATGGACCCCATAGCCTGCGATACTACGTACTATCATCTCGACCTCACACTCCAGCTTTATTATTTCATTCGCATCACATATTGCATCCGCAGGCATATGACATTTTGGGTTATAATGTTTTCTCTACTTATAGGCCTAGACAGACTTAGTAAGATTTACATATTGCATTGTACCCTCGACATCTGATATTTAGCTCTCTATAACTCTTCATTTGCATAACTGATCTGTATTGCATACTTTGATATTATATGACTCATAAACTTGTCTGTATTTTCACTTACTCTATTATCGTATGATTCATGATCTTGCCAATATTTCTAACATTGTATGATTATGGCATTGCATTGAATACTTAGAACTTATCTTGTGCACACACTTTCACCATCCTCTAAGCTTTTTATAAGCTTATGCTTGATAGATGAGTGCAGGTGGCGTTTGGTTGTACCAGCGTTGAGCTTGGAGCATGCAACTATCTTCTGGAGCTTTGATTTTGGATATATGTATTTCCCTTTCAGCACTGTATTCAACTATTTATATTAGTGGATATGTGATGATGATGTTGCCTTTGTGATTTGAGTAAACTTGTAGTTATTCTTATTACGAGTTAAATGTACATTGAAAAATCCTTATTATTGGATCCTAGGATCGGAATCTGGTGTATGGACACTGGGAGCCGAGAATGGGGTACTACGGAAGTTATCGGCATTGGATTCGACGATCAGGAATTTTATGAGCCCAATTTTCAAGTTTGGGGCATGAAAATGTTGGTATCAGAGCATAAATTGGGAATACTTGAGGATAACATCACATATCTACTGATAGCTACACTACACTGTGTGATTGTTGAGAACTTAGAATGGTTAGATCCCCGAGTTCAAATAACTTAGAGATTTTCTGATATAACTCCTTTTTGTTGAGATTTTAAGGCTGCATAGTATTCTAGTTTTGATCATTTCTGATTCAGGATCCGAGGTTCAGTGGGATCATCATAGTGCTGATGAGGTGTCTTAGGAGAAAGAGGCTAAGATTTGTAGGCGTTGGCCCATCTTTTAGGTGTTTGATTATGTTGGTATGTTGTGTTCTGATTATATCTATAGCCATAGGATATCCCTCCCTTGGTGAGATCTGTATTGGTTATGTTGTGGTTTAAATTTTGAGGATGAAATTTTTATTAGGAAGTGAGAGCTGTTAAGGCCCATATCCTAGCCTATACCATTCCATAGGCTTTCGCGGTCCTCTTGGTCGAATTCCAGCTACCTGTGACCTATAACCGACATTTGTACGTGACTTTGAGTCACATGTTGTCAACTTGAGATGACTCAAACCGAGACTTTTACCCTAGTAACCCCGCCGTTGATGGGGTTCCGATGTTGCGTTTCGTGTGCTGAGGCGATACCTAGGCTAGGAGATGTGGGCCTGCATTCAGTTCGAGAAAAATGCCACGCGTTTACAATCCCAAGAGAATCTCTATAACATGTCTGATCAATCAAGTGTACATCAATCACCTCATGTCAAGTACAAGAGCAACCCTAAAGTCAACTCTCTCTTTTACACACCCATACATGTCAAGTATATACCCATCACTCTATCACTCCATCACTCCATCCCATCTCCTCTCTCTCTCTTATTTCTCCCTTCTCTTCCAAGCAACCCCAAACTCCTACGTATGAACCTCCCAAGCTCTAGTGTGGCCCACTTCCTACCCTCTCATCTCTCATTTTAACCATTAAAACTTTATCATCTTCCATTAAAGAAGAAGCCGAGAAGCCAAGGAAGCAAAGGGAGCAAGAAGAAGACAGTGGGTGATCTTGGATCTACATCTTTGCCATTTTATTTTATTTTAGTTTTGTGATTTAAGGGCCTACATGTAGTGGGACCCACCTTGATGTATTCTTTGTATCAAAGAGGAGCCCATAGTCGCAGGGCCCCTCCATCATTGCCGATCTCTCTATCTCTCTTTATCTCTCTATCTCTCTCACACACACACACAAACACACACACTCTCTCTCTCTTTGTGTGATGGATTGTGGCCCACCTTGATGCATGATATTATCCACGCCATCCATCATCCGGACGGTGGAAATCTCACCCCGATGTAGGATCCATACCGTCTAGTGATCAGGCCTGGACAGAGGTAAAAACAAATATCACTTGATCCAACACGTGTGGCCCATTGGACGTGGGACCACCATGATGTAAGTGTTTCATCCATCGTCCAATCCCTGGACGGTGGAAAAACCTCCTGTACACATACCCCTATTCAGGCTGTCCAGGGCCTAGACGCTGATCTGTTTTAAAAAAATATATAATATAATAAAATATAATATAAATATATATTATAATAATATATACAATACATATATGTATATCAAGTGTGGGCCACGTTTGTGGAGCCTCACCATGATATTAACCAATGCCATCTACTTATTTGTGTGGGACCCACCCCACACGTGTGAGGGTGGGGCCCACCAGAAGCCATTTGATGTACCTATTTTGTCCAGCCGTCCATCTAAACACAGGACGTGTAGTACATTTCAAAATAATAATAATAATAAAATATTATACATATTATATGTAATATATATATATATATATATATATATATATATATATATATATATATATATTAATACACACACACACACACACACACACACACACATATATATATATATATATATTAATATAATATGTGGTGGGCCCCACTTGGGGACCCACCTGATTGGGAAAGGGATTGGTTGGCGTATCAGACGCTAGAAAGTTCTGTGGATCCGAAGCTGTTTGGGTTCTTCCCCACCGTCCACTACATGGACCCCATCATGATGCATGTATTTTATCTTATCCATCCATCATCAGGACGTGGACCTCACCATAGCAGCGTGTGGGGCCACCTTGACCTGATGTGTTTCATTCACACCGTCCAACCATTTGACAAGTCATTTTTAAGGCTTGAGACTAAACTAAGGCAGATTCAAATCTTTGGTGGGCCACCACGTGGATGCCACCATGACGTATTATTTCATCCACACCGTCCAGATTATACTGGACGGTGCTCGACAATGTTTGGACATACTGCCCAATGTTTGGATGGTGCGGATTTACATAGACAAATTTGGATAGTGCTAATAATCATTAGTGGGTCATGTGCCCCATGGAATGATAGTGTACAGTGGTACACATGTTACACCTACAACTATTGAAATGATTTTGGTGTGGTCGAAGCCCACTTGTGGCCCATTGGTGCAGCCCATCCATGAGGCCCATCATGATGTATTTGGACAATGTGCGGGGCCCACCTGTTTGTATTGTTAGGCCCGTGTAGCATGGCCCATATGATGTATTCGAGGCCCAGATATGTGGCCCATTTGATGCATATGAGGCCCAAGCAGTGCGGCCCAGTTGTTGTATATAAGGCGCACGTATGAGGCCCATGGTGATGCATTTACGACCCATTTTATGAGGCGCATTCGATAGCTTGGAGGTGGGACGTGGCCCATCATGATATATTCAAGGCCCATTGGCACGACCCATTGAGATGTATCTGAGGCCCATAGGCGTGGCTCATTGTGATACGTTCGAGGCCCTTTTATAAAGCTCAACGCGATATATAAGAGGCCTATGAATGAGGCCTAATGTGATGTATGTGTGGCCATTATGTTGTGTATGAATCCCTTCTGTAGGCCACTCGTTGGGAGTAATGTTAGTTAGATGTCCACATTGATGGGCAATAATGGTTAGATGTCCTCATTATGACCTTCCTTTAGGCCTTATTAGGTCCATTCACACCATTCTCTAAGTGGGTTAACCCAAATAAGTGGGCCCCATTCGCCATAGACGAATAGCTCCCTGCCATTAGATTTGATATAACCACGGCCGTGGGCCGATCTTTATATTATGGTTGATCGGTCGTCCATCTATGGACCCCGCCTTATTTATACGCCGATTGTCGAGGTCGATTTCGATTGTCGTGGTCGATTGTTGAGGCCGATTACATTTCTGATTGTCGAGGCTAATTTCGATTATGATTACGAGGCTGATTATCGAGGCCGATTCCCATTATTAAGGCCAATTCCGATTGTCGAGGCTGATTGTTGAGGCCGATTCCGATTCTGATTATTGAGGCCGATTTCGATTATCGAGGCCGATTCCGATTGTCGAGGCCGATTGTTGTAGCCAATTCTGATTCCAATTATCGAGGCTAATTTCGATTCCGATTGTTAAGGTCGATTCCGATCGTTGAGGCCGATTTCGCTTCCGATTTGGATTGTCGAGGCCGATTGTTGAGGCCGATTCTGATTCCGATTACGAGACCAATTCCGATTTTGTTTCCGATTGTCGAGGCCAATTCTGATTGTCGCGTGTTGAGGGTCAAATATTGCATATCAGACCCTAATTATTACTCGAATTACGAACATAATATTGCTTAATGGAATATTTTAATTGTGTTTTTGTTGCAGGGTGCAATTAGGAGCGTTGACTGAAAAAGAGTATTAAAAGTGTTGATTTGATGCTCCAAAGTCACCAAAGCAAAGGACGGACTCCAAAGGACTGATATCAACAGATTTACACACCTAGGATCTGAGAAAATCAAGTCGTTCATGTTAAAGAAGCTCGAAATTGATCCAAAATGCAAGATCACGGGGTTCCCACCATCCGTTTGGCTAGAAACTTCTTACATGGTCTGAGGGCCATGAATTAACTGTACATGTCAAATTTCAGCCATTAGATCATTGGAGAAGTGTCCCAACAAACAGATTAGCTCTTAATCTGTCGATTTTGGGCCGACATGATATCTGGATATGACTCAACTTTGGACTCAATGCCTTAGAAGATATGAAAAAATCGATGAACGGACCGGATTTCATATATATACATCACAGTGGACCCCATTGGCAGTGTCTGTGCATAGTGCACAAGTGCACTCAACGTGCACTGCATTCCACGAAGTTGGTCAGTGACTTAAACCCAATCTCCCACAAAATCGTCTAGCGGACACAACAAGCTTGGCCGTTTTTGAGTAGTGGGCCCCACCCATTGTCCATAAGGACAATCCAAACCGTTCATTCACTCCATAAGGGGGGCGTAACCATCTCCTAGCTGTCTGTTTGGTCCCATGCACATGTACACACATAACTCATGTTCAAATGTAGGATGAACGGTAGAATGGAAGATCATATGGACCACACCTATTTCATTCCCAAAAGATTCCTTCCCTGACGGTTTTTCTACACGAATATAATGGACGGTGTGGATTTTCAAGCTAACAAGGAGCATGGGCCGCACCAACATCAAGCGTCTCTACGCAAGCTCTATTTCGCAATAGAGCTTGCGAAAAATTGTTGTGGGCCATCATCAGGAATCAACGGTTGAATCTGGACCGTCTGTTAGGTTCCCACGGTCTAGCTTACTATGGCCTAGCTGACGGAATTTGAAGAATTCAAGAATATGGGATCTCATCCATTCAAACATCAGATTGACGGTGCAACGAAAACATCCGTGGACCACACTGAAGTTGTTCCGAAAACAGTGATTCCCACCTATATTTTCGAGGTGAATGAAGTGGATGGAGTGGATTTCATCAGCAGTGGAAGGAGTGGAGCCCACCAGGAAACCAGCACAGTCTCTTTTGTTGTTGTGCGTAAAAGCTATGCACCGCCTCTTGTGCGGAAGCCCAGCCGACCTCCTTGTGCATTGACTGTCACGCCCCAAACCCAGAAATCGGATTCATAGGAATCTCGATTGCCGAATCTGGTGCCGACAGCCTCCGTAGTACCCCATTCTCGGCTCCTTGCATTCATATGCTAGATTTTTGATCCTGAGATCCTATAAGGAGGATTTTTTTTTTATACATTTAACTAGTAATAAGCATAACCACAAGATTACCCAATTCACAAAGGCAACATCATCATCACATATCTACTAATATAATCATTTGAGTACAATACTGAAAGGGAAATACATAAATAAAAATCAAGCTCCAGAAGACCACTGCACGCTCCAAGCTCAACACTGCTACAACCTAACATCACCTGCACACATCTATCATGCATAAGCTTATAGAAAGCTTAGAGGGTGGTGTAAGTGTGTGCACAGGGTAAGTATCAAATGTTCAATACAATGTCACCATCATACAATATCAAAATTTTTGATCATCCATAAATCATACAATATCGGAACAAGCAGAAATACTGACAAGATCATGAATTATCAAAGTAAGCAGAAATACTAACAAGATCATAAATCATACGATAACAGAGTAAGCGGAAGTACGAACAAGTCCATAAGTAAATCAATAGCAGAATACGCAATATAGAATAGCTATGCAACAAGGAGTCATGAAGAGCTAAATATCAGATGCCGAGGATGCAATGCAATATGCAAATCCTGCAAAGTCTGTCTAGGCCATATAAGTATAAAAAATAACCTAAAATGCCATATGCCTGCGGATGTAATGCAATATGCGATGCGAATGAAATGACCATACTGGAGTGTGAAGTCGGGATGATAGTACGTAGTATCGCAGGCTACGGGGTCCGCCACAATGAACTTCTATCCAAATCAGTCTCATACCTAAATTTGGATAGTCAGACTCAACGTGGTAAACTCCTGATCTCAGGTTGGTCGCGCGCCCAACCGAAATCCTTGCCATAACGAGGGTACACAACAATTAGTTGCGCACCACTAGCACGAGTGGATAGTGAATGAATGAATGAATGAGCATGCAACTCCTACTCGATAAGTCCACATATCAGTACGGTTCCTCTTTGAGAAATCACCAGGGTTTATTACACTCCATACCAGATTACCTCCTCATCGGGCGCAACAAGGTGAGCGGAAGAGACCTCACTATCCGCCTACCAATATCGGGCCCGACTCGTCAATAGCGGATCCATTCCTCGAGCTGGTCAGACTCAGCCTTGAATTGCCCCCTCCTCTCGGGCAGGTAAGGCCGCACCCCTTTCCAACAGACCACGACACAATGGAGAGCGCAGCCATCTGGTAATCGGTACTCGACGCTCATCTACCCACTCGGTCTATATGTTGGAGCAACCTCTGGAACCAAGAGGGTTCTGGGACTTTCACCCAAAGATATCTATAGCACCCCATGTAGAACAGATTTCCGGTATTCCATCTGACCATCCACGATATGCCTGTGGAGGTTACAACCCTGATGTCGCTAGGGCGTACAGTGGTCATGTTACACAAATGCGAGATGCATGAGTCACACAGTGTAATCATGCATAAATCCTGCGCATACCGTGCGTTCACGTGGGGCAACTCTGCCTATCAGGGAGCCCCATGAATAACCTACCTTATGACATATGCAATGGTCAATCACATCTCATAACAAACATGCAGATGATGTGTATGAGCATGTATTATGATACTATGATGTCACGTACTCATAATCGGTATCAATATCTGGCCTCAATATTCGACATCGACATTCATCGACATTCGACCTCGATAATGTGGACATTTAACCAACATTGTCCTCAAGGGGTGGCCCACATAGTGTCGAAATATAGTGGACCCATGACCTCACGAAGGGCCTGATATACAATACCATGGGCCTCACTCAAGAGCTTAATACACATCACGATAAACGTTTCACATGGGCCTAACATACATCACAATGGGCTCCATCGCCTGGCCCTCAAATGCATCATAATGGGCCTCATCACATCGGTCGCATATACATAACATTAGGCTTCAAACACGGGCCGAATGGACATCACAATGGGCCTCAAATATGGGTCGCATATACGTCATATAGGCCTCGACAATTCGACCTTGGCAATCGAAATCGGAATCGGAGTAGGCCTCAGTGATCGAAATCGGTCACGACGATCAGAGTCGTCAATCGGCCACGATAATCGAAATTGATCGATAATCTGCCTTAATACATCGGAATCGGCAGTCGGTCAGGATAATTGGCCTCGATCGCTACTCGATCAATCGGCCATGATAATCAGAGGTGGCAATCGGCCATGACAATCGGAATCGATCGATAATTGGCCTCGATAATCAGAATCGACAATCGGTCATGATAATCGAAATCAATCGGTAATAAGAATCAGCAAATTAGTCACGTCAATCGGAATCGACAATTGGTTACAATAATCAGAATCAACAATCGGTCATGTCAATCAGAATCGATCAATAATCAGAGTCGGCAAATCGGTCACGTCGATCGGAATCGGCAATTGGTTATAATAATTAGATTCAGCAATCGGTCACGTCAATCGCACCGATAATCAGCAGATAGATAAAACAGGGTCTATGATCAACCGATCAACTATAGTATAAAGATCAACACTCGCCCGTGGTTATATCAAATCCGATAACACGGAGCCATCCATCTACGACGAATGGGGCCCACTTATTTGGGTTAATCTACTGAGGGAATGATGAGAATGGGCCTATTCAATCATAAGGGAAGGTCACAATGTGCACATCTAACCATCATTGCCCATCAAAGTGGCCATTTAACCAACATTGCTCCCAAGAACTGGCCCATACAAGAGATTCATACACAACTTAACGGGCCATACATACACGCGTTGAGCCTCAACCATGGGCCTCCAACATATCATAACGGGCCATAACCACGGGCCTCAAACATATCATAATGGCCATAACCATGGGCCTCAATATTCATCGCAATGGGTCGTAATACACGGGCCTGATATATATCAAAGTGAGCCTCAACCACAAGCCACAATTACATCAAGATGGGCCTAATAACATGGGCCAATCAAATGGGCCGATACAAATGGGCTGAGTCAAATGGGCTGAATCCATGGGCCGATACACATCACTATGGGCCTTAGCCCATGAGCCCGAACACGTCATGTTGGGCCTCTTAAATACAATAAGTGGGCCGCACTAGTTAGGCCGCATCATTCGTCTATTATAGCGATCATTTTAGAGCATTACCCAATCCAAAGATCATCTGGACCATACCACATATAGCAGGGGTGATAATGGTTCCCCCACAGTTATAAATTTAGAGGATCCACCATAGCGTTTGTTTCCCATCCAGACCATTCATAAGGTCACCCAAAAAAAATTGGATGGGGAAAAGAAATATATCATATTGATCCAACACTTCTGTTGTATCCCATAATGGCGTTTCAATGGTAGATGTTCAACACCACTGCTTGCTGCAATGTGGTCCACTTGATAACAGAGATCTATTTTATCTTTGATCTCAAGCTTTTAAATTATTCGTCAAATAGTTGGACGTTGTAGCTACAACACATGCACGATGGCAGAGTCCTAATAACTAGATCTGTCTTGTTTTTGGTCTCAAACCCAAGGACAGAGCTCACTTGATGTGTAGACGGTCTGGGTAAAAACACATAGGGCATGGTGGGCCCACGTCCAATCTGATGGATGGCTTGGACGTCGCGATTGCTGCACCATCCAGCAACTGGATGGTGCAGATGTAACATACATCATGGTGCGGTCCACGTAGTGGCCCACCTTAAGTATATAAGATATATATATGTGTGTGTGTGCGCATTAGAGAGTGCAAAAAGGGACGGATGACATACATCATGTGGTGGGGCCCATGGATCTGACGGTCCAGCAGCTATATGATGCCGGACGTCAAACTGATGGACGGTTCAAATCCAATTTTCATGAGGTGGGTCCACACGTGTGGGACCCACCAGGTTAGCTTACTAGTATACACCCACATCAGTCCACACACTTCATGTTAGCCACTGCCAATAGGGATCAAGACCCCAAGTGTTGAAACGAGGTATCTCCACTCGGTCTGTCTATGAGTCCAAATGAATGGACAGTTTGGATGAAAGACACGTGCATTAAGGTGGTCCCATGGGGGAGTGGCCCACCAGCGTATGATAATATAATATAATATATTATAATATATAACAATATATATTATATTATATATAAGCGTGTGTGGGTGTATATAAGAGGGAGAGATGCCAGCGTCCAGACCCTCTGGACGCTGGATGGACGGCTGAAACACATAACACATGGTGGCTGGTTCCCACCGTAGACGGACGGTGCAGAAATGAACCGCATACTTCATGGGTAGGGTCCACGTCCTAGCTGGACGGACCACCTGCTATTTGGTACAACAGCTATATATCTGGTGTGAGGTTCCCAACCAATTCACTTCCATTTCACTCCAGATAGGCCCCACGGTTTGGATCAGGCTGTTATTTGTGCTTTCCTTCATCCGGGTCTGTCCAGACGGAGGGGCAGCAATCCCATCTGCTGGACAGTCCAACAAGGTGGGCCCATTGCATGGACGACATAGATATGATAAATACTTCATAGGTGGGCCATACAATTAGGACAAAGAGAGAGAGAGACAGTGAAGGAGAGGAGGGACCCCGCCACTGTTGGGCCCTCCCTATACATACATCAAGTGGGTCCCACAACAAGTGGGCTCTTAAGAGGAAAGATCAAAATCAATGGTGGATCACCCACGTTACAAAAATATAATGAAAAATGAAAATCCAAGATCACCCACAAACAATGAAGATTCACCCACCTATCCTTCTTCATCCTCCTTAGCCTTCCAATGCTCCAAAAGTGCTCTTTTAACGGTGGAGATGACGATCCAAGGGTGGAGATGGGAGATAGGGTGGTAGAGAGTGGGCCACACATGGCTCTTCTCATGGAGGTGGGGACGTTGGATCTCTCTTGAAATTGCTTGGAATGAGAGAGAAATGAGAGAGAAATGAGTGATGTAGGGAGAGAGTAATGGGTGTGTAAGAAAAAGGATGGGTTGGGTTGAATTTTGTGTAAAGGAGGTATGGTTAGGGAGAGGGAGAGTTGACTTGTGAGGAGGTGAGGTGACATGGGGTATGGGTGATGTACTTGACTTGTGAAATGATGTGTACTTGATTGATTGATGTGACGGGTAGTAGAGATTCTCTCGAAATTCACAACACGCCGCGTTTTTCCTCAAACTAAACATGGGCCCACATTTCCTGGCCCGGGTATCACCTCGGCGCACGAGGCCCGGCATCGGAACCGCGGCAACGATGTGATCGCACTGGTACAAGCCTCGGGTCGAACTGACTCAGACCGACAGGATCCGTCTCAGGATTGCGTGCAGACACTGGTTACAGATCACGAGTCACCGGAATTCGACCAGGATGACCACGAAAGCCTAAAGAACAGTACGAATTAGGATACGGGTCTTACACTGACCGACTCTAGCTACTATAAAAGAGAGAGATCAAGAACGGGAAGCATCATCAGAATCTGGTAGCAGAAACTTCTGATGGCAGTAAAAGAGAGAGAGGGAGTCCGAGAGAGTTTTCTTATTTTTCTTATTTTTTAATTACTATTTTTTTCTCTTCTTCTTTTATGATTAATTTTAAGGATAGCCTCTCCATGTGTGGCTAAACCGCTTAGCTAGGGCTAAGAGGTAAAGCTTGTAGCGTAATGTGTGACTCTATTTTATGCTTTTAAGTCAATTTTAATGTGTGAATTGAATTTGATTTTGGTTTGATTATTATGGGGAATGTTTCTAGTTTTCAATGGTCTGTTGTGACTGAAATTACAATGGGTCTGTGATAGCTCTGAGCATATTCCTATTTCTTTTATGTTTATGACGTCAGGAAGCCCTGTTGTTCACCATAGTCTCCTAGGCATGGTTGGATGTTGGTACCCTTCCTAACCTTCATACATGTGATTGGTTGGTAATTAGTTTAATTCTATTGTTTACTTTGTCTCCTGGGCATGGTTTGGTAATGGAATCCATTCTAATTCATATACCTTTCAGCTCTTGAAAACTATATCAAAGTAAGTTCAGTTAATTTTCATAATTCTTGAAGTAGGTATAAGAACTCCCTGATCTCTACAAGTGGATCCTCTGAATCCCTAGTTTCCTATCTCTGATTTCTCCTAAATTTTAGATAATAGTTTCACAATTATTCCTTAAATTCTAGTTGATTTAGATTTCATCTCATTCTAGTTCTAGTTCTAGTTAGTTTTAGAGAACGTACAGGTTTCAGTCCCTTGGGATTCGACCTCGGTCTTACCGAGTTTATTACTACATCACAACCCTGCACTTGAGGTATGAACATCAAGGCCAATTGTTGAGGCCGATTTCGATTTTCGAGACTGATTGTTGAGGCCGATTCTGATTTTTGAGGATGATTGTTGAGGCCGATTTCGATTGTCGTGGCCAATTGTTGAGGCCGATTTCGATTCCAATTGTCGATGCCGATTATCGAGGCCGATTCTGATTGTTGAGGTCAATTCCGATTCCGATTGTCGAGGCCGTTTGTTGAGGCCGATTTCGATTGTCGAGGCTGATTATTGAGGCCGATTCCGATTTCAATTGTCGAGGCTGATACCTATTCCGATTCTGATTTGTCGAGGCCGATTCCGATTTCGATTGTCGAGGTCGGATATCAAGGCCGATTGTTGAGGCCCAATGTGTTATATATGTGGCCCCATATTTGAGGCCCATTGTGATGTGCATTCGCCCCATGTTTGAGGCCCAATGTCATGTATATGCGGCCTGAATTTAAGGCCCGTTGTGATGTGTATTTAGTCCATGTTTAAGGACCGATATGATGTATATGAGGTCTATATGACGTGGCCCATTGTGATGCATTTGAGGGCCAGGTGATGGAGCCCATTGTGATGTATGTTAGGCCCATGTGAAAGGCCCATCCTGATGCATATTAAGCTCTTAAGTGAGTCCCATGGTGTTGTATATTTGGCCCTTGTATGAGGTCATGAGTCCATTATATGTTAGGCTTTATGTGGATCATTCCTTGGGGACAATGTTGGTTAAATGTCCACATTGTCAAGGTCGATTGTCGATGCCGGTTATTGATACTGATTATGAGTATGTGACAGCATAGCATCATGATATATGTCCGTACGCATCATTTGAATGTTTATTATGAGATATAATTGACCATTGCATATGCCATAGTGCCAATTGTTATGGGACTCCCTGATAGGCAGAATTGCCCCACATGAGCATGCGGTATGCGCAGGTTTGATGCATGACTGGATGGTATGACTCATGCATCTCATATTTTGTGGTATGATCATCATGCGCCCTAATGACATTAGGGTCGTAGCCTCTACAGGCATATCGTGGATGGCCAGATGGGACACCGAAATCTATTTTACATGGGGTGCTATAGATATCCCTAAGTGAAAGTCCCAAAACCCTCTTAGTTCTAGAGGTTGCTCTAACGTCTAGACTGAGTGGATGCATGAGTGCATGAGGACCATATACCGTTAGGAAGCGTCTCCCACTGTGTCGTGGTCGGTTGGAAGGGGGTACGACCTTACCTGCTCGAAAGGAGGGGGCAATGTTAGGCTGAGTCTGACCAGCTCGAGGATTGGGTCTGCTATCAACGAACCGGGTCCGATATTGGCAGGTGGATAGTGAGGTCTCTTTCACCCACCTTGTTGCGTGCGATGGGGCGACAATCTGGTTTAGAGTGTAATAGACCCCGGTGATTCCCAAAAAGGAACCGTACTGATATGTAGACTTATTGAGCAAAAATTTCATACTCATTCATTTACTCACTCACTAACCACTCGAGCTGGTAGTGCGCAGCTATTTGTTATGTATACGTTCTCATGCCTAGGATTTCGGTTGGGCACGTGACTAACCTAAGATCAGGAGTTTACCACATTGAGTCTGACTATCCAAATTTAGGTATAAGACTAGTTTGGATAGAAGTTCCTTGTAATGGACCTCGTAGCCTGCGATATTATGTACTATCATCCCGACCTCACACTCAAGCTTAGTCATTTCATTCACATCGGATATTGCATTCGCAGGTATATGGCATTTTGGATTGTTATGTTTTTTATACTTATATTGCTTATACGGACTTAATAGGATTTACATATTGCATTGTCCCCTCGACATCTGATATTTGGCTCTCTATAACTCCTTATTTACATAGTTGATCTCTATTATGTACTCTGATATTGTATGACTCATAGACTTGTTAGTATTTTTGCTTACTCTATTATCGTATGATTCATGATCTTGCCAATATTTTTGATATTGTATGATTATGGCATTATATTGAATACTTGACACTTATCTTGTGCACAAACTTTCACCACCCTCTAAGCTTTCTATAAGCTTATGCACGATAGATGCGTGCAGGTGGCGTTAGGTTGTAGCTACGTTGAGCTTGGAGCGTAAAGCTGTCTTCTGGAGCTTTGATTTTTAATATATGTTTTTCCCTTTCAGCACTGTATTCAACTGCTTATATTAGTGGATATGTGATGTTGATATTGTCTTGGTGATTTGGGTAAACTTGTGGTTATGCTTATTACAAGTTAAATGTATATTAAAAAATCCTCCTTGTAGGATCCCAGGATTGGAATCTAGCGTATGGACACTAGGAGCGAGAATGAGGTACTACAGAGGCTGTCGGCATCGGATTCTGCAATTGAGAATTTTGTAAGCCCGATTTTCGAGTTTGGGACGTGACACCTCCACACTCCTCATTTGGACAAGAGACAAGAGGAAAACTAGAAATTAGGGGAGAACTCGTCCGCCACGCTTCATTGTGCGCTACTTCTCATTGTGCGCCAATCCTCATTGTGCGCCACCTCTTTCTCCTTCATGTCTTAACATAATGCTTTATGCGCCACCTCTTTCTCCTTCATGTCCTAACACAATGCTTTGTGCGTCACCTCTTTCTCCCTCATGTCCTAACACCAATTGTGCGCTACCACTTTCTCTCTCTCTTGTCCTGGAGTTAATTGGGTGCCACTTTAAATGGGGATTTGTCCCAATGCCCAAGTCCGTGCGCCACTTCTTGTGGGAACTTTGTCCTAATGCAAAGCTTGCCTTGTGCGCTCCACTTCTCAAGGGATTACGCACAACAAGAGATTGCGCATAACATCTAGGCTTGTGCGCCACTCTCCTAATGCCACTTCAAAGGGAACTCTGTCCTGATACATCCTTCTTGTGCCACTTCATGTGGAGACTTGTCCTGAAGCCAGCATTGAGCGCCAGTTCTCTCTCTCTCTCTCTCTCTCTCTCTCTCTCTCTCTCTCTCTCTCTCGTCCAGATACCAGGGTTGTGCTCCATCTCTTGTGCGTCACCTCAAGTGGGCATCTGTCCTGACACCTGTCTTGTGTGCCATTTCTCAAGGAGGATGTTGTGCGCTTGTCCTAATGCCAAACTCCCTGCGCCATATCTCAAGGAGGATGTTGTGCATCTGTCCTAAAGAAAGTTCCCTGCTCCACATTTCAAGGGTTGTGCACTCCACATTTCAAGGGTTATACGCTTCACATTTCAAGGGTTATGTGCTCCACCTTCAGGGGAAAATGAAGGAAATGTGAAGTACAGAAAGAGAATTTCAAAAAAGAAGAAGAATGTCCATACGATTGAAAGGATAAAGGGAAAGATGATTAATGCCTATCATACAACCAAATCAAGGGTTTCAAGTCTGCATAACCCATCCGCCTTTGCGATGAACATAAAAAGCGTCGAAATGCTGCTGAAATTATCATTGGATTGCCTTCTCTTTCATTCATTGCGTTGCATTGATTGTATTCTGTTTTCAGAATCAAGGGAATACGAGGATGTAAATGAACTTAGATTGAATAAAATTCTTTGTGATCATTGTTCTCTCATTTTTATTTTTATTTTTGTTATCATTGAATGAAATCCCCCAAATCGAATGTATTTGTTTTTTGTCGAGACAATCTTTGCTTGAATTTAATAAAAGCCTTTTCAATAAGAGATATTCTAATAAGCTCTTTTTGTTCTAGCTCATGTTTTAAATAAGATTGTTTGGTAAAATCACTTTTTCAAAAACGAAAAAGCCATTATTTGAAATAAGGATGTTTGGTAAAATATTTAAATAAAAATTTTTAAGGGTAGTTGATATCATTTTTAAAGATGATGAAAGCTCCATTATAAGAGCAATCCTGATGGTCATTTTAGTGGATCTCATCATATATGGAACGTGCCCCAAATGGTAAAAGACTGGATGGTTATATATAATCTTCATATTAAAAGACATTTTGGCCATCCATAATGTCATGTATTGGATACGAATCATCTGGAGTGGATTGTCCATAATGTCTATATGTAGGCCATCCATCATGTGTTTATATGTAGGCCATCCATCATGTGTGGCCCACCATCAATGCTAATTATCATTTATGTGAGGCCCTCAACATACATTACCTATCACCCATCATGTGGAGTTCACATTTGATGTGTCTATAGTGTGGGCCCTACCTTCGAAGTGGATTGTCCATCATGTGGGGTCCACTTTTGATAACCATCATTCATCGTGTGGGCCGCGCTTCTATGTGGATTATCCATCACATGACCAACTTTGGATATGGATCATCCATCATGCGAGACCTTGGATGTGAATCATCCATTATGAGGGGCCACACTTTGATTTAGGCTATCCATCATGCGAAGCCCACTCCATCTATTATGTGGGTCCACCTTAATGTGGATCATTCACTGTGTGGGGCCCCACCTTCAATATGGGTCGTTCATCATGAGGGCCCACCTTTGATATCAACCTACCATCATGTGGGCCCACCTTCAATGACCATCATCCATCATGCGGGTCCACCTTCTATCATGGTGGGCCACACTTTGATGCGGGCCATCCATCATGTGGCGCCCACCTTTAATGTTTACCATCTAGCATGTGGGTCCCACCTTTGTTGTGGACCATCTATTATGAGAGGCACCCTTTATGTGGATAGTCTATTATGCAGGGCGACATTTTGATCTGAGCCATCCACCATGTTGGACCCACCTTTAATGTCCACCATCCATCATGTAGGTCCCATCTTTGTTGTGGACTGTCCATCATGTAAGGTGCAACCTTCAAGATAAGTCATTTATCATTTGGACCCACCTTTAATGTCGAACTTCCATCATGTGGTCCCACATTCAATGTCCAGCATCCACCATGTGAGTCCTGCCTTTGATGTGGATCGTCCATCAGTTAGGGCCAGCTTGATGTGGCTTGTCCATCATATGGGGCCATACTTTGATGCTTGCCATCCATCATGTGGGACTCACCTTTGATGTGACCCTGCATTATGTGGGCCTACCTTTGATGTAGACCATTCATCATGTGGGGTCCCATCTTCAATATGGGTTATTCATCATGTGGGCCTACCTCAGAGAGATTATAAAGAGAGAGGGTAACATGGAAATTACTTAAAAGTTTTAAGGATAAACTTGTTCAAAATTAACTAAAAATGTCTACCCACTTAAGCAAAATAGGTTTTTTTTCTTTAAAAATTAACCTCTCTCCAACTTATAAAATCAGAGCTTATTTGTTACTTTCTAAACAAATAAGCCTTATAATTAAACTTTTACCTTATTATTATTATTTTTTAGCAATAAGCTAATAAACTCTCATTTGTAACTATATCTAAATACTCCTTTAGTTTTTTTTTTTTTTTTTTTTTTCATCTTCCATAGAGTAACTTACTAAGGGCCTAGTTGGATACTATTAAATAAGTTAGTAATCTCCATAATTTCAAAGGAAGCCCTGCATGATGAGTTGGATACTATCAAACAAGTTAATAATCTCCATAATTTCAAAGGAAGCCCTACATGATGGACAATTCACATCAAAGGTGAGGCCCACATGATGGATAGTCCACATCAAAGGTGAGCCCCACATGATGGATGATCCATATTAACGTGGCCCTACATAATAGATAGTCCACATCAAAGGTTAACCCCTAATGATGAATGACTCACATCCAAGGTGAGCCTTGCATGATGGACGATTTACATTGTAGGTGGGCTCTACAAGATGGATGGTCCACATGAAAGGTCGGCTCCACATGATGGAAATTGGACATTGAAGTTGGGCCGCACGTGATGGATGACCCATGTTAAGGTTGGACCCATCTATTGGATGGTCCACATCAAAGGTTGGCCCTTAATGATAAATGGTCCACATCCAAGGTGAGCTTCACATGATGGACGACCACATCGAAGATGGGGCCCATATGATAGATGATCCACAATAAAGGTGGGCTTGACATGATGGGTGGTGGGTATTCAAATGGGCCCACATGATAGACACTAACATTGATGGTGGGCCCCACTTGATGGATGATCCATATTAAGGTGGGCCCTGCATAATGGACGACCCACTTCAAAGTTGGGCCCCATGATGAACAATTCACATTAAGGGTAAACCTCACATGTCTGATGGTTCACATCCAATGTCCAACAAGATGGATGACCCACATCCAAAGTGATCTCATGATGGATAGCCCACACTGAAGGTGGGCCTTGCAAGGTGGATAGTCCTTATTGAAGGTTAGCCCCACACAATGGACGATTCACATTGAATACATGGCCAAGGTGGGCCCAACGTAATGAATAGTTCAAATCAAAGGTTGGCCCACATCATGGATGGTGGACCAAAAATAATTGAGAGATATGTACCTCTGTGGGGAAGTGGATTGTGTACTGAAAACTCAGTATGCTCAGAGAGTACTGAGTAAACTCTGTGGGGTCTACCATGATTTATGTATTTTATTCACTCCGTCCATCTATTTTACCAGATAATTTTAGGGCTTAAACTAAGTATATCCAAACCTCAAGTAGACCACACCATAGGAAACAATGTGAATTGAACATTTACCATTGAAAATTTCTATGGGGCGATGGAAGTTTTAGATCAAGCTTGTATTTGTGTTTTGCCTTCATCCATGTCTGTGTGATCTTATTAACGGGTTTGATGATAAATAGACATCACTATAGGACTTAGAAAGGTTTCAACGGTGGAAGTCATTATTCTAACTGTTTCCTTATGGTATGGTCCACTTGATCTTTGGGTATGCTTAAATTTTGGTCTCAACCCCTAAAATAAAATGGAAAAATGGATGGACAGCATAGATAGATTAAATATATTCACGGTGGGCCCAACAAAATTTACTCAGTGCGATAAGAGCGTACTGAGTAACTCAGTACGCGATCCGATTTCCCTCCGTGGTATTAAAGACTGAACATACCTTCCCACTTTCTGGTAAGCGTGTTGTTTACAAACATACATATCTATTAATAAGCAGAAACCAAGATAACTACCTGAGTTAGCTTGATAAGCTAAAAGCTACTTATTTCAATGGGTTTCCTTTTTTTTAAATTTTTTTTATTTTTTTATTTTGTTTTTTATTTATTGTTTTTTACGTATTACCTTTCTACGTTTCTCTCTTAGTCATAATCCATTTCAAAAGAGCCTCTTTCTCACCGTCCTTACCAAAAGAGGCCCCATGTGATGGACTTTTCCCATCAAAGGAGGGGTCCACAGGATGGACAATCCACATCAAAGGTGGGCACCACGGTGGGGTCCACAATGGATGGTCTACATCAAAGGTGGGCTTCATAGGATGGATGACCCACACTCGCATGGGCCCCACATGATAGATGATCCACATCAAAGGTCGACTCAAATAATGAGTGGCCCACATCCAAACTAGGTTATGCATGATGGATGACCCACATCAAAGGTGGGGCCCACATGATGGACAGTCCACATCAAAGGTGGGCTCCACATGTTGGCAATGGATATTCAAGGTGGGCCCCAAATGATGGACAATAACATTGATGGTGAGCCCACCTATCCAGTGGTTTCTTCATATTATGTGCACCTATCCAGTGGTTTCTTTGTATTATCTTATGGGGGTGGGAATGACCTTATGATGGGTTTAGATGGCATAAGATGGCATAATAATCAGCACGGTGGGCCCGGGAATATTTTAATGCAAGTCATTCAATCTCCATTGTTTCATTCATTGTGGCCCACTTAAGATTTGGATCTGCCTCATTTTTTGGCACACCTCCTAACATGATATAGTGAAATAGATGGACATGGTGTAATTCTAAGAAACATTGCCATGGGCCTTAGATACCTGGTGTTGGGTTCACCCAGCAATCTGCGTCCATTAAGATGAGAGGAGTAAATTTGGTCATGTCAAGCTTGTAAACTTGTTTTGTCAAGCCATGAGCGTGGGCCCACCTTGATGTGTGTATGGTATATCCACGCCCCATCCATTTTACCAACTCGTTTTAGGGCATGAGCCCAAAAGCGAAGCATATCCAAATCTCAGGTGGACAACACCATAGGAAACATGGTGATTGAACTCCCACCAATAAGAACTTATTGGGGTTATAAAAGTTTTAGATCAAACTGAAATTTGTGTTATCTCTTCATCCTATTCTTTGTCACCTTACCTAACCAAATAAACATTACATTGGGCCCTAGGAAGTTTTTAATGGTGGGTGTTCAATCACCATTGTTTTCTGTGGTGTAGTCGGCCTGAGGTTTGGATCTGGTTCATTTTTTTACCTAATATTCTCAAATAAGCTGGCAAAATAGATGGATGTATTGGATATATAATAAATGAGAGTGGATTAAGTGCAGCCCCACCCAACACAGTACAGCCCACCTTGATGTATGCATCGTCTATTTCCATTTTTCCAGTTCATTTTTGGATCCAAATATGCACCACGCCACATGAAACACTGGTGATTGACTATTAAAAAATTCTTGTCGGCCACAAGTTCTAGAACGAGCTGATATTTATTTTTCCTTTCGTCCAAGTATATGGGACCTTCTATTGACCTTCTCTATAGGTTGGATGGTAAATAAATATTATAGTCGGCATTAACGTGAGCCTTAGGAAGTTTTAATGATGGGTATTCAATCACAGTTGTTTCCTATAGCGTGGTCCACCTAAGATTCAAATCTACTTCATCTTTAGCCTCCTGCCCTGAAATGAGCCGGCAAAATAGGTGAACAGTATGAGTATAGAATACATACATTTAGGTGCGGCTGGCGTCAGGGTGGCAACCTGTTTGGGTCACCAGCCAAACCACTTCCCGGGATAGACATGGTTTGGCTAGTGACCCCAACATCAGCCAACTAGCGGGTGTCAGAACTTTGTGGCCCTAACATAATGTATGTATTTTAATCAGATTAAAGGCTATCTATCCTAGCAGCTCTCGTTCTATGGCTTGATCCTAAAAATGAGGTAGATCCAAATCACAGGTGAACCACACCACATGAAAATAGTGTTGATTAAATGCCCACCATTAAAAAGTTCCCAATGCCAACTGTAATATTTATTTGTCATCTAACTTGTTGACATGGTCATATAGACCTGGATGAAGGTAAAACACAAATATCAGCTTGATCAAAAACTTCTGTTGCCCCATATAATTTTCAATGGTAAGCATTCAATCCCTGCTGTTTCATGTGATGTGATACATATGAGATATGGATCTACCTGGGTCCTTACTTTTGCCCAGGTGGTAGACTCTTAGGAGTTTCAACTCCCGGTCAAGGGTTTGAGTACCCATAGGTGGTGAAATTCCACCACCGTGAGTGTGAGTGTGTGGGGTGTGTGTGCGAGTGTTAAAAAAAAAAAAAGAAAAGAAGATATGGATCTACTTCATTTTTGTGCTCATGCCTTAAAATGATCTGGCAAAATGGATGAACGGACTGAATAAAACACATATATCATGGTGAGGCCCATGGAGCTTTAACACTACCTAGGGAGCTGGTGTTGGGGTCACTGGCCAAACAGGTCCCATAACAAGTATGTCAAGGTGGCCCCACAGTCACATTACCGAAATGGTTATTTCAAGGATGCAACATGAGACTTTTTACCCGAGCTAATTTAAACGTATACTTACCAAACATGCTTATCTGTTGAGTTAATAGAAACCAAGATAAGCTACCTGAGGCATGTAAGCGTAGCTTATTGTCCAAACCGGCCTTCTAACGAAGAGTTGGTGACTTGTTGGCTTTAGAATGCTATGGTTGTATGTCTCCCGAATGAGGTTTACTATCCATGCGCAGGTGGGAGCAGTAAACATCGACGTGAGGGCGCATGCCTCACCATGCGACATGTGTGAGCTCTCTATCAGGTGATATACAGTGTTTAGATCTTCTAACGTAAAACCAGGCGGGCTAAAGCATGTTAACACAAATGAATAATTAATAGGAAGTAAAAAAAACCTATCAATTCACTTGTACCTGTCGGTCCACCTCAAGTATGAAATTATCTGAATTTTTAGGCATAAGAAACGTTATTTCCTAGTTAGGGAAATCACAAATCTTATACAAGTTTCATATATCTTCACATGTGACTCCATGTGAATTTGGCCTGTGTTGAATTAGAACCTCCACACATGTTAGTGGCGTTTGAAGAAGAAGAGGGTTCTAAAGTGGCCGGTTCGTCGCGGACATTCGAGGAAGCATTGCCTCTAGCAACTGCACTGCAAAATTAAATTTTAAAAAAATATCCAGAATTGTTTATTTAAGGGAATTTTACAAAAATAAAACTAAAACTAGCATGAAATTTACGTTATGGTACAAAAATGTTTTTTAAAAGTTACCTCATTAAACATATAATTATCTTTCTACTGCCTTCCATTACTTACCTTTAGACGTGGCGCGAGCAAATGGGTCAGTCACTCAGTGGGATCCACCATGATGTTTTCATTAGCGTGGCTTATCTGAATCACATATGGGTATGATTTTTGAGAGACATGCCCAAAGTTTTGTACATAACTTGATGGTTGGACTGGATTTTATATAATTATCATGGTGGGCTCTGTAAAAATCAAGGGTAGATGTCTTTCTCACATCTTTTTCCTATTACGTGGCTCACAAGATTCACTTGTCAGCATGAGATTTGATCTCGAAGCCTAATATTGGGCTAAATATCTAATGGTGCAAATGGATTTTACATAAACATTGTGGTAGCCCCATCAAAATCAAGCGGGGTATCTCGTACAATTCTTTCTTTTTATTTAAGAGAGGGACATCGGGACGTTTTTTAGCTGGCCGAACATTATGTGTATGCAAAATCCACTTGGACCAATGTTTAATCCCGGTTTAGGTGTACAACCAAAAAATTTATGTTGGCTTGTGATTCAGGTGGGCAACACTAAGGAAATGAGTCAGGAAAGGTGTTTACCCTTGATTTTTGCAAGGCCACCTTAATAATTATATAAAATTGATGTAGAGCGGGTCGCGGACAGTTTCATGGCTAAGATGGATCAGAAAAGGCACGGTCTACGACAGAAGTGATCCGGACTATTAGACCTTAGATCGGGCATATCTCGTAATCTGGAATGAGTTATCTGACATAAAATATATGATTTTGGGGTAGAATAAGCTACTTTACCCAACCAACCTGCTATGTAAGGTTGCGCAGCTTGGATTTGCGAAAAACCCCTTAATCGACGGTCATTTCCCTGTTTTATTTTCGTTTTTACTATAAATAGTAAGTTTTAGTTTGATTACCATGAAAAGTGCTTAGGATAATTAGGAGGACGATTTGGTGAAGCCAAATAGAACAGTTTCTATTTTTGGCTGAAAATACACACTAGTAGACATCATGACCGTTTATAAATAGTAAGTTTCCTATTTATAGTAAGTCACGGATTCTAGGAGTTTTAGTTATAGTTTTCTTCTAATTTCTTTCTTATTGCTTGGTACCCTTATTTAAAGGGTTGTGAACTCGTTTTTATTCATTCATTAATCAATTTCAAATTTATTAAAAATTCTTCTATTTTTTGCTTTCTTTCTTCGTGGATTCGAGGAGTTTCTGCGAGGAGACGGTGCTTGTAACGTCCTAAAAAATTTCGTACAAAGACCCGAGTACCACCTAAAACAGAAATCACTTAGGACTAAATCCTTTAGAAATTAAACGAGAATTAACTTGCGCTAAACTCGATTACCTGTGAAATTAGTATCAATCACTTTAAATATGATCTGCAAGACTCAAAACTTGTAGGATTGTTAACGCTACATTACCCTAAAATCTAAAAGTAAACTCTAAACCCAGTTGCTCTCGAGAGCATTCAGAAACTCTGTAAAGGACCTGGACTGCACGTCGAAAGTCATATAGCGATGAACTTAAAAAATTATGACCGCCTAGTTGGACTTGACTATCATCTCAAAAATCAAGTCCAGATGAGGTCCTGATACGATTTGCTTGAGTCCGGAGTGACGAGTGTGAGAAAAGTAATTCTATTTAGAAATTAAATATAAATTTAAGTAATCTGAGTCGTGTCGCTTGCGCGCCATTTATAAGCATTCTGACCGTTGGATTCTGACCCCAAATGCACCCTCAGTTCAGGGAAGATGGCCCACACATGTCAATATACTTGTAGTCCTCATCGAGTTTAGGAGACCACTAAATTGAAATTGGTCCGCCACGGTCGATCTGGAAACCCGATTGGACTGAAAACTTAACTTGCTTAAGATCCAAAATTAGTGAGCTTAAGTCCGATCGCGTTCAACAAAAAGACCTCTATAAATGCTCCGTTGGATCGAAATAAATCCGAATTGGTTATAACCTAAGTATACCATGACCCTGAGACTATTTTCGTTAGTTCTGGGCCTATATAAGGACCTTAAACCCTCTCTCACATATCATATACAAATTTCAAACCCTAGCTAAAAAAAGAAAGAAAGTGAGAGAGAAGTTGGTGAATCACCTTAGGATTCTTCCCAGCTACTCTCGTGCCTAATCCATCGCATCTGAATCGTTATTCCGGCGATTCTAATACCATACATAGGTAAGATATCCTAACCCTAACCTGTTCTAGGGTTTTCAATAATCTAAGTAATGATGTGGCTAACCTATTTCATATTATAGGTTGTCAATCCACCGTTGATGAAGACTTATCGTTTAAATCATATATGTTTCATATTTTCTGGTTTAAGGTGCAGACTATATACGTATAGGTTATGGTTTTCAAGGCTTTCAATGTCAGATAATGATTTATTACTGACGTGGGTGCCATTTCACATGCCAAATGCGATATCTGTTTCGTTTTACGTATACGTATAACCTATGTTGTAAATAGTGTATTCCATGTGTTTATTGAAATGTTTGTTTGCGTAAGGCATTTGATGCTATGATTGCCATGATTAATTGTCGTTGATATATACTTGTTATGTATGTGACAACTCCTTAGCAAAAGGATTTTTTCTAATATGTAATATGGCCGACATATGTGATGTATGTTGAATAGTGTAGTCTAAGTGTTTGTATAAATATCTGCATGAGTTATTATTTAGTAAAGTATGACTTATAAGGGTGTTAAGGTATGAATCTCAAGTACTTTACTTATGTGTATGATTTCCTCCATGAATTGTTTAACTATGTGTATGATTTCCTCCATGTACTGTATCCATGTTTTAAGTTATATTCCATCACATGTTCATAAGATTGTAGAATTTGACTTACATATTTATTATTGTGATTGTGCATGATTGAGACTGTATCACAGTCTAGGTAATCGGTAATTGTTCTCGAACTGGTGGCTGAGATCGCTTTCGCCACCCAGGATGTGTTCAATGAATTCGAGTCGTACTTGGGATGTTCGGCAGTGGTTAGGCCACACGAAGTGTTTATGCATTTCATGTCGTTCAACTCAACGTGCGATCAATCAAGTTGAGCTTATCCATTAACCCGAGATGTATGCTTACCTTGTTTAGACGCTACTACTTGAATATAGGGTACCAAACTTACCAGTAAGATCCCGTTAACCTTGGTACCACAATCCCCTAAGACTCATGAGTCGGACATGGTGCTATGGGACATCGTGGTCGAGCTGTCAGCCTACGCTGGGGCGACGAGCCTCCTTGTAGTGACCAGTGAGCAACCTAGACTCTTAAGTCGATTATGGTAGTATGAGACACTATATTCGTGCTGTCGGCTTACTTTGATTGGTGACAAACTCTTTGTAGTGACCTCGAGTATATCCTAAAACCGCATTGGGGCTACGAGCCTTATTGTAATATCAAGGATCTAACTAGACCTGTATTGATTGGTGATGAGCCCTTTACAGCGATCTAGAACTATAATATTGTATGAGATTGTCTAGGACTGACGACCTTAGAATGGATCATTGTTTGGGAATTGATATAAGGGAGGTACCTTAGCTTCTCAATCCTACTGTATGAAAAAGACTAATAAGAACTTGGTAATCATATTCATGCATCGCATTGCATGTGCTTTGGCGTGAAAGAGCACTTTCAGGTGGTTGTCATGCGTGCCGTAAGATGAAGACGCTGAGGGAGTGCAGGCGAGGGCATGCATCATTACCTCATTACATCCTTGCATTAACAAGAGTACCTAGGACATGTTTGATTGTACTGCTTTATCATTACTGCTTGACTGAATTGATAACATGCTAACCTTTGCTATATAGCTCCACTAAGTTGATCACTCACTCCCACGTTCTGGGATGGTGTTTGAACACCAACCAGACTCTGTCTTATCTGCAGGTGATGGTGACGCCTATGAGGCAGAGTCGGATTATGAGGATGACGATGAGGCATTCTCTTACATGCAGTTTTCAGGCGGATTCGTGTGAGTCGAGTCCGGATCGACGGGGCTTCAGGGATTATGCATGTAGAAGACTATTACATTCTTTTGACATTTTGTATTTTTGACATAACACTTATAATTATTGACCTGGTACTATAGATATATTTTGGGGACTTATATTAGTTTATATATTCATTTCAGTCTTCCGCTAGCTAACTATAACTGTCCCTGGATTATGTTTTGTTGATTTGGCTTAATTTATTTCATGTTTCATGCATTAATACAGACAACATGCAACCATCATTAATCATGTTACATAAGTGATGGTCTAGGACTCGGGAGCTGAGTTATGCTTGATCCTCGAATTTTAGGGCGTTACAAGTTGGTATCAAAGCATGATTTTGATTAAATTGGACCTGGGTTATGGTCACACGACATATGCTGACGCCACCTTAGCGTAGGAGGGTGCGAGAAAAAAATCTAAAAACAAGTGTAGGATTCCCTGTTTCACCAATTGGCCAAAGTTTACTAAAAATGATCACTGAGATCGAGTTCGTGCACACTCCTAATCACAAAAAACGATCCTAAACCACTTCTAGGCCGTCAAGCGATGGGTTTAGACCATGATTAATCCCATCCTAGCCTTCAAAAATCTCTATGTGCAGCTGTACATCAGAAACATACTCGAAAGGTCCCGAAACGGCTTAAATCGGAAGCGGGGGCCAAACGGGGTACTTTCAGGGGGACCCAGAGTGGACCCCACATATTTTTAGAGTCCAGGGGCCAGGAGGACCTCGCCCAAAGGGCGAGCCCTCGCCGGATTAGTCAGAGACCGACGAGGACCTCGCCAACGGTCGAGCCAGGTCGGGTCGGGCCAATGCACTTTGGGGTCTAATGTGGCCCACTGGTCCATGGTTGCTCGATTAAAACCCTCCCTAACACTCTCTCTCTTCACAAACTACCCTCCCTACCTTTCCTTTTCTAAAGAAAACCCAAAACTCCACACAAATCCCCTCTCCAAACACTCCTCCCATTTTCATGCACTCTCCCCACTACCTTGCCAAAACCCTCCTCCATTGCTGCCTCATCCCTCTATTCTCTCTCATTTGAACTCTTAAACCCCTCATTTGAGGCTCAAATCCGTGGAGACCCAAAGATCTCATCCCTTCCCTCCCTTTTCTTCACTTTTCCATGCCTTTATTCGATCTTATTACGCCCATCTTCTCGATTTTCACAATTCTTTCTCTTATGGGAAAGAAAAGGGCTTCCATGGATGAAGTTGGGCCTAGTCGCCCCGCTCGCTTGAGGAGACTGAGAGGCGCTTCCGCAAGTACAAGCGCTAGTAGGGAGTTGCACACTAAGTAGGGTCTTGATCCCCAAGCTCCCATTGGAAGGGCTTTGTTGGCAGAGCTATCTCATGGATTTTATGAGGGCCGTATGGTCCTTTTTGAAGCGCATGTGGATGGGCGACTATTTAGAGAATACTTGTTGTTCGAGCGCCTGGAAGAGGCCAGGTGTTGAGGGTGAGTATCATGCAAATATGGGTACTGTCCGAGCTTTCTATGCCCACATTCAAGAGCCTATGCTAGAGCCCTTGCAGTTCAAGATCTCATTTGGAAGAGATCGGGAGGCCACAATTGACGTTGGCTTAATATCTCGGCTTATGAACGTGTCACTTGATGAAGTACATGCAAGTGAGAGGAATTTGACTAGTGCACATGAAAGGGATTGCCGCACTAGGTTTCTTTGTGGCCGACTGGTTCAGTGGCAGCCTAACAATAGTCTTCTAGCAACCAATATGACGGGTGACTTCTGTCTGCTTCACCACATCTGCACGTTCAATGTCTACCCCAGGTGGAGCAATCGCAGCGAGTGCACACGTCTGATGGTGGATTTCCTGTACCAAGTAGGGCAGGGAGTGAAGTTGTACGTGCCTACGTATGTTCTGTGATAGATAGTCCTTATCGCACGTTCAAATAGAAGGACTGAGTCGCTCCCCTTCGGCTGACTCATATGCAAGATTGCACTTGAGTTTGGCTATAGACTTGGGGCAGAATTGTTGGCGTCGATTCATTACATCAACGAGACCCCTCTCAATCAGATGAACATTGGGCCATAACAACGATAAGCCCTACTTGAGGGGAGTGAGGATGAAACAAAAAGCGAAGAAGAAGAGAGTGAAGGAGAATGCGGGGCTGAAATATAAGAGGAGGAAGAACAGGAAGAAGAAGAGGAGGCTTATGACACGAATGAGAGCTCTCCTCCTACGGCACCGGAGCAGGGAACCGATCAAGCCGCTAGGGATACTCGTATAGCTCAACTTGAGGAGGGCTAGGCTATCCTACGACAGGATATTATGGATCTGTGGGGCCTCGTGAAGCACAAGTTCAAGAAAGTAACCCGCACTTTGGAGTCTATCCCGTGTTGTCTGCAGGATAAGGGTGCCCCTCCTCCATCACCAAATTTTGATGAATATTCCTTTATGTAGTCGTTGTTTATTTCTTTTGTTGCTTATTCTAGTGTGTAGCCTTTATAGGCGTAGTAGTTTGGTAGTTGTTTGGGTGTTTGAAGCTTAGTTGTATTAGCTCACATGCTTTCTCTGTCGCGATCCATGTAATTCTGCACTTCATGTATTATGACAATTTTGTTGAATTACATGCATGTTGTTTCTTTGAGTTGAGATGCAAATGCTGTGTAAATGTTTAATCTCACTGGTTGCACCCTCTGTTGTATGTAGGGTATACCACCTAAGGGCACGAGGACTTCTGCCCATCTCTCTTTGGGTGAGTCGCTTAACGGGGCCTTTTCCTTGAGCGATAGCTATACGGACCCCCATACGGGCCCGTCTCACTCTGATCCTATGCCGGATTTTGAGCCATCTTCCGGCCCTGCTGCTGGGCCGACTCCTGTGACACCATCTATGGTTCCTCCTATCACACCTTCTGTTCCTGAGCAGAACCGTGCATCTGCGTCGATGCTTCATGTATCACAGTTCGCTCCGCCTCCTAATAGGCTAGAGCAGATGATGTTGTTGATGTGACTGTAGCAGATCCAGTAGTAGCAACAGTTTTTAACCTTCATGGCTGGCATCTTTGCCTGGACGATGGGGACGACTCCACCTACTTCACCTATGCACCCATCTGGGACCGCTAGTGCCAGCGGCACATTTGAGCAATTTCAGCGATTACGGCCTCCCACTTTCGCAGGTACTCATAGACCCGAGGAGGTTGAGTATTGGATTGACCGCATCTTTAAGATGCTTAGGCTGCTACACTGTTCTGAGGCGGAGCAGGTCGAGCTTGCCACCTTCATGTTTGAGGAGGCTAGCTTGTGGTGGGACAGTGTTCTCCGCACTGTTGTGGAAGGTTATGTTTGGACGTGGGCGGCATTTGAGACTCGCTTCCACAAGAAGTATTTCCCTATCACCTACCAGCACCAGAAGGAGAATGAGTTCTTACGCCTTCGTCAGGGAGGGATGTCGATGGCAGAATATGAGAATAGGTTTATGGAGCTAGGAAGGTATGCTCCATTGATATTGCGAGATCAACCGATGCAGATGTGACTATTTTTAGAGGGTTTGCGGCTCGAGATTTGCTTGAAGATGTGCTGTGCGAGCATCTCCACTTATGCCGAGTTGGTGGGCATGTCCCTACGAGCTGAGCAGGATGGGGACAGATTGTCCCGTATGCGAGCACCTATGGCTCTCAAGCCGCAACCTGATCTTTCGAGTAAACCATTTCTCGATAAGAGGCCACGAGCAGATTCTCTTTCGAGACTTGCAGCATCGTCGGCTCAGCTAGGGCGTAAAGACTTGCGCTGCTCATACTGTAAGACCCGTATCTTAGTTCGTACCGTTCCGTAGACTTCTGCAGTCTTACCGGTCGAATTCCGGTAACCTTCAATCCTTAACCGATATTTACACGTGACCCTGATTCATATGCTGTCAACCCATATCGACTAAACCCAAGACCTTTACTATAGCGATTGCGCCGTCGTTGTGGTTCCGATGCCACGACTCACGCGCCGAGGCGATACCCTGGTCAGGAGATGTGGGTCGACATTCGGTGCGAGGAAAACGCCACGCGTTGCGAAACTCAAGAGAATCTCTGCGAGGTGTCACATCAATCCCATCAATCAATCAAATCTCATCACTTGACATGTCAAGTACATGTCAAGTACACATCACCTTTCACATTTTCCCAAATAAGCCTCAAAAGTCAAAAGTTTCTTACACAAGCCATGCTTCTCTTACAGAAAAGGACACAAAGTCGAAAAGTTCTTACACCCATCACTCACCACATCCATCCATCACCCATCTCTCTCTCCCTTTACAACTCTCTCTCTTTCTCATTTTTAAACTCATTCCAAGCAACCAAACCCCCCCCCCCCCCCCCCCCATACGTATGAGCCTCTCTCTCTCTTTCCAAAACTCCAAGTGTGGCCCACCTCTCTATCCCAAGATCTCCCATCCTAGCCATCCATTTCTCATCTCCTCCATTGAAATCAAAGCTAAGAAGCTAAGGAACCCAAGGGAGCAAGAAGATTGAATGGTGGGTGCTTGATAATAGTAGTTTTTCATATTTTTGAGATGGGCCAAGTGAGACAAATCAATCAATGGTTTGGATCTCACTTGGGACCCTAAGATGTGGCCGATGGCCCACTTTGATCATCATGATCATCCCATGATGAGGCCATTCTCCATGGACCCCATCATGATGTTTATTTCCTTACATTTAAAGGGTCATCTAGACCATCCATATTGGTGGGGAAAGGATCTCCACCTTTGATTTTGATTTTGGTGGTCCCATGTGTTATGAGATTCATTTGATGTATAATTTGTTTTACAAGGGAGGGATCATAGTGGCGGAGCCCTCTATCTCAAGCGTGTCCCACTCTCTATCTCTCTCTCTCTCTAATTCATTTTCTTTTATGAAATCATATTATGCTTGTGTGGTCCACTTGAATGGACCCCACCATGAGGCATGTACTCTATTCAAGCTATCTTCAAGTGGGGCCCACCTTATATGTATTATACCTGCCCACGTGTACAGCCACTTGAAATACATAACCGTCCAGCGTCCCTGGATGCTGGACGATTTAATGAAAACATAAATATGAGCTTGTTTAAGCTCTTGGGAAGGGCCACTCGCATAGGCCCCACCTTGATGAATGTATTCAATCCACGCCGTTTATTCCGTTCCCAAGCCCATTTGAGGCGTTGAGCTGAAAAATGAGGTCCATCCGATCTTCAGGCGGGCCATAGCCTGTAAAATAGTGGATTCAACCATTAAAAGACACCCTGGTATTTTTATTCACCGAAAAAACATCGAATATTAGACTCATTGGGACCGCCTTGAGCCACTGAACACAATGGACGGGTTAGATTTACTTGATGTGGGCCCCACCTGTGAAAAATCACAAAAATTAGTTATTTTAGTATATATATATATATATATATATATATATATATATATATATATATATATATATATAATGTAAACCTGCAGCAGCATTTCTGCTGCTGCTGTCAGTGGCGCAGGCGGTGCCGGCGCTGGCAGGCGGACGGACATGCAGCGACCCACGGCTCCAGCCGTGGGCCCCACCATGATGCTTATTTGTTATCCAAATCGTTTATACTGTGGGCCACCTCCTGAAGTGGGTCCCCGCCAAAAATCAGCTTCATCTATGGCTCAGGTGGCCTACATCATAGGAAACAGTGGGGATTCAAGGTCTGTCATTGAAACCCTTTTTCCAGCCGCAGATGTTTTGGATCA
The DNA here is from genome assembly GCA_037074715.1 of Magnolia kwangsiensis. Classification (NCBI taxonomy): domain Eukaryota; kingdom Viridiplantae; phylum Streptophyta; class Magnoliopsida; order Magnoliales; family Magnoliaceae; genus Magnolia; species Magnolia kwangsiensis. The sequence continues at coordinate 45,744,011 of CM073587.1, forward strand.
AGATGAAATTTGTGTTTTTCCTTTCACTCTGGTCCACGTGACCCCCATGAACGATTTGGATGGCAAGTAAACATTAGAGTGGGCCCCACATGGAGCCCACAGTGATGTATGTGTTTCATTTCCACCGTCCAACGGACGATGGAGCCTACGGTGGTGCGTGTGCATGCATGCGCACGTGTGTGTGTGGCAGTGTGTGTGCGTGTGTGTGCTCTATGTATGTGTGCAACATGTGTATGTATATATATATATATATATATATATATATATATATATATATATATATATATATATATAAAATACTGTATATTATATATATATATAATTTGTAGATTTTATATTATATTATATATTATATACATGATGGTGGGCCTTCATGTGGGCCCCCACCCTTGGTGCAGGTGCTAATCCAATCTGTCCATCCATTTTAAAAGCTCATTTTATGAAATGAGTCAAAGAATGGGCCAGATCCATAGTCCGAGTGGACCTCACCTTAGCATATTATAAGGCCCATGGGATTAGGCCCATTTGATGTAATTTAAGGCCCATGGGAGTGGACCCATTTGATGTATTTTAAGGCCCATGGGAGTAGGCCCATTTGATATGTATAAGGCCCATGGGTCGAGAACCATTGTGATGCCTTCTAAGGCCCACGGGTTATGGCCCATTGCAATGCACATAAGGCCCATTGGTACGGCCCAGTAATGTGACCCACTTGATGAATATAAGGCCCATATGATATGACCCATTTGATGTATTTAAGGCCCAATGGGATGTACCTAATGTCCATTGCAATGTGTGATCCCAACACGATTTATGTAACATGTTTACGACGGGCTATGACTTGGGAGCAATGATGGTTTGACGTCCACATTGCAAGTATAATGTTGGTTAAACGTCTGCATTACGACTCTCCCTAAGGCCCATTGATAGGCCCGTACTTGTTGTGTATAGGCCGTCTAGGCCTATCTGCGTTGTAAGAATGGTTCATTACTATTTACATGTTTAGTATAGTTTCATGACTCATGATCATACGCATCATATGTATGCTTGATATGAGAAGAGACTGATCATAGCATATGCCTTCGGGCAGATTGTTTATGGGACCCCGATTAGGCGGTGTTACCCTGCATGAGCGCACGATTCGCACAGGATTTGTTACATGATTGGATAGTGTGATTCATGCATTTTGCATTGTGTGACATGGTTATTGTATGCCCTAGCGACATCGGGGTCATAGCTTCCACAAACATATCGTGGTTGGCAGGATTGGATATCAGAAATCTTATTCTACATGGGGTGCTATAGATATCCCTGGGTGAAAGTTCTTAAACCCTTATGGTACCAAGAGGTTGTTCCAACGTCTAGACCGAGTGGGTAGATGAGCGTTGAGTGCCGATTACCAGATGGTTGCGCTCTCCACTGTGTCGTGGTCGGTTGGAAGGGGGTGCGGCCTTATCCGCCCGAGAGTAGAGGGCAATGCTAGGCTGAGTTTGACCAGCTCAAGGAATGGGTCCACTATCGACGAGCCAAGCCCGATATTGGCAGGCGGATAGTGAGGTCTCTTCCACTTACTTTATTGCGAGCGATGAGGTGGCGATCTGGTTTAGAGTGTACTAGACTCCGGTGATATCCTAGATTTGAGCTGTATTGATATGTGGACTTAAATGAGAATTGTATGCTTGACTTGCATCTTACATCACATAGCCCTGTTATGGCCGACATCATTCATGTTTGGCATTGCATAGCCTTGGTACGACTAATGATATTTATGGATCCATCTACATATTTTGCATTACTCTGATATTATATAATCATATTACTACCTTGCACACACACTTTCACTACCCTCTAAGCTTTCTATAAGCTTACGCACGCCCGTCGCGTGCAGGTGACGTTGGGGCGCAGCAGCGTCGAGACAGGAGCACTTTGTATATCATTTTGGAGTTTTTGTTCTTCATCATTGTATTTCCCTTTATGCTCATTGTACTTATAAAGTTTTTGATCATAGTGAAAATGTAATGGAGTTTTTTGGTTGTTGTTTGTGGGTTATGCCCTTGGTTATACTTATTACGAATCAAACTGACGTTGAAAATCCTCCTCGTAGCATCTCAGGATCGGAACCTAGCGAATGGGTGCTGGGAGCCGAGAATGGGGTTCTACGGTGGCTGTCAGTGTCAGATTTTGTGATCGAGAATTTTTTTACCCCGATTTCCCATCTTGGAGCGTGACACATACTGCGAGAAGGTCGGGCACATGGATTGATATTGCTTCACGCGGATGAGGGACATTGGATTTACGCCGCCATAGAGGATCAGTCGTCTGATGCATCAAGCCATTTCAGCTCCACCCCTTCATTTAGCACCAGCTCACCCATCTTTCAGGCCACCTGCACCTCACTTCAGGCTGCCTCAATGGCCTATGGTACCATCACCAAATCACCCACAACAGGATTGAGTTCACGCGCTTACAGCTGAAGTTCCCGGGGTAGACTTAGCATCGAGATCTTTTGAGGTTTCGACTCATGTCCAAGGTATTCCCGTCTTCTTATTAGTGGACACCGGGTCCACTACCTCTATCATATCATATGTCGCAGTTAAGCGCCTGAGATTGGGCACTGTTCCTACGGAGGGAATAAGGGTCCTTACAGCCACTGGGACCTTTATAGACGTTACCAAGATTTGTGAAGGATGCACGATAGATTTAGGGAGCAAGACGGTACTAGTCGACATGATTATCTTTCCCCTATATCATTAAGACGTCATCCTTTGCATGGATTGACTCACGAGGATGCGAGCAAAGATTGATTGTGGGGCTAGGTTGGTGACAACACACGAATTTGAGGGCATAGATTTTACTTTCCCTATTCCGGTCAGTTATCCTTTCCGTCTACAGTGTTATGTTTCATTATTGGAGAGCATTGATGGTTAAATGTTGGGGGCTATGCCTGTAGTTCAAGATTTCAAGGATGTGTTCAGCAAGATACCTGGTTACCTCCTCGACGTGAGATTGATTTTACAATCGATCTCATGCCTGATGCGACACCTGTTTCATTGCCCACTTATCGGATGCTTCCGAGTGAAATAGAGGAATTGAGGAGGCAGATTGATGGATTGTTGAGTTTGGGCTTTATACGACCTAGTATGTCCCCTTGGGGAGCACCTGTTCTATTTGCCAAGAAGAAGGACGGTTCCTTGCGATTATATATTGATTATCGCAGGTTGAATCAGGTGACAGTGAAGAACAAGTATCCCTTGCCTAGGATCGATGATTTATTTGATCAGTTGAGGGGGGCACGATATTTTTCGAAGATAGATTTGCAGTCAGGGTATCATTAGTTGCGCGTCAGGGATGAGGACGTGCAGAAGACCGCATTCAGAACCAACTTCGGCCATTACGAGTTCCTTGTGATGTTGTTCGGCCTTACGAACGCACCGGCCGTGTTCATGGACCTGATGAACAGGGTATTTCGGCCGTTTTTGTACTGATTCGTCATCGTATTTATTGATGATATTTTGATATACTCCACGAGTCAGGAAGAGCACGAGGAGCACCTAAGAGTGGTCTTGGATACTCTCAGGAAGAATCAGTTGTTCGCATAGTACAATAAGTGCGACTTTTGAAAAGAGAAAGTTAAGTTCTTGGGACATGTGGTGTCCAAGGAAGGTATAGCAGTCGACCTTGCTAAGGTAGCTGCGGTTCAGGATTGGAAGTAGCTCGGTTCAGTTACTAAGGTGAGGAGTTTTCTTAGTCTGGTAGGGTATTTTTGACATAACACTTGTAATTATTGACCTGGCACTGCAAACATATTTTGGAGACTTATACTAGTTTATATATTCATTTCAGTCTTCCACTAGCATACTACAATTGTCCTTGAATTATGTTTTTCTAATTTGACTTAATCTATTTCATGTTTCATGCACTAATACAGACAACATACAACCATCATTAATCATGTTGCATAAGTGATGGTTTGGGACTCGGGAGCTGAGTTATGCTCGACCCCCGAATTTTAGGGCGTTAAGTGCTTGACCTCATGTTCTTCCCTACATAAAAAATCCACTCCCATCATTAGATGCAACATAAAAATTTAGTCATGGCGCCTAAAAATAAGGCCCATCCTTCTTTAGGTGGGCCATACCAAGGGGAATAGTTTAGATGGCAATTCTTGCCATATTTGGGGGTGATTTTTGCGTCATTATCCTAGCATGAGTTATCTCATGTGGTGGTTGGGGTGGATTTTACATAGACATCATGATAGGGTTGACTAAAGCAACCTACCCATTTGCTTGCACACCACCTATTAAAGAAATGTCATATAAGATAATAGAATGATAATTTATCCAATAAGGACATATCTTTTTGGAAACCTCTTTGAAAAAGGTACGAGAATGTAAATTCTATATTAATCAGGTAGGTTTGATTTTTTTCTTTTTTAAAAAATCCCCTTCTTATAGGGAAAATAATTTTCACATAAAAGACATCAACGTTGAGCATTGAAACCCTATTATTTGCAATAACGTGACATACTTAAGTCTTAGAATTGCCTAATTTTTAGTCATACCTTAACATGCTAACATGATATGGAAAAATATATAGATAGAGTGGATGTCACATGGTCATCATGGTGGGCCCCATAGTACTGCAAGTAGAGGCTAGAATAAGATTTAGTGAGCACACATGTGCTATATAACTCATGTATATATTAAAGTTTGCCATTATGTCAGATAGATTTAAGATCCAATCCATCCACTAGAAAAGGACAACTACATTGATGCACTAGCCTAAGAATTAGCTTGATCCACGAGTCAAGCAGGCCATTGTAAAGCAAATCTATGGCTCTAAGAACTTAGCTGAAGTTTTCTAACCCTTCCACCTGTTTTCAATATTGGGGGACACCTTCTTATGGAACATGTTAATTTTAGGGAAAATATGATCTAACCAACTAATCGATGGATTTGATCTCCAACTTGTTAGGAACTATGGAGGCTGATCATCAGAAGTGTACCGTTCATCCAACTAACACTTTCACGAGTCGAGCTCCACGTTCAGCTCCTAAGGAGCTAGCGCTCCCTTGCTTGAGAGTTTGGGGGCGTGCTCAAGATCTAGAGGGCAATTTCATAATTTCACATGGAGTATTATGTAATATATATATATTGTTGTGAGAGAGAGAGAGAGAGAGAGAGAGAGAGAGAGAGAGAGAGAGAGAGAGAGAGATAGTCGCCGCTGTGTTGAGAGTTGCTTCTTCATTTTCTTCCTTGAGCATAGTGGATTTGATAAAATCCAAGGTAAGAAATGAATTTTGGAGAATATTTTCTTAATTTTACGGTAAATAAATCATTTATAAAGAAATAAACATAGAAGAATGAGAGAATCAAATACCTAATCCGATCGAGAATATCACTTTAAGAAAATATTCTTACATCTGGTAGTTGTGTAATGTAGAACTATTACAACTGGGAGATATATCTTTGATTGATATTTCCAAATACTCCTCCTTAAGTTGGTGTATGAATATCTGTAACGCTCAACTTTCTTGGTAGAAGATGGAACTGATCCTGACCAAGGGCTTTTGTGAAAATATCTGTAAGTAGATGAATGGTAGGTAAAAATCTCACACCCTAAGCCCCTAGTCCACTACTTAGACCCAGATTCCTAGCCTGACTTTGGCATTGGAGGGTCCCCTGCTCTAGCCAGGGTCTTCTTTTCTTTCTTCCTATGCAGGCTTACAGGACTTTGCGCGAGCATTTAGAGCTCGGCGAGGGTGAACTAGATTTCTACATCAACATTTTGGTGTCGTCTGTAGGAATTTAAACAAAAAACCACTTTTACTACATTGAGAATGGCAAGAGGAAAGAAGAAAATGCATACGCTAACTATTGCTATTAATCTTGAGCCATTCAAGGCGCAGAACTCAACTTCTGGACTACAGATAGAATCTGCACCAACAGAGCCTACTTAGCGATCTAGGAATTAAGGAGGCAGATATTAAGTATTACAACACTAGATGAAGATGCTGGTCAATGAGGTCAGCCAGATGAACATGCAACATCTACCTCTAGACCAGGAGGTAAATGATCTAGCCCCCGTAGTGTCTCAAGACACCTCACAAGGAGCATCTGCTCGGGTCCCAACACGGTCGTGAGAGCCATCGAACCAAGCCCCAACGCATGTCTCTGAGACATCAGCATTGGCCTTGATTGACCTTCGCCACGAATTGGAACAGAGAAGACGTGAAAGGACTCCCAAGCCTCACCAAGTTCAGGAAGCAGTGGCTGAGAACAAAGATCCCTGAGAGACTCAGCAAGAACTACGAGGCCAGATAGACACGATGTGTCGGACATATCAAACTCAGATTCTGACCATCGTGGACGCGGTGATGGAGAAAATCGAACCCTCGTTCACTAGTGAAATAATGAACTCGGTGTTGCCTCTAAGGTTCTAAATTCCTCCCATCATGCCCTACTCGGGCTCTGGGGATCCTATCAAGCACATGGAATCATACCGTTCATGGAAGGAGCTCTAGTCAGCAACTGGACCAATCATGTGCCGAGCATTCATGACAACGCTTATTGGAGTCGCGCGAGGCTGGTATCTACAACTGAAGCCTAGGTTTATTAGCTCGTTCACTGAGCTTAATAAGGTGTTCCTCACTCAGTTCATTGTAGGGAAGCAGCGTAAGAAACCCTCTGCACACTTGCTCACCATCAGGCAGAAAGATGGGAAAGCTCTAAAGGATTACATTCTCTGATTCAATGGAGAAGCGATGCAAGTCAATGATTACTCGAACAAGATGGCTCTGGCTATGATAATCTTCGGGCTCAAGGAAGGAAAGTTTCTATTCTCGATAGGGAAAAACTATCACGCCCCAAACTCGGAGACCGGGATCACAAAATTCCTGATCGCTGAATCTGGCGCCAAAAGCCTCCGTAGTACCTCATTCTCGACTCCCAGTGCCCATTCACCAGGTTCCGATCTTGGGATGCTACGAGGAGAATTTTCAACATCATTTTGATTCGTAATTAGCATGATCAAAGGCATAACCCACAAATAATAACCAAAAACTCCATCACATTTTCAGTATGATAAAAAATTTATAAGTATAGTGTACATAAAGGGAAATACAATGAAGATAGACAAAAGCTCCAAGATGATCTACTATGCACTCCTGCCTTAGCGCTGCTACGATCCAACATCACCTCCACGCAACAGTTGTGCATAAGCTTATGAAAAACTTAGAAGGTGGTGAAAGTATGTGCGCAATGTAGTAACACTATTATGTAATATCAGAGTAATGTGGAATATGCTGATGAATCCATGAATACTATTGGTGTACAAGGTCATGCGATGCGAGGTATGAATTATGTCGTCCATACTAAGGCCATGCGATGCGAGATGCAACTCAAGCATATGAATCCTCATCTAAGTCCACATATTAATACAACTCAACTCTGGAATATCATCGGGGGCTAGTATACTCCAAACCAAATTTTTGTCCCATTGCGTGCAATAAGGCGAGTGGAAGAGACCTCACTATCTGCCTGCCAATATTGCGCTCGACTCGTCGATATCGTATCCATTCCTCGAGCTAATAAAACTTAGCCGAGCTTTGCCCTCTCCTCTCGGGTGGGTAAGGCCGCATTCCCTTCCAACCGACCATGACACAGTGAAAAGCGTGGCCTCCTGGTATTCGACACTCAACGCTCATGCATCCACTCGGTGTAGACGTTGTAGCAACCTCCTGGTACCATAAGGGTTTAGAGACTTTTACCCAGGGATATCTATAGCACCCCATGTAGAACAAGATTTTTGATATCCAATCTTGTAAATCACGATATGCTTGTGGAGGCTACGACCCTGATGTCACTAGGGCGTATAATAATGATGTCACACAATGCGAAATGCATAAATCACACTATCTAGTAATGCAGCAATCCTGCGTGTATCGTGTGCTCATGTAGGGTAACATCGCCTATCCGGGAGCCCATAAATAATCTGCCCGTAGACATATGCTATGATCAGTCACTTCTCATATCAAGCATACATATGATGTGTATGATCATGAATCATGAAATATACTAAACATGTTACATGGCTATGGATTCTTGTTCGTAACTAAGATGAACCTAGATAACCTACACACTACAAGTATGGGCTTAACAATGGGCCCTCGGAAGAGTTACAATGTGGACATTTCACCATCATTGCTCCAAAGGTATGACTGCCAAAAACATCATCACATATATCATGGTAGAATCTCACACCGTAATGGGCCTCATAAACATTCCATTTGGCTCACACATAGGCCTCACATACATCTCATTGGGCCTCATATGCATCAAATGGGCCGATCAATAGACCAAGTTGAATGGGCTACGTCGAATGGGCCAATTCAAAAAGGTTGAACCCAACTCTACTATTTAGAAATCAATATATATATATATATATATATATATATATATATATATATATATATATATATATATATATATATATATATATATAGACACACACACACACAAATGAATCATATCAAAAGATTAACTGGACCATATCACAGATGGCAGTGGAGATAATGATTTTCATCGTTATAAAAATTCTAGGGCCCACCATCAAGTTCATTTTCCATCCAGTCTGTTGTAAGGTCACAAAGACCTGGTTGGGAGGAAAAACAAATATTAATTTAATCCAAAACCGTCGAGGTCTAAAGGACTTCAATGGTAGGCGTTCATCGCTTCACTATTTTCTATGGTGTGGTCCACTTGATAAATTTGCCTCATTTTTTATAGTCTCAAGCCTTAAAATTATCTTTCAAAATGGTTGGACGGTTTGGATGCAACACATGCATCATGGTGGGTCCCATAGGGATGGACAACATAGATAACGCACATACCTCATGGTGGGGGCCACACTGATGGAAAGTGTGGATCACATACATCAGTGGGTCCCACGTGGGGGCCCACCATAACATTAACTTTTCATCCAATCTGTTAATAAGGTCACACAGACCCGGAATGAAGAGGAAAACAAATTTCATAATGATCTAAAACTCATGTGAAGTCCAAAAGGATTTCAATGGCAGACGTTCAATCCTCACTACCTCCCTGTGACACGGACCACCCGAGTTCCACGTACAACTGATTTTTTGGGTGGCCCACTGCCCTAAGGATCCCCATCAAATGCATGGTGTTGATACCCAACACATATCACGGTGGGGCCTATGAGTGGGACCTACGTCCCTGGCCTTTTGTGCCTACGCAGCGTCCTGCTGCTACTACAGCAGCAGCAGCATCAGTTGCTTTATATATATATATATATATATATATATATATATATATATATATATATATATATTCTTTTTGATTTCATGATATTCTGTGATTTTTCCTAAGTGGGGCCCGCATCCGAAAAATTCAACCCAACCATTGGATTCTATGGCTCAAGATAGTCTAAATGAGCCCAATATTTAACATGTTTTGATGGATAGAAACATTAAGGTGGGTCTTAACAGATTTAAATGGTAGAATCACTAATTTCTATGCTATGGCCCGCCAAAAAATTAGATTGTCTTCATTTTTTGCCTCAATGCATAAAAGGAGCTTAGAAATAGGACAGACGGGGTGGATTAAATCCATACATCAAGGTGGGGCCTGTATAAGTGGTCCACCCCAAGGCCATGAACCAAGCTGATATTTTTATTTTCATTTCACGTCTAGTGTCCCTGGACGTTGGACGGTTTGGGCACAATGCATACTTAAGGTGGGCCCTATTCAAGTGGGCCACCACATGGCTAGATGGTGTGGATAAGACATACATCATGTGGGGTACATCCGGGTGGGTCACACGGCCACATCATCACACATAAAAAAAATAAAAAATAGAGGGGGGAGAGAGAGAGAGAGCAAGGAACATATGTGATGGAGGGCTATGCTACTATGAGCCCTCCCTTCCATACATCCAATCGTACATTAAGTAGGTCCCAATACATGTGGGCCCACCGATCAAAATTAATGGTAGAGATCCTTTCTGCATAAAAAATGTAAGGTTTAGATGACCTTATTTATGCAAGGAAAATAAATATCATGATGAGGTCCATGGAAAATGACCCCATCATGGAATGATCATGAGGATCAAGGTGGGCCATCAGTCACACCTAGGGTCCAAAGTGAGATCCATACCATCAATCAGTAGGCCTCACTTGGCCCATCATCAAAGCGTTAAATCTAGGCCTATAGAAACACCCACCGTCCACTTCTTCTTGCTCCCTTGGCTTCCTTTTCTTCTTAACTTTGATCCTAACAGAAGAGATGGAGTTTGGATGGTTGAGATGGGAGATGAGAGGGTAGGAAGTGGGCCACACACAAAGCTCTCTTGGAGGTTTGAAAGAACTTGGACATGTGATCTTTTTTCTTACTTGGGAAAGTGAGTTTGAGAAATGAGAGAGGGAGGGTTGTAAAGAGAGAGAGAGAGAGAGAGAGAGAGAGAGAGAGAGAGAGAAATGGGTGATGGAGTGATGGATGTAGTGAGTGGTGGGTATGTAAGAACTTTGTTGACTTTAGGGGCATATGGTGTAAAAAGGGTATAGGGTGTATAAGAAATTGTTGACTTATGGGGTTGCTTGGGGATGGGTGTGAGGTGATGGTTACTTGACATGTACTTGGCTTTTTAATGGGATTGATTGATTGATGGATGTGACATTGGGTAGAGATTCTCTTAGGTTAATGTTTTCTCGAACTGAATGCGAGCTTACATCTCTTGGCCTGGGTAACCCCTCGGAGCGCGAGACGCGATATCGGAACCGCAGCGACGACGCGGTCCCCAAGGTACAAGTATCAAGTTGAGCCAACTTTGATTTGTAGGACTCAGCTTAGGATTGCGCACAAACGTTGGATACAAGTCGAGGGTTGCTGAAATTTGACAGGAAAGATCGTGGGAACCTACAGAATGGTATGGACTATGATGTGGGTCTTACAAAAACCATCCGACTACAATGGGTGACTTTATGAATCGAGCAGAAAAATATTCGAATGCAAATGACTTATTTAGCTCCAGGAAAGGGACCTATCATGCAAGAAGCTCCTTTGATGCCTCTTTCCAGCTGAGCACGAACAAAAAGAGGTCAGATGAGGATGGATCCTGCAGCCAAAAACTGAGTAGAAAACCTGAAAGATGATTTAACTCATATACTCCTCTCAACACATCTCCAGAGTAGATCCTCTTGGATATCCAAGACAAAAGGCTTTTACATTGGCCAAGTTGCATGAAGATAGAAGCGGGCCAACGAGACAAGCACAGATATTGTTGGTTTCATCGCGATCATGGGCATAACACCAGTGATTGTGTTAACTTGAAAGAGGAGATCGAGACCCTTATTCGCAAGGGACACTTGCGTCAGTACATAAAGGAAGAGAAACAAGATCGGAATGATGAGCAGCCGAACAGAGCAATGGACGATGGTACTGAGATCTAGACGATATACAGAGGACTATCTGGAGGCGGAGACTCAAACCAGGCCTAAAAAGCTCATGCTTGGAGTACTGATCCCAAGCACTATATCCACTTAGCTGACAGGCTAAGAAAGGAACTTTGAATAAGTCCGTGCAGTCTCACGTTTACAAAGGATAACGCACGTGGAATTTAACATCATGATGATGCCTTGGTGGTCACAATGACGATAGCCAATTGTAAGGTGTACTGCATCGTGGTCAATACGGGGAGCTCAGCTGATATATTATACTCTGAGGCGTTCGACAAGATAGGCATTGACAGGTCACGCCTTCGACCTATTCAGACCCAATGCATAGCTTCGTAGGCCATAAAGTTATCTCGGAAGGGGCGATCTCCCTCCCGGTCACAACATGAGAAGGACAAAACCATGTCACCTTGTTGGTAGAATTTCTGGTGGTAAACACTCTGTGGACATACAATGTCATTCTCAGACGACCATCTCTTAACGCCATGAGGGTGGTGGTATCCACATACCATTTAATGATGAAATTTCCTGCAATCAGAGGGATCAACTACCTTCAAGGGGATCAGAGAGAGGCTCAACACCATTATGCCATAACAGTTAGAAAGGGCTCAGTGAGACAGGCCCTCACAATTGACGTGCTCAACCCAAGAGAAGATCCTTCGAAGGGGGGTTCCTCCATGGAGGATCACTTGACCATTTCGCTTGATGTTGCGGTCCTGACTAGAACGGTGTATCTTAGATCATCATTAACCACTGATCAGCAAACACAAATGTTGGAGTTTCTATGACAGCACAGAGATGTCTTTGCTTGGTCCCATCAAGATATGCCCGGCATCTCCCCTGAAGTAATTGTCCACAGGTTAAATGTGGACCTTGAGTATAAGCCTCTCAAGAAAAAGAGAAGGGCCTTCAACCTAGAAGGTATGCGGCGATTGTTGAGGAAGTGGAAAAGTTGCTCGAGGCAGGCTTTATAGAAGAAATCCACTATCTGGACCAGATCGCCAACGTTGTACTTGTCAAAAAATCCAATGGGAAGTAGCAGGTTTATGTGGACTACTCTGATCTGAATAAAGTCTGCCCCGAGGATAGCTTCCCCCTCCTAAGAATCGATCAGCTGGTTGACAGCACGGTCGGGCACGAGCTACTCACGTTTATAGATGCATACTTTGGTTATAGCTAGATAGCAATGCATCCCTCGGACAAGCAGAAGATGACGTTTGTCACGGACAAAGGGCTCTACAATTATTGAGACATGCTCTTCGACTTAAAGAGCGTAGGGGCCACATATTAGAGATTGGTAAACAAAATGTTTGCCCTCTAGATCGGCCGAACCATGGAGGTCTATGTCGACGACCTGCTTGTAAAAAGTATCAAAGCAGCCGACCACATATCATACCTTGGAGAGACTTTTTCTATTTTACGGAAGTATCAGATGAGGCTGAATCCAACCAAATGCGTGTTTGGTGTGGGCTCAGGAAAGTTCCTTAGTTTTCAGGTTAGCCAAAGAGGTATCGAGGAAAATTCAGATAAGATCAAGGCACTCCTTAACATAAGTTCGTCCCGAACCATGAAGGAGATCCAATGCCTCACCGGAAGAGTAGTCGTGCTCAATCGGTTCGTCTCCAGAGCAACAGATAAATGTCTCCCCTTCTTTCAGCAGCTTAAGGGCAACAAGAAGGTAGAATGGACCTTGGACTATGAGCAGGCATTTCAGCAGCTAAAGTGGTATCTAGGGTCACCACCACTATTGTGGGGGAGCCACTGTTCCTTTAGTTGGTAGTTTCAACTTCAGTCGTGAGCTCGACCCTTATCAGAGAATCTGAAAGGAAACAATAGCTGGTATATTACGTCAGCAAAACACTGGTCCCGACAGAGACAAGATATCCGAGTATGGAGAGGCTCACCCTAGCTCTAGTCATATCTGCATGACGGCTACTCCCGTACTTCCAGGCACATTCGATAATCGTCCTCACTGACCAACCACTTCAGCAGGTGCTTCAGAAGCCTGAAAGTATTTGGACGTTTGACCAAGTGGGCTATAGAGCTCGACGAATTTGACATCGAATATCGGCTGAGGACTACCATCAAGGGCCAAACAGTGGTCGACTTCATAGTGGAGTTCACCACTCAGAATAGTGAAGCCAAAGCATCTGACTCAGATGCACTCTCCTATTCAGCATCAAACCTCATGACCCTCCATGTACCTCCACTTGCCGAGGATACCATAACGGAATCAGAGGCTATGGACGGTTGAACCCTGTTTGTGGACGGGTCGTCAAATTTGAAGCGAGGTGGAGTATGAATTGTCCTAGTCATGCCTGATTATACAACAGTTCAATATGCTATAAGGCTTGGTTTTCGAGCCTCGAATAATAACACGGAGTACGAAGCCTTGCTAGCTGGGCTAGCAACTACCTTGGGAATATGGTTCCTCAAAATCCAATGTGACTCCCAGCTCGTCGTGAACCAAGTATCAATAGAATATGAGGCTAAGGAAGCTAGGATGATAGCTTATCTAGGTGAAGCACGGAGGCTTATGAGCATGTTCTAGAGGTGCAACATTAATCAAATACCGAGGACTTAGAATTCTTGGGCAGACGCTCTTGTGAAATTGGCCTTGACAACTGAAGGGAACATTTTGAAGTTGTCCCCATAGAATTCCTCAATCAGCCAAGCATCAATCACCCCGACCAGGGAATCGTCCACCTCGTGCAAACAACGACAAGTTGGATGGATCTTATAATTGATTATATAAAGGACAATAAGACCCCCGAAGATAAACTGGAGGCTCGGTGCCTAAGGCTCAGAGTAGCACATTACGCAATCATCGAAGGTACATTATACAAGAGAGGCTATTCCTTGTCAGATCTGAGGTGTCTCTGACCAGACGAGGCAGAGTACGTGATCTGAGAGACCCATGAAGAGATTTGCGGGAACCACTCTCATGGCTGAGCCTTGGCCCAGAAGATTATCCGCTAGGGATACTTCTGGCCAACAATTTGAGAAGATTAAAGAGACTTCACCTGAAAATGTGACAAATGTAAAAGGTTTGCGGTCGTCCTGAGGCAATCGGCAGAGGAACTGACTCCCATGAGCGGGCGTGACCATTTGCTCAATTAGGGATTGATATCATCGGACCGTTGCCCCAGGGTAAAGGATAGACTAAGTATGCAATTATGGCTGTCGATTACTTCACCAAATGGGCTGAAGCCGAAACTGTCCCTAAGATCACTGAGTAGAAAGTGACAGACTTCATTAGGAAGAATATCGTTTGTTGGTTTGACATCCCCCACACCATTCTAGCAGACAATGGAAAACAGTTATACAATGCTAGATTTAAGGGTATGTGTTAAGGGCTCGACATCAGAAATGCTTACTCATTGCCTTGACATCCTTAATCCAATGGTCAAGTGGAGGTAGTGAACAAAATTATAAAGATCCATCTCTAAACTAAGCTCAAAAAAGTAAAAGGTGTATGAGCCGAGGAGCTCCCGTTCGTGTTATGGGCATACCGAACTACAACCCAGTCTGCAACCGGGGAGATCCCATTCTCCCTCTCTTATGACACAGAGGCAGTTGTCCCCATTGAGATAGGACTTTCCATTGCTTGGGTGCGATTCTATCAGGATGAAGAGAACTCCAAGTAGATGACAATGAATCTCGACTTACTTGAAGAGCTAAGGAATATGACCGAACTACGAATCGTGGCTCGGCACCAACAAGTTGCTCGTTTCTACAATTCTAGGGTCAAGACTAGGCAATTCCAAAAAGGAGACCTCGTCCTTCATCGTATGTTCAAAAAAATTGCTGAGCTTGGAGTAGGGTCCATGAGACCAAATTGGGAGGGACCCTATCGAGTGGTCAGCTCGGCCAGACCCAGCTCATACGGACTCGAAGATCTAGAGGGGTGCCCATTGCTACATCCCTGGAACGTCGAATACTTAAAAAATCTACTATTCCTAGGCAGATTAATGTAAGGGTCGAGACTACTTATCATGGTTGCATTTTGAATAAAAGACAGTTTTCTACATGAAATCAAGTTATTCTACAAGATCTACATAGCGCTTCCTGTGTAAGGGATATCTCGATGATGAGCTGACCACTTAAAAAATGGTCACCTCCTCATCTGAACAAGCTATGAAGGATCATTTCTCATGTGTAGATATGGAACCCTTCGACAAGCTAACTCTTAAAGAAGAGGTCGGCTTGTCACTCGACAATTCACGCAATCAACAACAACCATGTCAAAAAAAAAATCTACAAGTATTCAAAATGGTGCCGAGGCGCAATAATATCCAGTCACAAAAAAAAAAGTATGTAAAAGAAATAAGATAAAATGCAGTTCAGTTAGTTTGAGGGGGGGGGGGGGGGGGGGCAGTGCTGGGGGGCTGATCATCTGGGGGAGGATCTTCGGTGTTTAGGGCATCGAGGTTGAGGTATGGGTAAAGCTCTTTAATGTCCTCTACGGAGGCATTATCGTTGTAGTAGTAGACCTTCTCAGCCTCGGCCTCCCTTTCCACCGAAGTCTTAAAATCCTCGACAGCAGCAACGACCATCGAAGCAGCTGTGGCCTCAAGCTCGACACGCTGAGTAGCGAGAGCCTTCTCAACAACTGTCTCTGCATCAGCGACGACATCAAGCTTCACCTGCCCTAGCTCGCCCGCCAGTCGAGCATTATCATTCTCCACTGTACTGAGGAAGGCTCTCACCTTCGCCAGTTTGGAATCAATAGAGTCCATGCGAGACTGGATCTCATTTATCTCCCCTTGAAACACTAGCTCCCTCACCTGGCCTTCAGCCACAAGGCCCCTGAGCTCCTCTCGCTCCTCAGTTGTCGCCTTCAGGAGCGAATCCGCCTCGACCTTCTCTCCTTAGAGGGCTTCTAGCTCCCCCCGAAGAGCCTCGATCTCCTCATCCTTCATGCTTATCTCTCATAGCCTTTTCAGGGTTGACAAGAACATGGGCGGTGCTTGCATGGAAGGAAAAGTGAAAGATATGTTAAAACTAGGGAAATGCAAATACAACTAAGGAGGGAGGTTACCTTATAGAAAATCGAGGCAATGTCATTAATGAAGGATTCATGGCGTTGCATGAGAAGCTCAACGATCTCCACCTTGGGAGCATGCTTCGTTACCCAGCCGACTAGTTGGGACATGTGATAACCAGGGGGGGAACTCCCCAGCCTCGGGGAGAGGTGCAGACCCCACGACCTCGCCGTTGCCACTAACAGCCGAAGCCTGAGACTCCGTCATAGGCTCGCCTCCATCCCTAGACGGAGAATGAGTCCTCACGACTGGGCAACCAACCTCAGCGGGAATGTGTACGATGTCCTTGTTGCTCGTCGGAGCCTCCCCTCTGGGCTCGGAAGAGGAGGGGACGATGATAACGTCTTCCCTGACTGCCTCTCTTTCCACTCTGAGCGAGAGTGGAGGGGCAGTCGAGGGAAATTTAGGAGCAGGGTCAGGAGCGGCAACGACCCTAGCCTTGGAAGTGGTGGTGGGATTAGCCTTGACCGGAGGATTCTTCTTCCTCCGAGCGGTGACCTTCACTCGGGGTTCAAAGCGCAGCATCTCCTGGAGATAAGTAGGTTTCCTCTTCCTAGACCTCGAAGCCTCGCCCATACCTACGCAAAATATCTTAGCTAAAGAGGACAACTTCAT
Organism: Magnolia kwangsiensis; assembly: GCA_037074715.1. Lineage (NCBI taxonomy): Eukaryota > Viridiplantae > Streptophyta > Magnoliopsida > Magnoliales > Magnoliaceae > Magnolia > Magnolia kwangsiensis. Next base: position 45,761,141 of record CM073587.1, read on the forward strand.
TAAAAACTCCCTACTAACGGAACTGTGTATTGATACTGACCTAAAGCGAAAGGGGTGGGTTTAAATATGTAAAGTCTAGATTGATAAAGGTCGTTTGGGTTGATAAAGGTCATTCAGGTTGATGACGTAGTGCCAAATGCGTTGCTTGGCATTAAGCAATCTCGCCTTAGCAACCTGGGTTCGAAGAAGGGAAGAGAGCTCGAGAGCGCCCTTCGAATACTCTGTCAAAGAATATTTAAAGTCAGATGAGAACAACACAATGCGAAAGTCGATGACGGAACAGATGCCTCAAGAAATCCGACTTGGAGTAGAGAATTTAGTGAGAACCTTGACCCGCAGACCACTGAGCCTGGCCGCGGGCGCCTCTCACTCTCCCGAGGCCTAAAACAACTTGTTCTTCCAATCCTTGTTGGAAGTGGAGAGCATAGTGATGAGGCCGGGACCTTACTGAGTCCTCGCTGAAAAATAATACCAGCATGGCTAATGGCCATGAACTCGTTAGGTGTCAACTCTTGGTTTTTGAACCGACGCAAGATCAGGTAGGTGGATATCGGCGTCCTCCAAGCATTGATGATGAGCTGGCCCGGAGCCAACTCTAAATGTGCGGTCATGGTGCTCAAGAAGGGGTGAATTGAAAATTAGAGCCCACACTAGAGGATGCAGATGAAGATTGTTACATCACCTTCAACTGGGTCCCCGGGGGCATCCAGAGGATTTGGAGCACGGATATGCACTAAGCTCAGAATATGATAATTCGCTCAGATCTCAGCCATCTGAGATTCTACCAAAATCGAGCCACCGGGGACAAGCTCGGCAGGTCGGCCACCTGACGGTCCAGCAACCGCCCTTCCCATCGGATCCCGAGGTATTCTCTTGGAGACCTTAGAGCAACCAATGGCTTTGGGGCCTTTATCTTTTCTAGCACGAGGTCAGAAGGTTATCACTTTTAGTGGACCTTCCGAAGCCTAGTGCCTAGAGTCTGCACTTTCTGGCTCTGATTCATCCTTGAACGCATAGACTTCTTGAGCTTCACCTGATCCATTCGACATTGTTGACTGAACGGGAAAGGAAAAGACAAAAAGGAAAAGGGGGGCTAGAAAGAGAAAATTTTCACCAGAAATCGCCTGCTCCGGGGGTTTGCTAACAACAAACGTCTTCCAGGAGGAGTAGAGGAGAGAATTCACATAAGGGGAATACCTGAGCCCCGGTTGTCGCCTATAATGATGACAAACAGCTGCACCCAAAGCTGTAACGTCGCAGAGCAGAACCCTTTGCTATACGTAGCAACTCACCATTAATTCAGGCCTGCGTCTACCAAGCCACGCGCTGCTCGCATTAAATGGGAATCAATGTGCGAACATATTTTCACCTCTTGAAGTCTACGCGGCAGTGTCCTGCTCACCCAAATAATTCAAATCCTTAACCATCGCTACGTGTTCACCACCCATAGGCCCATAATTGAAAAGCTGTTGTAGTACAACGCCTCAATAACAGAGAACCATGATTGAGATGATATGCTCTGATTTTCTCGACTCATCAAAGTGGGGGGCATAATGGATCACCTCCCCAGGCATTTACTCCCTAAGTCTGCGATCAGACTCAGAGAATAAGGGGCTTCCGTCATAGGAGAATTTGAGCCGACTCCAATTGAGGTAAACCTGGCTCAGCTAGTTGAGCGGCCATATCGAAGAAAAGGGTTGGCTGTGCAAGACAAGCCAAGCTGTGGCCCGGAACGAGCCATGCTACTCTATCCAAGTTCTTTTGTAGAGCTTTCACATTAGCCTAGAACCCAGAAGAAGCCATTACACCCCTCATCCGCTAACTCCGACTAGGTGCTCAACGACAACACTACCAAACTGTCATAGGAAGGACTTGGATTATAGGGTTGGCTTGGATGGAGATATGCCCTACAATCACGCTCAAGGCCCAACACCACTAACGCACGTATGGAGCGAAATCCGGCGCACGATCTCAGGGTAACTACCAACTTCAGTGCACGTGTTGTTCCCGCTTAATGGCAGAAATCGTGCTGAAAATGGTGGACACGTTAGCTCCAATTAAGAGGTATAAATAGAAGATACACCTACAGGAATAGGTACGTAAAAATTTCACACCTTAAGCCCCTGCTACACTACCTAGGCCTAGATTCCTACCTTGACTTTGGCATCGGAGGTTTCCTTGCTCTAGCAAGGGTCTCCTTTGCTTTCTTCCCGTGCAGGCTTATAGGACTCGGTGCTAGCATTCAGAGGTCGGGGAGGGTGAACCAGATTTCTGCATCAACAACAATAATAATAATAATAATTATTATTTACTTTTTTTTTAATATTCCAATATTATTATGTATGTGGTTAAGAAGGAACCTACGTGCCATTATTACATGTATGGAGATGTACAACTCTTTACTTATTGTGTAATTAACAAAACTTCAAATAAGAGATCTTTTCATTTTAGGAGTGCTCTGCAGTAGAAAAATCATAAATTAAGAAATTGTTTTTGTAAAATTGATTAATAGAGTAGCTAATCAAAGACAATTAAACACTAAATGAGTAATTTACAAAATCAAAATGACACCAAGGACGTTTTTTTGGCAAAGCCAAACACACCCTAAGCTTATTCTACAACACTTTGTATTTGTGGCCCACCATGATCTAGACCGTCCATCCAAGTGATCCCTCCATGTGTACCCCGTGTTATCAAAAGTCAGCCCAATCCAAAACACTTGTGGGTCACTGTTACATCCCCATGCTCTTACCTAAGAATTAATTTAAATATAAATTTTAAATTTAAATCATTAATTTAAATTTCCTATCTTTATATGTTTGTGGACACTTGCCGTGTATTTTTTGTTTTCTAAAATACATAGAACGGAGAATTGCGTTCCGCCGAAGATCTGTTATTATTATTATTATTATTATTATAAGAAATTTCGTTCTTCCCGTCTCTACCGTGGGCCTTATAGGCTTGCACCCAAGTAGTCACAATACGTGAACAGTTAGGATGATATCCCCACCATTATAACTTTCCAGATTTTGTGCCTGCGGCCCACCATGTTTTGCATATGCCATCCCATCCATGAAGAGGATGCACACTACCTAGATGAATGGACCCCAAGAATCAGACCATTGCAAAGCTCAAGTGGGCCGCACCACCTGATATAGAGGTTTCAAGCATGATTTTACATTATCTGGCCCATCTTATGTTTTTGGTCAGCTGATTTTCGAGATCAAATGGGAACACGAAAGAGCACATGTACAGATCGAATGTGGGTCTACATTCTAGAAAAGGGGGATGAATCTCATGAGCCATAACCTAACCCATTAGTCTAGTAATCGTATATATTATATGCATCCGGACAGTCCGGTACGCAGTCCAATCCTTCGATCAGACACATCCCAAAATCCACACGGATTAGTAGCCTCCAAACTTTTAATCAACAGCCTTTATTCCTGACTCTTGTTAATGTCCAAAAGTGTTTGATTCGAAGGTTATAATGATCCAGCCAGTGCGAATTTTGGGCTATCATCCATTCATTAGGTGGCCCATAAATTGGACAATCCGAATCTGGACAATTCGAATCGTTGTCCTATATTTTAAGTGGCCCACATTCCAAAACCGCCATCAATATAATAATCACAACTTCCAAAATCTTCACGGCCTGTTGAAAATGACTGAAGAGTAGGCATTCAACCTATCCAATGGTTAGGATCATCCGGTGAATGAGATTTTTGGACTAGAGAGCTAATCTAAAGAGGCTTCAATTCACGGACGGCCTAGATGGGCAAGCATGGGCACGATAGTGTGTGGTGAACGTTAACAAAGTTCACCTGCCCTGGCGTACGTTAGAAAAACTGGAAATATGCTGTCTTTGAGTTCTGAGCCATGGGACCACTGAGAGGAAAAGTGATTCATGTGACTGTGCTATGTACGGTGGATCTTAAGTCGGCCACACAATAGCATCATCACGTGATGGATATCCATCTATAATGGAAAGGGTCTCCGGATTTTTTTAATTTTATTTTTATGATTTAAGGAATCACATGTAATCCATGTGACAAGACACTATTTTGAATTGAACCGTCCAATAAATGGTCCTCACCATTCATTTGTGCAGCTGACATGACCTTAACCAATGCAACTTAATGTGGGCCATTGAAAATTTTCTTTTAAATGGACCACATGCAATTGTGCTGATTGATGGCCAAAGAGTTAATAGATTGGGCCAGCTCATTGGGTCGCTGGGCTTTGTTTGCCTTGTTTGTCACTGATCAGGTGAGACTAAGGGGCTCGCTCGGCCCAACCAGGTAATAAGGTCTAAAAGTTTAGGTCCAAGTACGGTTAGGTCAGCTCAGGTACTGATGATAAAGACGGAGGAAAGAAAATAAAGCCAAATCCTCAACGCAGGTGGGTCACACAAAAGGAAGGGTGGGGATGGGATGCCAACCTTGTGTAGGGCCACCATGGTGTCTCTTTTTATCAAAACCGTTAATCAGCTATAATCACCAGGATGAAGTGAAGATACAAAGTCAGCAGCCTGATGAAAACTCAGGCCGGCCACACCACAAGAAATTATAGGTGTCAGGAGAAAGTTAACATTGTTTCTATTGGTGTGGTCCAGTACTGGAGTTTTGTTTCGAGCAGGGTTCTCTCCTTATAGACAGAGTGGATTGTCATATACGTCATCGTGGACCACACAGGGTTCGGGTGTTTTTTCACACCTCCTAAAATGGTTTTTTGTAGACGATTTCCATCCATAACATACGACACCGAGTACTGTGGGGCCCGCTATATTGTCTATATGATATTCACTCCGTCCATTAGGTGCACTCTTCAATTTATATTCTGAGTTAAAACAATCAGCTACATGCAAGACTTAGGTGGTCCTCACGGCAGAGAAGGACGGGATAGTACCCTAATCATAGCTTTGCGTGTGCGTCACCATGTTTTGCATCTTTCATCGAACCAGCTCATCAGGGTTTACTACTACAAAAATCAGCTTGGTACAAAACTTAGGTTGAGTATCTTGCAACAACTTTAGAGATTTTAGGCGTGTTAAACCATGAGTCAAGGTGTTGAAAATTGTGATATGTTTATATATTAACAATGACTATAATATATAAAAGAGGTGGGGTCCTTACTCATGCCTCGGTGGTGGAGTCACGAGAGTTTCAACATGAGGTCATGGGTTTGAGTACCCAAAGTCCCACCATGGTGGGAGTATGAAATTTGGTCATGTGGGGGTGGGCTAGAGCTTTTACAATTCAATCTAAATTGAACACATTTAACCAAGCATCGATATATATAGATGGACTGAGCAGTAGCATATGACTAAGAATTGAGGCAATTCGGTCATTTATTCTACCACAGGGGGGGTGGACCACTGGAGGGGAGGATTCTTCCTTCTAGGGAGCTATTTTTTCCTTTTGGAGGAAGGACTTTTCTCACTATGATAACAGAGATGATCCAATACATACAATGATTGAGTAAAAGAAATTCAATTATATTGATGAAATAAAAGCCAACTTACGAAAGATAAATACTCTGCGATTCGGTGTCTACAACATTAACAACAATGGCCTAAATGTAAGTCTTTAGTCTAACAATCGGGATGTAGATAAAGGGAATTATACTACTGAAAGAGAAAAAACTAAGGTTTTCCTTGTAATCCAGTGCTCAACGTAAATAGAAGGGAGTTACTCTACTTCTAATTTAAGTAGGTTTCGTGTAGTAACATATACAGATGGGATTACACCACTCCAGTCTAAGGCCAATCCAATGTGGCACCATAGACAAATGAAATTATACTACTCATAGCCTAAGGCCAATCTAGCGTAGCAGCATAGATGGGTTGTCCTATGCTAAGATAAGATAAAAGATAAAATTCTTAGGTGGCATTACGTTGTATATTTGATTTGATATGTGATGGGTTGGCGAGGTCCTGGATCTCTTCAATATTCTCACCATTTAAAAAATTCTAAGGACAGTTGCAGTGAGAAATCTTCATAGTCACTTCTCTTATCTACTTATGTAGAGATAATCATTTGGACCCATAGACAATCATTATATATCAAATGACGATAGGTAGATTAGTCTTTTGTCATGGGTAGGCTATTGGTTGCACAAATATCATATTCCCATTACGTGGATGAAATTTTTTCTTAAGCTGCCACATGTGGTGATAGCTATCTGCTTCGCCGCGCGTAAGTGAATATTGGTTCATGATATTAAGCCATCTATGTGCACTTACTACTTCATTCCCTATATATCTTCAGTCATAGGAGCCATACAACCTACCATAGTGGATCGACCAAATCTGTTATTGGTTGTGACCGTGTTTCATCGAAACTCAATCTCAATCATGAAGCCTTTACAACGAACAATTGGCTTTATAACGTATACTAGTTATGCAGCACGTGTATTCTCGTTATAGCCCATTGGACTTACTCTTTAAGAACTGTTCATGACTTTTCAGATTTTGATCTCGCTCGGCCATTAGAGCAATGGAAGAAATCTTCGATTTGTCGCTTACAGATATTTTTTTACCATGTGTCGCCATCTGAGTCGTCAAATCTGACACGATCAAATCTAAGGTAAACAATGCCCTCACGTGTCTTCGCATTCTATTAATATGTGAAGAGACAATTATATTTTCATGGAGAAAAGTACAAACTCCTCTATGTAGTAGCACTCGGCTAGTCCGTATTTTGCATTCGTAGCGGGACAATAGATCTCCTGCGCAGGAAGATGAATCGGTAGATCCACGTGGTTGGATCTCATTGCTCCGTCAACCACCAATGTTGTCTATACTTTGAGATAATTAGATTGCCATGATGCTACAATTAACACAAGCATGGCAGTTCTCGTTCCATATAAGTGCTTTTCTTTCCTCTTATGTTTCCTCATCTCCCCAGCCTTGAAAGTCACAGAGGACCCTAGTCATGGCTAATAGTGCTCCCTCAAAACTGTTTAAAGCCCAAGCTCTGTTGAAAGAGCTTCTCTCCATGGACCTGACTGCTTTATCTCTTACAACCAATTGTCGAAGGTTTGGGCACTCATCGCCTGTCTTAAAAACCTCATAACCATGGACCGTAATTCTTGATCAGTCTTACAAAATTTGGAGGATCTTCTGCCATCGTTGTGGTGTATTGTAGGAAGTAAGGAACATGCACACACAAAGGACCTGCCCTCTAAATACGAACTCTACCGATGGAACAAGAGTAAGAAGCTAGGAGAAGAGTATAATGAGTGTAAGAGAAAGATTGATAGCCTAAACACTGAGCTTGAACAAATCAATGATCAGCTTCATGTACTCAATGATCAACTCTACGCACTGTAGCATCACCAAAAATAGACGAAGGATGAGTTGAGTGTCAAGGAGCATACACGCCTGATATTAGAAAGTAGAATGATCGGCCGTTCACTTTCTCGAAAGGCTATCAATGAAGCCCAGTCAAGGAAAAGAACTCATTAGGAGACTTTTCAGGACATGAAAGAAGCCCTAATTTTCTTCCATTCTCTTCGCTCTAATGTCCTTACTGATTAGGCCCCAAATCCAATGGATCTCTTTTTTGTTCTTTTTTATTTATATATGTACATTAGCCTATGGGATAACATTTTGCTAGGCCAACGACCACATCTTTTGTAGCACCTTCACGACCTCTTTTTGGGAATCAAATTGACAGCTTTCCTAAGAGTGGTAGACTCCTTGGAGTTTCAACACCGGGTCAAGGGTTCAAGTACCCATGGTGGTGAAATCCCATGGTGTGCGTGTGTGGGGTGTGTGTGCGTGTGGAGTGAGTGTGTGGGCGTGTGTGTGCGTGTGTAAAAAAAAAAAAAATTGCTAATTGACAGCTTTCCTAAGAGTGGTTTAGAATTTTCATAATTATTTCCCGGTTATCTCCAACATCGAAGGGGTATGAATATTTAGAAATTGGTTATTGATAGTCGACTTGGACACTTGTCAATTTGAAATTCTATAGGACACCTTTGCGGAGCACTTCCTTGACTTTGTATCGGCCATCCCAAGTCAGAGAACATTTTTCGTACTTTGGATCTTTAGAAGAATCACTTTCCAAACTAGGGAACCTTTAGTGAATGATATCCCTCTAACCCTTTTGTTTTAAGCTCTAGCTACTTCCAATTTATGAAGGGGCAACAAATCTAAAGCCCTAAGCTTGACTTCATTAAGCTCTTGTAATTCAACAAGCATGGCTTCGATGAATATAGTCGGGATCAATTGGGATTGAAATAACACTCTTAATGAAGGGACACTAACTTCCATAGGCAACATGGCATCATGACCGTATGTTAAAGAAAATAGACTAACGCTAGTACTACTTCTTTTCGAAGTCTGATAGGCTCATAGAACCTCTGATAAGGTTTCGTCTCATGACTGGGGATTATCGTCGATCATTCACTTGAGCATGTACTTGAGGATTTTATTTGTAGACTTGGCCTGCCCATTGGCCTGAGTATAATGAGTGGAATAAAGGAACTTGAATTTGTATTCTTCCGTAAAAGCTTTGATCTCAGTGTCAGAGAACGTAAATTTTTTATCAAATGCGATTGTTTTTGGCATGCCGAATTTTTGTATTATATGTTCTCTGACAAACTTCATTACTTTAGCTTGGCCTATTCCCCTAATAGGCGCGGCTGTGAGTCACTTTGTAAAATAATCGATTGATACAATTATAAAGTTGTGCTCCAATGAGTAAAGAGTATATATTTTCCCAATCAAATCGATAGCTCATCGGTGAAACGACCATGGTTTGACTATAGAGTGCAACTCCACAGCCGGTGCGTGTTGTACTGTTCCATATCTTTGACACAGTTAGCATCCTTTCGTGAACCTTTGCAATCATTAGTGATTTTTTTGCCCAAAATAGCCATGGCGCCGAATTAGAGATCTCATCTTCATTCCAGCTTGGTGAGCACCATACATTCCTTCATAGACTTCACCTATAATGACCAATGCCTCATCGTGATTGAGACCCCTTAATAAAAGGCCATTGGACTCTTAACGATATATATCGTTATTGTATAAAATGTAATTCAGCGTGATTCTTTTGATACTCGATCGTGTACTCTTTTAGGGGATTTCAGATACTTAATGATTAGATACCTCCAATTATTCTCTTAAATGTCTAACTAACAAATCTCAAATGTCAATTCTCTATGAAAGACCAACAACAGAAGGGATTGTTTCTGGACCGCAATAAACCTTTCATCTATCCCTTCGAGTAACCATAGTCCCGTCGTGATCTGAGCCATTTCATTGGCATCTTCATTCTGCTCTATGGGGATAAACCTTAAATTGACTTGATCGAAATTATCTAGCAGTTATGCAACCGTTCCATAATAGTAATTCAAAGCTTGGCTTGTGCATTTATATTTTCCTGTGATCTGACTGATAATCAAGTAAGAATCATATATTATTTCAATCGTACTTTAATTTCTGATTGGATTTCGAAGCCGATAATTAGGGTTCCATGCTCTCTTGTTTTTTTTTTTTCTTTTTGGTTTTCGGTGCATTCAAATCAAGTTAAACACATTCTTTCCAACTTTTCATTGGGAAAATCAATACTATCCTAGCCTCAGATGTTTTGTCTGCTCAGAATCCATCGAATATCAGTGTTCACAGTATGACCTAAAATGCACATAGATCGATCATGTCTTACGTAATTTGACTATCAATGCTTAATGCATGATGGGCTAAGAAATCAGCTATGTCCTAACCCTTGATTACTCTGTGAGGAACGAAAAACATAATTTTGAAAGAGCTAGGATTCATTTACCAATATGGCCCCTAAAATTGATTGTGTTACCATGTACTTTATTATATTAATTAAAGCGATTATATAAACCGTATTGGATAGCAAGTAATGTTGTGATTTTTATAAGTGCATATGTTTATCAATTACATGAGGTCGTGAGTCATTAAGTCAGGTCGAGCTCTATTTGTAAGGACCGTAACCTAGTTTGTACCATTCCTTAGGATCCCACGGTCCTCCCGGTCAAATTTCAGTGACCCACGACCTGTAGCCGGCATTTAAATGCGACCCTAAGTCGCATCTCATATATCCGAATCGACTTGACTCGAGACTTGTACCCTAGCGACCGCGCCATCACCGTGGTTCCAACGTCGCATCTTGCGCGCCGATGTGATACCTAGGCTAGGAGTTATGGGCCTGCATTTATTTTCAGAAAAATGCCGCGCATTGCGAATTCTAAGAGAATCTCTACCCAAACATCACATCAATTAATCAAAGTACAACCTATACCTAGCCCATCCCTCTCTCACTAACAAGACATGACAACTCATACCTCTCTCATCCAAAGTCAACTCTCTCTCTCTCTCTCTCCACCCATCCCTTCCTTACTCCCATCACCCATCACTCCACCCATCACCCATCACTTCACCTCTCTTACAACACTATCTCCTCTCTCTCATTTCTCTTTACCATTTTCCTAACAACTAAGAGAGAGTGGACCTCCAAGCGTCCCAAAGAGAGCCTAATGTGTGGCCCACTTCCTACCCTAACCTCCCATCCTAGCCATCCATACTTCATCATCCTCCATCAAAATCAAATCAAATGAGTTAAGGAAGCCAATGGATCAAGAAGGAGTGCAATCAGTGGGTGATTTTAGAATATCCACTATTAATTTTTCATTTGAGGGCCCACTTGTGATGGGACCCATTTGGATGTATGTGTTGTAAACAAAGAGGGGCCCATAGTGGCGGGGTCTCTCCACTGTGTCGTCTCTCTCTCTCTCTCTCTCTCTCTCTCTCTCTCTCTCTCTCCCTCTATTTCATTTCTTTTGGTGATGATGAGGTCGTGTGACCCACCCAGATGGACCTCACCATGAAGTATGTATTATATCCATGTCATCCATATGTTGGACCCACCAAGCTGGACTGTCCAGCGAATGGGCTTGCTACGTGCCCATCTGGACAGGCTTACAAGTAGGAAAATACAAATATCAGCTCCTTCCAAAAAGGCTAGTCAGTCCCACATGTCTGGACCCACCTTTAATGTGTGCATTTCATCCCTGCCATTCATCTGGATGATGGGTTCCACGCAGATGGAAGCTGTAGTACCATCATCAACAAGTTCTGTGGATGTGGCCCATAAGATGTATGTATTTCATCCCACGCCGTCCATTTGTTTCATCCATGCCCTCCATCTGCAAGGCCCACCCTGCACGTGTGTTACATCAGCATGTGACCCACCTTGATGTACGATTCCACCCACACCGTCCGTGGGATTATGAATGGTGGGGCCTGCTGCATGTGTGGCAACCTGCACCGTCCAGTCCCCTAGATGCTGGAGTAGGTATGAATGAAATATATATATATATATATATATATATATATATATATATATATATATATATATATATATATATATATATATATATATATATATATATATATACATGTATATTATGGGCCCCACGTGGGACCCACATGATTGGCTGGTGTACATTACACAGCTATATATCTGTTGTATTGATGTCAAAAGTTTTATAGGTTTCATCCCCACCGTTCGTTCGCTGGACAGGTGGGACCCACCTTTAATACATGCATGTGGGGCCTATCTTGATGTATGGGTCTTATCCTACACCGTCCAGTAGCTGCTGGATGGTGAGACCCACCTTTAATGTATTTGTTTTATCCAAACCGTCCATCCACTTTGAGAAGAAAAATAAGACAGATCTGCTTATCAGGTGGACCACACTGCAAAAATCAGTGGAGGATTGAACGTCCACCATTAAAACGGTTTGGGGTCATAGAAGTTTTGAATCAATATGAAATTTATTTTTCCTCTTAATTCAGGCCTTTGTGACCTTATGAACAGATTGGATGGAAAATAAATGTTATGGTGGCCTTGTGAATTACTAATGGTGAAATCATTATCTCCACTGTTATTTGTGTATGGTCCAGATGATCTTTCGATATTATTCAATTTTGGGTAATGCTCTATAATAATCTCTAAAAATAGATGTATGGTGTAGATATAATAAAGTGAAAATATAGTGTGTGGGTCCGACTTTGATGTGATGTATATTGGGCCTGTATGAGAGGCCCATTGTGTTATATTTGAGGCCCAAATATGAGGCCCATTGTGATGTGTTTAAGGCCCATGGGTTGTGGCCCATTGTGATGTATACGAGGCCCATGGGACATGGCCAATTATGATGTATTTGAGAACCAGATATGAGGCCCATTGTGATGTATTTGAAGTCCATGGGTTGTGGCCCATTGTGATGTATTCGAGGCCCATGGGATGTGGCCCATTGTGATATATTTGAGGCCCATGGGATGTGGCCAAATGCGATGTATATGAAGCCCTTGTATGCGGCCCAATGTGATGCATGTGAGGTCCATGAGTGAGGCCCAAAGTGATGTATATGAGAACCAATGTAATGTGTGATTCCACCATGATGTATATAATGATGTTTATGATGGGCCATGCCTTGGGGGCAATGATGGTTTGATGTCCACATTGTAAGAGCAATGATGGTTAAATGTCCACATTATAACTCTCCCTTGGGCCCATTATTAGGCACATTCTCACCTCCTCTTAGTGAGCTAACCCAAACCGTTGGGCCTCCATGATCGCTAGGCTCATTCTAGGCCGTCTAGGTCCATCCTTGATATGAGGAGAGTATATCATCATCGTATAATATGCTTAGTATAGTTTCACGATCCATACCCATGCGCATCATATGTGTACTTGATATGAGGAGTGATTGATTATAGCACATGTCATTAGACAGATTATTATGAGACTCCCTGATAGGAGGAGTTGCCGACATGAGCGCGCAGTGTGCGCAGGATTTTTACATGACTAGATAGTATGATTCATGCACCTCGCAGTGTATGATATGATTTTTGTATGCCCTAGCAACATCTGGGCCATTGCCTCCACAAGCACATCGTGGATGGCAGGATTGGACACCAAAAATACTGTTAGTAGCATCGGGGCACCATAAATGTCCTTGGGTAAAAATTCTTAAACCCGATGGTACCAGAGGATAACTCTCACGTCAACACCGAGTGGATACATGAGTGCACGAGAGCCGTATACCAGGAGGTCGCATCTCCCACTATGTCATGGTCAGTTGAAGGGGGTGTGACCCTATCCGCCTAAGGGTAGGGGCAATGTTAGGTTGAGTCTGGCCAGCTCATAAATGGATCCGTTATCGACAGGCCTGGTTGATATCGGTAGGTGGATAGTGAGGTCTCTTCCACTTACATGGTTACGCGTCTAGTGGGCGGTGATATGATGTATAACGTACTAGACCCTAGTGATATATATATATATATATATATATATATATATATATATATATATATATATATATATATATATATATATATATATATATATATATATATATATATATATATATATTTCAGGGATAAACTGTATTGATATGAGGATTTAGATGAGATTTGGTATGCTTGAGTTACACCTTGCATATGACATTGGCCCTGTAGGCCTCGCATCGCATGACCTTGGTATGGTCGATAACATTCATGTTTTGCATCGCATACCTTAGTACGACTGATGGCATTCATGGACTTACCAGTATTTCTGCATTACTCTGATGTTATATATTTGCATCATTACCTTGCGCACACACTTTTACTACCCTCTAAGCTTTTTATAAGCTTATGCAGAATAGATGCATGCACGTGACACCAGGGCGTCGTCGTAGCTGAGAAGCAGCATTAAGATTGGAGCGTGAAGCTGTCTTTTGGATCTCCTATTATTATCATTGTATTTCCCTTTACACGCATTATACTCAAGTTTTAATCATAGTGGATTTATGTGATGGTGTTCTTATTATTGTTCATGGGTTATACTTATAGTTATGCTTATTACGAGTCAAATTCATGTTCAAAATCCTCCTTGTAGGATCCCAGGATCGGAACCTTGTATATAGGTGTTGAGAGACGAGAATGGGGTACTATGGAGGTTGTCGGTGCTGGATTCGGTGATCGAAAATTTTGTGAGCCCGATTTTCGAGTTTGGGGCATGACAAAAGTTAGTATATGAGCATAACTTAGGAATAATTTAGGTAACATTACATATTTACGACAAGCTTAGAGCGAGTAGGTCTTGAGTGCAAAATCTTTCTGATTTGGTTTCCTAACATCTAAGCCTTCAAGGGTTCTCAAGGCTGATAGACGCCTTTGAAAGTACCATTATTTGTCAATTAGCATGAGCGTTGAGTCAATAAGAAAAATGAGCCCCATAAGAAGATTGATTAAGCGTCTGTCTCAACAGGATGTGTGCCCGAACTCGTCACAAGTAAATCTTAACCTCATATCTCATGTCTCAAAACACCAGGTAATTAAAACCCTTAAAATTGAATAGAACATCTTAGGATTTTTGGTTAGAAATTTTTTTTTCAAAAAAAGAAAAATCTTTAATTTTTTCTACCTTTGTCAATTTATTGATACATGGCTCGATGAAATTGAATCCTGTTATTGATGTCCTCGAAGCTCACTCGATATTATCGAAATGAGGACTTATGATGTCCAGCAACCACAAAGATCTCTGGACTGAATTATCGATGAATCGATGGACTGCTCGATATCATCGAATTTTGAATCTCGAGTCCATCGAGTCGACTCGATAAAATCGACATTAGGTCAGTTGTGTCCAAAATGCTACTAAGGAAAATCATGTGATTCTCGATATATCGAAGGGCTCCTCGATTGAAATAGAGGTGAAGATCGCTTAAGTTGAAGTAGGAATATGCCAATATGTCCTAAAGGGGGTGAATAGGACTTTTTAAAGTTTTTATGGTTTATTAAAAATCCTATTGTACTAATCCTAACAATAGGCACTTGTCAGGATTACTCAAAAGTAACTCTACTATCTTCTAAACCCGGTAGAGGATCCAATCACAAACTATTCAAGAAGTGAACAATATGTAAACTAGTTTATGATGGATATGACTGTATATGTGTGTGAGGTGTGATCCCAGATATTCAGATATGATAATATTAAAGTAAATCATACAAATAAAAGAATAACAATCTTAAACACAGGCATTTTTATAGTGGTCCGACTACTTGTCTACTCCACTCCTGGTAACCGCATTTAACCCTTAAATGTGCCGGATTTCACTAAGGAGGTTTCACAGCGGTTCACCTAAAACCTAAGGTTTTAAATCAAGTTCACCTTCAACCTTTACAACCTACACTGAGGCTGATTGTTTATGCTCTCACGAGCAAGAGTCAACACAACACACCCACTTTTAGGAACATTGGCCAAGGATCTTCCATAAGACCCTAACAGAGGTTTCACACGGTTCACCTTAAACCTAAGGTTTTGACTGGTTCACCTTTTAACCAGATGTTTATGCTCTCCACAGAGCAAGGGTCCACATAATGCACCCACCATGTACACTCTCACCGGAGGCCTCCTTGAGAACTTACAAGGGTGAGAAACACCTTAGACCCAATCCTATAAAGGAATGATCAAAGGGTCTTCTGGACTCTAGATACTTACAGATAAATGAATGAGTCCCATTTAATACATTGACGAAGATCTCCTCCTAGTTGATGAAGAATCTTCTGCTTCCTTGATTCGTAACTCAAATGATGTACCAATATATGACTACAGGTTGGGTCAAGGTTATGATGGAATCCTACTCTCTAAATGTTTTCCTATCAAGGAGATAGAGTGATTCCAATCATCTATGCATTCAAGGCATCCCAGCTTAATGATTTTCCATTAAGGTAGTAGTTGGAGAATCCTTGAATGTGAAAGTTCATTACCCAATCCACTTTATTGAATATCAATGATGAGGCTGGATTGGAGGATGAACTCCCTTGAGAGAAAGGGCTTTGGGTATATGATTTAAGGTAAAACACTCAAAAGCACTCTCTTCTTTCTCTACCAGCAACAATAGACAAGTTCTCTTTATATAGGCAAAAGGTTCCAACGGATATAAAACGGTCACATTTCTGACAGAGTTTGATATCATCGAGCGGGATCAATATCATCGAGCGTATACTCTCGATAGGATCGACAGTCCGCTCGATGACACAAACTCAATGTCATACGCTATTGAAAACCTCTTGCCAGCTGGTCGAGGGAATCAAAACTCGCGTCGATGTCATCGGATTTTAAACTCCGATTTCATTGATGCAAGGTTCGATTCCTCTACATTTGAAAATGAGAGAGACTTGTTATGAAATACTTCAGGTTTATAAAAACGATTGAGGGACCTTTGATATAATTAGAATTTGAATGTTGATGATATTGATAGCTGTGTCGAGGCATCGATAAATCCAGAGGATTTTCGTTTAAGCTTGTTGGACAGTTTTTATCCTTGTTCGATGTCATTGTTATAGCAATCAATATTATAGATATTTGAATATCGATTCTATCGAGTGACCCTCCATCATAAATAAACTACCCTGAAATATTTTACTAGAAAACTTCACGCCCATGACTGATATCATCGAGATTTAAACTTCGATGGTATCGACGAAGGCTTTGATATATCGAAGCAGATAAGATTTTCTTAAGTAAAAATAGGGGCATCGAAGATTTGTCTGTCGATTTATCGAGTCACCTTCGATAGACTCGAGATTCAATTATCGATGGTATCGATAGGTACATCAATACATCGATAATTCCATCTAGATATACGTGTAGTTGCTAGATACTTTTTGTCCTTATACCGATGGAATCGATTTATCATCGAGGACATCGACAGCACAGGTCGATCATATTGAGACATGTATCAATACAATCGACCAAGCAAGAAAACTTAGAAATTTTCTGTTTTCAAAAAACTTTTCTCACTTATAAACCCTATGATGTTCTAACTTTTTAAAGGGTTTAATTTACCTGGTGTTTTGGGATATGGGATGTGAGACTTAAATTTACCTATGGCGAGCTTGCACACATCCGGTTGAGGCAGACACTTTGAATTGATCTTCCTATGAGTCTCTGCAGTCTGACTGAGCCGAGACTCATGCTAATTGACAAATCAGGGCACTTTCAATCTTCCCCTTTGTCAATTATGTGACAAAATACCAAAACACCTTAGAACAACTTCTATACTAACATCCTATATTGTGTGCACATACACTTTACACAATTTTACAATCCTACAATGTCATACACACAACATATTCAGAATCTTCGCCCCCTATCTGCAAACTCTCCCTTGCTTGGTGCAGCTGCTCCCCCTAACACTTACAATACTATACTTAAGCAGATATACATTGCCTGACGGGGTGTTTGAATCATTCCCCCCCATTTTATTAGTCATTGACAAAGATAAATATGACAGTTGATATTGACTGAAGTTTAAGCCTCGTGGGAGAACCAACAGATATAGATGTAGAAAGAATAAATCAGTTTAAGCAGACATCATTTTCAGAAAGTACAGATGCATATCAGATTAAATAAAATAATCATAAAAAACCAGCTCATGCATCCCATAACAGAAACTAGATAAAGCAGGGGATCTTAACACAATTATGGTAGTAAAAATGAGAATTATATTTGGCCACTTTTAAAATGTCCAAAACATGTCTATATAAACTACCCAAGTTTGGCAGTAGTTTAACATTCATCCCAACAAAACTATCAAGCCCATCCATGGGCAATCAAAATCAAACATTAGTTTTTAGCCCATCCATGGGCAACTAGAAGTAACTAGCAGTAACACACCCATATGGGGTATATAACAAAAAAAACTGTCAAACTATTAAGGGGCTATCACCTTCACTCATGAGAGCGTAGAGCATCAAAAAGAAACTTATGCTCATACGCAGACATAAGTGTGGGTGAAGGTGATAGTGGTCAGAGTTCCATACTACGGCGGAGGAGCAGAGGTAGATAGCATTGCATCATCTCGACGGCAGGTGATTATTTTAACCAATTGTTGTACTGTCTGCTGGACTCCTTGGACCAACCGTTCTAATACGGTAAGCCTCTCGTGCATTGAGTGGACATCCCTCTGAATTGCACCAATCTGATCCTGGTGGAACTTGAATCATTTAGCATGCCTAAGAGCTGATGTTGATGGTGCTTGATGCGGTCTAGATGCTTCTTCTCCAGCCATCTCAGTTCCTTCCATGGGAGCGTCAACTGCCTCACTTTCCCTCTCTACTTGAATGCCTTCTTCAGGTGGATCCTCAGGATATTTATGAAACTTCAAATCCATCCTTTGAATGTTACTTTTATTGGAGGTTTGGAGAGGAAGTACAAGATCACTTGTAGTTGGGAATGTTATGTCATTGCAAATCGTATCTATGATCTAGGGATATGGTAAGAGAATGCTCCTAGCCCTATGAAAAGCATAAACCAACTGATACACGATGAGGGTAGGTAGACAAATCTTGATCCTAGAGGCGATCGAGTAAATTATCATAGTCAAGAAGCCCATGAGATCGGCCCTATTGGAACCCTTAAAGTAGATGTTCGAAGCAAGAATACCATGCAAGATCCGATAGTGTGGTTCCATGAATCTGACTTTTAGGGCATTCCCTTGGTGTCATTGGACATCACGATCATGACAGGAATTTGGTGACCTTGGACTGAACCTCAATATTTTCTAGGTCCATATCTGGAGTTCCCTCAGGAGATAAGGTAAGATTGAATATCCGTGTGACAGATTCCAGAGTGATCCGTACATCATCACCATTGATGGATACGGTGATGGATGGTGGATCAGATATTGGAGAATGATAGGCGACAAAGAAATTATAAGTTCGTTCAAGTTGATATGGTCCCCCAAAGTCGAGAACTGGTAACCAATCTATGGCAGCAAATAGAGATTCCAGATTATATGAAATCAGACAACTTCGGTCGACTTTTCTCTCAGGAATAACTTTTCTCCAAGCAAACTTTGCCAAACCTAGATTAACCTGCACCGGTGGGGGCACCAGCGCCTCAGACTGGGACCCACTATGTCTTGTGCGTTGCCTTGTGGGGGTCCCACGTTTCGGGACCCTTGCACTCCCTTTTGAAGTAACCACTTTTTGTCGAGTGGATCTTGATGACTCACCCGGACCGGATACTTTTCCTTTATCTTTTCCCATAAGGATAAAAAAGATTTGAAAAAAAGGACACAATCCAATCAAAATAAAAATACCACAAAAAAATGGAATCTTGATGATTAGAAGGGTATTACTATGTACGTGGAACTTTTGGGGCTGTCTGACAAGGTACCGAGCCGTCCGGTTGAGAGAAGCGAGCAGGGAAGATAAATGGAAACCTTGGAATAAAAATCTCTTTTTCGCGCTCCACCGGCTTATATTGGGTGACATCTGTTGATATCATCAATCCTCATATCGATGATATCGAGGGACCCTGGTCAACTTCATCGATCCTGCCTTCGATATCATTCTCGATCATATGGCTTTTCACATTCCAAAGAGGCATCGATGATTTCGACCCTTGATCGATTAATCGGGAATGACATATCGAAAGCAAGTATTTTCAATTTTCAGCCTTCAGACGACCCTTCATGTATACTTTAATATTTTTATGAATGAATAGTATACACAGCAAAATAATGTACAATCATTGTACGCATCAAAATTATAAACATTAAAAATGTTTATATACAAAAATTGAGGTGGGGAATCTCAAATATATCATTTAGAGTGCAGCAAAAATTGCATCATTTCAGCAAATATCTAGATCTAGATGCATGACCTGGACTTATCTTTTCATGCTTGATATTTCAGGGTGTCACGCCCTAAACCCGAAAATCGGATTCACATGAATCCCGATTACCGAATCCGATGTCGACAGCCTCCGTAGTGCCCCATTCTCGGCTCCTGACAATCAAATGCCAGATTTCGATCCTGGGATCTTACAAGGAGGATTTTCAGAATGAAATTTTTTTTTGTAATGGAGCATAACCACAAGCATAACCAAGTCACAAAACAACATCACCACATATCCACTATATCAAAAATTTTAAGTATAATGCGGAAAGGGAAATACAAGGTGATCAAAAATCTCCTAAAGGTCCTGATATGCACTCTTGCCTCAGCGCTACTGCTGTCTAACGCTACCTGCACGCAACTATTGTGCATAAGCTTACAAAAGCTTAGAGGGTGGTGTAAGTGTGTGCGTAAGGCAAATGCCAAGTGTATAATATCAGAACAATATGGAAGTATGTGGTAAGTCCATAAATTCAACCATGTCAAAGCTATGCGATGAGATATGAATGTCATCGGCCACACCAATACAATGCAAGGCCTATATAGCCGAATGTCATATGCGAAATGCAATCCAAGCAAGTCGGTACTCCTCAAGTACATATATCAGTACAGTTCCTCTTTGGATATCACCGGGGTCTAATACACTTCACGGTGACTGCCACCTCCTTAGCTACACAGTCAAGCAAGCGGAATAGACCTCACTATCCGCCTGACCAGTAGTCTACCAATACCTACCCGGCTTGTCGATAGCGGACTCATTTACGAGCTGGTCAAACTCAGCGTAGCTTATAGCCCCCTCACTCAGGCGGACAAGGCCACACCCCCTTCTAACCGACCATGACACAGTGGGAGACGCGGCCTACTAGTATTCGGCACTCGGGCGCTCGTGTATCCACTCGGTCTAGACGTTGGAGCGTCTCCTGGTACCAAAAAGGTTCTGGGACTTTCACCCAAGGACATCCTAAGTGCCCACAGTGCTAGAACTAAGTATTTTCGGTATCCGATACGGCCATCCATGATGTACCTGTGGAGCCACAGCCCTTATGTTGCTAGGGCGTGCAGTGATCAGGTCACACATATGCGAGATGCATGAATCACACGTCAAATCATGCAGAAATCCAGCGCGTACTGCGCGATCATGTGGGGCACTCCGACTCATAACGGGTCCCATAAGTGGTCTGCCCAATGGCATATGCTATGATCAGTTACTACTCAAATCAAGCATACATATGATGCGTATGGGAATGAGTCATGGGATTATACTAAGCATGTTATAAGGAAATGAATAGCAACGAGCATGGGCCTAACAATGGGCCCTAAGGAGAGTTACAATGCGGACATTTAACCAACATTGTACATACAATGTGGACATCAAACCATCATTGTTCCCTAGGCACGACTCGCTATATATATCATTACATGAACCATGGGAAGTCACACATTGCAATGGATCCTAAGGTCATCCCGTTGGGCCTCGACCCATGGCCTTAGATGCATTAAATGGGCCGTATCACATGGGCCTTACATTTATCAAATGGGCTACATTAATGGGCCTCACCAATAAGCCTTATGTACATTGTAAAGGTCCATGACCCATGGGCCTTGAAATACATCAAAGTGGGCCTCACAACTTGGGCCGTATATGTATCAAATGGGCTTAATCTTATGGCCTTATCAAATGGGCCTAATTCCCATGGGCTTTATATATGTCAAATGGGCTGAAACCCATGGGCATTACATATGCCAAATGGGCTTAATCCCATGGTCTTAGATGTGCCCCAAGGTGGGCCTAATCATTTGGGCTTTAGATATATACCAAAGTGGCCTCAATTGATGGCCACAATTAAGTCAATCATGGGCCCGAAACACATACCAAGGTGGGCCCATTTGAACCATAGATCTGCCACATTCTTTAGCTCATGCAATAAAATAGACTTTCAAAATTAGATGGACAGTTTGGATGCAACACATGCATCAAGGGTGGGTCCCACGTGAACTATGGATCTGACTCAGTCTTGGTCTCAAGACATAAATTAATAGCTGAAAATGGTTGGAAGGTTTGGATACAACCCATGCATCATGGTGGGGGTCCACAGAACTATGGATCTGCTCATTCTTTAGATCACCATATGAAAATTAGCCTTCAAAAGTGGCTGGGCAGGTTGGATGCAACACATGCATAGTGGCGGGGTCCATATGAAGGCCCACCATCTGACATCAAGGGTGGGGCCCTACTGGCCGTCCAGTCGCTGGACGGCCTTTACAAAACATATACATCATGGTGACTGCCACCGTCCATGGACGGTACGAGTCACATACATACATCACTGTGGTCCCACGTGGGGCCCACCATATTGTTTACTAACCATCCAACCTATTGGTAAGGTCACAAAGGCCTGGATGAATGGAAAAACAAATATCATCGTGATCCAAAACTTCTGTGGCCACCAAAAAGTTTCAATGGTAGGCACTCAATCAATACTGTTTCCTATGATGTGGGCCACTTGAGCCTTGAATGGACTTGACTTTTGGGTGGAGCCTTCTTCAGGTAGAGGCCCACCATCTAGATGGATTGGATGACAAATAAACATCAAGGTGGGGCCCACAGCAGGGGCCGTGGGATGCTGTCCGCCCGCCCGCCGTATGCAGCAGGCGCTGCTTGTACGTTTTTTTTTTTTTTTTTTGAAAAGCGATTTTTTCGCAGTTTTTCACATGTGAGGCCCGCTTATGATGGATCCACCCCGCTCAATGGCTTCTATGACTCGAGACAAGCTAAATGAGTCCGATATTGCATTTTTTTTTTTGGCGTATCAAACTATCAGGGTGAATTTCAATGGCAAACATACTATTTGCTATGCTATGGCCCACCTGAGAGTCAAATTATCCTCATTTTTCGGCTCAACACCTAAAATGAGTTGTAGAACAAAATAAACAGCGTGGATTAAATACATACATCAAGGTGGGGCCTGCATGAGCAGCCCACCCAAAAAGCATAAAAAAAATAAAGTCATATTTGTGTTTTTCTTTTGACGTCCAGCGTCCCTGGACGCTGGACGGTTTTGGCACCGAGTAAATAAGGTGGGCCCTGCTCAGGTGGGCCCACCAATTGATGAATGGCGTGGGTGCAACACATATAAGGTGGGCTCCACTTGTAAATGGCTTGGATAAAAATCATGCCTCATGGTGGGGTCCACCCACATGGCCATATTATCACAGGAAAAGAAAAGAAAAGAAAAGAAAGTAAAATAAAGAGGGAGAGAGAGAGAATGAGAGGGACACGTGTAAGGGAGGGACCCCGGCATTATAGGCCCTCCGTTGCATGATCTACAACATACACTAAGTGAGTCCCATTTCATATGGGTCCCATTTCATATGGGCCCAACAATCAAAATCAATGGTGGAGATCCTTTCTCCACCGAAATGGATGGTCTAAATGACCATTTATGCAAGGAAATTAAACATCATGATGGGGTCCATGGAGAATGGCCCCATCATGGATTGATCTTGAAATCAAAGCGGGCCCTTGGCCACATTTAGGGTCTCAAAATGATATCCACACCATTGATCGGTGGGCCTTACTTGACCCATCATAGAAATATGAAAATCTAGCTTATGGAAACACCCACCACTTGATCTTCTTGGTCCGTCGGGATGCCGGTCCCCTTGAGCTTCACTTTGATGGTGGAGATGGGAAATGGATGGCTAGGATTAAAGTTTTTGGGATGGGAAAGGTGGGCCACACAAGGTCATTTTTCTCTCTTAGAAATGCATGGACGTGTGGGTTCTTGGTTGCTTAGGAAATACTTGGAAAATGTTGAGAAATGAGAGAAATGGGATGGTTGAAAGAGAGGTGATGGATGGGTGTGATGGGTGAAAGGGTGAGTGATGGGTGAGGTGAGAGCTTGGTTGACTTGGTGGTTGCCTGGTGTGTGGAGAAAGGAAGCATGGGTGCTTGTACTTGACTTGAGAGGTGATTGATGGGATTGATTGATGTGATTGATTTGACACTTTATAGAGATTCTCTTGGGATTTGCAACGCGCGGTGTTTTTCCTCGAACTGAACGCGGGTCCACATCTCATCGTCTGGGTATCGGATCGGTGCGTGAGTTGCTGCGTTGGAACCGCGGCAACGGTGCGATCGCAAGGATACAAGTCTCGGATTAAGTCGACTTAAATGTATAGGATACATCTCACAGTCGTGCACAACGTCGACTACAGGTCGCGGGTTGTCGGAATTTGTCGAGAAGGATTGCGAGAAGCGATGGAACAGTACAGATTAGGATATGGGTCTTACACAGGGTATATGGATACAGTTAGTTATCAGACAATTCAGTTTTTCTTTTACTATCCATTTTGAGATAAAATTCTTTACTGTGGTAGATTTAGTTATCATGTTTGTCTTACCCACTTGATCCAATGATTCCTTTATTCTGCCTTTCATCTTAGGTGGTGATGGATGTGTGTTACTCCTAGGTGAACTTTTGACATTCTGTATTTCTCTGGCTGGTGTGAATTTACCAATGTGATTTTATTGGAGTTATGTAAGTCCTTCTAGGTGTCAAGCATTCAAACTTATAATGACCCATATCACCACATAAATGACAAACTAGAGTAGTTCTCATATTACTACCTGAAACAACAGATTTTTCAGTTGTTTGTGCTGTATTTCCAATTTTCTTCTTAGTTTTATCATACCCTAGGTCACTTTTGTCTTTTTCTCATCTTCCCATCTTTAACAACTTTTCTAGTTTTTCACCACTTTGAGAAAATTTATAATTTATTTCAGCGAATTTTTTGGATTTTTCTAAGTCAATATGGAGTGTGTGATTCTAATTCTTAAGTTGCTCATTTTCATCTTTTAATAATTCAACTTGTTTCATAAGCTTTGATGATTCTGTTTTTAGGGATAGATTGATTCTTTCTAACTTATCATTGTCTAAATGATGTTGCTGTAAGTCATTGATTAAATGTGTATTAATTTACAAGGTTTTGTCCAAATCTTTTTGCAGCAATTCCTTGTTGTTTTCAGACATTCCAAGTCTTTTAGCAGCAATTCCTTGTTGTTTTCAGACATTCCAAGTCTTTTAAGAATGAGGATGCTATGAATATATAGTTGATTATAAGCATCTTGCAGTTTATCCTTTTCTACTTCTTCTTCTTCTCCAATTTCCTCATTATCAGACGGAAATGATTCAGTGGCTTGATGTTCTTCCTTGGTTTCAAATTCCGTGGGAATGATTGGAGCAGTGGAGACCATAAGAATTTTCAATGATTTTTGATCTCCATCGCTCTCTGAGTCACTATATTTTAAATTTGACTCTTCTGTATCATCCCATGTGGCGCCCATTGCCGTTAGTTTTTCTATTTGGGCATTCGGTAGATAGGTGTTCATACTTTTGATAGACATAGCATTGTGGTTCTTTAGTTCTTTTATCAAATTTTCCTGCAGAAGGTTTGTTATCCACTTTTCTTTCTCTGGAAGGATGATCGCGATTCTTTTGAAAGAATTTTCGGAATCAATATGCCAGCAAAACCACTTCCTCATCTTCATCTTCCTTTTCACTTCCATTGTCCTCATTCATTGTTTTCTTTGAAGTTTTTAGGATAGCATTTTTAAATTTTTGGAATTGTTCGAAGTGTAGTTCAAAAGTTTGTAGGAAACCTACCAATTCTTCTATTTTCATTTCATTTATATTCCTACACTCTTCTATAGTCGTGACTTTAGGATTAAATCATTCCGGTAGGGATCTTAGAATTTCCCTACAAATTTTCAGTACCGGAACTTTTTCTCCCATTCCACCTGCAAATGATATTCAATTTTGTAAAAAACTTCATAAACATCTCATGCTCTTCCATTCTGAGATTTTTGAACTGTGAAGTTAGAAGTTGGAGTTTAGATCTCTTCACAGTGCTTGCGCCTTCATAGGTTGTTGCCAATAGATCCTGTGCTTCCTTGGATGTCCCACATATGCTTATTTAATTGAAGATGTCTTGGGACACGACATAGTAGATGGTGTTCATAGCTTTTGCTTCATCAGTCTGTTTTTCTTTATCGAACATCGTCCACTTTTCTTTGGATTTGGGTTTTGTAATGGTTGTGCCACTATCAAGTATAATTTATTCAAATGGTGGCACATATCCACTTTCAACTATATCCTAGATGTCATGATCCAAATATCTCAGAACGTAGTGCATCCTAGCCTTCCAGTATGTATAATTTGAGCCATCAAATACTGGAGGCCTAGTGACTAATGAGCCCTCTCCTTTAGCCATATTCTAAACTTTAGTCAAGATCACTCTCTAGGCGGTGAAGCCCTTAAAGAGAGACCCGCTCTAATACTAATTGAAATAGCTGTGAAAACCGCTTAAGTTGAAGTAAGAATATGTCAATATGTCCTAGAGGGGGGAGAATAGGACTTTTTAAAGTTTTATGGTTTATTAAAAATTCTATTACACTAATCCTAACAATAGGCACTTGTCAGGATTACTCAAAAGTAACTCTACTATCTTCCAAGCCCGGTAGAGGATCCAATCACAAACTATTCAAGAAGTGAACAATATGTAAACTAGTTTATGATGGATATGACTGTGTATGTGTGTGAAGTGTGATCCCAGATATTCAGATATGACAATATTAAAGTAAATCATACAAATAAAAGAATAGTAATCTCAAACACAGTCATTTTTATAGTGGTTTGACTACTTGTCTACTCTACTTCAGGTAACCGCACTCAACCCTTGAGTGTATCAGATTTTACTAAGGAGGTTTCACAGCGGTTCACCTAAAACCTAAGGTTTTAAATTAAGTTCACCTTCAACCTTTACAACCTACACTGAGGCTGATTGTTTATGCTCTCACGAGCAAGAGTCAACACAACGCACCCACTTTTAGGAACACTGGCCAAGGATCTTCCATAAGACCCTAACAGAGGTTTCAACCGGTTCACCTTAAACCCAAGGTTTTGACTGGTTCACTTTTTAACCAGATGTTTATGCTCTCCACAGAGTAAGGGTCTACACAACACACCCACCATGTACACACTCACCGGAGGCCTCCTTGAGAACTTACAAGGGTGAGAAACACCTTAGACCTAATCCTATAAAGGAATGATCAAAGGGTCTTCTGGACTCTAGATACTTACAGGTAAATGAATGAGTCCCATTTAGCACATTGACGAAGATCTCCTCTTTGTTGATGAAGAATCTTCTGCTTCCTTGATCCGCAACTCAAATGATGTACCAATATATGGCTACAGGTTGGGTTAAGGTTATGATGAAATCATACTCTCTAAATGTTTTCCTATCAAGGAGATAGAGCGATTCCAGTCATCTATGCATTCAAGGCATCCCAGCTTAATGATTTGCCATTAAGGTAGTAGTTGGAGGATCCTTAAATGTGAAAATTCATTACCCAATCCACTCTATTGAATATCAATGATGACGGTGGATTGGAGGATGAACTCCCTTAAGAGAATGGGCTTTGGGTATATGATCTAAGGTAAAAAATTCAAAAGCACTATCTTCTTTCTCTACTAGCAACAATAGACAAGTCCTCTTTATATAGGTAAAAGGTTCCAACGGATATAAACAGTCACATTTATGATAGATTTTGATATCATCGAGCGGGATCGATATCATCGAGCGTATACTCTCGATAGCATCGACAGTCCACTCGATGACACAAACTCAATGTCATATGCTATTGAAAACCTCTTGCCAGCTGGTCGAGGAAATCGAAACTCGTATCGATGTCATTAGATTTCGAGCTCCGATTTCATTGGTGCGAGGTTCGATTCCTCGACATTTGAAAATGAGAGAGACTTGCTAAGAAATACTTCAGGTTTATAAGAATGACTGAGGGACCTTCGATATCATTGGAATTTGAATGTCAATGATATCAATAGTTGTGTCGACGCATCGGTAAATCCAGAGGATTTTCATTTAAGCTTGCTGGATAATTTTTGTCCCTATTCGATGCCATCGATATAGCTATTAATATTATCGATATTTGAATATCGATTCTATTAAGTGACCCTTGATCATAGATAAACTACCTTGAAATATTTTGCTGAAAAACTTCGCGCCCATGACCGATATCATCAAGATTTGATCTTCGATGGTATCGAGGAAGGTTTTGATATATCAAATCATATAAGATATTCTTAAGTAAAAATAGGGGCGCCGAAGATCTGCTTGTCGATTTATCGAGTCACCTTCGATAGACTCGAGATTCAATTATCGATGATATCAATAGGTACATCGATACATCGATAATTCCATCCAGATATACATGTGGTTGCTAGACACTTTTTATCATCATACTTATGGAGACATCAGTAGCACAGGTCGATCATATCGAGACATGTATCGATATAATTGACCAAGCAAGAAAACTTAGAAATTTTTTATTTTTGAAAAAGTTTTCTCACTAATAAACCCTATGATGTTCTAACTTTTTAAAGGGTTTAATTTACCTAGTGTTTTGGGACATGGGATGTGAGGCTTAGATTTACCTATGGCGAGCTTGCATACATCCGATTGAGGTAGACGCTTTGAATTGATCTTCCTATGAGGCTGTGAAGTCTGACTGACCTGACACTCATGCTAATTGACAAACTAGGGCAGTTTCATCGATATCCTCGAAATTCAAATCTCGATGATATCGAAAACATTCGATGATATCAATTTGGGACACATATCTATTCAGAAAATTTTTAGGTTGCTTTTCTTGGATCAAGGGTCACTTGATAAAATCAATATTCAAATATCAATCATATCGAGATTAGATGGATGTCATCGAAATAGGACAAAAACTATCCAGCAAGCTTATAGGAAAATTCCTTAGAATTATCGATGAATCGACACTGCCATCGATATCATCGACATTCAAATTCTGATGATATCGAGTGATGCTCGATCATATCTTAGACTTGTTAAGTTTCAAAGGCAAGTGCTCTCACATTTTTAAATGTTGAGGAATCGAAACGAGTATCGATGAAATTGGAGTTCGAAATTTGATGTCATCGATGTGTGTTCGATCTCCTCTACCAGTTACCAAAAAGTTTCAAAAGCGTTTGATATTTGAGTTCGTATCATCGAGCGGCCAGTCGATGCTATCCAGAGTATACGCTCGATGATATCGGCCCTGCTTGATGGTATCGAACTTTATCAAAAAATGTGACCATTTTATTTTCGTTGGAACCTTTTGCCTATTTAATGAGAGTTTTCCCTTTGTTGTTGGTAAAGAAAAAATAGAGAGTTCTTTTGTGTGTTTAACCCCAAATCTTATACCTTAAGCTTTTTCTCTCATAGAAGTTCATCCTGCAATTCGCCCTCATCATTAACATTCAATAGAGTGGATTGGAGAATGAAATTCTGCATTCAAGGAACCTACAACTACCATCTTAATGGTAAAACATTAAGCTGGGATGCCTTGAATCATAGATGATTGGAATCGCTCTATCTCCTTTATAGGAAAATATTTAATAGAGTAGGATTCCATCATAACCTTGACCCAACTTATCACCTTATCTTGGTACATAATCTGAGTTGCGGTTCAAGAGAGTTGAAGATTCTTCGTCATCAAAGGAGGAGACCTTCATCAACGTGCTGAATGGGGCTCATCCACTTATTTGTAAGTCATTAGAGTTCGGAGGACCCTTGTGATCATTCATTCTGTAGGATTGGGTCTAAAGTGTTTCTCACTCCTTTCAAGTCCTCATTGGAGGCCTTCGACGGGAGCGTACGTGGGAGTTCTTTGTGTTGACCCTTGCTCTGTAGAGAGCATAAACTCTTAGGTCCTTGTGTAGGTCCTTGACCTGTGTGGTCTAAAACGTGGGCGCTGTGTGTTGAACTTTGCTCATGGGAGCATAAACTAGTGAGGTTCCTTGTGTGGATCATTGGCTTGTGTGGCCTAAAACTAGGGTGCTTTGTGTTGACCATTGCTCGTTGGAGCATAAACTTGTGTCGTGTAGACACGTTAGAGTTAGCCTAGAGTAGGTTATACTAGTTTGAGGTGAACCTGATTTGAAACCTCTGGTTTGAGGTGAACCTATTGTGAAACCTCCTTTAGTGAGATACAGTACACTTAAGGGTGGAGTGCGTCTGCCGGAAGTGGAGTAGACAAGTAGTCGAAGCACTATAAAAATAATTGTGTTTGAGATTGTTATTGTCTTCTACTACTTATGTTATTTCCTTAAATGTTTTCATATCTGATTATCTGAGATCACACCTCACACACAGTCACCTCCATCATAAATTATGATTTGTATCTTGTTTATCTTTCAAATAGTTTTATGACTGGATCCTCTATTTGGCTTGGAAACCATTAGAGTTACTTCGAAGGAATCTTGATACATGCATATTCTCTCAGGATAAGATTGATATGATTTTAAATTATCATAAAATATTAAAAAGTCCTATTCACCCCCCTCTAGGACATATTGGCATATTCTCATTGAACTAAAGCGGTCATTACCACAATTTCATCCTTTGCTCTTTCTGTAGACTATACCGTCTAGACGAGGTACCTGAGACACCCAAGGCGCTCGAGGGACCCGATCGACCCGAGTGACCTTAGCAGCTTCTGTTCCACCACCTGAGATTCTCACTTCCCCACCTGAGATTCCTACTCCCCTGCATGAGGATCCCGCTACTCTACCTGAGACCAGCGCGGCTCTGACCGTACCAGTGAGTGCCTCCCAGTTACAGTAGATATCACAGGTTGTGACCACCGCCCTTCAGGGGCAGGGCAGGCGTCCCACCGAGATGCCGAGCAGGCAGAGCAGGAGCGCTCGAGAGACCTTTTACGAGACTTGACTTAGCAGTGGGTCCCACATGCGGTATTTTTACTGCAAGGTAAGGCCAAGTGGGCCCGTTCACAGAGGGATCGTGATCAGAGGAGAGGCTAGAAGAGGCAGGCCCCTCTAGTAGCACCCAGCAGCGTCGATAATAGTAGAGGCACACAGCCCATTGAGCCACCAGAATATCTTCAACACCTTCAGCACCACCTCTGAGGCAGTTCATTGGTACTTATCATGATGAGGTAAGATGGGACACCATTGGTGGGAGTGTCCCCACCTTCAGCACGAACAACAGCAGTAGAGATCCCCATAGCAACAGTAGCAGGAGCGACTGTGCAGTTCCCCAGTCTACTCAAATCAAATTTTGTGTAGCTCAGTGGGACCCTTATTCATCTGGAGGATCCGTTGCGGGTACCCCTTCCTATATCCGTACGTATAGCTCACGTTTTGTTTGATCATGGTGCATCACAATCTTTTGTATCCGAGGACTTTTGTCGCTCGACCAAATTGTCATTAGAGTCTGCCTGTGAGGGATTATCAATATCGACGCTCCTGGGAAAGACTGTAATGTTAGACCAATTTTGTTCGTTTTGCCCTGTGTTGGTTAGGGAGAACATCTTACTCGCCATTTTGTTTGTGTTACAATTTGGCATCATCGTAGGCATGGATTGGCTTACCGAGTACCACACCATCTTAGACTGCTCTATAAGGACAGTCACATTCTATATACCTGGCTTTCCTTAGTTCCAGTTTGTATTCGAGCCTAGAGCAGAGTCGTTGTCTTGTTTGATGTCATGTGTAGTAGAGGGGCCCGTAGCAGTGAGCGTTGATCAGTTTTCAGTTGTTTGTGATTTCTCCAATATATTTGAGGAGATTCTGGGGTTCCTGTTGCGCTGCATATTGAGTTTCAGATTGATCTTGTGCCCGGTACCACGCCTATCTCAAATGCCCCATATCATATGACACCGATGGAGTTGCAGGAGCTGTAGCGGTAGTTGGACGAGTGGCGTGAGTTGGGTTTCATTTGTCCAAGTAATTCACCGTGGAGAGCGCCAATACTCTTCGTCAAGAAGAAGGATGACTCGTTGAGGCTCTGCATCGATTACTGCGAGTTCAACCAGGTCATGATCAAGAATAAGTATCCGCTCCCGAGGATAGATGATTTATTTGATCAACTGCAGGGTGCACAGTTCTTTTCGAAGATTGACCTATATTCCAGTTATCATCAGATTTGAGTCAAAGAGAAGGACATCCCGAAGACAACATTCATGATGCGCTATGGTCATTTTGAGTTCCCAGTCATATCCTTCGGACTGATCAATGCACACACAATTTTCATGCAATTAATGAACGAGGTCTTCAGTTCTTATCTTGATCAGTTTGTTTTGGTCTTCATCGACAACATTCTGATATATTCGAGGACCCGCAAGGACCACAAGCACCATCTGGAGATTGCATTACAGACTCTACATGCCCACCAGCTGTATGCGAAGCTGGAGAAGTATGAGTTTTGGCAGGAGGAAGTGAAGTTCCTCGATCATGTGGTGATGAGGGAGGGTGTCGCAGTGGACCCCTCGAAGATAAATGTAGTGCATCAGTGGGGTCAGCCCACAAACGCATCCGAGATCCGTAGTTTTCTTTGTTTGGCGGGATATTACTGATGCTTTATTGAGGGATTCTCTTGTATCACAGCACCGCTGACCAGGTTGACCCGGAAGGGCGTAGAGTTTGTGTGGAGTGACGCCTTTGAGCAAGAATTTATAGAGCTGAAGGACTGCCTCATGTTCACTCCTGTCCTCACTCTTCCCTCTTAGAGTGAAGGATTTGTTGTATTTACCAATGCTTCGTATGTGGGTTTGGGTGTTGTCCTGATGCAGCAAGGGAGGCCAGTGGCTTATGCCTCTCACTAGCTCAAGGTACATGAGCTAAACTACCCACGCATGATTTGGAACTGAAAGCGGTCGTCTTCGCACTGAAGGTGTGAAGGCACTATCTGTAACGCCCTAAAAATCGGGGGTCGAGTAAAAACTCAAATTCCAAGTTCCAAAACGTCACTTATACAACATAGATAATGATGAATGCATGTTGTCTATAGAATGACATTAAACAAGATTTAGACTAAGCCAAAACAACATATCATACTCCAGAGACAATTAAGTTTTTCAAGCGGAAGACTGTGATAAATACATAAAATATTAAAATGATTGTAAGTCTCCAGAGTGTGAACATGTTACCAGGTTAACTAAATATATGTATAATCCAAAATAGAAAGAAAAGAATATACATGGGTGTGAAAAAAAAAAGGCAAAATACCAAGTGTATTGGCATCTAATCAGTAACCTTGTAAACCCGTCTATCAGAACCTGCATATAGGAGGGATCCTCCTCATCATCATCAAGTCCGGCTCTACTTCGCAAGCATCGCCATCATCTGAAACTAAAATAGGGACTGGTTGGTATGTGCAACACCGTCCCACAACATGGGAGTGAGTAGCTAACTCAGTGGAATCATAAAGCAAAGGTTAACATGTTCTCAAAGCAATAACGTAATAATGATAAAGCAAGCAATCAAACATTCCTAAATACTGTGATTAATGCAAGAATGAAATGACATGATGGATGCCCTCGCCGACATACTCCCTCATGCGACACCATCTTACGTCCGCGGCATGCTTTCTTCCCTCAGTGCTCCACATCTTCTAAGCACATGCAGTGCGATATGAATATGATTACTGAGTTGTTATTAGTCCTTTTCATACAGCAGGATTGGGAAGCTAAGGTACCTCCCTTATATCAATACCCAAACAATGATCATTTCTAGGGTCATCAGTCCTAGCATATCTCATACGAAGTACAGTTCTAGGTTGCTGCAAGGGCTTCTAGGGCCTTTGCACGCACTCGTTGCACCGTTCCCCCATCACCTTATCAATACATGCCTAGTTTATATCCTTAAGACTGCATCAGGACCCGTCGCCCCCATGCAGTGTCAGGATAAACTCAAGGTCACTACAAAGGGCTGCCAGGGTTATTGCTCGCACTCGTTGCTCCACTCCCCCATCACCTTATCAATGTATGCCGACAACAAGAATATAGTGTCCCATACCACCATAATCTGCTCAGAGTAGGGTGCTCACCGGTTACTACGAGGAGGTTTGTGGCCCCAGCGTAGGCCGACAGCTCGACCACGGTGTCCCATACCACCATGCCCGGCTCATGAGTCTTAGGGGATCGAGGTACCAAGGTTAGAAGGGCTTTCCAATGGTAGGTTTGGTACCTTAGGTTCAAACAGTAGCGTCCCAACATGGTGAACAAACATCGGGCCAATCGGGTTACTTGACAAGCTTAACTAGGCCAAGCGCACGTTGAGTTGAACGACATGGAATGCATAAGCATTCTGTGTGGCCTAACCACTGCCGAACACCCCAAGCACGACTCAGATTCATTAAACTCATCCTATGTGGCGAAATAACCTCGACCACGATTTACGGAACGTTTTTCGATTACCTGGACTGTAGTACAGCCTCATTCACAAGCAAAGCTAATAACTAGCATATGATTCATATTCGGCATCCATGTGAGCAATCATGAAGTATAACTTGAATATAAACAGTACATGCAGGAATTGATACACACATTTAACATGTTTCAACTAAGTACATAATCCATGGAGGAAATCATATACA
The DNA here is from genome assembly GCA_037074715.1 of Magnolia kwangsiensis. Taxonomy (NCBI): domain Eukaryota; kingdom Viridiplantae; phylum Streptophyta; class Magnoliopsida; order Magnoliales; family Magnoliaceae; genus Magnolia; species Magnolia kwangsiensis. Next base: position 45,795,339 of record CM073587.1, read on the forward strand.
CAGTTAATACAAATAACCTAAGTTACACAATGCATGGAGGAAATCATATACTCAAGTATTGTGATTGAGATTCATATCTCAACAACCTTAGCAATCACATTTTTACTAATTACTAACTCACTTAGGCATTTATACAAACCCTTAGATTACACATTATATCATACATCTTATGTATTCAATAGAATACATACTAGGGAGAATCCTTTCGTCAAAGGCTTACCGCCTATACATCAACCATATATCCATGACAGTTAGTCATGGCGAGCACGAAAGCGAACTCCATACTCATTCAATCATTTTCACAAACACTTAGACTACACAATATAACATACGAAACGTATGTTGATATATCATGTATTTGGGCTAAACCCTTAGCCCAGAAGTTGTTAAACATACATCCAGCATACATAGACGACAGTTAATCATGGCAAGCACAAATCTGAATTTTATACATATACGGTATTTTCTACAAATATGAGGAATACAGTATATTTAACATAGTTAATGTATAACTGAAAAATGAAACGGACAATACTTTATGCATGTGAAATGGCATCCTAAATAAGAATAAATCATTACTTAACATTGAAAGTCTTGAAAACCATAACCTAAACATATATAGTCCACACCTTAAGCCAAAAATTGCAAAACAGAGTTGATTCAGACGATAAGTCTTCGTCAACGGCAAATAGGTTACCTAAGGCATGAAACAGGTTAGCTACAACATCATTACAACTATTCTAAGCTTCAAAACAGGTTAGGGTTAGGGTTTCTTACCTAAGAACGACGCCGGAATTACCGAAAAAGCGATGCAGATGGACGGCTTTGGCACGTGGAGCAACAGGGAAGAATCCCAGGGGAAATCCTTAACTCCCTCTCACTTTCTCTCTCTTTTCTCTCTTCTCTCTCCTAGGGTTTTTCCCAAATTCGTATGAGTTAGAAAGCTAAGGGTTTAAGCTCCTTTTATAAGCCCAAACATAACCAAAACAGACTTTAAGTCAAGGTATACTTAGGTTATAGCCAAATCAGGTCTTTCCTGATCCAAAAGAACATTTCTGGAGGTCCCCTGACTGAATGCGGTCGAACTTAAGCTCATGGATGTTGGATCCTGATCACATTAAGTTTTCAGTTCGATAGGGTTCCCAGATCGCACGTGGCGGACCAGTTTCAGTTCAGCGATCACTGAGACTCGATCGAGGATTCCAAGAACACTGACCTGAGTGGGAAATGTTCCCTGATCCGAGGGTGTATTTGGGTCAGATTCCGACGGTCTGAATGCTTATAAAATGTCACGCAAGCGACATGTGCCAGATTTATTTAAATTGAATTAATTTTCTAAATAAATTCACTTTTCTCACACTCTTCACTCCGGACGTAAGGAAATGGTCTCAGGACATCGCATGGACTTAATTTTTGAGGTGATTGTCAAGTCCAACTAGGAGGTCAAGATTGTCTAAGTTCGGGATAATCGGACTTCCGATGTACGGTCTAGGTCCGATATAAAGTTTTTGAATGCTCCCGTAAGCAACAGGTTTTAGAGTTTGATCCTGGATTTCAGGGTAAGGTAGCGTCAATGATTCTATAGGTTTTGGGTCTTACAGATCGTATTTAAAGTGGTTGGTGCTAATTTTACAGGAAATCTAGTGTAGCGCTGGTTAATTCACGTTAAATTTCTAAAGAATTTGGTTGTAAACGATTTCTCTGGCTTTGGAATTGAGTTCTGAGAAATTACCAAGGTGCTATGGTCGACCCATTGCCTAAGGACGTCTAACCCCAGGTTGGTAAAAATCTAGGGTGTTACACTATCTCTTTGGGATCAAGTTCAAGCTCTTCTCCGACCACTAGAGCTTGAAGTATTTATTCTCTCAGTCCGAGCTAAACATGAGGTGACAGTATTTTTGGGCAGGAATGAAGCGCCAAATCGCTAGTTTTATCGTCGAGTATGACACATACTAGTGTGTCAAGGCTTAACATCAAAGACCCCTTGGTCCATTGCAGCCGTTGAGCATCCCGACATCGAAGTGGGAGCATGTGTCGACAGACTTCATTATGGGCTTACCGTTGTAGATCACCTGACGAAGTTGGCACATTTTCTCACGATTCGTGCGATTTGACCTTTGGACCGGCTTGTCAGATTTTTCATCGAGGAGATTGTGAGACTACACGATGTTCCAGTCTTGATCATTTCTGACCGAGACCCGAGGTTCACGTCTTACTTTTGGAGGAGCTTTCAGAAAGTGATGGGGTCTGTTTTACAGCTAAGCATCGTGTATTATCTACAGACCGACAAGCAGACTGAGAGGGTCAACCAGATTCTTGAGGATATGCTTTAGGCTTGCGTGATTGACTCACGGGTAGCTGAGATGAGCATCTGCGATTGGTTGAGTTCACATATAGCAATAGCTACCAGGCGACCATTGGCATAACTCTTTTCGATGCATTATATAGTAGACCATACAGATCACTGAGTTGTTGGACCGTTGGAGAACAGTGTCTCCTAGGTCTCGAGCTTGCACAACAGACTTTAAAGGCCATCGATATCATCAGGTAGAGGATGCGCATAACTCAGAGCCGGTAAAAGACTTTTGCTGATCGTCGGTGTCGTCCCTTGGAGTTTGCTGTTAAGGACAAAGTATATCTCAAGGTCTCGCCCATGAAAGGCATAGTTTGATTTGGTGCAAAAGGTAAGCTTGCCCTGAGATTCATAAGACCTTTCAAAATCACTAAGCGCGTTGGCACCGTGGCATATCAGCTTACCTTGCTATCTCAGTTGTCTGGTGTTCATAATATTTTTCATGTCTCTATGTTGAGAAAATGTGGGTCAGACATCATTCCTGTTATAGATTAGTAGCCTCTTGAGTCTGTGAGGATGCCTTTTACATTGAGCAGCTAGTTCAAATCCTTGATTGAAAGGAGCAAGTTCTCCGAACCAAGGTAATCCCTATGGTGAAGGTTCAGTGGGGTCACCATTCTGTTGATGACGCATCTTGGGAATGTGAGGCTGAGATTTGAGAGCGCTATCCCCATCTCCTTGATGATTGATTATATATTGTATCATGTATCCTATCTCCGATCTTATATGATGATGTTATGTTTCCTCTTTCCTTATGGGTTATGTCTAGTTGCGTGATAGTGTAAATTTCAAGGATGATTTTTTTTATTAGGAGGGGAGAGATGTAAGGCCCGTAACATAGTTCGTATCATTCCTTAGGATCCCGCGATCCTCCCAGTTGAATTCCAGTGACTCGCGACCTGTAGCTGGCATTTGCACGCGACCCTAAGTCACGTCCCATATATCTGAGTCAACTCAACCCGAGACTTGTACCCTAGCAACCGCACTGCCACAATGGTTCCAACGCCACATCTCATGTGCCAATGCGATACCCAGGCCAGGAGTTGTGGGCCCACATTTATTTCAAGGAAAACGATGCGCATTGCGAATTCTGAGAGAATCTCTACCAAAATATCACATCAATCAATCAAAGTACAACCTATACCTATCCCATCCCTCTCTAACCAACAAGGTATGGTAACCCATACCTCTCTCATCTAAAGTCAACTCTCTTTCTCTCTCCACCCATCACCCATCACTCCACCCATCACCCATCACTCCACCTCTCTCATACAACACCATCTCCTCTCTCTAATTTCTCTCTACCATTTTTGAAACAATCAAGAGAGAGTGGCTGTCAAAGCTTCCCAAAGAGAGCCTAGTGTGTGGCCCACTTCCTACCCTAATCTCTCATCCTATCTATCCATACTTCATCAACCTCTATCAAAATAAAAGTCAAGGAGGTAAGGAAGCCAAGGGATCAAAAGGGAGTGTAATCGGTGGGTAATTTTAGAATATTCACCTATAATTTTTCATTTGAGAGCCCACTTGTGATGGGACCCATTTTAATGTATGTGTTGTAAACAAAGAGGGGCCCATAGTGGCGGGGTCCCTCCGCTATGCCGTCCCTCTCTCTCTCCCTCTCCCGCTCTTTCATTTCTTTTGGTGATGATGAGGTCGTGTGACCCACCCGGAAGGACCCCACCAAGAAGTATGTATTATATCCATGCAATGCATATGTTGGACCCACTTGGTTGGACTGTCCAGCAGATGGGCTTGCTGCCTATCCGTTTAGACAGGCTTGCAAGTAGGAAAATACAAATATCAGCTCCTTCCAAAAAGGCTGGTGGGTCCCACACGTGTGGACCCACCTTTAATGTGTGCATTTCATCCTTGCCGTTCATCTGGACGATGGGTTTCACACAGCTAGAGGTTGTTGTACCATCATCAGCAAGTTTTGTGGACATGGCCCACATGATGTATGTATTTCATCCCACACCGTCCATCTGTTTCATCTACTCCCTCCATCTGCAAGGCTCACCCTATACGCGTGCTACATCCAACGCATGGCCCACCATGATGTATGATTCCATCTACACCATCCGTGGGATTATGGAGGGTGAGGCATGCTGCATGTGTGGCAGCCCGCACTGTCCAGTCCCCTAGACGCTGGAGCAGGTGTGAATGATATATATATATATATATATATATATATATATATATATATATATATATATATATATATATATATATATATATATATATATATATATATATATATATATATACATATATATATATCTACATGTATATTATGGTGGGACCCACATGGGACCCACATGCCTGGAAACAGATTGGCTGGTGTACATTACACAGCTATATAGCTGTTGTATTGATGTCAGAAGTTCTGTGGGTTTCATCCCCACCGTCCATTTGCTAGACGGGTGGGACCCACCTTTAATCATGTATTATATATCAGCATCGTCCATTTGGACGGTGCCATGTGGGGCCTACCTTGATGTATGGGTCTTATCCTACACCGTCCAGTAGCTGCTAGAGGGTGGGACCCAACTCTGATGTATCTGTTTTATCCAAACTGTCCATCCACTTCGCGAGCTCGTCTTAAGGGTTAAGAAGGAAAATAAGACAGGTTTTCCTATCAGGTGGACCACACTAGCAAAATTAGTGGAGGATTGAACATCCACCATTGAAACCGTTTTGGGTCACAGAAGTTCTGGATCAAAATGAAATTTATTTTTACTCTTAATTCAAGCCTTTGTGACCTTATAAACAGATTGGATGGAAAATAAACGTTATAGTGGCCATGTGAATTGCTAATGGTGAAATCATTATCTCCACTGCTATTTTTGGTATGGTCCAGATGATCTTTCGATATGATTCATTTTTGGGTAATGCTCTACAATAATCTCTAAAAATAGATGTATAGTTTAGATATAATAAAGTGAAAATATAGTGTGTGGGTCCCACCTTGATGTGATGTATATAGGGCTTATATGAGAGGCCCATTGTGATGTATTTGAGGCCCAAATATGAGGCCCATTGTGATGTGTTTGAGGCCCATGGTTTGTGGCCCATTGTGATGTATTCGAGTCCCGTGGGATGTGGTCAATTATGATGTATTTAAGGCCCAGATATGAGGCACATTGTGATGTGTTTGAGGCCCATGGGTTATGTCCCATTATGATGTATTAGAGGCCCATGAGATGTGGCCCATTATGATATATTTGAGGCCCATGGGATGTGGCCAAATGCGATATATATGAGGCCCTTATATGAGGCCTAATGTGATGCATGTGAGGTCCATCAGTGAGGCCCAAAGCGATGTATATGAGGACTGATGTGATGTGTGATTCCAGTATGATGTATGTAATGATGTTTATGATGGGCCATGCCTTGGGGGCAATGATGATTTGATGTCCATATTGTAAGAGCAATGATGGTTAAATGTCCACATTGTAACTCTCCCTTGGGCCCATTGTTAGGCCCATTCTCACCTCCCCTTAGTGGGCTAACCCAAACCATTGGGCCCCCATGATCATTAGGCCCATTCTTGATATGAGTAGGCCATCTAGGCCCATCCTTGATATGAGGAGAATACATCATCATAATATATACACTTAGTATAGTTTCATGATCCATGCTCATGTGCATCATATGTATGCTTGATATGAGGAGTGATTGATCATAGCACATGCCATTGGGCAGATTATTATGGACTCCCTGATAGGAAGAGTTGCCCACATGAGCGCGCAGTACACGAAAGATTATTGCATGACTGGATAGTAAGATTCATGCATCTCGCATTGTGTGATATGATTTTTGTATGCCCTAACGATATCAGAGCCATTGCCTCCACAAGCACATCGTGGATGGTAGGATTGGACACTAAAAATATTGTTACTAGCATCGGGGCGCCATAAATGTCCCTGAGTAAAAATCTCTAAACTTGATGATATCAGATGATGACTCCAATATCGAGACTGAGTGGATACATGAGCACATGAGGGTCGTATACCAGTAGGCTACGTCTCCCAGTGTATCATGGTCGGTTGGAAGGGGGTGTGGCCTTATCCACCCTAGGGTAGGGGGCAATGTCAGGCTATGTCTGACTAGCTTGTAAATGGGTCTGCTATCGATGGGCTGGGCTGATATTGGTAGGTCGATAGTGAGGTCTCTTCCAATTGTATGGTTGCATGTCCAGTGGGCAGAGATATGGTGTATAGTATACTAGACCCCATTGATATATATATATATATATATATATATATATATATATATATATATATATATATATATATGTTTCAGAGATAAATTGTATTGATATGAGGATTCAAATGAGAATTTGTACGCTTGAGTTGCACCTCGCATATGACATTGGCCCTGTAGGCCTCGCATTGCATGGCCTTGGTATGGCCGGTAGCATTCATTCCTTATATCTCATAACCTTGGTACAACTGATGACATTCATGGACTTACCAATTTTTGCATTACTCTGATATTGCATACTTGCATTGCTACCTTGCGCACTCAGTTTCACCACCCTCTTAGATTTTTATAAGCTTATGCACGATAGATGCGTGCAGGTGATGCCAGGGCACAGTTGTAGCTGAGCAGCAGCATTGAGATTGGAGCATGTACCTGTCTTATGGAGCTTCTGTTTTTATCATTGTATTTCCCTTTATGCGCATTGTACTCAAGTTTTGATCATAGTGGATTTATGTGATGATGTTCTCATTATTATCCATGGATTATGCTTATAGTTATGCTTATTATGAATCAAATTCATATTCAAAATCCTCCTTGTAGAATTCCAGGATCGGAACCTGGTATATGGCTGCCAGAAGCCGAGAATGAGGTACTACGGAGTCTGTCGGCGCTGGATTCAGCGATCAAAAATTTTGTGAGCTTGGTTTCTGAGTTTGGGGCGTGACACTATTGATAGCCGAAGACCCTCAAAAACTCAAGACTTACGGCAAACAAGGCTGAAGTTACGGTGATCAAGGCATGAAGTCATAAGTAAATTGAAGCATTCCGTGGTATCCCAAACTTAGACCCACCATAAAACCAAAGCACCCTATTTTAACCTCAAGATGGTCTCCAAATCAAATAGGTAAAAATCACTTTAAATCATTAATGCCTTAGAACAAAATTAGAAAATTTTTAATAACTTGTAAAGGCATTTTAGGGAATTTTCAGTCTAACCTGGACACAATTCAGTTCAACTAAAATGGACCAAAATAATCCAGTGAGTGAAAAGGTTAAGCTAAACATCCTATAGGGTGGGGGTGAATAGGACTATGTCAAATTAAAATAAATGAAGAATATAAAGATAGATATCACAATAAAAAAGGAAAGAAGCACACATAAATAGCACCCTTAAATGCACTAGTCTTGAGAGGTTGATACAAACTTAGTTCTAAAGACAACCTAACACCAAAAACCAAAGGCTTATGACAGAACAACCTTACTAAAACATTTATAAATATTAAAAACCCAAACCAATAAAGAGGTAAAGAAAATAAACTAAATTATTACAACATTCACCACAAGTGCATAAAATAAATTACACCATTCACCACAAATGCTCAAAGTAACTTACAACATTCACACACATAAGCATATTCACTCATTCACCACAACTCCAGGAATTATAGTGGTTCGTTTGTGTGTACACCAACTATTAGAAAATAGCCACCCAACTACTCTACTCCCAATATCCACATCCACAGTATATTCGCTTTCACTATTAAAAAGGTTTTCTAAGGTTCACCTTAAAACTTTCACAATTGTGTTTTAGTTGGGCTTACACAATTACAAAAACCCCACACTCTGAAATTTTCTCAATTACCTCAGACAAAACCAAAAATAAGATTCTCCTGGCATAGCCTCACATACCAAACCACAAAAGATATACAAAATATAAATGGTACTTATTTAGAAATTCTCCTTTTGAAGAAGCTCGGTTAAACCAATCCAATGTAGACGAAGATGTTCAATGTCCAGTCTCACAGATGAAAAAGTTCTAATTCTAAAGGATTTTTAATTAAGTCAACCTGGGCTAGCTTGATTTGATTTTGATCTCAAGAAAGGGTAAAACACAAATCCCTTCTGAATGTAAGATTGGAATGAAGATCACAAAATTAAATTATAAAAGCTAATAAAAAGAATCTAAAATGAGCACAATATAACTTAATAAAATCACAACCTTATCTCTCAGAGTGGTGTCTTAATTTAGCTTTGAATGAATGAAAAAAATCTAAAATTTGTGCTTTATTTATAGGTGAAAATACTGTTCACTCGACTGGCCCAAGGGTTGGTTCGACTGGTCAAAGGACCAACTACATTTCAAAATTTCTAACGCGATAAGATAAGATCGTTACTCGACTGGTTGAGTGGCCTGCTCGACTAGTCATGTAGGACCAGAAAATCTCACTGGACTTTGAGTCGAGCACTGCACGACTGGTCGAGCACTGTTCACTCGACTGGTCGAGCAGTTTCTAGGACTAGTCGAGAGTCCAACAGAAAATTTTAAAAAATTACAACAAACCTTGGATTGGTCGAGAAAACTCTTAGATTGGTCAAGCCAGTACTTGGACTAGTTGAACAAGGACTAAGACTAGTCGAGAAAATGACCTATAAATATATGAAATGACCCACATAAAATATGCAATGAATATGACTGAACCTATGGTCAATCTAGGGTCATCCATACCTTGTTTGTGAGTTGGAACAATTGAAACATTATTTACTTCAGAACCTTTAATTCTTATGTTATGTGAAGCTTGAGTTCCATCTATTGAACTTGAGTTCTTGAACCTTAGTTCTTGAATTTGAGCTTGAAACCATGAACTTCAACAATCTTCTCTTCAACTTGAAAATATAGACAAGTTTGACGAAGATGCAGACAACTTTAAAATGCACAAACCTGATCAATTCAACTCAAAGCATGATACAAATTCTAAATGGTTTGGCACAACAAAATTTAACAACTCCTCGGGTACTAGATTTATAATATAACATTTACAGTGAGCATAAGAGAAAATCAACAATTTTTAGTCAAACCTTATGAAAAATCAGCTCGATCCATTCTGATTGAAAATCCCATTCTATTCGACCGAGTGATGTTTTAATTTAAACCAACCTTATTTAAATGATTTTTAACTCGCAAGTATACGAATCAGATGTAGATATGGTACGTATTACGAGATCGTTCCCACGAGGACTAGTTGTCACAATTTAAAATTTAAGGCTCTTCTTAACTAATCCAACGAATGGTTTAACAAACTATTAAGTAAACTAGCACAAATCTATGGAAAATAACTACGAATAATAATGAGGAAGATCCAATCAAGGAGGAGACTAGGACTTTCGAATCCACTCCTAATTATCCTAACCTTTGTTTTACCTGTTAATTCACCCTAATTTAGATTGATATAAATTTAATAAACAAAGCACATCCTATATCCTTGGTCAGGCACACAGAATGTATAATCCTTTAGAGCATATGGATCACATCTTTCCATCCATGCTCAGGCATGGAGAGATGTAAATCCTGTTTCTTCCTCTATAGAAAACTTGTTCATAGTCAGACACAAGCACCTAGAGTAATATTCCAAACAACATCCATATCTAGACTGTGGTCGAGCTCATAGAATGGAGAAGCATAAAAATTACAGTTAAGCACACTAGAAAAAGAAACAAATCAATCAAATCAAGATGAAATCAACACATAACAAGAGTTATTCAAATTAGGGGCTTCATCTCAGCCCTAGCTAAGGAAATTAGCAATCCATAAATCCAAATAACAAGAAGGAAAAGTAAGATTGAGAAAGGAAAAACATAAGGAATCTGATTTCTTTCTTCCTCTCTCTCTCTCTCCTCAAGCCCTGGATCTGCTCTTGCTTTCCTTTACTACTGAATCTTCTTCTTTGAATCAACTCTCCCCTTGGCTGTAGATCTGCTCCTAGCTATCTCCCTTTCTCTTTCTTTCTTCTTCTCTTTATAGCCAAAGGGAATCGGTCGGTTTGTATCTATGCACAAGGCTAGAACTTTTCGCACAAGGGTGCCGTGTTCGGACGGAAAACGGACTCTCTTCACATAGAGTATAGCAAAAACGTGAATCAACTTGCATTTTTCCTGATTTTTAGGATGGTACACGGCCTCACGTTGTAGTTTAACTTCATGGTTAAGGTCAGTTCTTGCCAGAGCTTCATCTGGATGGTCCGGATCTTCGATCTGATGACGATCACGAATGTCGTGGGGCCCACAGCTGTCGGATTTCGCGGACGTGCAAACAGAGCTTCCGCTCTTGCGCTGAGATGATGGCAGGGCCCATTATCAGGATTTGTTGAGAAATCTATACCGTTCATTCAAATTGTGGCGAAAAATCAGTAAGAAATGGATGGTTTTATATTGGGTTTGGCGTGGCCCACAAAAATCTTGTTTCACCGTCCGAATTGCATTCAACGGCTTGGATCATCCGATGGCTTGCATGAGGGAGAAAGGGCACCTAGGTCTTGATAAGATGAGATGTGTGAGTCTAATGAACGGTCCGGATCGGACCTTTGATGCACAGTGGTGGCCCACTAGACCCAATCGACGGCTCTGTTCAACAACAGGGAACAGCAATTGCCGTTTGAGAAATTTTCGGTCAAGAGATGGTTTGACCGTCTCTGTGTAGCCGTGCGCGGCTAGTGTACTCGCACCCTATGCACACCTAACTTCAGGTGGGGTCCTCTGTGATGTTTACGAGCAATCCAATCCATCTATTCATTTTCTCAAACTATTTTATCCGTTGATACCAAAGTTGAGGTAGTTCCAGATATCAGGTGGGCCCCAAATTGAAAATTAATGGGCTGATCTATCTGTTGGCCCACTTCCTGAGATATTCAATGGATGAAATTTAATATGTACGGTTAATTTATGGCCCTCATCACATGTATGAAGTTTTGAGTCAATCGGATAGCGAAAACCATGTGATCTTGCATTCTGGACAAATTTCATGCCTCTTTAACGTGAACGGCTTGATTTCCTTGGGTCCCTGGCGTGTAAATCCATTGATCCTTATCCTCTGGAGTCCGTCCCTTACTCTAGAGACCTCAGAGCGTTAGATCTATGCTTTTAATCTCTTTTTCAGTCCACGCTCCTGGTTACTACCTGCAACAAAAACACATTTAAAATATGACATTAAACATTATCATATACGTCAAATTAGGTATTTATCGGGGTCTGATATGCAATATTTGACCCTCATCACCGAGATTAGCCAATTTTTTCCAATAAGTTACTAGACTCTGCTTTGACATTTTCTGTTGAACCGGACTTGTTTAGGTGCAACCGAAAAACTAGCTATTTTATATATATTATATAAGCTATTTCTATATAAAGGATTGGGTGGAGCTTTTGTAAGTTGATGGGAATTTGATAATGACTTGTCTAGGTGTATTCCTCTTATTCTCTCTTTAAAATCAAATCTTATTGAGTACATGTCTTCTTCTTCGTGTTAAATCACATTTATAAGCATTCAAAGCTCTGATTCAAGAAGAACATGAACTCTAGTATTCTCTAAAGGCTTGAGATATTCTTAATAGGAAAATCATTTGTCAAATAGCCTTAGAATGCATGTTTAGGTGAATCCTTCCCCATATCCTACAAAGCCCTAAACGTAGGAGATTCACCATCCATTATCCCTATACCTTGGCACTACATTGAAAGATCGACTCAAGGTTGTTGATCAATGGAGTTAAAGAGAAGTTGATTCAAGTGAAGACAAGCATATCAGATTTTGTTATCAAAGGGGCTCATCCATCTAGTAAGAGTACTTTGAGTCCATTTCTTACACTCACTTCTTGTGGAGATTTAGGTTTCAAGTTTGAAGACCCAAACTCACTTGTAAGACCTTGTATAGGCCTCCTATGGGAATGTACGTAATTTGTTCTTATGTAGGACTAATCGAGAGTTTTTGACCCAAACTCGTAAGACCTTGTGTAGGCCATCAATGGGTTAAAACATGTAGGTCCTTGTGTAGGATGCATTATTTATGATGAACCTATTTTAAAACATATAAGATAACAAAATCCAAAAAACTTGAGTTTGAGTTCATCTTATGAGAGTGGAGTAGGCGAGTACCCGAACCACTATATATCGTGTGCAATGTGAAATGATTCTTTTCCTATGCTTTATCTCTATTTTTTTAATTTTTTTTTATGAATGATTGAATAAATGAATGGTATGTTAGGTGTTTGAATCATTTCTTAAGTAGATATATTCTACTCTCTTTGTAGACTTATGTTGTATGTAAGTTGAATATTTAATTGTCTATGATCCTACACATACTAGACTGTGTTTAATGCGGGCTATTTTGTTTTGATTAATTAAATTTAAAAAGGTTCTATTCACTTTCCTATGACTTAAACGTAATCCCAAGCTTATACCTTAAGAGGTATTAATATAATACCCATAATTTTAATTAGTATTAGAGCAGGTTCCACTTTAAGGGCTTAATCGCTTAAAGTGAGATAAGTGGGAGCTTGAAAATGTGTCTAGGAACGAAGAGAGTTTAGTTTCTAGACCCTCATATTTTCATGGGTCTAATTATGCTTATTGGAAAGTTAGGATGATGATATTTCTTATATCATTAAATCCCTCAATTTAGAAAATAGTTGAACAATGTTGGCAAACACTCATTGAACATGTAGTGAGAGAAGATGCTATCATCACAATATCCAAACCTCAAAGCACAATGGACATATTATGAGAAAGTAAGAAATGACTATGACGTGAAGGCCCTTCATGAAATTTACTATGTCATTTCCCAAGACGAATTCAAAGCTTCAGCTCATAAGGAAACGAGCATAATAAAACGCTCAAAGCTTCAACTCTTGACCACTTAGTTTGAAAACATCAAGATGTAAGAATATGAAACATTCATGGAGTTTTACATAAAACTAAGGGATATTTGTGACTTTATATTGGGTGTAGGTGAAAAAGTTCCGGAACCTCGCATTTCTAGGGAAATTCCTAGATCACTTCCGAAGTGTTTTACCTCCAAGATAACATCAATTGAAGAATGTAGATACAGTGACAATATGAAAGTAGAAGAACTTATAGGTTCTCTATAAACCTTTGAACCGCAGTTGAAGACTCCCTTAAAATCCAAAAACACTGTCTTAAAGTCTTCCCATAAGAAAAATGATTCTAAAGAAGACAGTGATGAAGAAATGACTCTTATGGCTAAAAAATTTAGAAAACTCTTCCATAAGAGAAAAGAAAAGAACTTCAACAAGAAGGGAAAAACTTTTGATTTAAAATGCTTAATAGGTAAATTAGTATTGCATGTGATGTAAGATAGCACGGCTATGTGTGGAAGCTTGGCGGAGCTAAGGAATGAAGGATATATCCTAGAGAGGGGTGAGTAGGACCAAATAATTTTTTTGTCATTTAAAACTCAATTGCTTAATTAAACTAATATGTCAATTTAAACTAAGTAAAGCAATTCAGCACTAAGGCTTCTAAGCCAATAGTTTGTCCAATCATATAAACTATAATAAATATGTCATTCAAGCAACTAGTCTATATATAATAGTGTACATGTGTGTCTGGGATGTGCTAACTATTAACTCTTAGCATTCATTTAATCATGCATAAATATAATTCACTAATTAATCATATAAACATAATTAAATAAGTGCTCAAAAGACAATCCCAAGTACGATCATGTATAGTGGTTCAGTTACCCTACTACACTTCCGGGGTATGCACTCAACCGATGAGTATATCGGATTTCACAATCAAATGTTTTTAAATCAGGTTCACATCTTACCTTTACAAGCGTACACTCCCTCTAGAGGCCTACAAAAGGACTTACCCACGCACTCACTTGTGTCTATAGCCTATGCAAGGACTTACCATGTACACACCCATGTCAGTGACCTATGCAAAGACTTACCCATGTATATACCTGTGTTGGTGGCCTACACAAAGACTTACACACGTACTCACCTGTGTCGGTGGCTAGACAGTCCTACACAAGAACTTATATGGGTTTTGGTTATAGACTCAATACTCAATACCATATAAGGAAGGAGTGTGTGAACTCTTATAATTTGACAACTTGTCAGATTGAGAATTTTTGTAGCACCTTCTTGGGTTGCTTAATTGATGCTTTCCCATATGTCGATCAGCTTCCCTTTTGCTCCCTCAATCATTGATGCTGATGCTTTGACAATGCGTCAGTTCTAAGATCAAATATCTTGCATGCAATGCTCCATTAAGGTGACCAAGGTGATAGGAGGTTGGTAAAATCTCGTATAACTTATGAAAGGTTGTTATCCTAAGGGATTTACCTAGATGGGTCTTCTAGTAAGTTTAGACAAATGATATGCTAATAGATGTTAGGTCTAATCTCTAAAAAATGGAGGAATTTAATCTCATCTTCAAGGTGGAGGTTGGAATCCTCATAAGAGTGTTAATCCAAATGATGATGATTTGCAACTCATTGGTTTAGAGGATTAGGATGAGAGATATGAATATGAAATCATATAGATTTCTATTACATCGAAAACCCATGATTTTGCATAAGAATCGAATGTCATTTTATAAGAAATTGATTTACAATGGCTATAAAACGGTTAGTTAACGACTTTGTCTATAAGATCGAAAGGTCCGATAAAATCAAAGTCCTTTGATAGGATCGACCCATCTATTGATCCCATCGAGAAAATTTAAAATTATCTTTGTTGGTTATTGACTCATTCTTCAATTGGATTGGGTGGCCCTTCAATTCCATCGAGTCCTATCGACAACCTATCAATGAGATCAAGGACCATTAAAAAAATATTACTTTGGACATAATTTTATAGCTATTTAACACATCTTCTAGCCATACTTATTATGTTCCAATTAAGCTTCTAAGGCTAATGGATGTTCAATAAGTTATATCTATTACGGTTTGGATTATCTAGAGGTTATGAGGTTGTGTTGGTCAAGGTTAAGGTTACCAAGGTACCTCATTTACTTGTTCTTTACTCCTTGATACTCCACATCCTCTTTTTCTTTGGTCTTCAACTTCTAAGGGTTCAACCAACTACATGACACATGGACTCACGTGAATGCCAAACAAGGTACACTAATAATCTCCCCCTTTGTCAATTACATTACAAAAACCTTACCTAGACAATTTCATGGTCCATACCAACAAAATACTAAAAAAAACCTCAAAATATTACATGTCAAATAAAAAATATTTACAACTCAATACACTAAGACATGTAACATGCACTTCTCCCCCATAATTGACCCCATACTTCATCAATCCTTACATAGAATAAATAATACTCTAAAACAAAATTTATTATTTTGGTGGGAGTTGATCTTTCTCGTCCTTTTTGTCAGTATTTGACAAAGAGTTAGTTCAATAGATAAACCAACAAAAACTTAATTTGGAAAAATAAGGAAATTAATGGTTCATATAAATATTAAAACATAGAGCATGCTTATTATAGTTATTCAAAAGATATATTAATTGAATTAGGAATAATTAATTATAGTCTATGCTAAAACATATAATACCAAAATTAAGCAACTTTAAAACATTAAATATAAAAAAACAAATGAGGCTATAATCCTCGAATATGCTTATTAAGCACAAGATGTGCCTAAGTATGATTTTCCTATATGCTCATAGTGATGCTGAAATCCTTAAATTTAATAATTTGCACTCATAAACCTTTTAAGGTCACCCATTTCTCTTCACAACTTACTTGAGTATGAATTTTCTAGGACCCAAACTATATTCGAGAGGGGGAATGATTTTTCTAGATTCATCTCCCTTAGGTGATTTACTAGTTGGAGATGTATGTTCAGTAGGAGATTTATGTATGTGAGTCCTACCTTGATTATTATTGTCACTGATTATCCTTGATTTGGATTTTTCATTAAGACGGGTAAATAGTTTAAGTAACATTTTCATCTGATCGGTCTTTTTAGGAAGGGTTGGAAACTCTCTCTTTTTTGGCGATCCTTTAAGGATGCTTCTAAATTGGTGTGTCAATTTCTCAATCATAAAGAATATATCACTTTGATTTGAGAGTGAGGTGGATTAGGCCATTTTTAAGATTAAACATTCAAATTAAAGGTGTCTAACATCTCCACAACTATGGCACATAGGAGAAATTATTGGTCTACTTCCATAGGTAGAAGGATTACCGAAGAGGTAAAGGCAAATATATGACTATTAAGTTCAAATAATCTATTATCCCCAATAGGCTTGCCCATATTAGATTTACTAATTAGTTCATGTTCTAGGGTAACCTTATTTTTTCCCTTATAGGTGGACTTCATTCATAAGCCCCTTAGATCAATTCAAGGCAGTTAAGGCCTCTAAGAGCTACCTTCTCTAATACCAACTGAAACTACATATGGTTAAAGATACCACGACTACGTGTGGAAGCTTGACAGAGTTATGGAATGACGGTTGTCCTAAAGGGTGATTAGGACCAAATAAATCTTTTCCTAATTAATCATACAATTACTTACTTAAACTAATATGCCAATTTAAACTAAATAAAGCAATTTAACACTAAGGCTTCCAAGCCAATAGTGGGTTCAATCACATAGACTACAATAAACATGTTATTCAAACTACTAGTCTATATATGATAGTGTATATGTGTATATGGGATGTGCTAACTATTAACTCCTAGCATTCATCTAATAATGTGTGTATATATATATGGAGGAATGCTTAGCTATGCACCGGTTCGCACGTCATTACTAGTGAACCTTGCTATCAACCATTGGATAAGGCCGATGGTTTGGATGAAAGCGCTCTTAGCACGAATTTTCTTCTGTCGCACGCCTCTTCACAATATTCTCTAACTCTCCGAAGGATGTGGCGAATGCCTTTTCACATGAAATTCTTCCACTAGGATGTTAGCTAGGTCACACCAAGATGTTAATGATAAATCCATGTCGTCCATACATTTTTTAAAATAATTTTATGGTATGAACCCAAAACTGAGGTAGATCAAAATCTCAAGTGGGCCACACAGTGTTGATTGAACTCTCACTATTAAAAACTTCGTTAGGCTACCAAAGTTTTATATCAAGCGAATATTTATTTTTTTCCATCATCCAGGTTTGTATGACCTAATCTACAGGTTAGAGTCAAATAAATATCATGGTGGGCCCTAAAAAATATTTAACGGTGAGAATCATTATCACTGCTGCTTCCTGTGGTGTGGTCCACTTGAGATTTTGATCTACCTCAGTTTTGGGATAATACCTTGAAATGATAAGAAAAAATGGATGGACAGGGAAGATTTCTCAAAGAACATCATGGTGGGCCCCACCTAGGTTTCCAGCATGTGAAAGACTTTCGTAAGAAATCCGCGTTCGAAAAAACCGCGCTGCAGATTTCTTGTGAAAGCCTTTTGTGCACTGGAAACTTAAGTGGGACTCACTGTGATGTTTTTAAGAAATACAATTGGTCCATCCATTTTATGAGATCATTTTAGGACATTTGTACAAAAATGAGTCAAATCTAATACTCAAGTGGGCCGAAAACGTGAAGATTAAACTTACACAGTTGAAATATTCATAGGTCACAAAATTTTTAAATCAGGATAATATTTGTGTTCTCAGCTAATCCCAGTAGGAATGATTTTATGAATGGTATAGATGGCATGTAAACATCCATGTCGACCCCAAGGAGGTTTCAACGGTAGGAATTTCCCTACCCCCTTTTCCTTCAGTACGACTCGATTAAATATTGTATCCTGCTCACTTTTGGTCTACAATCTTAAAATGAGCTCAAAAAATGGATGGATGGGATAAATTTCTCACAAATATCATGGTGGGCCCCACCTAGATTTTCAGCGAACTTAGCAAGAATCTAGACGTCCTGGAGGGGAACGGGTTGGCTACTCCCCTGCCACCATCCCCGTGGCTAGTGGTTGGTGCTCTGTGGGCCCCACCATGATGTATGTGCTTCATCCATTCCGTTCATCCATTTTTACCGATCATTTTAAGGCTCGATCTAAAAAAATGATAGGAATATAAATCTTAGGTGGAACACACCACAGGAAAACAATAGTAATTGGATATCCACCATTAAAATCCTCCCAAGGCCCACTATACTGTCTATTTGACATTTAATGTATTGATTAGGTCATAAATACCCAGATGAAGGGAAAAAAATAATGATTAGCTTGATCCAAAACTTTTATGACTGCCAAAAAGTTTTGAATGGTCGACGTTCATTCAACACAGTTTCTTGTAATGTGGCCCACTTGAGATTGGGATATACCTAAGTTTTAGTCTCATACCATAAAATGATATATAAAATAGATGGATGGAATGGATGAAATACATACATCATGATGGGCCCACAAAGCACCGACCATAGCCATTGGCTGGTGGCAGGGGAGTAGCCAGTCTGTTTCCGTCTCGGAGGGGCGCGGATTGGATACTGATAAGGTCAATAGCCAAATCGTTACTAAAGTGACGTCACCAAGCTTTGTGGACCCCACCACGAAGCATGTGTTATATCCATACCGTCCAACCATTTGTAGAGATCGTTTTATGGCATTACAAAGAGAATGAGATAGATCAAAAGTTCAAGTGGACCCCACCATAGAAAATAGTGGGGACAGTGACATCCACCGTTCAAAACTTCTTAGGGGTCACAATAGTTTCCAATGAAGTTGATATTTTTGTTTTCACTTCATCTATCTCTATGTTAACTTATGAATAGGATGGATATGAAAAATACATCACTGTGGGCCCTATAAATGTTTCAACGATGGGTGTGACAGCTGCCTGTGGTGGGTCCACTTGATATTTAGATCTATCTCATTCTCTTTGTAATGCCATAAAATGATCTCTACAAATGGTTGGACGGTATGGATACAATACATGCTTCATGGTGGGGTCCACAGAGCTTGATGACGTCACTTCAGTGGCGATTTGGCTACTAACCTTGTCAGTATCCAATCGGCGCCTGTCTTGGAGGTAATCGCGTGCGTCATCAGGGAACGCGAATTGGATATTGACAGGTTGAGTGGCGAGACTCACTACTGAAGTGACATCACCATATTTTGTGGCCCCACCATGATGTATATGTTATATCTTCATACATTTGGAGAGATCATTGTAGGATATGGCCCAAAGAACGAGGTAGATCTAAGGCTAGGGTGGACCCCACCACAGAAAACAACAGTGAGAGTGACGCCCACCGTTGAAACCTTTAAAAGGTCCACCATGATTTTTATTTGAGATCTAATTTGTTCATGTGTTAATGTAGACATGAAAGAAGGGAAAACACAAATATTAGCTTGATCAAAAATTTTTGTGGCCCTTAGAACTTTTTAATGGTGGGCGTCACTCTCCCCACTATTTTCTATAGTAGGGTCCTTTAGATCTTTGGATTTGACTCATTCTTTGGATCATGCCCTAATATGATCTCTCCAAATGGATGGGTTGTGTAGATACAAAACATACATCATGGGTGTGGCCCACAGAACTTGGTGACGTCACTTCATTAGGGACTCTGGCTCCTCAACCTGTCAGTAGATAAGTCGCGCACGTCGTTAGGGAGGTGAGGGACGCAGATTGCGTCCTACCTCCGCCCGTCTCTTAGAACAGGGGGGAGCTTTGACTGGCCACCATGATGTAGGGGTCTTATCCACACCATCCATCTTTTTTTTCATCATTTTAAGCTATTTGCCCAAAAATATGGTAAATCCAAGACAGATGTGGGCTACACAGTGGGGATTAAACCCTTACTGTTGAAAAATTCATGGGGCCAAAGAAGTTTTGAATGGAGCTGATATTTGTGTTTTCTCTTCATCCAGATCTATGTAACTTTATGAATAGGTTGGATGGCAAATGTAAACCATGATGGGCCCTAGAAAGTTTTCAACGGTGAGAATTATTATCAATGCGGTTTTTTTTTAAAACGCGGATTTGCTTTGAAAGCCTTTTGCGTGGTGGAAACCTAGGTGGGGCCTACCATAATATTTTTTTGAGAAATCTACCCCATCCATCTGTTTTTTCTTATCATTCTAGGGCATTATCCCAAAACTAAGGCATATCCAAATCTCAAGTGGACCACACCACATGAAGCAGTGGTGATAATGATTCTCATCGTTAAATATTTTTTAGAGCTCATCGTGATATTTATTTGACATCCAACCTGTAGATTAGGTCATACAGACTTGGATGATGGAAAAAAATAAATATTAGCTTGATCCAAAAATTTGATAGCCTTAGGAAGTTTTTAATGGTGAGAGTTCAATCAACACTGTGTAGTCCACTTGAGATTTTAATCTACCTTAGTTTTGGGTTCATAACATAAAATTATTTTTAAAAATGTATGGATGGCATGGATTTATCATTAACATCTTGGTGGGACCCAATTGGCATCCCAACGGAAGAATTTCATGTGAAAAGGCTTTCACCACGTTCTTTGGAGAGGTAAAGAATATGGTGAAGAGGCGTGCGAGAGAAGAAAACTTGTTCTTTTAAACTCGCACTAAGAGTGCTTTCATCCAAAACCATCGGCCTTATCCAACAGTTGATAGCAAGGTTCGCACGTAATGACGTGAGAACGGGTGCATAGCTGAGCATTCCTCTCTCTCCCTGACTCTCTCTCTCTCTCTCTCTCTCTCTCTCTCTCTCTATATATATATATATATATATATATATATATATATATATATATATATATATATATATATATATATATATATATATATATATATATATATATATATATATATATATATATATACTGATCAATCACATAAGCATAATTAAACAAGTGTGCAAAAGATAATCCCCAACATAAGCATGTATAATGGTTCAGTTTCCCTACTCCACTCCCGACGGACGTTGTCAACCCATGAGTGTACCGGATTTCACTATCTGAGACTTTAAATTAAGTTCACCTCTAACCTTTACAAGCATACACTCCCACCGGAAGCCTACGCAAGGACTTATCACGTACTCACCTATGTCAATGGCCTACATAACAACTTACAATGTACACACCTCGACAACCTACATAAGGACTTACCCACGTACACACCTATATTGATGACCTATATAAGGACTTACCCATGTACACACCATAGTAATTCCCTACATAAGAACTTACACATGTACTCATGATCGGACCCAAGGGTTAACAACCCCAAGTGCAGGGCTACAATGTAGTAATAACTTGATGAGACCGAGCTTAAATCTACAGGGAATGAGAAATATAAATTAGAACTAATCTAACAGTAAAGGTTTTTCTGGGTTTTCAATCTAGTGATTAGGTAAAAGGGTTTTAAAATAAATAAATAAAAGACTAAGGGTTCAGGAGTCTACTCATGGTAATTGATTCAATGTATATCTCAATTGGAATTGAACTTCTATCATATCCAATCAGAAGATAATTCATTTAAACCATTCATTAACACCAATAAGAATATGATTTCAATTAAACGATTCTCTCATGAAGCACTCAGATATCGATCAAAATTATTTCAATTGATCTACTGTCGCCTAAGGGTGCTTTAGATGATTTTTTCTTTCTTTCTTTTTTACACACGCACACACACCCCCACACACTCACGCCTTAGTGGGATTTCACCACCTATGGGTACTTGAACCCTTGACCAGGTGTTGAAACTCCTGAGAGTTTACTACCAAAGCAAGAGTAAGGACCCCTTTGTTTCCATGCGATTGATGTCCGAGTGCTTCATTGTACCCAGAGTGCACAACAAATCTAGAAATAAATAACTTAAATACTCTAAACTAAATCCAAACTAAATCAATCTATTGTTATCATTCAAACCAATATTATTGAATCCAATAAACTAAATATTGTAATTGAACTACAAGCTTCATCCCTTAGCAGAAGCTACGAGATTAGCCTAACATGCCTAACATCTTAGAAAGAAAAATAAAAGAAAAAATAAAAATACAAACTAGAATTGAGGGGAAGAAGAAGGATAGCTCCGTGGAAGCTTCACCACTCCTAGGTCTTTCTCTAAAGCCTTAATTAGTACTTTGGAAAGCTTAAAACATCTATTTAAATAGAAAAAATATATACCGACTTGGAACCAACTTCAAATTTACACACTTTTGTTACACTTTGGTCATAATAATTGTAGAATTCAATTGCACTAAATATCACTTTCGTCATACAGAATTAGTCTCTCGGTTGCTGTTGGGACTTAAATATTACATATTATCCCCTATTTATTACTTAGTTTTATGAACATGATAATGTTTAATGTTATATTTTAATCATGTTTGTGTTACAAGGTAAATTTAAGAGCTTGGACTGAAAAGAATGCTAAAAGAATGGATTTAATGCTCAAGAATCACCAAGCCAATGATTGGATCTTAGAAGACCAAGAATAAAGAATTCACATACCAAAGATCCAAGAAAACCAAGTCAAGAATAAAGAGAATTAAAGTTTTGAAGTGAATTTCTGTGATCCTCGACTAGTCCTGGCTTTGCTTCGACTAGTCAAGGCTCCTGCTCAACTAGTCTTAGCTCCTATTCGACTTGTCCTAGCTCCTGCTCGATTAGTCAAAGAATCCTCGACTCGAACTCCAATAACAAGAACTTTTAAATTTCAGTCACCCTCGACCAATCGAAGGTGACCCTCGACTAGTTGAAGGTTATCCTCGACTAGTCGAGGGTTACGCAGATTTTGTGTGGACTGAAAAAATTTGATGCGATTTCTGAAAATTTTCAACTCGGTGCGAAAGGAGGTGATGCACAACTATAAATAGGGGTCCCTAGGATGTTCCTAGTCATCTTATAGGGTTGGAGGAGTGGAGCAAAATGTTGGAGCCACCGTCTGGGAGTTTTTCTTCTTCTTTCTTAGTTGATCTTTTTGTTTTGTTTAAGAGTTTTTTGTTCAATCATGTCTATGAAGGCCTTTGCATTTGCACTACTTTCACTTTTTTGAACAGTTGTCCAAAAAGTATATGCAGTTTCTTTTAATGATGTGGTTCCGTCTTCAGCTACTACTTCCATCATAGGAGGTATCCATTTAGACACAGTGGCTTGCCACACACTTTCATTAATAGATTTGAGGAAGATCCTCAACTTGGCTTTCCAATATGAATAGTTTAAGCCATTAAAGGGAGGTGGCTTGGTAATGGATAAACTTTCAAAATTTGACATTTTATAGCTCACGATCTAACTTAAGGAGATAAATTCAAAAAATAAAAAGATCAACCCTCTCTAACACCACTTGAAAAGGAGAGCTAATGATATTTATTTTTATTTTTATTTTTATTTTTTTTGGGGGGGAGGGGGGGGACATAATCGAAATAAAAATGGAATATATAAAGAATATAGAATCTCAATCACCTAAGTATTGAAACCTTAATTCCAAATAATTTGTAAGACAACCTTCACCTAAAATATTAGGTAGGACAACCTTCTTTCACAAATGTCTTTAAAATCAATATTTCAAACTAGCAAGAGAAGATAAAATAATTACAAAATTCACCAAAAGAATGAAACAGATAACATTCACCATAAAAAAGAATAAAGCATTCACCACAGATGCACAAGGAGTTATAGTGGTTCGGTGCTTATAACAACCATACTTACTCCACTTCCAAAATTACTACCTTCGTAATTTTGGCTTTCACTATAACAAGGTTTTTACAGGTTTACCTTAACAACGTTATATAGTTCCTTCTAGTTTTCATGGGCTCACCACAATAAAAGCCTTTTTGTGATTTTCACGGGCCATCACAAACAAAAACTGACTTTATTATTTTCATGGGCTATCGCAAATCAACCCACTGAGATTTTCACAAGCTATCTTAGAAAAACCTAAAATAAAATATTGTAAAATACTTATCTTCAAACGTAGATTCGAAGACACAATAGAAGCTTGTAGTAGATGAACTTCTTTCTTGAATATAGAGGAGCTAATATTCACTTAAAAGAAAGAGTATAGGGTTCTATAGTATTTTGGAAATGAAAGATCCAAATGCTACTTGATTCAATTCTCTTAGATATTAAAGAGGAGTATAAATTACTCTTTAAAATAAGATTGAAATGATCTTGAGTAAGGGAATTTAATAAGCTAAAAATGAATTATAAATACCACATAATTAACTTGCCAAGGACCTGAGCTTCTCTCTATCCTGCAGAAGGTTTAGAGTGATTTTTCATTGTGATTTAGAATGAGAGAAGGCCTTTATTTATAGGTAAAGGGATTGAAAATTCAGCTAGCTTAAGAATAGCTTCGACTGGCCAGATTCCACCGGATACGTTCCAAAGGTTATCAGATTGTATGAGATATGATTTATCAAAAATTCGACTGGCTCGAGATGAAATTCGGCCAGCCAAATTTGCCAATCGACTGGCCAAATTCCCACAATTTTCAAAGGAATGCATTGCTGGAATTTAACCCTAACTTCATTCAGGCTGGTTGAATTTCTAGTTTGGCTAGCTGAACCAAAACTTAGGCTAGCCGAATTTTTAACAAAAATTGATAATCAGCCCCAACTTGAAGTTAGGTTAGCCAAGGGAGTTAGGCTGGCCGAAATCCATAGAAAAAACACTATTAAAAATCCAAAATCAATTAGACTTTTAGAAGTACCTAACCTGATGTCTTTCTAAGGTTATATCACTTGTATTTTAGCAAATACATGGGACTCGTGTTGAACTTGTCTTGAATTTGGGTGACGACAAGATGATATTGAGCTGATGTGGAGTAGTTGTGATTCTAAACTTGCGATCTGACATGTAACACTTTTGTCTTACAAAATTTGACAATTAATGTGTTAAACATTTAAGAACTTACAAAATATAGGCCCAAATTCATCAATGATGCAATCCTCTATTGTCCACTTGATCAGGTGTGTACATCTTAGATAATCAGAGTGCATCTTCATCGAGTCGGATCTCCTTTGAAGGTGGACTTGGTCTAATTCAAAAGAGATCTAGATTAGATAGTATTGAGGGTTAAATATTACATATTATCTCCCATTTATAACAAGGTTAGGGTTTTTTTTTTTTAGAAACTAACATTATTTTTTATTTTGTAGGATCCTAACATAGAACTCTCCAAACCGGAAAACTCTTTCTAACTTCTCCTCTACTTACTTTTCATATTATTGTAGGATTTTTCTTTTATTCTATTTTAGAATTAGATTCAAAATTAGGATTTCACCATGTATATGTAAGAATGGGAACGTCAGTATGCTGAGCTAGTTTTAGAGAATGTGAGAAATTATGAAGGGTTGTCAGATGATTATGTTAAGAAACAACCTATCTCAAAAATTTTCTAAAACCATTATTGAGAATCAACCAGAATACAATGCTCCACTGATTAAGAAGTTCTTATGCTATCATATGAAGGAGAATAATTACACCCTACAGATTAAGAAAAAAGTACATGATTGTTAGGGTTATCATAATTGTGGGAGTGAGAACTATTATTGTAAGGCCTGTATCCTAGTCCATACTGTTCCATCAACTCTCGTGATCCTTCTCTACGAATTCCGACAACCCGCGACCTATGATCAACGTTTGCACGTGACCCTAAGTCATATCCCCTAGATTTGAGTCAGCTTAATCCGAGACTTGTACCATTGCGACCGCACCATCGCCGCAGTTTCAATGTCGCGTCTTGCATACCGATCTGATACCCAGTACAGAAGATGTGGGCCCACGTTTATTTCAAAGAAACACCGTACATTTGTAATCCTAAGAGAATCTCTACCACATGTCTCATCAATCAATCAATCAATCACCTCATGTCAAGTACAAAAGCAACCCATGCTTTCTTTATCCACAAGTCAAGCAATCTATCCCAAAAGTGAACAAGCCTGTCACCTCACCCATCACTCTCTCTCCTTACAAACCCTCTCTCTCTCTCTCTCTCTCTCTCTCTCTCTCTCTCTCTCTCTCTCTCTCTCTCTCTCTCTCTCGCTCGCTCTCTCTCTTTCTCAAACACAAAAATTCCAACCAATAAAAATGGTGGATGTCCAAGCTATTCTATGAGAGAAAAGCGAGTGTTATGTGGCCCACTTTCTACCCCAAGATCTATCATCCTAGCCCTTCATTTCTCATCCTCTCCATCAAAATGAAGCATAAGGAGATCAGCGTTCCATCAGACCAAGAAGATTAAATGGTGAGTGTTTCTATAGGCCTAGATTTCATGTTTTTATGATTGGCCAAGTGAGGCTTACTGATTAATGTATAGATCTCATTTTGGACCCTATATGTGGCCGATGGTCCACCTTGATTCTCATGATCATTCCATGATGGGGCCATTCTCTATGGACCTCATCATAATGTTTACTTTCCTTACATAAATAAGGTCATCTAGACCTTGTATTTTGGTGGAAAAAGGATCTCCACCATTGATTTTTGATCGGTGGGTCCATATGTAATGAGACCCACTTGATGTATATTGTGATGTACGAAAGGGAGGGCCCATAGTGCTAGGATCCCTCCTCACTCGATCTCTCTCTTTCTCTCTCTCTTTTCCCTTGTTATTGGCCCCATGATATATGCAATTTATCCAAGATGTCCACCTTCGTGGGACCCACTTGATGGACATGTTAGATCTACCTCGTCCAAACCATGTTGGTCTTACCTTATGGCGATGGGAAAATAAAAATATTAGATTGATACAAATCAAGTGGGCCACATCAATGTGGGCCCACCTTGATAAATATGTCCACATCCAGCGTCCAGGGATGCTGGATGTTGTGAAGTGTGAACAAACATTGGGATGTGGTAATAATGCCTAGACGTTGAAAATAAAAAAATATATATGTTTGAATCTAAACTTTTTGGGTGGACTGGTCATGCAAGCCCCACCTTGATGCATTGATCTAATCCACACCATCCATCCCATTCCCCTACTCATTTTAGACATTGAGCCAAAAAACGAGGCCAATATGATTATCTGGCGGGCCATAGTATAGAAAACAATGATTTTCACCATTAAAATTCACTATGATATTTCTACACACCGAAACATGCTCATATTAGGCTTGATGGGTCCTTCTTAAGCCATAAAAACCAATGGCTGGGTCAAATTCCCCTGATGTAGGCCCCACGTATGAAAAACTGTGGAAAAACTTTTTTTCAAAAAAATAATGTATGCAGTGCCTGTTGCTGCTGAGCCTGTAACAGGACGCTGTGGCGATTGACGGTGGGTAGGGACATGGGTCCCCACCATGGGCCCCACTGTGATGTGTGTAGAACATCTACACCGTGCATTTGGTAGGCCCCTTCTTGCGGTGGGCCCCCTCTAAAAATCAACCACATATGGGACTCAAGTGGCCCATGTCATAGAAAACAGTGGGATTGAATGGCTGCCATTGAAACCCCTTTTGGGTAATAGAAGCTTTAGATCATTATGAAATTTATTTTTCCTCTTCATTCCGGTACGTGTGACCTTCTCAATGATTGGGTGGAAAATAAACTTTATGGTAGGGCCCACGTGGGACTCACTGATGTATGTATTGTATCCATAGTTTCCATTAGTGTGGCCACCAAACATGATGTATATGTTTTATTCACACTGTCCACCATCCAACACTGAATGATGGAGCCCTCTAATGTAAGTATTTTACCTACTCTGTCCAGTCCAGGGGACATGGACCCCACCTTGATGCATGTGCTTGGTTCTATGTTGTCCATCTCAAGGGTCCACCATGATGCATGTGTTGTATCCAACCGTCCAACCATTTGAGATATCATTTTATGGCAGGAGTAAGAGAATGGGTCAGATCTAAAGTTCAAGTGGACCCCCTAACCCCCACCCCACCATTGAAATAGTGGACAGTGACATTCACCGTTCAAAACTTCTTAAGGGCCACAGTAGTTCCGATCAAGCTGATGTTTTTGCTTTCACTTCATTTACCTTTATGTTAACTTATGAATAGGTCAAATCTCAAAAATACATAAGGGTGGGCCCGATTGATATACATGAAGCCCATTTGAATAATCCCATTTAATTCGGCCTGTTAATACGACCCGTTTGATATATTTGGGGCCCATTCGATGAGGCCCGATGTGATGTATTTGGGGCCCCTGGCTTGAGGCCCATTGTGATGTATTAGGGCCCATGGGTTGAGGCCCATTGTGATGTATTAAGGCTTGTGGGTTGAGGCCCGATGTAATGTATTTGGGGCCCATGGGTTGAGGCCCATTGTGATGTATTAGGGCTCGTGGGTTAAGGCCTATTATGATGTATTTAAGGCCCATGGGTTGAGGCCCATTGTGATGTATTAACGCCCGTGGGTTGAGGCTCATTGTGATGTATTCAAGGCCCATGGTTAAGGCCCAGTATGATGTATGTATGGCCCGTTAAGTTGTATATGAATCCCTTGTATGGGCCACCCCTTGGGAACAATGTTGGTTAAATGACCACATTGTTGGGTAATAATGGTTTAATATCCACATTGTGACCTTCCCTTAGGCCTTATTAGGCCCATTCTCATCATTCTCTTAATGGTTTAACCCAAATAAGTGGGCCCCATTCACCATGAACGGATGACTCTATGCTACCGGATTTGATATAACCGCGGCCGAGGGCCAATCTTTATATTATGGTTGATCAGCTGTTCATCTATGGACCCCGCCTTGTTTACGTGCTTGTTGTCGATGTCGATTATCGATTTTGATTATCGGTGCCGATTATCGATGCAGATTATCATTGTCGATTGTCGATACCGATCATTGGTGCCGATTGTCGAGGCCAATTCCTATTGTCGAGGATGATTCTGATTGTCGATGTTGATTCTGATTGCCGAGGCTGATTGTATAGGCCGGTTATCGATACCGATTATGAGTATGTGATAGCATAGCATCATGATACTTATACCTTGGGGCCCACTTAGGTGATGTATCTACCGCACCGTCCAGCATGGGATTGTGGGCCTGCCATGATGTACGTGTTTCATCCCTGCTGTCCACGTGGGACACAGGTGATGTATGTGCCTTATATCCTGACCGCCTATGGGACGTGGACCCCACACAAAGTATGTTTTATCCATAATGTCCGTGGGATGTGTGATCCGCCTTGATGTGTGATTTCATCCACGCCGTTCAGGGACAGGGGACCATCGTGATATATGTTTTATCCTTGTTGTCCATCAGTCTTCAGGGCCCACTTATTTTATGTGCAAGGCTCACCTGTGATGTATATTCGAGGCCCGATGTGATGTATTTATGACCCATGTACCGAGGCTCATTGTGATGTATGTGCAGCCCATGAGTGAGGCCCGATGTGATGTATTTATAGCCCATGTGCCGAGGGCCATAGTAATGTGTATTAGGCCCATGTTATGTGGCCATTATGATGCATATTAGCCCATGTCATGCGGCCCATTGTGATGTGTATTAGGCCCAGGTATGTGGCCCATTGTGATGTATTTATGGCCTGTTTGATGAGGTCCATTGTGATGTATTTGTGGCTCGTATGGCGAGAAGCTGCGGACCAATGTAGTGTGTGATTTCACTATAATGTATGTAATGATAATTATGTGGGCCACTGCTTGGGAGCGATGTTGGTTAAATAACCACATTAATGGGCAATAATGGTTAGATGTCCACATTGTGACCTTCCCTTGGGCCCATTGTGAGGCCCATTCTTATTTTGAGTAGGTTGTCTAGGCCTATCCTTGATATGAGGAAAGTACACCATTATCATATAACATGCTTAGTATAGCTTCACGACCCATGCCCATGCGCATCATATGTATATCTGATATGAGGAATGATTAATCATAGCACATGTCATTGGGCAGGTTATTGTTTAACTCCCTCATAGGAGTAGTTGCCCACATGAGCATGTGGTACGCGTAGGTTTGACGCATGACTGGATGGCATGACTCATGCATCTTGCATTTTATGATATGGCTACCATATGCCCTAGCAACATCAGGGTCATAGCGTCCACAGGCATATCGTGGATGGCCAGATGGGACACTAAAAATCTGTTCTACATGGGGGTATTATATATATCCTTAGGTGAAAGTCACAGAACCCTCTTGATTTCAGAGGTTACTCCAATGTCTAGACCGAGTGGATGCATGGGTGCATAAGGGTCGTATACCATTAGGCCGCGTCTCCCACTGTGTCATGGTCAGTTGGAAGGGGGTACAGCCTTACCTGCCTGAGAGGAGGGGGTAATGCTAGGCTGAGTCTAACCAGCTCAAGGAATGGGTCCACTATCGACGAGTCGGGCCCGATATTGACAGGAAGATAGTGAGGTATCTTCCACTCACCTTGTTGCGCACGATGGGACGGTAATCTGGTTTGGAGTGTAATAGACCCTGGTGATTTCCCAGAGAGTAACCGTATTGATATGTGGATTTATTGAGTAGGAATCACACATTAATTCATTCATTCACTATCCACTCAGGCTGATGGTGCGTAACTATTTATTACATATACCTTCGCATTACCAGGATTTTGGTTGGGCGTGTGACTAACCTAAGATTAGGAGTTTATCACATTGAGTCTGACTATCCAAATTTAGGTATGAGACTGATTTGGATAGAAGTCCCTTGTGGTGGACCCCGTAACCTGCGATACTGCATACTATCATCCCGACTTCACACTCCAACATGGTTATTCCATTTACAACACATATTACATTGCTTCCACAGTACTTAGCATTTTGGGTTACTATGTTTTTGTACTTATATGTCATAGAAAGACTTAGCAGGATTTACATATTGCATTGTACCCTTAGCATCTGATATTTGGCTCTCTTTGACTCCGCATTTGTATAGCTGATCTGTATTGCGTATTCTGATATGACTCGTGGACTTACCAGTATAATTTCGCTTGCTCTGATATTGTATCTTGTTAGTATTTCTGTTTATTCCATTGTATGATTTATGACATTGTATTGCATACTTGACACTTACCTTGTGCACACACTTTCACCACCCTCTACGCTTTCTACAAGCTTATGCACAATAGATGTGTGCAGGTGGTGTTAGGTTGTAGTAGTGTTGAGCTTGGAGTGTATAACAGACTTTTAGAGATTTGATTTTTGACATATGTATTTCCCTTTCAGCACTATATTTAAATGTTTATATTAGTGAATATGTGATGATGATGTTGTCTTTGTGATTTGGGTAGACTTGTGATTATGCTTGTTATGACATAAATGTACATTAAAAATTCTCCTTGTAGGATCCGAAGATCGGAATCTGGTGTATGGATGTTGGAAGCTGAGAATGGGGTACTACGGAGGCTGTCGGCACTGGACTCGGTGATCGGGATTTCTATGAATCTGATTTTTGAGTTTGGGGCGTGACAATTATTACTCATCAAACAAGAAGAAAACAATGAGAGATTATATTATGGGTGATAATATGTACTAACAACCATCAGACTCTCCCACATATGACCAGTACGACTATGATCAATGGAAACATCAACATTGGAGAGATGAACCAACAATTGATTATAGTGACTATTCTCTTAGATCCCCTACCTTTAAAATCCAACCAGAAATGATCCAAGAGGATTCATGTTTGAATTTCACGGACTATCAAGAGCAGTTTAACCAACTTGTCGCAGGCATAATGAAATCATTAGACGCGATTGAATTGTGCCTCGATAAGGTTGAAGAGGCTAGGTTATCACAATCTCAACCCAATCTAGAAACACAATGCGAGGATAGTGATCCTAAATCACTTGTGCAGAGTACTAAAATTGAGAATGAAGAGTTGGATTGTGTTAACGAGCATACGACTCAATTTCCCAAAGAGTCGATCTTGATGACTATCCAAAGGAATGATCAAGAGACATGGGTGTCTTTCAAATATAATAATACTAACACGCTCCAGTCATATGACACACTTGAGTTCAATGAGGAGGAAGAGGCTAGTTTATTCAAGCCTCAACTCAACCTAGGAAAATGAGTGTGAGGAAAGTGATCTCATCTCACTTGTGAATTATACTGAATTGGAAGATGATAAGTATTGGGATGAAAATCATGAGTTTATAGCCCAAGATTCAGTGGAATCGATTTTAATTATGGTTCAGAAAAGTGATTACTAGATACAGGAAGTTGTCGACCATAATAATCTACTCCACTCATTTGACACACCTGATTTAAATGAGGAGGATGAGCCTCTTCCAATCTACCCTTCCAGCTCTTTTGAGGCGTGGGTAGACCACTCCCTTGATTTAGATTATAATATGATTAGGGAGATGGACGGCCGCTCGATATGACTATGGAATTTGAAACCACCCAGTTAAGGCCATCATCTGAGTTGTTGACCCTTGACGATATACTGCCTCTACTGAGTAGTAGCAATGAACAATATGTTCACATCAATGTGCCTACTGATCCACAATCTATCTTTGCAGGGCAGGGTGAGATGTATCTAGTAACAATTACCTCTCACCAAGGTGAAGAGCAAAAGATCATGTTTCCCTCTATTATAAGAGAAGATGAAGGAATCATTAGGCATATCATCACAGACCTCAATGTGGAAAATGAGCCTCTCAACTCTCTAAAAGATCACTTGGAATATTTTTGAGATTCAAATCATCCTATGATAAAAGTAATAATGGATGCCTTGTAAAATAATACCTCGGTGGTTGTTACTAACTAAGAGAACCCTTATTCTGAAGCCCCTCCTTCCACTAATCTTGAATGTTTACCATTAAGGGAGGAGCTGAAAGTTTAACCGAAGCCTGAAACTTCAGAATATGTTGAGACTACACCACCTACTGAGAATTTCTCTGAATTTTATCTACTTGTAGTCTCTGATTCACCATGTTGCGCTAACTCTAAAACTTTGTCTCAGGTAAATCATATATACTTTCACTACGTGAAAAATGGAAAAAAATGACGGATTTAAAGACGATTCTCGACCGTCTCTAAAATTGCTTGATTTAAAGACGCTTTAGAAACGGCCGTAAACCGTCTCTAAAATTAGGGACGACTCCTGACCATCCCTAATATTGTCTTTAAATGTTCTGCGTTCGTAAATAACTTAAGACGGTCTTTAACCGTCTTATATACCTCATCTGAGACGATTAAAGACCGTCCACATTAGAGACGGTCTTCGACCGTCTTATATGTAATCATCCGAGACGGTCACTGGCCGTCCGTATTAGAGATGGTCATTGGCCGTCTTTTACTTGTAATATGAGACTGTCAAAGACTGTCTCTATTAGAGACGGTCCTTAGCCGTCTTATTACCCTGTCAAAAACCGTCTCTATTAGAGAGTGTCAAAGACGGTCTCTATTAGAGACTGTCAATGACCGTCTCTATTAGAGACTGTTATTGACCGTCTCTATTAGAGACGGTCCTTAGTCGTCTTATTGCCTTGTCAAAAATCGTCTTTATTAGAGACTGTCAAAGACTGTCTCTATTAAAGACTGTCATAGACCGTCTCTATTAGAGACTGTCAATGACCGTCTCTATTAGAGACTGTTACTGACAGTCTCTATTAGAGACGGTCCTTAGCCGTCTTCTAGGACCATGGAAGACCGTCTCTATTAGAGACGGCCTTTAACCGTCTCTAATGCTCAGGTACGACCTAGTTAAGAAGCTTAGAAAAAATAATTAACAATGTTTAAAAAAAAAAAAATTGTGATTTTATAAAATTCTACATTTTGAAAAAAAAAATTAAGAACTTTGAATAATGTTGATAACTTTGAAAAAAAAAAATTCAATAAAAAAATGATATTTTGAAAAAGAAAATATAAAAAATTAAATAAAATTGTGAAAAAATTGACAAATTGTAAAAAATATATATTTTTTAAAAAAGAAAACTAGATTTTGTATTTTGATAAAAAAAATTAAAAAGTTATATAACAAGATTTCGATAAAAAAATGATATTTTGAAAAAGAAAATTTAAAAAATTAAACAAAATTGTGAAAAAATCGACAAATTGTAAAAAAATATATTTTTAAAAAAAGAAAACTAGATTTTTTATTTTGACAAGAAAAATTGAAAAGTTATATAACAAAAGTGAAATTAAAAAAATGATATTTTGAAAAAGAAAATTTAAGAAATTAAACAAATTTGTGAAAAAATTGACAAATTGTAAAAAAATATGTATTTTACAAGAGAAAATTAAATTTTTTATTTTGAAAAGAAAAATTGAAAAGTTAGATAACAAAAGTGAGATTTTGATGATGTGTTGTATATCCTTGCCGCCCCTATGTTTCTCCAACTCATTTTTGAGCCGGGT
The DNA here is from genome assembly GCA_037074715.1 of Magnolia kwangsiensis. NCBI lineage: Eukaryota > Viridiplantae > Streptophyta > Magnoliopsida > Magnoliales > Magnoliaceae > Magnolia > Magnolia kwangsiensis. The sequence goes on from CM073587.1 coordinate 45,829,911, forward strand.
ATAAAAAATTGTGTAGATTTAAATCTTAAGTGGACCACACCACTGGAAAGAAATAGTACCTCACCATTAAAAATTATAAAGAGCCCATTGTAAGGTTTTAGTAATGTTTACTTGTAATTCAACTTGTTGATGATGTAAAGAAGATGTAGATGAAGGTAAACTACAAAGATCAAATTGATCCAAAACTTTTGTAGCTTCCAAAAGGTTTTTAATAGTTATTCATCATTGTTTTGATTAGTATGGCCCACCTGAGATTATTGAGTTTTTGTGATTTGAAATCACATCCTAAAATATGATGGAAAAATATATGGACGGTGTCGATATACATAAAATATATCAAGGTGGGCCCTACACGGTTAGAGCAACACCCATGAAGGAGTTACCTAAATAGTGAAATGGTACTATAAGGTCACCTCATGGGAACTTCCAATGAAGTTAATCTGTGTGCGCCCCACCATGATGTGTGTAGAATATCAACACCATGCATTTGATGTGTCCCCTTTAAGTCCAAAAATCACTCGTATATGAAACTCAAGTGGGCCATAGCATCTAAAACTATGTGAAGACATCCTTAAAACATATAAAAGCATTTAATTGGTGGGGCCCACATGAGTTTTGGATGTGTATGAAACTTGGGCTGACTCCTCATCCAAGTGGGACACACATAATGAATGGACTGGATCTATGAACCACATCTAGGTGGGCCCAATAAATGATTATGAATGTTTTAATGGGAGGGTAACCCTCTCAACTATATATAGTATGTGGTGTGGCCCACCCAAGTCATGGATTGACTTTAATTTTAAGCTCGTGGCCCACCATGGAATGGTGCATCTGACTGACGGGGCAGATCTAAATTAAGTTCAAGTGGACCCACCATAGAAAAGAGTGGGATAGTGACACCCACTATTGAAACCTTCTTAGGGCCCGCCGCGATGTTTATTTAAGATCCAACTTGTTTATAAGTTAATACAGACATGGATGCAGTTAAAAATTGGTACGACCCCTCATCCAAGTGGGACACACATAATGAGTGGGTTGGATATGTGAATCACATTTAGGCAGGCTTAATAGATGATTATGAATGTTCTAAGGAAACCTTTCCGTTATATTATGTGGTGTGGCCCACATTTAGGCTGATGTTTGTGTTTTCCCTTCATTCATATTTTTTTTGATATTATGAACATGTTGGATGACAAATAAACATTATTGTGGGCCCAAGGAAGGTATCAACGGTGGAAATCATTATTTGACACTGTTTTGTGTGGCATGGTCCACTTGGGTTTTGGATTTAACGAAAATTTAGGATCAACCCACACCGTTCATCCATTTTTCGAGATCATTTTATAGAATTATCCAAAAAATGAATCATATCCAAAGATTAAATGGACCACACCACAAATAAGGGGAACGAATTGGCTCCTCCCCCGACACCATCTAATGGCTTGTGGTTGGTGTTGTGTGGGCCCAACCATGATGTATGTGTTTAATCCATGCCATCCATCTATTTTTAAAGATCATCTTATGGCATGAGACCAAAAATGAGGCATATCCCAATTTGAAATGGACCACATTACAAGAAATAGTGTTGAATGACCGTCAACCATTTAAAACATTCTGGGGGCCATAAAAGTTTTGAAATGAGATGATTTTTGTTTTTCCCCTTCATCTAAGCCTGTATGACCTAATAAACTGATTGGATGCCAAATAAAGAGTACAATGGGCCTTACATAGGATTTTAATGATGGATATCCAATCACTATTGTTTTCATGTGGTGTGGTCCACCTGATATTTATATACCCCTCAATTTTGGGCCCCACCATGATGTATGTTTGATAACCACACCTTCCATCCATTTAGAGAGATCATTTTAGAGCAATATCCAAAGATAAATCCAAAGCTCCAGTGGATCCCAGCACAGAAAACAGTGGGGATATATAGTGACACCCACCATTAAAAACTGTTTAAGGGCCACGAAAGTTTTAGATCAAGATGATATTTGTGTTTTAACTTATTTCATGTTTTTTATACTTTTGAACAGGTTGGATTTCAAATAAAAATTATGGATGCATTTCCACGGTATTTTAAGTGTTACCCTTATGTTGGAGCCCACCTTGACGATTTGATAAATATCCATCCCGTCCATCTTTTTTTTCCAGCTCATTTTAGGACGTAGTCCCAAAAATTAGGCAGATCCACTGTTAAAAAATTCGTAGGGCCCACCATAACAAATTTCTTATTGATCCAAAACTTCTATCACCACCAAAAGGGTTTCAATGGTAGACATTCAATTCCTCACTGCTTTTGATCGTGTGGTCCACTTGATAGTTAGATTTGTCTTTTTTTCGTCTCAGGTGTTACGACGAGCTCGTCATATGGACGGACGGTTTGGATATAACACATACCTCATGATGGGACCTACATAACTTGCTGACATCACCCATCCCATTTCCATCTGGACGTGGATTAGCTACTGACAGGTTGGGTACGGAGACTTGCTACTTAAGTGACGTCACTAAGTTCTATGGGCCCAACCATGTTGTATATTTTGTACCCACACCGTACATCTACTTGGAGAGATCATATTAGGGGATGATCCAAAGAATAAGTCAGATCAAAATCTCGAGTGGACCCCACCGCAGAAAATAATGGGGAGAGTGACGCCCACCATTAAAAAGTTCTAAGGTCCACAAAAGTTTCAGATCAAGCTGATATTTGTGTTTTCCCTTCTTCTATGTCTTTGCTAACACATGAACAGGTTAGATCTCAAAAAAAACATCATGATGGACCTTTAGAAGGTTTCAACGGTAGGCATCACTCTCCCCACTATTTTCTGTGGTGGGGTCCACTACAGCCTTAGATCTACATCATTCTTTGGTTAATACCCTAAAATGATCTCTAAAAATGTATGAACGGTGTGGATACAAAACATACATCATGGTGGGGCCCACATAACTTGGTGATGTCACTTCAGTAGCGAGTCTCGCTACGCACTGTAAGTAGTTGATCTGCATCCGATTTCAAGACTGGTAAGGGCGCCGGCCCTAACCATTCCCTCTCCCTCCATCTCTCCTTCTCTTTGCGCCTCTCCCTCTCTCTCTCCGCTCGATCTCTCTCTCCATATCCACTCTCGAACCCTCCCCTCTCCCTCCGGCTCGGATGTCGTTGGCTTCCGTACCAAATCCGACGTCCTCCTCTTGCCAATTGCGGCCTGCAATAATCGAACGGTGGAGATTGATCAGAAAGAGGCGATTGCTAGAGAGACGAAGTGCCTTCCCCATCTGCGGTAGTAACGGATCTCGTCCCAATGCATGGCCACCCAACCTCCATCAACAACAGCTACCATCACGAGAGGCTTCTCGTCCCTCATTGTCAACAACAACTACCATCAAATCGAAGGTACTCTCTCGATCTCTCTTCCTTCATCTCTGTCTATCTCACTTCCCCTTTCGATTTGGGAATTTTAGTGCTTACAGATTTGGGGATTTTAGGGCTTAAAGATTTTGGGGAGTTTAAGGCTTACAGATTTGGTGATTTTAGGGCTTACAGATTTTAGGGATTTTAGGGCTTACAGATTTTGGGATTTTAGGGCTTATAGGTTTTGGGGATTTTAGGGTTTGCAGATTTGGGGATTTTAGGGCTTACAGATTTGGGGATTTTAGGGCCCCAAGAATATCATGTGCAGATAAAAGCCCCTATTGTATCATATATTAGCTGTTATTGGGAAAAAAATGGTCTTTTGAAAATAGAGGTTGTTGTTTCACATGCAATTTTCATGACATAACAAATGTAGAGTGATCCTCTTGTCTAAATTGGCTATTTCCACTGGTGTTTTCTAAACCTTCACTTTTATTTTGGTATTTATTAAATACATTTTAAATCAAGTTTTGAACCAGTATTAGTTGTCCATTTGTCTCATGGACTATAATCCACCTGATGAGCAGAGTGGTTTGAGTTTTTTTGGCTAGGATGTCTACAAGGAGAATGAAAAGAAATTACATGGATACTCTATTCCCAAATTTAGCTGGATTTGATATATCAGCTGGTAAAAGGAGGGTTGATGTCATGTAGGTAGCTGGCCTGAAGTTCTGTCAAGCAGTCATGAGAATTCCTGTTTCAAATCTTGATAGAAGAAACACTCTTTGAGTTATGGAACATCTTTGTTTGCTTTTAAATTTTTTTTATTTTTATTTTTTGATGCAATCTGTTCATGCATGACAAACATAATTTTTGGTCTTTCATCATGGACTTGATGGGAGCAAAAGTCCAAAGTGACCATGTTCTCATACAACTAGAATGCTAAGCTTAATAACATAAAATTCCAAGTTTCTGCACACTCAATTGACTTTCTAGTTTAACAATCTTATTATATCTCTTTCTTCAAGTCATTTTGAGTCCTTGATCATTGATCTTTGAGGATTCTGTATATATTTGGATGTGTTGCTCCTCTCCTACCTATTTTACATTGCTTATTTTATTTAAAAGTTCCTATTTACCAGTTAATAGTAGAAGAGGATTAAGATTGGACAGCCATGCTGATTTTATGGCCTAGGTTTGATGAGAATGTCAGAAAATTTTTTTGATGTCTTTCTAGTTCTTTTGATACCCAAAGTTTTAATGTCTTGGATTGGATATGATGAGGATGAATAATCCTATTTTGGGGTATTGGGATATCAATTCTAGAGGTACATGAAAGGTATTATGTAACGGTACAGGCTGGCATATTGTTCAACTTGCTGGCTGATATGATAGGGGTGGTCTTGGTAAGTAGAAATAACTATTTCAACTGTCTAACAATTTTCTTCTTTCTTTTCTTGTCTTTTTTTGAAGGATAACTAAATTTATTTAAAGATATAGAAAAACAAGTTATACCTAGGAAACAGTAAAGTGGAGCTGATCAGTGGAGTTGGCTACCTCCTTTGCAAGGGAAAAGAGGAGCAGATCACAAGTCTTTACAACTATCTGGTCACCATCTAGACTTCTGTGAACTGTCATTATGTGTTATATAAATCCTTGTTGTACAGAATGTTTACTTGTTCTTCATTTCATGTGTATATAAATAGATTTTCATTATAAATAGATTAAGAGCCAATGATAATTATAAGTAGACTTGTAGCAAAAAATAAAGAATTTGATTTTTAAATATTTTTTGAAATATTTATAGCAGTTTGTAATGTGAAGAAAAATAGGGCAGCCTTATCTTGTTTTACTCAATCAGCATCATGTTAATCCTTTTAATCCTTTTCACATAAGCTTATGCGACTGAATCCCATTTATCTTGTTTTACTCATAGAGACCTGTGTGCACATCAAGCAAATAACTCTAGAGACCTTGAGAGAACCCAAGGTGATGTCATGTAAGAATCAGTTCATGTTGTTTGTCATGTTGGTTTCAACACATTAGCAATCATTTTTGGACTTTTAGGCTTTTATAAATCATGGTTGAAGCACCTAGGTTGTGCCTAGTGTTGTGAAACTTGGTTTGCCATCGTCTGTTGGTTGGATTTAATAATCCTATTTCGCCAACCTATAAAGGCCCTATCATTGTTGATTTCAACATCAAAAGCATTCCAATTCAGTCTTTCTTCATTTGAATCTCTTACCTGCAGAAAACGAGAGATGTGCCTTGATTACGTTTGCATTTCTTGAGCTTTTTAGGAGTGAAGGTGGTGGAGATCGAGCTATGCAAGAAGCCGAACGAGGTAGGATTTCCTGTACATGATTAAACAAGATTATTTAAATTTGAAACAAATCTGACATGCCATGTACACCACAAAAACAAAAAAAAATAAAAAAATCAAGGCAGCACACTCACACATGAGCCACACATGTACATTTGAGTATGGATTGTTCAACTATTTCTTTTGTTTTTCTTTTTGAAAGATGAAAATGGATTCTTAATGGATAAGCTCACTTGTGTATTGCCATTGCATTGTATGTTTAACAAAAGAAAAGGATTTCCTTGGTTTGGTGAGATCTAGTTAGTTTGTAATTTTGTGTCAATGTTTGTACTTGTCTTCTTCATTTTTCCTCTCTTGACATTCCCTTACCATGCTTTTTATCAAATTTGTAGGACTCTCCCAAGAACAAAGATTTCCTGGGTGCATTCTGGGACAAGGCAACATGTAAAAGATTTCTGCATTCGAAGTCAAGTGCCTAAGTCAGAAGCAAATTCCTCCCTTTAACCAAGATAGACGATTATTTATGCATCCACTAATTAGGTAGGTTTGTGCATATCTTTTTCTACATATTTCATTCTAAAAAGTGTGTTCATGCTGTGTTGGTGGCCATTAAGCCTAATCTTTGGCTGACCTTTGGGAATTTTGGTTAAAAACAAAGCAATGAAGACCTGATAGTAGAATAACCAGTTGTTGAAGAGGACAAGTGGTGGGGGCATTTCTTGTATTCTTGGAGATGATATATATATATATATATATATATAACCTAAACCTAAAACCTTACTTATAACCTAAAACTATTCTCAAATCCTTAAACCTTAACCTATAATCTAACCTTACTTCTTGTAACTTCAGTCACTACTTCAAATGGAGGGACTGCACAAAGATTTGGTTAGGGAGACTACTGATGGTGAACTAGCAGCTGTAACAAATATGAGAGTTACAAAGGTGAAAAGAAACATAAGGCAGTCGGTAAGATAAGATGCATGATTTTTCTTTTCAATTGTTAGTCATAGATTAACAGTACTTGTTTTAATTTTCTTGGATGGATGATGAATGTATTTGGAAATGTAAATGAAAATAAAAAACTTATAATATATATATATATATATATATATATATATATATATATATATATATATATATATATATATATATATATATATATATATATATATGTGTGTGTGTGTGTGTGTGTGTGTGTGTGTGTGTGTGTGTGTGTGTGTGTTATCAATGGTGGATACCTTGTTTAGGGGGACATGAAATTCTTGTAGCTTACGGTATGGTGCCCCATATTGGTTGTATGTTACTAGTATGTAGTAGATAATACTAGGTTCAATAGTAGATAATACTAGAGAATCCCTAAACCTAAACCTACACCTAATCCTATTCTACTCCTTAACCCGAATCCAAACCTAAACCTATACTTATAACCTAAAACTATTCTCAAATCCCAAAACCTATAACCTAAACCTAAACCTATAGCCTAAACCCGATCTCGAGCCCGAACCTGATTTCCTAAACCTAAACCTTAACGTATTCTCAAATCCTTAAACCTAAACCTACACCTAATCCTAATCACAACTCTCTAACCTAAACCTAAACCAAAACTTGAAAACCAAAAACTAAACTCGAACCCGAATTCCTAAACCTTAACCTAAACATATAGCCTATAACCTATAACCTAAGCCTATACTTAAACTTAAAACCTAAAGCTAAACATAAACCTATAACTTAAACCTAAACCTGAACCCGATTTCCTAAACTTAAACCTTAACCTATTCTCAATTCCCTAAACCTATAGCTTATAACTTAAACCTAAACCTAAACCTAAACCTTAACCTAAACCTATAACCTTAACCTAAACTAAAACTAATGACCTAAAACCTAAATGTATTCTCAAATCTCTAAACCTAAACCTACACCTAATCCTAATCTCAACTCCCTAACCTAAACCTAAACCTAAACTTGAAAACCCAAACCTAAACCCGATCCCAAACCCGAACCCGATTTCCTAAACCTAAACCTTAACCTATTCTCAATTCCCTAAACCTGTAGCTTAGAAGCAAAACCTAAACCTAAACCTACAACCTTAACCTAAATCAAAACCTATGACCTAAAACCTAAATGTATTCTCAAATCTCTAAACCTAAACCTACACCTAATCCTAATCTCAACTCCCTAATCTAAACCTAAACCTAAACTTGAAAACCCAAACCTAAACCCGATCCCAAACCTGAACCCGATTTCCTAAACCTAAACCTTAACCTATTCTCAATTCCCTAAACCTATAGCTTATAACCTAAACCTAAACCTAAACCTTAACCTAAACATAAACCTTAACCTAAACCTATAAACTTAACCTAAACCAAAACCTATGACCTAAAACCTAAATGTATTCTCAAATCTCTAAACCTAAACCTACACCTAATCCTAATCTCAACTCCCTAACCTAAACCTAAACCTAAACTTGAAAACTCAAACCTAAAATCGATCCCGAACCCAAACCCGATTTCCTAAACCTAAACCTAAACCTATTCTCAAATCCCTAAACCTAAACCTACACCTAATCCTAATCTAAACTCCCTAACATAAACTTGAAAACCCAAACTTAAACCCGATCCCGAACCTGAACTCGAATTCCTAAACCAAAACCTTCACATATTCTCAAATCCCTAAACCAAAACCTACACCTAATCCTAATCTCAACTCCCTAACCTAAAACTAAACCTAAACTTGAAAACCCAAACTTAAACCTGATCTCGAACCCAAACCCGATTTCCTAAACCTAAACCTTAACCTATTCTCAATTCCCTAAACCTATAGCTTATAACCTAAACCTAAACCTAAACCTATAACCTAAACCTATAACCTTAACCTAAACCAAAACCAAAGACCTAAAACCTAAATGTATTCTCAAATCTCTAAACCTAAACCTACACCTAATCCTAATCTCAACTCCCTAACCTAAACCTAAACCTAAACTTGAAAACCCAAACCTAAACCCGAACCCGATTTCTTAAACCTAAACCTTAACTTATTCTCAATTCCTTAAACCTATAGTCTATAACCTAAACCTAAACCTATAACCTTAACCTAAACCAAAACCTATGACCTAAAACCTAAATATATTCTCAAATCTCTAAACCTAAACCTACACCTAATCTTAATCTCAACTCCCTAACCTAAACCTAAACCTAAACTTGAAAACTCAAACCTAAACCCGATGTCGAACCCGAACCCGATTTCATAAACTTAAACCTTAACCTATTCTCAATTCCCTAAACCTATAGTTTATAACCTAAACCTAAACCTAAAGGTTAACCTAAACCTATAACCATAACCTAAACCAAAACCTATGACCTAAAACCTAAATGTATTCTCAAATCTCTAAACCTAAACCTACACCTAATCCTAATCTCAACTCCCTAACCTAAACCTAAACCTAAACTTGAAAACCCAAACCTAAACCCAATCCCGAACCCGAACCCGAACCCGATTTCCTGAACCTAAACCTTAACCTATTCTCAATTCCCTAAACCTATAGTTTATAACCTAAACCAAAAACTAAACCTATAACCTTATCCTAAACCAAAACCTATGACCTAAAACCTAAATGTATTCTCAAATCTCTAAACCTAAACCTACACCTAATACTAATCCCAACTCCCTAACCTAAACCTAAACCTAAACTTGAAAACCCAAACCTAAACCCGAACCCGATTTCATAAACCTAAACCTTAACCTATTCTCAATTCCCTAAACCTATAGCATATAACTTAAACCAAAACCTAAACCTTAACCTAAACCTATAACCTTAACCTAAACCAAAACCTATGACCTAAAACCTAAATGTATTCTCAAATCTATAAACCTAAACCTACACCTAATCCTAATCTCAACTCCCTAACCTAAACCTAAACCTAAACTTGAAAATCCAAACCTAAACCCGATCCCGAACCCGAACCCGATTTCCTAAACCTAAACCTTAACCTATTCTCAATTCCCTAAACCTGTAGCTTATAACCTAAACCTAAACCTATAACCTTAACCTAAACCAAAACCTATGACCTAAAACCTAAATGTATTCTCAAATCTCTAAACCTAAACCTACACCTAATCCTAATCTCAACTCCCTAACCTAAACCTAAACCTAAACTTGAAAACCCAAACCTAAACCCGATCCCGAACCCGAACCCGATTTCCTAAACCAAAACCTTAACCCATTCTCAATTCCCTAAACCTATAGCTTAGAACCTAAACCTAAACCTTAACCTAAACATATAACCTTAACCTAAACCAAAACCTATGACCTAAAACCTAAATGTATTCTCAAATCTCTAAACCTAAACCTAATCTTAAGATCAACTCCCTAATCTAAACCAAAACCTAAACTTGAAAACCCAACCTAAACCTGATCCCGAACCCGAACCCGATTTTCTAAACCTAAACCATAACTTATTCTCAATTTCCTAAACCTATACCTTATAACCTAAACCTAAACCTAAACCTTAACCTAAACCAATAACCTTAACCTAAACCAAAACCTATGACCTAAAACCTAAATGTATTCTCAAATCTCTAAACCTAAACCAACACCTAATCCTAATCTCAACTCCCTAACCTAAACCTAAACCTAAACTTGAAAACCTAAATCTAAACCCGATCCCAAACCCGAACCCAATTTTCTAAACCGAAACCTTAACCTATTCTCAAATCCCTAAACTTAAACCTATACCTAATCCTAATCTAAACTCCCTAACCTAAACCTAAACCTAAACTTGAAAACCCAAACTTAAACCCGATCTCGAACCTGAACCCGAATTCCTAAACCTAAACCTTAACATATTCTCAAATTCCTAAACTTAAACCTACACCTAATCCTAACCTCAACTCCCTAACTTAAACCTAAATCTAACTTGAAAACCCAAACCTAAACCCGATCATGAACTTGAACTCGATTTCCTAAACCTAAACCTTAACTTATAACCTAAACCTAAACCTATAACCTAAACCTAAGCCTAAAACCTACATATGACCTAAAACCTAAATGTATTCTCAAATCCCTAAACCTAAACCTACACCTAATCCTAATCTTGACTCTCTAACCTAAACCTAAACCTAAACTTGAAAACCCAAACCTAAACCCGATCCCGAACTCGAACCCGATTTCCTAAACCTAAACCTTAACCTATTCTCAATTCCCTAAACCTATAGCTTATAACTTAAACCTAAACCTAAACCTAAACCTAAACCTATAACCTTAACCTAAACCAAAACCTATGACCTAAAACCTAAATGTATTATCAAATCTCTAAACCTAAACCTACACCTAATCCTAATCTCAACTCCCTAACCTAAACCTAAACCTAAACTTGAAAACCTAATCCTAATCTCAACTCCCTAACCTAAACCAAAGCCTATAACCTAAACCTTAACCTCAACCTAAACCTAAACCAAAACCTATAACCTAAACCTTAACCTATAACCTAAACTTATAACCTATTAGCTAACCTTAACCTAAAACTAAAACCTAAACCTAAACCTATAACCTATAACCTAAACCTAAATGTATTCTCAAATCTCTAAACTTAGACCTACACCTAATCCTAATCTCAACTCCCTAACCTAAACCTAAACTTGAAAACCCAAACCTAAACTCGATCCCGAACCCGAACCCAAACTCGAACCCAAACCTGATTGCTGTAATAATGTAACCCAATCACATGGCAACAAACAAGAATGTATCCCTTTTAACACATGCCCCTTTTTACAAAGCTTTAATTTTTGTTGTTGTTTCTATTAATTGAAATACTTTTTTGCATTATTTGCTCGTATTAGTTTTATTTTAATGACCAGTTTTGTTTTAAAAAAAGTGCCCACTTTCTTGGAAGAAGTTTCTGCAATTCTTCATGATTTTGAGTTAATAATGTTTTGTTGGTTGAATATTTTTTTTATTAGATGAAAGACAACAAGAGAAAGTTTTTGCTGATTTTTTTCCTTTTTTTTTTTACTTAATGATGTTAAACTTACATGTATTATGCGTGGATGAATGTAATGTGGATAAGATTATTTGTGTTTGGATGGATGTATAGTTTATGTTTGGATGAATTTACATAGTTCGGGTTTAGATGGATGTGAATGTGAATATGATGAAAGTGAATATTGTATAACAGGTATATATCAGGAAGAATACGATGAAATATTGTATAACAAGTGAATGTGAATGTGAATGTGAATATTGTATAACAGGTGTATATCAGGAAGAATATGATGAAATATTGTATAACAGGTGTGAATGTGAATATTGTATAACAGGTGAATGTGAATGTGAATGTGAATATTGTATAACAAGTGTATATCAGGAAGAATACAATGAAATATTGTATAACAGGTATATGAATGTGAATGTGAATATTGTATAATAGGTGTATATCAGGTGTGAATGTAAATGTGAATATTGTATAATAGGTGCATATCAGGTGTATGACAGGTCAAATTTGCCCTAAGGGTAAGAAGAGACGGTCCAAGACCGTCCTTTGAAGTCTCATAAGAGACGGTCTAGGACAGTCCTTTTTAAGGACGGTCCATGACCGTCCTTTAAAAGGACGGTCCGTGGCCGTCCTTTGAAGGCTCATAAGGGACGGTCGATGACAATCCTTTTTAAGGACGGTCCTTTTTAAGGACGGTCCATGGCCGTCCTTTGAAGGCTCATATGGGATGGTCCATGACAGTCCTTTTTAAGGACGGTCCATGACCGTCCTTTGAAGGCTCATAAGAGACGGTCCACGACAGTCCTTTTTAAGAACGGTCCATGACAGTCCTTTTTAAGGATAGTCCATGGCCATCTTTTGAAGGCTCATAAGAGATGGTCCATGACAGTCCTTTTTAAGGACGGTTCATGACTGTCCTTTTTTTCATCAATAAGAATGACGGTTCAAAACCTTTAAGTAATACGACACGTCAAAATTTAACGGCCCATGCGACGGTCCATGACCGTCCTTTTTGGCCATTTGAGACAGTTTTGGACCATCCTTTTTTTGCTATTTTGGCGTAGTGTTTGGATACCTCAGGAAATTAAAAGAAAACTTTATGCTGAGGTCCACAAATTTCTCTGGACAATCATGCTCCAGGGCATCCAAGCCTATTATAAAAAGGGCTTTTGGATGATATTGTTACGAAACCTACTGAGAAATTTATTAAGATACTGACTGGAAGAGGAACCTTGTGGCATGACTAAGTAGCTTTCCTCTATTTTTCTAGTTAGGTTTACTGCTTTCAAAGAATTTAGGATTATGATAGTTTTCTTTACACTATTTAGGATAATTTACTTTTTGTTATTTAGGAAAGTTTACTTTCTGATGGTTTAATTCTAATCGTAACCCATCCTCACATTAAGATTTTTTGGAAAAAAAAACCTTAGAATTCCTTCTTGAGGTATTACCTTTCCACCACTTCCCTTTTCTTTTCGTTGCCTCATTTACTTTGAATGCTTATCTCTTTTACATTGAGGACAATATATATTTTAGGTTGGGGGGTATGGATTAGGCAGGCTAATCAATTGTTTTCTTAGTCTTTGGGTGAAGTTGTGAAAAATTGAGAAAATTTTCTGAAATTTCTGCAAATTTAAATGATCTTGAAGTTAATCCATGAATTAAAATTACAAGATACTTAATGTTGATGCCTTATGTCTCTTGGATTTTAGTCACTTAGGAGATCTCAAAATTAAGTTGAGTAATTGATCCTCGATCAGAAGTTTTAAACATGGATTGAGTCATGATTTCACATGTAACATCCAGCTTACACATTAAAATGTCAGTTTGATATTAAATTGTTAACTTGATGATTATTAAGCATGAAAGGAAGCAACCTAGGGAATTTGTCCATCATGTTCGATGATAAGTATTTTTTTTTTAAAAAAAATGCCCAATTAAAAAACAGTTATCTTCGAAAAAGCCACCTATTATAGATCTTTAAAAAGACTGATATAGCGTGAAAGCCATCGATGGAAAAATCAAAAGGTGGAAGAATAAAAGATGGAATTAAAAGATGAACTATAAGCCAAGTTTCAATTTAGGTTTTGGTTGTCCTGAATGCTCTTTTAATTATCAATGTTATCATGAAAGTGAAGAATTGAACCTTTGATTGTTATAAGTCTAGATTTCATTATACACCCATAGAACTCAATGTTTGAAATTTTTCTAATTGAAGGATTAATGCTTTGAACTTGATTATGAAACTTACCAAGTGCTAGAGTTTAGGAGAAGGTAATATGTAACATCGATGCATATTAGAATTTTATTATCTGAATTATTTTTTTAAACCACTTGAGCTTATAGAAATTATCATATAGTTCTCGAAATATTTTTCGTATACTTTGCTCGAGACTAGCAAAATACTGGTTGAGGATTGTGTTGAGGGTCAAATATTGCATATTATCTCTAATTTATATCTTCATTTTATGAATATGATAATGCTTAATGTTCTAATTTACTCATGTTTGTGTTGCAAGGTGAATTTAAGAGCTTGGATTGAAAAAGGTGCTAAAAGCATGAATTTAATGCTCAAGAATCACCGAGGAAAGGGATGGATCTTAGGAGACCAAGATTGAAGAATTCAAATACCAAAGATATGAAAAAACCAAGTAAGGAATAAAGAGAATCAAAGATTTGAAGTGAAAAAAATGAATTCTGAAATCGTCCTGAAAAAACATATTCTGAAACTCCGAGTCATTGTGTAAAATTATGTAGAATGAAGTCTATTTTGAAAAACTAGGCAGAGTGAAGTCTATTTTAGCAAATTGTATAATTTGAGGCAGTTTCTAGAGTTTTCAATTATGTGTGAAAGTTAGAGTTCCACAACTATAAATATGACTCCCTAGGATGTTCATAGGCATCTCTAGGGTTTTAGGAGTAGAGCAAAAGGGTGAAGAAGCCGTCGCCATGAGTTTTTCTTCTTCTTCCTTAGTTGTTTTCATATTTTTCTTAAGAGACTTTGGTTTAATCATGTCTATGGTTGGCTAAACCTCTTAGCTATGACTAAGATGTGAAGCTTATATCATGATGAGATGTTTCTATTGTTTCGATTCATGTTTATGTTAAACCTTCTTTGATTCTAATTTGACATTTAAGGAATACTTTCAGTTTGTAATGGTTTATTGTGACTCAAATTATAGTAAATCTACAATAGCTTTTAGTATCTTCTTTTCCTGATTTGAGATTGTAACATTAGCATATCCTATTGTTCACCATCGTCCCTTGGGTATGGTAGGCTGATGGAGTCCTTCCTAATATTCACAATTCTCCTGCTTTGAGATTATGGAATTGGTAAATCTTGTTGTTTATCATTATCTCATGGGTATGGTTTGGTGATGGAATCCCTCCCAATTATCATAGTTCTCCTTCATTGAGAATTAGGTTAATGGAAGTTCAGATTTGGTTTTATTAATATATTTTCCAAAGGGATAGGATAAGACTGTAATTCTAATTGTGTTAGATGAATCAAGTAAGAGGGCTTCCTGATCACTACAAGTGGATCCTTGACACCTTATTTTCCATCTTTAAATTCTTAGTTTTAATTACTCTATTCACAATTACTCTCTCAAATACTTCAGAATTAGTTTCACGTCTTCTTTTAGTTCTACTTCTAGTTAATTTCAGAAACGTACAAGATTCAGTCCCCATGGATTCAACCTCTGTCTTACCGAGATTATTACTACATTGTGACCCTACACTTGGGGTTGTGAACAGCTAGCAAATGAGCCTAGTTCACGGACGCATATCTCATAAGAGCTAGGAAATTAGGGTTGGGATTTCTAGGGATTCTATGATTAACTTCAGGGTTTTAGGGTTTTGGGTTCTAGGTTTTAAGTCTTCAATCTTGGTCCAATTCTAATGTGGTTAGTCACCATGTTTTGGGTTAGTGCATAAGTTAAAAGAATGTATGACAAACATTTCCCGAGTATACCTAGTCAGAGGTACCTATGACAACCAATGATTGAAGGGGCATAGTGAGTTCTCCGTAAAGCCATAAAGAATAGGGCATCTACCCACTTTGACAACCGGTCATAGGGCGATCCCAGGGAAATTGTGTAGTAAGGGACACTGTTGATCCAGATACAATAGTTGAATCCTTGTAAAGTGCAAGGGCGACTACCTAACTACTATCCAAATTCACTATGAATCCCATTGTAAATATCATCACGGTGGGAAAGCCATAGTTAGATCCCCATAAATCCGTCAAGTGTAGGGGTGATTATAACAATCCCATCACCCTCATATATACACAAGTAATCTTTTTGTTGTACAATCTGCAGAAACTGACACTTGTCTATAATCAATTTATCTGCTTTTATGCCTGACCAAGATGATGGAGTGTCTATCACTTTGACATTCGATTGCCCGCAACCTCTACTAAAGAGCGGCATTTGTAGACACCCACTCTTATGAACCTAGCATGGAACTGAATCATAGACTAAAGACAACCTAAACCCAACAACTTTTAGAAAACCAATAGCCAAAAAACTTCATTTAAGCATCCGTTTACCCTTGAAAGTCCACCAAACAACCCCTTGACCCAATCGAAATTAACCTAAGGCTTTTTTAGAACCATTTGAACAACAAAAAGTGGTTAAAATGATCACTGTCTACCTACGAAAATCAAAATTTTGTTGGTACCTTTCGATCAATCAAAGGCTATCAAGGGGCATTTCAAACCATAACAGAACGAGTCATGTATAAAAGTGAGAGTAGCTAAAGTGTGAAAATCTAAGTTCTGCTGCCCCAGCAAAAGTCAACCAAGCTTCTAGAATGTTGTGTGTGGATCCGTATGCTAGGTGCATTAAAATTTGAGCACCTTTAAGCATCAATTTTCATTGGATGCCTAGATCACTTTTTACCCTTGATTCCCAGTAAAATTAAAATTTTTACTACCTTCCTAGCCAATCAATGGGTGTCATGTGTCCAACATCCAATCAAACTATGCCACGTGGCATTTTTTCCTTTAAACTATTCATTATTTACAAAAATGTCATTGGCCAACCTATAAATTGTTGAGACTCAAATATTGCATATTTATCCCTTCAATTACATTAGTTTTCCTAGTATTTAATTAATAATTTAATTTAATTATATATGTTTTTGTCATGCAAGGTGATTCAAAAGCTTATGATGAATATGCGCTTAAAATGATGGATTTAAAGCTCAAAAGAAAATAATGAAGGATTGAATATTTGGAAGTTATTAATGAAAAATTCACTTGTCAAATATCCAAGGAAACCAAGTGAGGAATGAAGAGAATCGAAGATTTTAAGTGAAGAAAATGAATCTTGATAATTGGCCTGAAAAAAGATATTTTGAAATTCTAGGGGCCAGAAAAACATAGTTTTGAAATAATTTCAAAATAGACTTCGATTCCATCAAACAAACTTCGATGGTATCGAAGTAAGTCATCGATGCAATCGAAGCTAGTTCGATGCAATCGAGAATTTCAAGATTTTTCAAGCTAAACTTGCTGGACAGTTCTGGACCAATTTTCGATGGTATCGAAGAATTTCGATGGCATTGAAGTTTGTCATCGAACGTGCATAGAGTGCGTAAATTTGAGGCGGTTTGTGATTTTTTTCAAGGTGATTCAAAAGTTTGAGTTGGAAAAATATTTAAAGTCTCAGGCTACTCCAAATCATCTTCTAGGGTTTGGAAAGGAAGAGAAGGCCTATGTGGAACGCTGACAACATTCTTCCACTTTGATTTCTTCACGAGTTCTCGTTAATCTTTTTATTTTTCTTCTAGGATGTTAGTCTTGTTAGGCTAATCTCTTAGCTAAGGCTAAGGGATGAAACCTATAATTTATTTTGATGTTTATCTTACTTTAATTCAAGTTTATATTGAACTTCATTAATTTTTAGTTTGATTTGAGGAATATTTTTAGTTTTATATGATTTATCATGACTTCAATTACAGTAGATTCTATGGAGGCTTTCAATATCTTCTTAATCTATTTGGAGTTCTGGAGATTGGTAAATCCTTTTGTTTACCATTGTCTCCTGGGCATGGTAGGATGATGAAATCCCTTCCAATCAATGCAATGGATCTTCATGTGTGAACTAATCTAATGAAAGTTCAGATTTTGTTTTAATCGCTCTATCATCCGATTGGATAGGATAGGACTTCAATTCCAATTGAGTTATCATTGAATCAAGTAAATTGAATATTGAGATTGCTATAGGTGGATTCCTGAATCCTTAGTGTTTTATCTTTATTATTTCAAAACTTTTTTACTAAATTGCTAGATTAAAAATCCGAACAAACTAAGTTAGACTTAGATTAATTTTAGACCGTGTTCCCCATTCCCTGTGGATTCAACCTCATTCTCACTGAGTTATTATTACATCACAACCCTGCACTTGGGGTTGTGAACATACCTCCCCCCCCTCCCCCCCCTCCCCCCCCCCCCCCCCCCCCCCCCCCCCTATATATATATATATATATATATATATATGAGAGAGAGAGAGAGGAAGAAGAAGAAGAAGAAAGTGAGGAGCACCCATTCTAGCCAAGTCATCCACCACATTTTAACCATCAAGCCTACATAAGACATTAAAACTAACTAAACTAACTATCAATGGTTCAACTCATCAGAAGTAGGGTTGATTTCTAAGATACACGGTTATCTTATATAAGGAGTGCCATGAGTCTTATATTTCTTCTCAAATCTCCCATGTGCACACATGCTTGGAGTAGTTCTTATAGCTTATTTACATGTTGTAATAATTTTCCTCTCATACACCTCCCTTACTTATCTATGAATGATTAATTAAGTGTATGCTCTATGTTTTACCAACTCCTCAGATCCTAACATATTAGAAACCAATAATCTTCTAGTTTTGTGCACTCCTTTAAGTAATCATCTCCTATGTTATGGTTGATGGGAGCAAACCATCACCACGATGATAACTATTGATGTAGAAAATTGGTTAGCCTTCCCTAGACCTTTGAGTGCCTACACATGAAACAGAAAAAGGAGACCTTGGCTTAAACAGGAGACCCTCCGATGCTAAAGTTAAGCCAAGGAATCTGGGTCTAGTCGAAGAAAGGGTTTTTTGGCTATACATAGTAGAGGAGAGGCGGTGATGTAGAGGGGATCTCCCTATTTAATAAGTGTGTATTGTGGAGGGATTCAGATCTTGAACGAGTGAGAGAATTTTTTGAGATCCTTGGAGAAAATCTCGGGATCCTAATCGTGTCGTGGATACCTTCCGAGTTCTTTGGAGAAGATCTCGGGTGGATCTTTGATTGTTCGGAATCACTGAAAGCATGCAGTAGGAGACCAATGTGGTCTTGTCTGACCTGAGCTGGGGGGATGCCAACCTGAGATCTGACCTGATCCTTTCGGTACATGCTTGGGCTTCCTTTGATATTGTGTAGGTTGGCCTATTTTTCGACCTACTGCTGAGAGGTCGAGCTTGAGCCCGGTTGTTGCTCGGTCTGGAGTCAAGTGGTGTAGGTTCGTTGTTGCCCGACCTGGTTAAGTGCACGACGGTCCAACCTAACCTTAAATTACTAGTTGGCCTATTTTCCCCATAATAGTAGCCATAGTGAGTTTTATTAGTATCTTTTATTTTCCCTTTGGTAATCATTGTCTCCTTGTTCATTACCAAAGTTGATCCATCACGTTCTTCTATATTGTGATAAGAGTTGTGCATTAAGTTTTTATTTAGCTTCGGACCATGGCCGCAACCGGTCAAGCAATAAGACATCTAGAACCTTAAAATCTCCGAAATGCTAAAATTCCACGGAGCAGAGACCGCACTCGGATAAGGGTATTTAGTCCATTCCTCCTCTATCACCGAGGTCATTACTTAGAATCTCCATTCATAGACCAAACTTAGAATCTCCAATCATAGACCAATCATAAGAGTCATACAATCCAAGGAGTCTTAGATTCACTGACGAATTATAATTTTACAGGGTCTAGCCCAACGTAAATTTCAATATTAACGGCTGCTACCGGCAACTACAAGTTAAGCATTATTATTCACGTGCCATTTATCCAACCCACAATTAATCCATCCTACAATTAAACAAATATATTAAGCTGAAAGAAATCCATCCTACAATTAAACAAAGATATTAAGCTGAAAGAAATCTCCCCTACAATTAAACAAAGATATTAAGCTGAAATAAAGATTGCAAGTGATTGCGCCGCCTCCCACGAGCTTATCCATACCTTCATGGAATGGTTGCTTAAATCTTCTAAGAAAAAATAATAATAATAATAATAATAATAATAATAATAATAATAATAATAATAATAATAATAAAAAACAAAAAAAAAAAAACAAAAAAACAAAGAACTGGTTATTTAAATGAAATCAAATAACTGTTGAGATCAAAGAACAAATGCCCATTAATCAGAGTTAGAGTTTTAGGATCATCTGATTAATCTACCTTCATTCAATTCTTCATTAAAATTGTACACCTAGAATTTAAACCGTTTGATCGAATTACATAGATTCTCCATGTAATAAGTCTGTGTAAATGTGCCTATATCACAATACTATAGTGTCAACGTTTTTGTCCACATAAAAACTACGGGTAGTATGTCAGGTCACTCACCATGACACCGATCAAGCAAAAGAGCAAAGGGCCCGCTTCGTCCCATCTTAAGGGCCCGCCTCTCTCTACTCCTTTGGCTTTTTTCTTCAAGAACCAAGGCATAAACCTATTTTATCGCCTCAGCCAGACTCAGAGCTGACCTCATCAAACATAGACACACAAAGGACTTACCTACTCCCAGCTAACTTAACAGTCTCCTAATTGAAATGGACCAGAAATAATGTTCACATCCATCTCAATCTCAATGGGCCACAGTATTACCATCGGTGAGCCCATACAGACATTAAAAAGGTAAGCCCCACCTTGAAGATCATGTCGCAGATACCAGTAAAAAGATGGACGGCCAGTTGATTTACTTAATGAATGGATCGGCCTGATTTTTGGGCTAAACATTCTTCAAGGTAGGTCCTACCTTTTCAGCGGTTTGGATGTTGTATACAGGTTGCATGTTAGTTGTATGCGCTTAACGGATAAGCTTTATGGTACAATGATGTGTATGTAAACATTGTGTGAGACTAGGGTTTCAATGGGCCGGGCTCGGGCCTGAAAAATCGGAATTTTGAATAAGGCCGACCGACAGCGCAGCCTGAAACAGTTCAACACCCAGCCCGAGACCTACCACAGGCCCGGCCCATTGACACCCCTAAAAGAGATTGTTGCTCTTACCTAGTCAAACCATAGAACTGTTTTTCCATTTATTGTTCATTGCTTTCGGCCAGAACAAAGAATGTAATATGGCCAAGCCAATTATTACAAGGCATCTCGCCTTTATTTTCGAAATGCCCAATATGGTTTAGGTTCCCCCATTGGATAGCACACGTGTAAGAGATCTGGGCTATTCGTCACACAGACTACAATGTGAACATCCCCTATCCCAAAAATAGTGTTGGTCTGCCTATCAGACAGGTCACTCTTTATGGAAACTATAGGGAGTCATGAAAAAGAAAGCCAACAGTCTATATTGAATGCACACGTGTGTCTCACTTGACAAGTATACTACACTGGTTTTTGGTACATGAAATGTTTATAGTGCATACTACTTAACGAATGGATCCGATTTCCGACACGTATGCCATCTAATGGTGGGAACCAGGTTCAATGTGGGGCTCGCATTCCATTGAAATCCAGTGATAACAGTAAGCACGTACACACATCACCATGTAAAAGAAGCCTTTTTCAGTTGATAACCTTGGAATTTGGAAAAATGAGCAATGCAAAGTGCACTGCTACCATCGCGCTTCTAAACTGCACTCGCCTCACCACACGTGATAATAAGAAACACTTGTGTAAGGTCGGATCCGCTCATTTTCTGTTCCAATTCCATCTCTTAAGAATCAGGTTGATATGATTATTAGCTTGTCCACACATACAGAAAACAAATGAACGGTTAATAGAAGTCAATCGACGATGCATGTTAACAGAAACAAGTATTGCCAACCTGGTGATAGTATCACCTGATTTTCTTTATACATTATATTAAATATCAGGTTGTGACATAATCAACGGATTGGATCTTGAATATATGTTTCTTGTTTCTCTTTGTAAGGCATTCATCTTTCAAGCGCCCAAAGGGCTAGAGGAAGTCTATTTAGCATTTGAACTATGCTACATGGATAAGAATACATGCTTTCAGGAACTTTGAGGTAGTGAGACGGTGAACCACAGAAGGCATACTTTTGTACCTTTTTCTCTTTGGTTGAGCTTTGTTTTTTGTGCTCTCCATCACCCAAGTAGTGCTTGTTTGGTGGGCCATCATCGCTACCATCATTAATAGCTCCAAAGGAATGCTAATGCCCCTACCTTGGTGGAAATGTTAGCAATGTCTCCGGAGCTTTAAAATGACACATGAAAATATGGAACTGCTACTCATTGATCTTGATTGATCTTTTGTTGGTGAGACCAGGGGTGAGAATGGTGAAAAGGCCAGGCTGCGCTGACCGGACAGTCCTAACCATCCAATAAATAAATAAAAAACATCTATTCAACAGTTTATACATGCTAATTGTTTAAAAAAGAGAGTTGGTTGGATGATTTAACCATTCCAATACTCATAAGAAAAATGCAGGCCATGATCTTTTTGCAATATACCTATCTCATTATCCAGAGATCTACAAATAGAAGTCAGACATTTAATCAGCCATCCCAAGCGGCAATTAAAGCTTTACGACTTTGCTTGGTGTTAGTATTTTCTTTATTTACATGCATGGAAATTACTTAGGTTTATGCCTTAAATTTAAATAATCAAGTGTTGATCAAAAATGATATTTTCTAGCGAAACTGTACGGCATTGTCTTAAGTGTCCCATGAATTACTAGGAAATGTCTATCTGTTAGAGGATTAACCTTGGAGATTGAGTTGGCCCATCCCATGTGTCAATTAAAAGCTTTGGAACCTTACTTGCTGTCAACACTTCTCTCTGTATCTACATGTGGAAATTGCTTGGGTTTAAAACTCAAATAGAAATAATTAAGTGTTGCCCAAAAATGATATTTCCAAGGAAAATGTATGGCATTGTCTTAAGTGTCCCATGAATTACTAGGTGATGTCTATCTATTAGAGGATCAATCTTAGAGATTGACGTTTTAAAAAAAATAATAAAAAAAAATTGCACGGGTACACACCCCCACACACTCACGTTGTAGTGGGATTTCACCACCTATGGTTACTCAAACCCTTGACTGGGCATTGAAACTCATAAGAGTCTACCATCGAAGCAAGAGTAAGGATCCACCTTGGAGATTAAGTGGACTCATCCCATGTGTCAATTAAAAGCTTTGAGACCTTGCTTGCTGTCAACCCTTTTCTTTGTATCTAATTGCATGGAAATCACTTGGGTTTAAGCCTCAAGTCTAAATAATTAAATGTTGATCAAAAATGATATTTTTCAACGAAAATGTATGGCATTGTCTTAAGTGTCCCATGAATTACTAGGAGATATCTGCCTGTCGGAAGAACAACCTCGGAGATTGAGTTGACCCATCCCATGTGTCAATTAAAAGCTTTCGGACCTTGGTTGCTGTCAACACTTTTCTCTATATATCTACATGCATGGAAATTACTTTGTTTTAAGACTCAAATCTAAATAATAAGTGTTGCCCAAAAATGATATTTTCCAAGGAAAATGTACGGCATTGTCTTAAGTGTCCCATGAATTACTAGGCGATGTCCATATGTTGGAGGATCAACCTTGGAGATTGAGTTGACCCATCCCATGTGTCAATTAAAAGCTTTCAGACCTTGTTTGTTGTCAACACTTTTCTCCATATATACATGCATGGAAATCACTTGAGTTTAACCTCAAATCTAAATAATTAAGTGTTAAACAAAAATGATATTCCCAAGCCAAAAGGCACAAGCATTGTGGTAGGCATCCCATGAATCATGTAGGCGATGTCTATCAAGGATCAATCTTTGAAATCAAGATAACCCATCCCTATGTCCATTAAGAGCTTTAAGACCTTGGTATTGGCATTTTATAAGTTTACATGCATGGAAATCACTTGAATTTAAGCCTCAAATCCAGATAATGAAGTCTTGAGTTTAAGCCTCAAATCTAGATAATTTAGTGTTGACCGAAAATGATATTCCCTAGCCAAAATGCACCGACAATATTTGATGTATCTCATGAAATCACTAAGGGAGCGTTTGGATTGGAAGTTGCTTAAGATAAGTTACTTATGTAACTTATTTTACTTTCTACTTATTAAGCTAAGTATGTTTGGCAAATGATATACTCATCTGTATCTCCTCTCTTTCATCTCTTCTATGCCTCTATTCACCAACTTATGAAAAGTAGAAAAGTTAAAACTTTTAACGGAAGTGATCAAGTAATTTTAAGTTAAAAAAGTACTTATATAATCATAAACCAAACTTACTTAATTGAAATAAGTTGCTTATCTACTGCTGTAAGGAGAAAAAGTAACTTATTTGGTGGTATCCGAAAGCACCCTAAGCAACATCTGTCAGAGGATGAATCTTGGAAATCGAGTCAACTCATCCAATGTGTAATTAAAAGCTTGGGGACTTTGCTTGGTATTATCATTTTCTATATTTATAAAAATAAAAATCACTTGGGTTTAAGCCTCAAGTCCAAATAATTAAGTGTTGAACAAAAATGATATTCCCCAACTAAAATGCACAAGGCATTATCTGATGTTTCCCCATGCAAGGTCTGCAGGCGCTACTTAAGATTTGGTCTCCCTTGCTATAGAAAAACCAGTTTGATCATCTAGTGGGCCCCATCTAAGATCAACCATACTTCCAAGCCATCAAGCATGCTGGGCCCCGCACACACCTAGAAAATGTGACTTCTGTATAGATTAGCATATGTTATGGTTCTCTCTCCCACCCCTCAAGTCATTTCACATGCCAATAAAATAATACATGGAGAAGGGTTGGTTAACCAACCAAATCACACCCCCTAATATTTTCAATATTCTGAACTGGTATCTTTTGTTTACTGAACCATCCTTCTTGAAAGTTTTCCACCATCTTGAAATTGGCAATGACCCGTCCTTCTTGCATATGGCACTCATGCACGGCTATCCAGCCGATTCAACTTGTGAGCTTGTTATTGATATGACTATATCTCGAAAACCATACTGATCAAGTAATCCTAACCGTCCGATTAATTTTTTTTAAATGGGTGGTCAGAGTAAAGTAGTGAGCCGGTGTAATTTTTGTTATGCTCCATTCGTGCGTCAACGATTGGACCGTCTGAATAGTTCTGCATCTATGCCATTTGAATATTATTAGAATCACAGCCTTTTTAAAGATGGTGTTGAAATATCACAGGATAATGTTTTACTAAATTCCATCCATAGACTGGCCAGAGAGAGAGAGAGATGAACTACCACAACAAATGTGTACTATACTGCAAGTGCGGACATATTGGCCAGAGAGGGAGATGGACTACCACAGCAAGGGAAGCGGCTTCAGTCCATCCCTGACTGTGGGGCCCACCACGATTTATGTACATCCACACTGTTCATCTACTTTTTCAGATCACTTTAAGGCACGGGTCCAAAAATGAAGCAGATCCATCATATCTCACGTGGACCACCAACAAAAAAGAATGTTGATTGCTTATTAAAAACATTTTGAAGACCACAAATGTTTTGGATCAAGCTGAAAGTTACTTTTTCTACTTATAGTAATAGATATGTAGCATAATTTAGATAAATTTAATTTGTAATTGGTTATAAATAACTTTTTTACTTACATTCACTTAATCACTTCATCTAGTTTTTAAGTTGCCCAAGAGATGAAGCAAGGGGCCAAAGAGAAGAGAATAGTATGTTAGTTACCAAACATAGTTATCTGCCATCCAAGCTGTTTATAAAGTCACAGCGTTTGGCAGATAAACATTCCAATGGTGTCCAAGAAATTCTTAATGGTGGGCATTAATCATCACCGCTTCCTATGATGTGGTCCACTTGAGATTTGGATCTACTATATTTTTGGGCTTATGCCCTAAAATGAGCTAGCAAAATAGATGGACAACATGGACATAAGACACATTCATCATGGTGGGCCCCAAACTCAGGCCGGATCCACCAAAGCTGCATCCCACAGTAAGTGTGTACCATAAATCTAATTCACTTCACAATTATTGGCATAGAGAGAGAGAGAGAGAGAGAGAGAGAGAGAGAGATGAACTACCATAGCTAGGGGTGTACATAGAGTCGAATTGAGTCAAGCTGGCCTCAGTTCGACTTGGCTTGAATACTAGCTGACCTCAGCTTGAACTCAGCTTGGCTCGGTCCTCGAGCTTGACTGCCCAACTCGGCTCGGTTCAGTCAACAACTCGAGCCAAGTTGGAGCCAAGATCAACCTGAGTTCGCCTTTGAGAATTTTCCACAAACACCTGAATTGCAACCTCAAAATCTTATTGTTTTACAAACAAAGACAATGATTTTCATGCTAGATAATCATCTATGGTCCACCTCTTCTATGAAATGGATATTTGATAGATGTCACCCACTGGCAGAATGATATGGTTACACATGCAACCAACTAGTGTATGTGATCGTCTCTTGTGACGCCCCGGTCATTGCTTCATGTGGGCGGGCACATGTGGGCGAGCGCACATGTGGGCAGGCCCAAAGCTGGCTGACAGGCTACTGTGTGGCTGACAGGCTACTGTGTTGGGTGAGCTACTGTTGCAGTTGACTGTAGCGTAACTTGTCCCACATCGGAAGAGTTGTCAGTGGTTATATGTGGAGTTGTCACCCTATACTGTATGAGGCCTTTTGAGGGAAACCCCGAGAACAAAATCGTGCGGCCTGTGCCCAGAGCGGACAATATCATACAGTGTGGGCGTGTGCTGTTACAAATGGTATCAGAGCCGAGGACGGCTCTGCCCTCAGTGGGGGATAATGTGACGCCCCGGTCACTTGTAACACCCCGGATTTTGGCCAACCTGGGATTAGACGTCCTTAGGCAATGGGTCAACTAAAACACCTGGGAAATCGCTCAGAACCCAATTTCATATCCAAAGAAATCACTTAGGATTAATTCCTTTAGAAACTAAGCATAAGTTAGCTAGCGCTACGCTAGAGTAGCTGGGAAATAGTCCCTGATCACTTTAAATACGTTTACAAGACGCAAAACTTGTAGAATCCATAGTGCTATGATACTCTAAAACTTCGGATCAAACTCTAAACCGGTTTATTCTCTAGACCTCTTTGAAACTTTGTATTGGATCTAGACCGCACGTCGAAAGTCCGATACCTACTATCTTAGACCGTTAGAACCGCCTAGCTGGACTTGACAATCATTTCGAAAATCAAGTCCAACCAACATTCACAGGCTATTTCATTGAGCCTGGAGTGAAGAGAGTGAGAATAGGGTTAAAATTGGAATTTAAAATTCAAATCTGGCACATGACTTGACGCATCAGTATTAAGCGTTCTGACCGTCAGAATTCAGCAAAATTACACCCTCGGATCAGGAAAAATTTCTATTTCATATCATGAGACTTGTAAACCTGATTTACGTGCGGTGACCGCTGAACTGAAACTGGACCGCCACGTGCAATCTGCGAACCCTGCCGGACTGAAAACTTGATGTATGCTAGATCCTTTATGCATGAGCTTAAGTCCGATCGCGTTCGGCCAGGGGACCACCAGAAATGTCCTTTTGGACCGAAACAGCCCCGAATTGGATATACCTCAAGTATACTTTGTTCCCGAGCCTATTTTGGGCACATTTGGGCTTATAAAAGGGGTTGAAATCCTCACTCCTCTCTCCCATCCGAATTTGAAAAAAACTCTAGATTGGGAGAGAGAAAAGGTGAGAATTTATGAGAGAGAGTAGGAGAGAATTTTCTACTGCTGGTGCTACCTGCTACACGTGCTTTAGCAACACGCTCTAATCACTTGGCCAGTGATTTCTTCACATTTTTAGGTAAGAAAATATCCAAATAAGTTGCTGATTTAGTGTTCCTTTCGTTCTATAGCATGTTAGCTGATAGATCTTGTAAATCAGGTTGCCTAGTCGCCGTAGACGAAGCGTATACGCTCCGTTCGAATCGCTTCACCTATAAGAGATAAGGTGCGGATTTTAGACGCTTTGATTGACTGTTTCCAATGCTTTCAATGTCGTTTAAAAGTAGATTATCGACGGCAACGTCGTTTGACATGTACAACATGCTGTCCGTTTCCTGTTTCGTAAATAGACGAAGAATATGAGATTTAGAGCATTTTAGTCATTTGTAGAAAATACTGTTTTCATCCATAGTTTACTGATGTGATTGACATGGCTTATTGTCGCATTAGAATGTTAGGAATGCCTGCATAATTAGTTTGGCGAAGAGATTCGACTAAATGCGTATTTTGAGTCGACATACTATATGTAGACTTAAGTGTGTAGTGTAAGTGTTTGTATAAATGCTTGTATTAGTATGTATTGAATTAAATGGTGTTATGAATTAGTTTGAGATGGATTTTTCAATTAATATGCTGATGTAAATGATTTCCTACATGTCACGCCCCAAACTCGAAAACCGGGCTCACAAAATTTCCGATCGCCGAATCCGGCGCCGACAGCCTCCGTAGAACCCCATTCTCGGCTCCTAGCTCCCATTCGCCAGGTTCCGATCCTGGGATGCTACGAGGAGGATTTTAAATACCAGTTTGTTTCGTAATAAGCATAACCAAAGGCATAACCCACAAACAACAACCAAGAAATCTATTACATTTCCACTATGATCAAAAACTTTACAAGTACAATGGGCATAAAGGGAAATACAAGGGTAAATAACAGAAAAACTCCAAAATGATCAGCAACGTGCTCCTGCCTCAACGCTGCTGCGATCTAACGTCACCTGCACGCAACGGTCGTGCATAAGCTTACAGAAAGCTTAGAGGGTGGTGAAGGTGTGTGCTCAAGGTAGTAATATGTACATGCAATGTCAGAGTGATGCGGAATATGCAAATGGAAACATAATATCATGAGCCGTACCAAGGCTTATGCGATGCAAGACATGAATGGTATCGGCCATCCCAAGGCCATGCAATGTATAATACAACTCAAGCATACGGATATTCATCAATGTCCACACATCAATACAGCTCAAAGTATGGAATATCACCGGGGTCTAGTACACTCTAAACCAGATTGCCGCCACATCGCGCGCAATACGGTAAGTGGAAGAGACCTCACTATCCGTCTGCCAATATCGGGAGCGACTCGTCGATAGCGGACCCATTCCTCGAGCTGGTCAGACTCAGCCTAGCATTACCCCCTACACTCGGGCGGGTAAGGCCGCACCCCCTTCCAACCGACCACGACACAGTGGAGAGCGTAACCGTCTGGTAATCGGCACTCAACGCTCATCTACCCACTCGGTCTAAACGTTGGAGCAACCTCGTGGTACTATAAGGGTTTAGGGACTTTCACCCAGGGATATCTATAGTACCCCATGTAGAACAAGATTTCCGGTATCCAATCCTGCCAACCACGATACGTCTGTGGAGGCTACGGTCCTGATGTCGCTAGGGCGTACAATAACCATATCACACAAATGCGGAATGCATGAATCACGCTCTCCAGTCATGCAACCAATCCTGCGCATACCGTGGGCTCATGTAGGGCAACACCGCCTAGCCGGAAGCCCATAAACAACCTGCCCGAAGGCAAATGCTATGATCAGTCAATCCTCATATCAAGCATACATATGATGCGTATGATTATGGGTCATGAAACTATACTAAACAGGTTATAATAAAATGATTTATCTTACAATGCAGATGGGCCTGGATGGTCAATACACAGCAAGTACGGCCTGGTGATGAGCCCTAAGGAGAGTCGTAATGTGGACATCCAACCAGCATTACGCTCGCAATGTGGACGTCAAACCAACATTGCTTCCAAGGCACGATCGTTGTGAACATCGTACTTAGTCTATAATGGATTTACACATTGCAATGGATCGTAGGTTGTCCTCATTGGATCTTACATATATATATTAAATGGGCCATATCCTATGGGCTTTTATTCATCAGATGGGCCACATAAATGGGCCACACCAATGGGTCTTATGTGCATTACAATGGGTCGAAACCCGTGGGCCTTGGATTGCATCGATTGGACCTAGTCATATGAGTCTAATATGTATCAAATGGGCCACACCAATTGGACCCCCAAATGTATATCCAATGGATCTCAACCCAGAGGCCTTATATGACTCAAATGAGCCTAAATCCCTAGGCCCTAAACAATTCAAATGGGCCTAAACCATGAGCTTGCATGCATGTCAAAGTGGGCCTAAACCCTTAGGCCTTACATATATCAAATGGCCTACCTCCATGGGCTTTAAATTTCAACAAAAAGGGTCCAATTACATGGGCCTTGAAGTACATCAAATGGGCCTAGTCCCATGGACTTGCAACACGTTAAATGGGCCTAAGTACAAGTGAGCCCAAGCCCATAGGCTTTACGTATCAAGTGGGCCCAAATTCTTAGGCCTTAAATGGATCAAATGGGCCCAGCCCATAAGCATTTTATAATTCAAATGGGCCTAACCCATAGCCCTTTTTACAGTCCAAAGGGGCTTAACCCATAGGCCTTATATGTTAAAGTGGATGGACGGTATGGATGCATTTCATGCATCATGGTGGGCCCCACTGTCCAGTGGACAGTGCGGATGGCGCACGTAAAATACACAGGGCATGCATCAGGTGGGTGCCACCGTCCACTGGACGGTGGACTTTAATATGCACCTCATTGTGGGTCCCATGTGGGGCCCACCCTGCAGTGTTTACTTGACATCTAATCCATTCAATAGGTCCCTCGGGCCTGGATGAAGGGACAATATAAATTTCAACTTGATCCAATACTTCAGTGGGCCCAAAAAGGATTTTAATGATAAAATTCAATTCGCACTGTTTCACTTGGTGTGGGCCACCTGAGTGTTGGATCTGTTTCATTTTTGGAGGGGGCCCATCTGAGGATGGGACCCACCTCATGAACTGATTGGATGGCAAACAAGCATTACGGTGGGGCCCACGGCTGAAGCCGTGGGTCCCTGCTGGACGCCCGCCCGCCAAGACTTGGATCATCTGATGCTAGACGGTTTTCTTTTCTTCTCTCTCTTTTTTTTTTTGTAGTGGGCCTTGATGAAGTGGGCCACCATTGATGGGTGATGGGGTTCAACATGCAAGGTGGGCCCCACTTGAAGGACTCTTAGACCCAATAAATACCTCAAGGTGAGGTCCATTCAAGTGGGCCACACAACCCCTTTCATAAAAAAAATAAAAATCAAATAAAAATAAAATAAAATAAGAGGAATGAAAGAGAGAGAGAGACATGGAGAGTGGGACACGGCTTGTGATGGAGGGACCCCGTCCTTATGGGCCCTCCTTTAAAAGCAAATGATACAAAAAAAAAGGTCCCTCAACACATGGGACTATCAAGATCGAGAATCAACGGTGGAGATCCTCTCTCCACCAAAATGGACGGTCTAGATGACCTTTCTTAAAGAAATAAACATCATGATGGGGTCCATGGAGAATGGCCCCATCATGGAACGATCATGATGATCCAAGTGGTCCATCGGCCACAAATAAGGGTCCCAAGTGAGATCCACACCATTGATCGGTGGGCCTCACTTGGTCCACCATAAAAACAAGAAAATCTACCCTATAGAAGCACCCACCGTCCGATCTTCTCGCTCCTAGGGGTTCCTTGGCACCTTGTCTTCAACTTCAATGGCTAAGATGAAGAATGGAGGGTTGAGATGGGAGATTTTGGGGTAGGAAGGTGGGCCACTTGGAGCTTAGAAAGGTTGGGAAATTTCCTTACGTGGGAGCTCTTGAAATTTTTGTTACTTGGACATTTTTGGAATGAGAAAGAGAGAAAGAGAGAGAGTGATGTAAAGGGAGAGAGAGAGAGTGATGGATGGATGGGTGAGTGATGGTGGTGTAAGAGAAATTTGACTTTTGTGGCTTTTGTGTAAGAGAAGTATGGGTTAAGAAGACTTTTGTGGCTTTTTGTGTAAGAGAGGTATGGGTTTGGGAGACTTTTGTGGTTGCTTGGGAAAAGGGATGGAAGTGATGTGTACTTGACATGTGATGGATTGATGGGTGATTGATTGATGGGATTGATGTGATTGATGTGACACATCGTTGAGATTCTCTTAGTTTTCGCAACGCGCGGCGTTTTCTCGCACCGAACGTTGGCCCATATCTCTTGATCCGGGTATCGCCTCGGCGCGCGAGTCGCGGTATCGGAACCGCAACGACGGCGCGGTCGCTATGGTATAGGTCTCGGTTTGAGTCGACTCGGGTTGTCGGCACAAGAATCCAGGTCGCGCGTCGATATCGGTTAAGGGTCGAAAGTTGCCGAAATTCGATCGGTAAGACCGCGGAAGTGTACGGAAAGGTACGGACCAAGATACGGGTCTTACAGCTCTCCCCTCCTTATAAAAATTTCGTCCTCGAAATTTACACAAGCGTCGCAACTAAGCGTAACTCGCGAGGAATAAGAAACATAACGTCATCATATAGAATCAGGGACAGCGTACAAAATACAATACATGATCATCAACCATCAAAGAGATGAGGATATCGCTCTCGAATCTCAGCCT
Organism: Magnolia kwangsiensis; assembly: GCA_037074715.1. Lineage (NCBI taxonomy): Eukaryota > Viridiplantae > Streptophyta > Magnoliopsida > Magnoliales > Magnoliaceae > Magnolia > Magnolia kwangsiensis. Next base: position 45,862,292 of record CM073587.1, read on the forward strand.
CACGCTCCCAAGAAGCCTCCTCTACAGAATGGTGACCCCACTGCACCTTCACCAACGGAATGACCTTGGTTCTGAGGACCTGCTCCTTCCGATCAAGGATACGAACTGGCTGCTCAATGTAAGAAGCATCCTCACGAACCTCCAACGGCTGCTAATCAATGACGGAAACTATGTCTGACCCACACTTCCTCAACATGGAGACGTGAAACACGTTGTGGATGCCAGACAACTGTGATGGTAAGGCAAGCCGATATGCCACGGCGCCAACGCGCCCAGTGATCTCAAAAGGTCCTATGAATCTCGGGGCAAGCTTGCCCTTCGCTCCAAATCGAACTACGCCCTTCATGGGTGAGACCTTGAGATACACATGGTCCCCTACATCAAACTCCAAGGGACGACGCCGATGATCAGCAGAACTCTTCTGTCGGCTCTGAGCTGTGCGCATCCTCTGCCTGATGATGTCAATAGCCTCTGAAGTCTCCTGTACAAGCTCGGGACCTAGGAGACGACGCTCTCCAACCTCAGTCCAACAACTCGGTGATCTACATGGTCTGCCATATAGTGCCTCAAAAGGAGCCATGCCGATGGTCGCCTGATAGCTGTTATTGTACGCGAACTCAGCCAATCGCAGATGCTCATCCCAGCTACCCCCGAAGTCAATCGCGCAGGCCCGAAGCATATCCTCAAGTATCTGATTGACCCTCTCGGTCTGGCCATCGGTCTGCGGATGGTACGCGGTGCTGAGCTGCAAATCAGTCCCCATCGCACGCTGGAAGCTCCCCCAAAACTGAGACGTGAACCTCGAGTCTCGGTCAGAAACGATCGAGACTGGAACGCCATGCAGTCTCACAATCTCCTCAATGAATAGTCTCGCAAGCCGATCCATAGACCAAGTCGCACGCATCGCAAGGAAATGTGCCGACTTCGTCAGACGATCCACAACAACCCAAATAGCGTCATGACCGCGCTGAGTCCTCGGCAAACCCATAATGAAATCATTCGACACGTGCTCCCACTTCCACATCGGGACGCTCAACGGCTGCAATAGACTAGGAGGTCTCTGATGATCGGCCTTGACACGCTGGCACGTGTCACACTCGGCCACAAAACTGGCAATCTGGCGCTTCATCCCCGCCCAAAAATACAGTCGCCTCATGTCACGGTACATCTTTGTCGAGCCCGGGTGGATAGAAAACCGCGATCGATGTGCCTCGGTCATAAGATCTCTGCGTAACTCTGGAATATCCGGGACACATAATCAGCCTCTGAAACGAAGTCCACCGTCTGTACCGATCTGCCAATCAACCTGACCCTCAGATGCCGCCTCAGCCATATAACCCTGCAACGACTCATCAGCCTGCTGAGCCTCGATCACCCTAGCGACAAGAGAGGGTTGAATCGACAAGCTCGATAACTGTACAATGGAAGACTGCAGGCTGAACTCAAAGTCATACGCTGCGATATCCTCAAGCATCCGCCACTCCTGAATCATCATATGCGCCACTAGGCCTCGTGGCTGACGGCTGAGGGCATCTGCCACCACGTTCGCCTTGCCCGGGTGGTACTGAAGGTCGAAATCATAGTCCTTCAGGAGCTCCATCCAGCGCCTCTGTCTCATATTCAACTCAGACTGCGAGAAGAGGTACTTCAAGCTCTTGTGATCAGAGAAGAGCTCGAACCTAATCCCGTAAAGGTAGTGCCTCCACACCTTCAGTGCGAAGACAACTGCAGCCAGCTCCAGATCATGTGTAGGGTAGTTCAGCTCATGGACCTTGAGCTGACGAGACGTGAAGGCCACTGGTCTCCCGTGCTGCATCAGGACAGCACCCAAACTAATGTGCGAGGCATCAGTGAATACAATGAAGCCGTCACTCCCAGATGGAAGAGTGAGGACAGGAGCGGACGTCAGACGGTCCTTCAACTCCTTAAATGCTCGCTCGCAGGCACTACTCCAAATAAACTCTGCACCCTTCCGAGTCAACCTGGTCAGCGGGGCTGCAATACGAGAAAAACCCTCGATGAAACGTCGGTAATAGCCCGCCAAGCCAAGGAAACTACGGATCTCTATCGCAGTCGTGGGCTGGCCCCACTGACGTATTGCCTCGACCTTCGAGGGGTCCACTGCGACCCCCTCCCTCGTCACCACGTGACCGAGGAACTTCACCTCCTCCTGCCAGAACTCGCACTTCTCCAGCTTTGCATACAGCTGGTGTGCGCGGAGGGTCTGTAGAGTAATCTCTAAGTGCTGCTCATGCTCCTCACGGGTCCTCGAGTAGATCAGAATGTCGTCGATGAAGACTACAACAAACTGATCCAGATATGGGCGAAAAATCTCGTTCATCAGCTGCATGAAGACCGCGGGTGCATTGGTCAGTCCGAAGGACATGACCTGAAACTCAAAATGACCATAATGCGTCCTGAATGCTGTCTTCGGAATGTCCTCATCTCGGACCCGAATCTGATGATAACCGGAACGCAGGTCAATCTTCGAAAAGAACTGTGCACCCTGCAGTTGGTCAAACAAATCATCAATCCTAGGGAGCGGGTACTTATTCTTGATCGTGACTTTGTTGAGCTCGCGATAGTCAACGCAGAGCCTCAACGAACCATCCTTCTTCTTCACGAAGAGTACCGATGCTCCCCATGGAGAACTGCTTGGACGGATAAAGCCCAGCTCACGCAACTCGTCCAACTGCTTCTGCAGTTCCCGTAACTCCAACGGTGCCATACGATACGGGGCCTTCGAAACAGGCGCAGTACCGGACACGAGATCGATCTGGAACTCGGTGAGTCGACGAGGCGGTAATCCCGGAATCTCTTGGAACACATCGGGAAAATCGCAAACTATCGGCAAATGGTCGATGCCAACGGCGACATGCTCCTCTATGGCGCACGACATCAAACAAGACAACTGCTCTCCTCTAGCCTCTGCAACGAACTAGAACTGTGGCACGCCGGGTATACAAAACGTGACGGTCCTCGCGGCGCAGTCCAAAATGGCATAGTACTCGGCGAGCCAATCCATGCCCAAGATAACGTCGAACTCGGACATCGGCAAAACAAACAAATCAGCAGGCAGGAAGGTATCCCCAACTAGAACGGGGCATGACAAGCAAAATCGTCCTAACGTTGCAGTCCTCCCCAAGGGAGTAGATACTGATAGGCTCTCACCAGAAGACTCCAACGGTAAGCCAGCCAATCGACAGAAGCTCTCGGCCACAAAAGAATGCGATGCACCAGAATCAAACAATACACGTGCAATGCATGCAGAAACTGGCAGTATACCCTCAACGACTCCTCCGGATGACTGCGGATCCTGCTGAGCCGCATAAAACCTAGCCTGAGCTGGCTGGGGAGGTGCCTGTCCCCTCTGAACGTGCTGCTGCTGCTGCTGAGGTCGCTGAGGTGGTCGAAACTGCTACCTCTGCTGCTGCGGCCTCTGAGGCTGGTGCTGATGCTGATGCTGCTGCTGAGGTGGCCTCGGTGGTAGAGGCTGCTGTCGCTGCTGTTGTGGGGGTCTCTGCTGCTGCGGTGGAGGTCTCTGCTGCTGTGGACCTCTCTGCTGCTGCTGGGGACTGGGACACTCCCATGAACGGTGTCCCATCGCACCGCACCTGAAGCAAGTGCCGGTGAACTGTCTCTGAGGTGGTGGTGGAGGTGCTGATGGTACTGATGGTGCACGGAAAGCTGGGCGACTAGTGCGCCTCTGCTGCTGTGGTCGACCCTGCTGGGAATGACTGGAAGAAGCCTGCCTCTTCCGGTCTCCCCTCTGACCACGATCAGACTGAGAACCGGCCCACTCAGTCTCATATATCTGAGCCTTTCGCACTACTTCCTGGAAGGTAGGAAGCTCATGCCCAATGACACGACCTCGAAGGCCGTAACGTAAGCCGTGCTCGAAACGGTGGGCCTTCCGCCCCTCGTCATCAACCATGTACGGTGCGAATCGTGATAGTGCCATGAAACGGGCCGCGTACTGCGCCACAGTCATATCTCCCTGCACCAGAGTCTCGAACTCTAAGGCTCGCTGACGACGGATGTGGTCAGGGAACTACTGCTCCTCGAATCGGTCCACAAAGTCCTCCCATGTCCAGACATAATCAGGTCCGGCGACACGGGCGACAGAGGTCCACCAATGCTCGGCCTCACCGTGGAAGAGAAATACTGCTAACCGGACGCGCTGCTCGGTCGTGCATAACATGGTATCGAATATCTTCTCCACATCGGAGCGCCATCTCTCGGCTGCAGTCGGATCTGGCTCGCCCTGGAAACGTGGGGGATCATGTCGTCTAAACTCACGAAGTACGGCGCTCGCGCGCTCCTGCTCCGCCTGAGCTGGTGAAACAGCTGGGCGTCTACCCTGTCCCTGGAGTGCGACGGTCACAGCCTGTAACATCTGCTGTAACTGAGAGGCACTCACAGTCACCGTCGGCTCCTCATCGGTCTCAGGTGGAGGAATGTCATCCTCATGGGAAGAAGCAGGAATCTCTGAGGGTGAAATGGGAGACGCAGGTGGTAGAGCTGGAGTCTCCGATGGTGAAGTAGAATCCTCAGGTGGTGGTGCGGGAGTCGATCGAGTAACAGGCGCCATACCCTACAGGAAAGAGCGAAAGCGCCTATCAACTTCAAAACTCTCGAATGTACGCACGTTAACGGTCTGAATCAGAAGGTCGCGAAGTTATCCGAACTTCGGAACTTAGTCATTCTTCACTCATAGCAAACATGTAATGTTTTTCTCGGTTATTCCCAAGTTATGCTCTGATACCAACTTCTGTCACGCCCCAAACTCGGAAACCGGGCTCACAAAATTTCCGATCACCGAATCCGGCGCCGACAGCCTCCGCAGAACCCCATTCTCGGCTCCTAGCTCCCATTCGCCAGGTTCCGATCCTGGGATGCTACGAGGAGGATTTTAAATACCAGTTTGTTTCGTAATAAGCATAACCAAAGGCATAACCCACAAACAACAACCAAGAAATCCATTACATTTTCACTATGATCAAAAACTTTACAAGTACAATGGGCATAAAGGGAAATACAAGGGTAAATAACAGAAAAACTCCAAAATGATCAGCAACGTGCTCCTGCCTCAACACTGCTGCGATCTAACGTCACCTGCACGCAACGGTCGTGCATAAGCTTACAGAAAGCTTAGAGGGTGGTGAAGGTGTGTGCTCAAGGTAGTAATATGTACATGCAATGTCAGAGTGATGCGGAATATGCAAATGGAAACATAATATCATGAGCCGTACCAAGGCTTATGCGATGCAAGACATGAATGGTATCGGCCATCCCAAGGCCATGCAATGTATAATGCAACTCAAGCATACGGATACTCATCAATGTCCACACATCAATACAGCTCAAAGTATGGAATATCACCGGGGTCTAGTACACTCTAAACCAGATTGCCGCCACATCGCGCGCAATACGGTAAGTGGAAGAGACCTCACTATCCGTCTGCCAATATCGGGCGCGACTCGTCGATAGCGGACCCATTCCTCGAGCTGGTCAGACTCAGCCTAGCATTGCCCCCTACACTCGGGCGGGTAAGGCCGCACCCCCTTCCAACCGACCACGACACAGTGGAGAGCGTAACCGTCTGGTAATCGGCACTCAACGCTCATCTACCCACTCGGTCTAGACGTTGGAGCAACCTCTTGGTACCATAAGGGTTTAGGGACTTTCACCCAAGGATATCTGTAGTACCCCATGTAGAACAAGATTTTCGGTATCCAATCCTGCCAACCACGATACATCTGTGGAGGCTACGGCCCTGATGTCGCTAGGGCGTACAATAACCATATCACCCAAATGCGGAATGCATGAATCACGCTCTCCAGTCATGCAACCAATCCTGCGCATACCGTGCGCTCATGTAGGGCAACACCGCCTAGCCGGAAGCCCATAAACAACCTGCCCGAAGGCAAATGCTATGATCAGTCAATCCTCATATCAAGCATACATATGATGCGTATGATCATGGGTCATGAAACTATACTAAACAGGTTATAATAAAATGATTTATCTTACAATGCAGATGGGCCTGGATGGTCAATACACAGCAAGTACGGCCTGGTGATGAGCCCTAAGGAGAGTCGTAATGTGGACATCCAACCAGCATTACGCTCGCAATGTGGACGTCAAACCAACATTGCTTCCAAGGCACGATCGTTGTGAACATCGTACTTAGTCTATAATGGATTTACACATTGCAATGGATCGTAGGTTGTCCCCATTGGATCTTACATATATATATTAAATAGGCCATATCCTATGGGCTTTTATTCATCAGATGGGCCACATAAATGGGCCACACCAATGGGTCTTATGTGCATTACAATGGGTCGAAACCCGTGGGCCTTGGATTGCATCAATTGGACCTAGTCATATGAGTCTAATATGTATCAAATGGGCCACACCAATTGGACCCCCAAATGTATATCCAATGGGTCTCAACCCAGAGGCCTTATATGACTCAAATGAGCCTAAATCCCTAGGCCCTAAACAATTCAAATGGGCCTAAACCATGAGCTTGCATGCATGTCAAAGTGGGCCTAAACCCTTAGGCCTTACATATATCAAATGGCCTACCTCCATGGGCTTTAAATTTCAACAAAAAGGGTCCAATTACATGGGCCTTGAAGTACATCAAATGGGCCTAGTCCCATGGACTTGCAACACGTTAAATGGGCCTAAGTACAAGTGATCCCAAGCCCATAGGATTTACGTATCAAGTGGGCCCAAATTCTTAGGCCTTAAATGGATCAAATGGGCCCAGCCCATAAGCATTTTATAATTCAAATGGGCCTAACCCATAGCCCTTTTTACAGTCCAAAGGGGCTTAACCCATAGGCCTTATATGTTAAAGTGGATGGACGGTATGGATGCATTTCATGCATCATGGTGGGCCCCACTGTCCAGTGGACAGTGCGGATGGCGCACGTAAAATACACAGGGCCCCACCGTCCGCTGGACGGTGGAGGCATACATGCATCAGGTGGGTGCCACCGTCCACTGGACGGTGGACTTTAATATGCACCTCATTGTGGGTCCCATGTGGGGCCCACCCTGCAGTGTTTACTTGACATCTAATCCATTCAATAGGTCCCTCGGGCCTGGATGAAGGGACAATATAAATTTCAGCTTGATCCAATACTTCAGTGGGCCCAAAAAGGATTTTAATGATAAAATTCAATTCGCACTGTTTCACTTGGTGTGGGCCACCTGAGTGTTGGATCTGTTTCATTTTTGGAGGGGGCCCATCTGAGGATGGGACCCACCTCATGAACTGATTGGATGGCAAATAAGCATTACGGTGGGGCCCACGGCTGAAGCCGTGGGTCCCTGCTGGACGCCCGCCCGCCAAGACGTGCAGCGCCTGCTGCACGTTTGCTGCATGTCAGAGAGAGGCAATGCCTCCTTTGCCTTATTTCAATTTAAAAGAAAAAAATTCATTTCCTGCGGTTTTTCACGCCTGGGGCCCACGTCAAGTTGATCCACCCCGTCCATTGAGTTCAGGGGCTCAAAACAATCCCAATGAGTCTAAGGTTCAGGATTTTTGGGTGTATAGTCTCATCAGGAAGTGTATTTAAGGATAGCCGTCCAAGTTTCTGATATTATGGCCCATTGGATAATCACGTCCACCTCATTCTTCGGCTCAACAGTTAAAATGTTGTGGGCAAGGGGATGGACGGTTTGGATCGAATATCTACATCAAGGTGGGGCCTACACAAGGGGCTCACCTTAAAAGTTTCTTTTTTTTTTTTTTTTGGTTGAAACGTCCAGCGTCTCTGACGCTGGACGGTTTTCTTTTCTTCTCTCTCCTTTTTTTTTGTAGTGGGCCTTGCTGAAGTGGGCCACCATTGATGGGTGATGGGGTTCAACATGCAAGGTGGGCCCCACTTGAAGGACTCTTAGACCCAATAAATACCTCAAGGTGAGGTCCATTCAAGTGGGCCACACAACCCCTTTCATAAAAAAATAAAAATCAAATAAAAATAAAATAAAATAAGAGGAATGAAAGAGAGAGAGAGACATGGAGAGTGGGACACGGCTTGTGATGGAGGGACCTCGTCCTTATGGGCCCTCCTTTAAAAGAAAATGATACAAAAAAAAGGGTCCCTCAACACATGGGACTATCAAGATCGAGAATCAACGGTGGAGATCCTCTCTCCACCAAAATGGACGGTCTAGATGACCTTTCTTAAAGAAATAAACATCATGATGGGGTCCATGGAGAATGGCCCCATCATGGAACGATCATGATGATCCAAGTGGTCCATCGGCCACAAATAAGGGTCTCAAGTGAGATCCACACCATTGATCGGTGGGCCTCACTTGGTCCACCATAAAAACAAAAAAATCTACCCTATAGAAGCACCCACCGTCCGATCTTCTCGCTCCTAGGGGTTCCTTGGCACCTTGTCTTCAACTTCAATGGCTAAGATGAAGAATGGAGGGTTGAGATGGGAGATTTTGGGATAGGAAGGTGGGCCACTTGGAGCTTAGAAAGGTTAGAAAATTTCCATACGTGGGAGCTCTTAAAATTTTTGTTGCTTGGACATTTTTGGAATGAGAAAGAGAGAAAGAGAGAGAGTGATGTAAAGGGAGAGAGAGAGAGTGATGGATGGATGGGTGAGTGATGGTGGTGTAAGAGAAATTTGACTTTTGTGGCTTTTGTGTAAGAGAAGTATGGGTTAAGAAGACTTTTGTGGCTTTTTGTGTAAGAGAGGTATGGGTTTGGGAGACTTTTGTGGTTGCTTGGGAAAAGGGATGGAAGTGATGTGTACTTGACATGTGATGGATTGATGGGTGATTGATTGATGTAATTGATGTGATTGATGTGACACATCGTTGAGATTCTCTTGGTTTTCGCAACGCGCGGCGTTTTCTCACACCGAACGTTGGCCCATATCTCTTGATCCGGGTATCACCTCGGCGCGCGAGTCGCGGTATCGGAACCGCAACGACGGCGCGGTCGCTATGGTATAGGTCTCGGTTTGAGTCGACTCGGGTTGTCGGCACAAGAATTCAGGTCGCGCGTCGATATCGGTTAAGGGTCGAAAGTTGCCGGAATTCGACCGGTAAGACCGCGGAAGTGTACGGAAAGGTACGGACCAAGATACGGGTCTTACACTACATGTTAGCTATATGCATGATTTCATTATCTGTATGAAATGCATGTGCTTGATGATTTATTTAAGTTGTATGTTATAACATGTGTTAACATGCTCACATGGTTGTATTTCATCTCCATTACTCTTACATGATTTGCTGATGTGGATTCATGATTGTTTGAGACTATACTTAGTCCAGGCAGTCGGCAACCGAGAAAGTTCGTGGTTGGCCTACCTTTGCCACGAACGACGCGTCGATGAACACGAGTCGTGTTTTGGAGTTAACGGCAGTGGTTAGGCCACATGAGGTGTTTTACGCACTTCATGTCGTTCAACTTGAGATGCGATCGTGCTAGTCGAGCCGTCAAGTAACCCGACTGACCATTGTATGTTCACCCTCATGAGTCATAACTGCTTGAACCTAAGGTACTAAACTTACCATTGTAAACCCTGTTAACCATGGTACCTTGATCCACAAAGACTCATGAGCCGGGCAGGGTGGTATGGGACACCGTGGTCGAGCTGTCGGCATACGTTGGGGCCACAAACCTCTCCGTAGTGACCAGTGAGCACCTATAACTCGTGAGCAGATTATGGTGGTATGGGACACTATATTCTTGCTGTCGGCCTACACTGATCAGGCGACGAGTCCTTTGTAGTGACCACGAGCGTATTGTGAGCCTACGGGAGGCGACGACCCTTCCGTAGTAGTGAGAGTACAGTAGGCCTGTATTGATAAGGTGATGGGGGAGCGGTGCAACGAGTGCGAGCAACAGCCCTGGCAGCCCTTGCAGCGACCTACAAAATATACATCGTATGAGATTACTAGGAGTGACGACCCTAGACAGGATCTGTGTTGGGATTGATATAAGGAAAGTACCTTAGTTTCCCAATCCTGTTGTTTGAATGGACTAATAATAACTTGACAATCATATCACCATTACATTGCATGTGCCTGGAAGATGTGGAGCACTGAGGCGTTAGATGGTGCTGTATGAGGGAGAACGTCGGTGAGGGCATCCATCATGTTATGTCATATTACATTAACAACAGTATTAGGATTGTTTGATTTACTGCTTTACTATTATCGCATGATTGATTTGAGAACATGTTAATGTTTACTCTATGATTCTACTGAGTTGATCACTCACTCCCACGTTATGGGATGGTGTTTGCAACACCCACCAGACCCTGTCTTAGATGCAGGTGATGCAGAGATCCAGGAGGCAGAGCCGGACTATGATGAGGACCAGGACGAGTTCTCATACATGCAGTACCACGACGGCTTTTCTTAGGTGACCTGGGTTGACGGGACTCCTCAGTGGGACTATTTTGGACATTTGATTTTGTTTCTTTACATGTATACGAGACTCAGTGATATATTCATACTTTAGTGACAGTCGAGATCTACTTTGTTTTTCCATACAGTGATATATATGTTCTTTAGTCTTCTGCTTGCTTTTATCATTGGATCTAGAGTATGAATTGCAGTTTTGGTATACTTTTAATCATGTGAGTGCTTTAACTCAGAAAACATTGAATCATAATCATTTTTGTTGCATAAGTGACGGTCTGGAACTCGGGAGTTGAGTTTATACACGACCCCCGATTTTCAGGGTGTTACATCACTGCTTCATGTGGGCGGGCACATGTGGGCGGGCACACATGTGGGTGGACCCAAAGCTGGCTGGTAGGCTACTGTGCTGGGTGAGCTACTGTTGTAGTTGACTGTAGCGTAACTTGTCCCACATCGGAAGAGTTGTTTGAAGTAATGGTGGTTATATGTGAAGTTGTCACCCTATACTGTATAAAGCCTTTTGAGGGAAACTCCGAGAACAAAACCGTGCGGGCTATACAGTGCGGGTGTGAGCTGTTACATCTCTCCTCTTGAAAATTTCCATTTGCACACACGCTTACTGATGACCTTTTCTTTCTACTTTTTAGTAATGCAATAGTACAAAGTAGAAAGCATGGGTGCCACTATCAATCAAAGTGGGTGCACATACCAATTCCCTTTGATGTACATACCTTCCTTGCCGCTAGCCAAACCTTTCTTGCCACCAACCACATTTCATTGAGTCATTTTGTCAAACAGTTGGTGAGCAACATCAATGGCAAAGTAACCGAGTCACCGAACTAGTTCGATTTGAGTAGGATTCAATTCGAGTCGAGTCGAGCTGAGGCTTGCTCGAACTCGGGTTGTTTCTAAAATTGCGGTGAAGACCGCTTTAGTTGAAGTAGGAATAGGTCAGTATATCCTAGAGGGCGGTGAATAGGACTTTTTAAAGATTTATACGTTATTTTTTAGTCCTATCCCACTAATCCTATCACAAAGTATAAATTAGGATTACTCAAGAATTAACTCTATTAGCTTCCAAGCCTAGTAGAGGGTCTAATCACAAACTATTTAAAAGAAAAACAATGTAGATGAGATTGTGATGGATATGACTGTATGTGTATAGAATGCGATCATATATAAAGACATGCAAGGCAATCATATAAATGAGAGGCAATATCAAACTCAAACACAGTCATTTAAAGTGGTTCGACGACTAGTCTACTCTACTCCCGGCTTCCACACTCAACCCTTGAGTGACCGGATTTCACAAGGAGGTTTCTCATGGTTCACCTCAAACCTAAGGTTTTAAATCAGGTTCACCTTCAACCTTTACAGAGATTTCTACTCGGTTCACCTCAAACCCTGGAGTTTTACTGGCATACTCATAACCAGATGTTTATGCCCACATATGACAAGGGTCCACACAACGCACCCTGGAGTTTCTACTCGGTTCACCTCTAACCCTAGAGTTTTTCTAGCGTACTCCTAACCAGATGTTTATGCTCTCCACAGAGTAAGGGTCCACACAACGCACCCCGCACGTACACTCCCGTCGGAGGCCTCCTTCGAGGACTTCAAATGTTGAGCAACACTCAAAATCTAATCATAAAAAGGAATGATCGCAAGTGTCCTTTGGACTCTTAGTACTTACAGATAAGTTAATGAGTCCCTTTCAGCACAATGATGAAGACCTTCTACTTGTTGATGAAGAGTCTTCATCTCCCTTGATCCGTAACATGAAGATGTATATATGCTAGGCTTAGGTTGGGTCAAGGTTATGATGGACTACCACTCTCTAAGGGTTTTCCTATAAGGAAGATAGAGAGGTTCTCATCATCTATGCATTCAAGGCATCCCAGCTTAATGATATGTCATTAAGGTAGTAGCCGAAGGATCCTTGAATGCGGAAGTTTATTCCCCAATCCACTCTATAAGATATTAATGATGATGGTGGATTGGAGGATGAACTTCCCGAGAGAAAGGGCTTAGGTAAATGATAGGAAGGTTAAAACACTCTAAAGCACTCTCTGCTTTCTCTACCAGCAATGAAGACAACTCTCTCTATTTATAAGCAAAAGGTTCCAACGGATATAAACGGTCATATTTATGAATGAGTTCGATATCATCGATCAGTCGTCGATATGATCGAGCGTATACTCTCGATTGTATCGGCCGACCTCTTGATGATAAGAACTCAATTGTCATTTCGCTTTTGGAAACCTTCTGCCAACTGGTCGATGGGATCGAGACACACATCGATGATATCCGATTTCAAACTCCGATTTCATCGAGTGATGGTTCGATCTATCAACAGGTGAAAAATAAAAGAGAAGTCTTTAAGAATTTCAGGATCACAGATATGATCGGGGAATCAGTCGATGTCATCGGAATTTATACATCGATCATATCGGCGACCTTTCGATGGGATCGATAAATCGTATAGATTTTACATGTAAGCTTTCTGGACGAATTATGTCCTGACTCGATCCAATGGACTTGATCTCGATATGATCGATATATGAATATCGATTTATCGACAGGCACCCCGATCGACATAAAAAATAACCTGAAATTCATGCTGGAGAGATCATGCGCCCCACAGTCGATATGATTGACTGACTCCCGATATGATCGATATTTGAGTTCAGATTGAATCGGACAGTCATCGATATATCGAAGCAATTGATAGTTTTCTTTAGAAAAACAGGGGCGCCGGAAGCAGTCTGTCGATACGATTGATCCACTTCAGATATGATCGATTTTCGAATATCGATGATATCGATTCGACGGTCGATATATCGATAAATCGTCCAGAGGATTGTTTTGATTGCTGGACGCATTTTGTCCTCACTCGATTGTATCGATTGATATGCCGAGGACATCGACAGAGCTGGTCGATCATATCGAAAGGGGAATCGATATAATCGACAGTGTAAGAAAAACTTAAAAAATTTTCTTTTGAATAAAAAGATTTTCTTACACATAAACCCTAAGATGTTCTAGTTCTTTTTAAGGGCTTAATCGCCTGGTGTTTTGGGACATATGATGTGAGGCTATGTTTTACTTTTTGGTGAGCTTCCACACATCCAGATGAGGCAGATGCTTGACTTGATATTCTTGTTAGGTGCTGTCGTCCAACTGACTCAACATACAACGTAATTGACAAACCAGGGCACGTAATAGGTGCACTTTCAGTTTCAAGCTCAAAAATTGGCTCGACTCGGCTCGAACTCAACTTCGAACTGAATCAAATCAAGCTTTTTCGAGTCGAGTCAAGCGAGCTAACCGATCTAGCTCAGTTCGTGTACACCCCTAACCATAGCACATGTGTGTACCATATATTTAGTGCACACTTATTAGCATGGAGAGAGAGAGAGAGAGAGAGAGAGAGAGAGAGAGAGAGAGAGAGAGAGAGAGAGAGAGAGAGAGAGAGAGAGAGAGAGAGAGAGAGAGAGAGAGAGAGAGATGAGCTACACAAGTACTGTGTACCATACATCTAGTGGGCACTTATTGGAAAGGTGAGAAATAGATATATGAACTACCACAGCAAGTGTATTCCATGTATCTATTACACACTTAAGTACATGGCCTCTCTTGTCCACATCTCTCATTTCCTTTCTCTCGTCTAAGCTAAAAGCAAAAAGATTCCCCACCATTTACAAACCTATCTTTAATCCACTCAAAATTAATTAACGCTAATCACATTGTTACTCTCCTCACATCGCCGTACCATCTTTCTACATCACAAGTATCTGGGTTATGTATGATCAATCAGAATCGCCCAACTACTGGGCCCTATCATCTACGAGTAACAAATTCACAAAACCCAAACCCATTAGACAATCCCATCCATCAGATTTCTTCAATTTGCCATGATGAATATTTGACTAGTAAACTTTTTGTTTTGCACTGCCTATTTGAAGGACACGAATAAGATGACAAGAATAATCCAATATGAGTATATTTTTACCAGTTTAATTACTATCCATATCAGGGGCAACTAATGGACGGTATCGATCAATACATAATCAGATCAGATTGATTTTTAAGAAGGATGATTTTTCATGGCGGTTCTACCTTTTTTCATGCTTTTAAACGTACACGTGGCTTTCCGGCCGTAAAGACGTATAGTTCCCTTAGTAGAATCGTAGTCACCGTAAGTATCGTGATATTTGGTGCAACTAAAAGAACCTTTGAGAAATAAATAAATAAATAAATCTCAGCTCAGAATATCACTACATTAATATATATTTCCATGTTTGCTGATCATACATACACCCCTATAAATACATATGTGGCACCCGTGTGGAAGATCCAACCTGTTTCCTAGAAAGGACTCATCTGTTTTGTACCACTACGCACTGGTCACGCCCGATCAACTCAGCAGGTGGGCCACGTCTATACTTTATTGCACCATCAGCCATCCATTTTTATATACAAATGACCACATGATTGAGAGAACTGGATCGGATTTTAGGATAGGTACACATGCATGATGGGGCCCGCCCTTATGATTGGCTTGATGGCTTGATTTTCACACAGATATGCCATTTGGCACGTGCGACCGCCGCCCTCATGTAGACTTGCAAAAGAAGTAGTCAACAACTATAATTCCGCTTCCGCATAATCTTCATTAGAGGATTTATACCGATAGAGTGCGACTATCCGTACGTGTGAATATAGCAACCGTACACATGGCAATTTTGTAAATCAATCTGAACCGTCAAAATTGTGGATTCCACTGTATCGACGGAAGAGACACAAAATGATATTAATCGTTCATTCCAGTCATCTAATTAATTGATACTTATTGGAATTAGGCTGGTTGTCTTCCACCTTTAACCTTGCAATACTTGATGACCACCTCCAATCAGAAAGATCGATCATCTATTCTATATAAATTTTTGGTAATGCCCGATTTACACTAGGAATGAAAGAAGTACCCGTCTAACACATGTATAGTAGTCATGTGCATGAATGTGGATGAACGTACTCTGCCAACACATCTGTCCTTCAGGTAATGAAAACATTTCGAGAAATACAACCTTCGGGACGTGGACTGGTTATTGGCTAAGTCAAGATCCCTCGCCCTGTAATTTGATTGGAGGTTACGATTGACGTTGTCAGATATGAGCTCCTTTGAAAAAATATTTGAAACGTTATCAGCTTGTGTACTCGACTGGGTTTTGTATTCCGCAGCAGTCTATCATCTAATTCAATAGAAATGATACCTAATTTCACGACTACCTCACTTGTCCAAAGGTCAAAACAAGTTGGATTTTTGGCTTGCCCATCATAATATATGAGATTATCCACACCTTCCAGCCACCTTGCCTTATTATTTTAAGGTATAAACTAAAAGAGAAAGCTTTTCCAAGGATTAAGCAGACCATGCTATACGAAACAGTAGTCTACTAAACCTTTTCATGAGATTTGGTAGACTTGGATGAAAGCAAAATACAAATATCATCTTAATCCAAAATTACTGCGGCTCCTATGAAAATTTTAATAGGCGACATTTAATCTCCAGTGTAGTCTTACTTGAGACATGTCCATTTTTTAACTTTTTAACTTATACATTAAAATGGTATGAAAAAATGCACAGACGGTGTGGATAAATCCATCCATAACAAGGGTCCCCGGAGCGCTCCAACCCGTTTGAGCTTGAGACAGGAAAAGATAGTACTCCCGCCTTTAATCTAGCATTATTTAAGACATGACCGGGGAGGTTTGATGGTTCCACGTGCCTTCAAGAGCCTTTCCTAACACATCTGCTTGATCAGAGCTTTCCATCAGGTGGGCCACAGTATTTAGATTTCTGGCCAAAAATCGCAGCCATTTCCGACGGCCAGAAAATTTGTTTCCTGTTTACTTTGTACATCGTGGCCCACCTGACGAGTGAGATGATCTAAAAACTTTTAGGAATAAGATCTAAGCATTATTTCCCCCCCCCATAAGGAAAGCTCAGATCTCGCACACATGTTCCATATTGGCAAATAGAACCCGTGTGAAATTAGCAAAAGCACAGTATTACGTGACACGTAAGCAAATTACCAAATTACAATCACAGCAATATTTTTCACGTTGTAGAAGATAAATGCTAAATCTGGTTTTTGAATCTTACTCAGTAATTGAAATTATATATTAGCATGAAAGGTAAATGCGAAAATCTTACCGTGCTACAGCTTTATCTTTTTGCCAAAGTATCACATTTATAGCGCATCTGAGCCATTGAAAAGGTCAGCCCCATCAAGAAGATAGACTGGCATGAAAATCAGCTGATGGGATGGATCAACACCATCTAAATCAAATGGACGGGCAGTGATTTGACCCATCTGAAGATGCTAGTTGATACGGACCGTTCATTAGAACAGTCAACTCTTAGATGGGTCACTTTCGAATTTCCTGAATCGCCGCCTACAATATCTCTCAACTAGACTTCTTGTTTCAAGCCTTTTGGCTGAAATTGTATTAGCCGTTCAATTGATGGATTTTGTAGGTTACTTTTTCTCAATCAATTTGGGTCATGAACAATGGTCTATTCAACAAGAGGCAGTTTAATGAACGGACCAGATCAATGAGCACATTCGATGATGAATGTCGATTGGTGGTGAAGGTTCAACACGCTTAACCCACACGGTTAAGGTTAGCAAACCCCATCTCTATCTTACTTATCTTCCCAACTAATCTTTCCCCATTTTTTGCGATTTTATTATGTCAATAGATTGGATATTTTTTTGAACTTTTCTTAAAGAGGAAAAAAGATCGATAGCTTGGTCACCCATGTGAATTGGTACTCATGCAACGTTTATAGTAAGGAACACCTAATGGAGACTAATATGGATGGAACATGACCCAAAGGCCAAAACAATTCGAAGATCCCAATCATCCAATCATCACGTTGGACATTCATACCGACCCATGAAATTACACATGGATATATGATCAGCGAATCCAGATCCTCCATCTTTGGGAATTTTATTTTTGGCAAAAGATAAAATAGGAAAGGGTAACGGCTTATATATTAAAAGGAGAAAAGTTTCTTTGGAAAGCCAAGATAATTGAATCGGTGTGGTTTTTCGTCTAGCCTGGGTGAGGGATCACCAATTCAAATAATACTTTAACCACAGAAGCGAAGACAAAAAATATCGGCAGGTGGCCGATGCGTTCCTTTCGGGAGCATCAAATTTCAATGCGGCGATAGCCGTGGTTGGTTGCGCAAGGTACGCCCAATCACGTGACTCTCAGCTGCCTTCAAACGTACGCGGACTGGTACTATCCCACCATGACTTGGCTAGAGACGGACGGTCCTGGCAGGGGTTCCGTGGGACCAACCGCAATGTATGTGCTTTATCCACGCCTTCCATACATTTTTAGATATCATTTTGTACTAAAATTACGAAAAGGAGGCAGATTGAAGGCTCAACTAGACCACACCACCGGAAGAAGTGTTAACAATGACTTTCACCGTTGAAAATTTTCTTTGGCGCAGCTTGATGTTTATTTTCCATCGAATCTGTTCATGAGGTCACATATACATGGATGAAGGGAAAAGATAACTGTTAGCTTGATTCACAACTTCTGTAGCCTTTCAACGGTAGGCTTTCAATCTCCACTGCTTCCTTCGGTGTGGTCCACTTGAGCCTTCCATGAATCTGCCTCCTTCGATGCTCATTTGATAAAATAATCCTTAAAAATGGAAGGACGGCGTGGATAAAATACATACATCAGTGTGGGACCCACAAAGCTCCTACCGTCATGCTCTAGCTAGGTCCTGGAGGGGATGGTACCTAATCCACGTCTCCTTCAAACGCATGGGTACATACGTAATAATAGACTAATGTCGAGGGCATTTCCGTCACTTGAGAAAAGAAGTACGGTTTCGGATACAAAGAATCTTTCAGGTGACCGAAGAAAAAGGAAACTACCTAGCGCCATTAACATAACAAACGCAACTCACGAGCGATGTGCATGTGCCAGATAGAAACACTTGTATCGAATCTGGACTGTAAATCAAGTTCACCAAAAACATACCATTACGTCAGCCGTTCAGATCATACTTCTAAAGTAAACCTACACATTTGGCATAGTATCGTAATTAAGCGTGACCACCGAAGGGTTTTAAGGCAAGAGTTGTTTTGTTTTTATCTAGGGAATGTGAACGGTGATACGCGAGCCATTCAAATTTCAGATTTTTCACACATGTTACACGTCCGCATGTGTTGGGCTTTAGCTCATGGGCGCTTGAAAGTGCAATCCTCTCAGTGGAAACTACAAAGAAAACAACACCCTGTCCAATTGTCAGAGAAGCTTTATTAGCGCATTTGGTGGACAGGAGTTTACCAGCCAAACGCGCGAAATTACAATACGGTAAACAATAAAAGCTAAACATGAAGAGGACGAGTTGCCGAGCCGTATGCATCATGAGTTAAATGGGTCCTGATAAAATAAATGAAATTCGTGATGTGATGATCTATACTGTTAATTTTGTGGACCTAACTTCATATGTGAAGTTACAAAAATACAATTCCAACATACTTTTCATAATAACTCACAATATTTGATACATTTGTTACTGTTGATGTATCTGTTTTTAACCGTCTATTTCATTGTCAGTTGATGGAAGTTTTAGAAACATTTATTTAAAATATATTTATTTTAATCCTCAATCTGAATTAGAATCCATTAATTCATCAGTTTGGATTACTGAAAAGTATACAGATTTATAAATCAAATGCACCAGGAGATTGTTCACGCATGACCTATCAGGAGTCTATTGAGAGGGGAGAGGTAAAGTAAGATTCCATATCACGTGTCGTAGACTCGTTTGGAGGGCATACGGTTGTGGGAGACGTGTATGTTTTGTACGTTAGGCGCATGGTTCCAAAACCTCTGACTTTGAGTCAACTCGCTGGTTTTGGAAACCATGAACCTGGCGAGTTGAATCAGTGACTCGAATGCCGCACCCGGTTACTGCACCGTGGAGATGAATTATCTGACTCGGGAGACGCGTCTTGCTACAGTATGCGCGCGTTCGCGATTCTGATGTGTGGGTCCCAGAGTTCGGTGATCCATACCTTTCGTGCATTGTAGCCATCGTGGATAGACCATACTCTTTCAAAGTTGTACCATATTTTGGGGAGCGGATTAGGTGAGACCGAGGATCCACTAAGGTGAATGGGACTCCCTGACTTTTAGGCTCATTGTGATATATGTGCCTTAAATCCACACCGTCCAAACGTTTTAAAAGCTCATTTCACGCAATGATCCCAAAAATGAAGCAGATCAAAATCTTATGTGGACTATACCACAAGAAATAGTAGTGATTGGATCCCTACCATTAAAATTATCATATGTAGACTATACCACTAGAAATTTTTAATGGTCGATTACCACTGTTTCTTATATCATGATCCACTTGAGAATTGGATCTGCTTCCTTTTTTGGATCATTCCCTAAAATGATTTTTCAATACGGATGAACGGCGTGGATGTAGTCACTTACATCACAGTGGGCCACACAGTCTGGGTGCCACCCACCACGGTGGATCCAAGGCCGTACCTAATCCGCTCCCGATATTTTGGGAGATTCTCGCGAACGCCGATTGCTTGTGACCCCGGCCACTGGGAGTTCCTGTCGGTGGAAGCTACGTGAGGCTAAAAATTACAATAGGACAGGAACCTAAAAATCAGATAGATCCATAACTCAGGTGGGCCTCGCATCATGAAACAGCAGGGATTGAACACCCACCACTGGAAGCACAGGCAATTCGTGTGCGATCCTAGCCACCGATTTTGGGCTTTTTCAGCCTAGTGTCGGCCGTTGGTGTATTTCTCTTCTTAACCATCTATCTACGAATCAAACAGATATTTGGGGCAAGTTCTCCAGAACATGGGTCCAGTTATCAGATTTGAATACCCACGCGTATGGGTAGGAAGACACAGTCACGTGGACGTAGACATGTAGAGATCCAGACCGTTCATCTGATGGGCTCTACAATCTCATGCTTCAAAATCGGTTGGGACAATCTTGGTCAACGTCTAAAGGGCTTGGCCTCATTGCATGTGGACCATGGATTGTACTTTTGTTCTGATTTTGTACTTGTGATCTCAGAAGTCCTAAAATAACTGGTCAGGATAGCACCACCATGTGATATGTCAGAACTGATTTCATATAAATGTGCCCGAGGACCCACGACCTACGGTAGTAGTAATTTTCGGTTTCAGTTTTTACACATGCATGGGTTGGTGGCCCCACTTTGGATGGACCATGTGACGCAGGGTAGAACGTGATGACGTTGATCATCGTCTTCCCTAACGAAAATCTATTTCGAATACACAGAGCTCCCACGGTGAAAAGATTAAGAAAAAGATACTAAGGGTGAAAGAAGTTTCGAAATTAAACTACAATTAAAACTCTGGTAAGTGACTTACCATAAATAATAAATAGTCATGATTTTGTTGACTTCACATACCCAGGTATCAGGTTGGGTGGTTAAAGTAGCTCGTCTTGCTCAGAATCACATAGAATAACTCATTCCAGTTTGTGATCATATGTAACACATCGAATGAATCATTTAAGTTTGTGAGATGTCTACGTTTTAATGTCTGGACAGTCCCGATCACTTCTGCTTCCAATCTGGCCTTTTCTAATCCATATTGACCACAAAATTGTCCACGACCCACTCTACATCACCATGCCAGGAAAATCTCTCCACAAGAGAATCCTAGACGTCCACTTGTTGCTACCAAATATATGATTCAGAAGAGAAGTACATAAATGAATTGATGGATATGATCTTCAAATGTTGAGGATTTTGAAGGATAACCCTCCATAAAGGGTCCTGGTGGACAGATGATCAGCACCACTCAACGTTGGGCACCACTTGCACGCACATACAGGCCGACAGACGGCATATCGTGGAGGATGTAGTTCATTGGGTTTGAAAAGTTTCACCCCATAAAATAGATTGTTCCAACTGCACAATAGTTGATTGAAAGCGATTCTCAGCACCAAGTTGTACTGAAGCCTTCCCATGCACCTAGCCGTATTTGAATCAGTTGGCATTCACATCACCTATCCAGACCGTTCACTAGGTCGCCTTTAAAAACCGTGGCATGCAAATCGGACAGATAAGATGGCCCATAGAAGATAAAAACCGGGGGGGGGGGGGGGGAGGGGGGGGGGGGGGGGGGGGGGGATTGTCACTTAATGCCATGGGAGTGAGCCTATTCACTTTGGTGTTAGGATTACCTAAGATTTATGACTTAAATACATGCTTTGATTCATATGGTGTTTAGTTTGTATATGGAAAACAATTATCAATATTAGAAATTGTGTTTGAAAATTACAGTGAGAAGTAAGGTGGGGCTCACCTTGATGTTTGTGAGTAGTCCACCTCATCCATCCATTTTGTGAGATCATTTTATGATATGCTACCAAAGGTCAAGCAGAACCAAAATTCAAGTGGGCCATGTGAGAGGAGAGAGTGGGTAAAGAATTTCCTACCATCTGAAACCTTCCTGCGCTCCGCCTTGATGCTTATATGTCATCCCGACCGTTTATAAGTTCAGTCCTGTTGGGATGAACTCTGACAGCATAGAAAACTTTTTCGTTATACAAAACTTTTGTTGCCATATGAATGTTTCAATGGTGGTCACTCAATCCCCATTGTTTTCTCTTGTGTGGCCCACTTGAGTTTTAAATCTACCTCATTTTTGGTCGCATACACTAAAATGATCTTGTAAAATACATGGATGGGATGGATTCCTCACAAATATCAAGGTGGGCCCCATACGATATACACAGGATCCAATGTTGGAAACCTATGATGAAGTAAAAATGGATGATTTTAAAACCAAGAAATTTAAAGTTCCATCTCATTTAATACCATCTAATTAATTACATGCCCCAAGCACCCCCTAACGGATAGTTTAACTAGGTGATAAGGAAGCCACATGTCTAAAAGTAATAAATAGAACTAGTGCATGAAAATGTTTCATGTGGAGAGATGAGAGACGAGAGAGAGAGAGAGAGAGAGAGAGAGAGAGAGAGAGAGAGAGAGAGAAGAGAGAGAGAGAGAGAGAGAGAGAGAGAGATTAGAACAGGGTAAAGGCAAGCATGCCTCATGTTATGCACCCACAGGGCCACTTTGAAATAATAGTTTAAAATCTCTAAATTCACATGGAATTGATAACATAGCTTTGGAATGGAATTATTTGGAGTAATTCTTCCATCCTCCTAATGTGGCACACATGGATGAATTAGAGGCCTCATATAAAACTAATGGTAAGCGTCCCATCTTAACTTTTCCAGGTGTAGCCTACCTGAGTCCTGAATGGTTATGCCTTTTCAATTCCAAGGTAAACATAAGGTAGACCCTCGGGAGTTTCAACACCCAGTCAAGGGTTTGAGTATCCATTGGTGGATACTCAAACCCTGATGGTTAGGGTGTCTGTGCGTGTGAAAAAAAGAGAGAGCGTAAACATAAGGTGGTATACCTGATGGTTAGGGTGGATCTCATAAAAGTTTCACTAACCCAGTGGTCTCTGTGCACAAGGTACCTGACACATGAAGGGAGAAATTTTTTTGAAAAAGGAAACAGTAGAGGAGAAAACAAATAGAGAAAAATGAGCTGTGTATTAATTAAAATCTAGCCTTTGAAGGCATTTTGTGGATAAAATCTAGCCATTGATCTAAAAACAATTATATTTTCTGATTTCAAATTTGCGTGTTTAAAACATTTTTTTTTTTTTTTATCTCCTTTAAAATATTCTATTTTCCACAAAACTACATTCTCTAGTGAAAAAAATGTCCTAAACCTACTCTTGTTGTGTACAATTAACTTCTATAGTACATAATATGTATTATATAATACGAGGGGGTGAGGCAGATGCAACACAGTGAGAATGGGAAGAAAGAGAAATTATGTAGAGAGAAATTTGGAGGGCTTTACCAGGGTCTAGTGGCTTAGTGCCAAAGTATGGTACATTGGTTGGTTTTTTCCTGTGTTGTATTTAAAATGATGATTTGAATCGTCCGTGTTCTAGATCCTGTGTTACAAAAATCATGGTGAGATACATTTTTAGTATAGGTTGTTGCTCAAATTTTGTCGATCCTTATTAGCCTGCCTTCCATATGTAATTTAATGGAGAATAAGAAAAGTCTTGCCTCACTTCTACGAGTCACTAAGTACCTGCAATTTAATGGAGGTACAAGAGAATATATTGGGGGTGTTGGTTAAGGCCGGGGACCCTCCAATGCTTGAGTCAGGCATATGGACTCATAGTACGTGTAATGGAATGGGTGTATTTGTGTGTTTACATTTACCCATGGCACCGGGGGGTGTTGTTGTAGATAGGCTTTCTAGGAAGTTTACATATATGAGTTGATTTAAGGGGCTCATATGGGATTCAGACTCTAATTTTAAGAATATCTTTGACTTTATTTCGATCAACGTGATTTTCAACAGAGAACAGAGATCTCGGGAGGTAATACAATGATGATTCTTCTTTCTATTCCTAGGCCAAGGTTAGCATTCGAGGTCAAGATTGGTACCCGAGGCTGAGATTGGTATTCGAGGCCGACCTTTGAGATTGAGGTCATCTTTTGAGGTCGACAAACAAGGCCAACCTCCAAAGTCATTGGTTAGCACCTGAGGTACGGTTCATACTCCACCATTCTCTGAGGTTTCCTATTATCCATCTGCTTTATTCTTGGTTATTGAGTCAGTTTGATTTTACCTATAATAGTTGCCCCCTTACTTCTGAGCCTTATCTCCAAGGGCTTTGGAAGTAAGTAGGTTTGGACTGATGTGAGCTTGACCTGTTTGCGAGCAAGAGGCTTCAAGTATGCGGGAGGTTGGGCATGTAGATTTATAGTCGATAGTCAAGTATGTAGTGATAGGTCGTGCACGGTAAAATCAGTAGGTCGACCACATAGTAGTAGGCCAAACACTTGATAGAAGAATGTTTCTTCCCTTAAATTAAGGGAAGTCCTTGTGATCCGTCATATAGCTCGGATAGTCGGGATAATAATATTAAAAGAAATTCCCTTATCCTAACTTAGAAAAGTTCTTTCATTATAAAATTCATAAGAAACACAGTAGTAGTATCACAAGCACATTTTTTCCTTTTATAAAGGTAGGTTACTCATAGCCAAACATGTAGATAAAAACTGTAGATAAAATAATGGAAATAAAGGGGAGAACCTTCTTCCGTTTAACTAAGGGAGGTTTCTCTTAGTCGAACATGAGTAGCTTCTAATGAGGCAATCAGTCGAGCATAGTCGTTTCACCCATTGGAGTTCCTCATAGGTAATATATCTTTAGATGATGTTCCCGTTCCATAGGTGAGCTTACCCTCTATGTCTTTTAGTCGATATGTCCCTCAGTACTTGAGGTTGAGATCAGGGTTGGTCAATGAGCCTCATTATCGAGCTTGGTTGACTATTTTAGCTCAGTTATCAGGTTCCTTGCTTAGCCTGGTTTCCGTAAGTATATGCTTCAGCTTGGTGTTCAAGGGAGTCTACTGATGGAAGTGACTTTTCGAATGTTGGTTAGTATGCTGGCCTCAGCTTTGGTCGTTCTCCTTCTTTCTTTTGGTGTTAGCAGAAGGGGGCTACCCTTTTTTCCATTTTCTTCCTATCCTTAGCTGAATTATTTCCTCCTCGAGTAGCTTTTCGTGAACTAAAGATCTCCTCGACATTAAAATATTTTTTAGCTCGGTTGAGTAGGTCAGCGAGGGTAGTTAAGGGGTTTTTTTACTACTAGAGAAGATGAGCTTTACTTGTTTAAGGCTGACTACCATGGTGGTTAGAGCTATCTGGTCAGAGTAATCATTAACCTGCATTGCTTCCGCGTTGAATCAAATGATATAATCCCTTAATAGCTTGTCCTCCCTCTGTGCGATTGTGAGAAGATGAGTTGATGGATTTCTTTTGTCTTTCCCACCAATGAACTGTATGATGAAGACTTTACTAAGTTGACTGAAGGAGTTGATGGACTTCGACTTTAATTGCCTATACTATTTTCGTGCAGTCCTCGATAAAGTTAGGAAAAATGCTATGCACATCACGGACTCTGAGGCGTTGTGAAGTTCCATCCAAGCTTTGAAGGATTTCAGGTGTTCGATCGGGTCCCCAGATCCAGAGTAAGGGGTGTGATCTGGGGTATCTAGAACCTAGATGATTGCTGATATCTCATGATTTCATCAGAAAATGTGGGCTTGGCTTCCTTGAACAAGACTTCAATGGAGGCTCGAGCTTTTGTTCAGCCTACTTGTTGGATGTTGTCGAGTTGATGTTAGATCTCTTTTATCTCTACCCATCACATGACCTCGCTCTCTGCGACGACCTCATTAGTCTTTCCACACCTCTTCTCTAGAGTGTGGCGCAGGTCGGACTCGCCGAGCTCGGTTATTCTCATTGTTTGTGTGGGGACTCGCATACATCGCGTTAGTCGGTCCTTCACTGCATATGAACTGTGAGGTGCCTGTTGAGGTCAAGATTGCTCGGTTGTTGCTTCCACTTTCATGCCTTGGTCGAAAAATGGTTATCTCTCCAATATCCGCATTATTCGATCCACATTGCTGGTCAGGGCCTTGACTTGATTATTTAGGGAGATGAGTGATTGCTTGCCTCCAAGTGCAGAGGTTTGTAAGTAGTATCCTGTGAATACGGGGTCGATCCTACTGGGAGATGAATTATAAGAAGAAAAAAAAATCAAATGCAAAACAAACTAAGTAATAAAAACTAAACCAATGATTTGATTTTGAGATTTTTTGAATGGATGTAATCACTACCAAAAAATTGAGCAAAGGCTATAGACAAAAACTGTAGCCATAAGTCTATGGCTACGGTTTTGGTCCGTAGCCTGACCGTGATCGTAGGTGCCGTAACAATAGGTCTTGAACCTATGGCTACAGATTTAATCCGTAGCTATAGGGTGTAATAGCTACAGATATAATCCGTAGCAATTATATCTGTAGCAAAAACTTCAAACAGCTACGGATATTATTTGTAGCTAAAAGTCCGTAGCAATATACCTAAATTGAAAAGGCTACACCTGTCAGATTAGTAGTTACGGATATTATTTGTAACTAAAATTCCGTAGCAATTATATTTGTAACGAAAATTTCAAACAACTACGGATATTATTTGAAGTTAAAAGTCCGTAACAATATGCCTAAATTAAAAAGGCTACACCTGTCAGATTAGTGGCTACGATCAATATCCATAGTTATTTTGTACATTAAAAAATTATATATAATCATTTGTTCATTCAATTACCACTTGTACAATCATTCATTCATTCAATTACAATCAATTACAATCCTTCATTCAATCAATTACAATTACAATCAATTACAATCTAATTCATTCAATCAATTATAATTACAATAATGTTAAAAATACAAATCTTTGGTTTCACTAGAGAGATGTGCTCGACTTCACCCTGAAATTTCAACAGCTTCATATATTCCATCATCCTATAAATAGTCATGTCATACATAAATTAGAATGCTCATTGAGGAAAAGAAAGACAAAGTAAAAGAAGTGCATCATATATAATTACTTTTTTTTTTCTTAATGAATTAAAAAAAAAACTTAAAGAGGAATGAAATTGACACAAAACAAATGGTCTCACCATATGATTATAGGTTTTGGTTTAGGTTTAGGTTTAGGTTATAGGTTTAGGTTAAGGTTTAGGTTAAGGTTAGGTTATAGGTTATAATTAAGTCTAAGTTATAGGTTATAGATTATAGGTTTTGGTTTAGGTTAAGGTTATAGGTTTAGGTTTAGGTTAAGGTTTAGGTTTTGGTTATAGGTTTAGGTTTAGGTTATTTGTTATAGCTTTTAGGAACTTGATTATAGGTTAAGGTTTAGGTTTACAAAATCGGCTTCGGGCTCGGGATCGGGTTTAAGTTTGGGTTTTCAAGTTTAGGTTTAGGTTAAGGAGTTGAGAATATGATTAGATATAGGTTTGGGTTTAAGGATTTGAGAATACATTTAGGTTTTAAGTTTAGGTTTAGGTTAAAGGTTTAGGAAAAGGTTATAGGTTTAGGTTTAAGTTATAGGTTATAGCTTTAGGGAATTGAGAATGGGTTATGGTTTAAGTTTAGGAAATTGGGTTCAAGTTTGGGATTGGGTTTAAGTTTGGGTTTTCAAGTTTAGGTTTAGGTTTAGGTTAGGGAGTCGAGATTACGATTAGGTGTAGGTTTAACTTTAGGGAATTGAGTTTAGCTTATAGGTTTAGGGAAACGTTAGGTTTAGGTTATAGATTTTGGGATTTGGGAATAGTTTTAGGTTATAAGTATAGGTTTAGGTTAGGTTATAGGTTAAGGTTTAGGGATTTGAGTTTAGGTTATAGGTTTAGGTTTATGTTTAGGGAATTGAGTTTAGGTTATAGGCTTAGGGAAAGGTTAAGTTTAGGTTATAGGTTTTGGGTTTGAGAATAGTTTTAGGTTATAAGTATAGGTTTAGGTTAGGATATATATTAAGGTTTAGGGATTTGAGTTTAGGTTATAGGATTAGGTTTAGGTTTAGGGATTTGAGTTTAGGTTTTAGGTTTAGGTTTAAGTTTAGGTTTGGGTTTTGAGATTTGAGAATGGGTTTGGGTTTAGGTTATAGGTTTTGGTTTCAGTTTATGTTATAGGTTTTGAGATTTGAGAATGGTATCGGGTTTAGGTTATAGGTTTTAGTTTTGGTTAGGTTATAGGTTTTAGGATTTGACAATGAGTTTGGGTTTAGGTTATAGGTTTTGATTTTGGTTTAGGTTTAGATTATATGTTTTTGGATTTGAAAATGGGTTATGGTTTAGGTTTAGGAAATCAGGTTCAGGTTCGGGATTGGGTTTAAGTTTGAGTTTTCAAGTTTAGGTCTAGGTTTAGGTTAGGGAGTTGAGATTAGGATTAGGTGTAGGTTTAGCTTTAGGGAATTGAGTTTAGGTTATAGGTTTAGGAAAATACTAGGTTTAGGTTATAGGTTTTGGGATTTGGGAATAGTTTTAGGTTTTAAGTATAGGTTTAGGTTAGGTTATAGGTTAAGGTTTAGGGATTTGAGTTTATGTTATAGGTTTAGGTTTAGGGAATTGAGTTTAGGTTATAGGCTTAGGTAAAGGTTAAGTTTAGGTTATAGGTTTTGGGATTTGAGAATAGTTTTAGGTTAGGTTTTATGTTAGGAATTTGAGTTTAGGTTATAGGATTAGGTTTAGGTTTAGGTTTAGGGATTTGAGTTTAGGTTATAGGTTTAGGTTTAGGTTTTAGGTTTAGGTTTAGGTTTAGGTTTAGGTTTAGGTTTTGGTTTTGGAATTTGAGAATGGGTTCAGGTTTAGGTTATAGGTTTTGGTTTCAGTTTAGGTTATAGGTTTTGGGATTTGATAATGGGTTCCGGTTTAGGTTATAGGTTTTGGTTTTGGTTTAGGTTATAGGTTTTGATTTAGGTTATAGGTTAACTGTTTAGGTTAAGGTTTATGTTTAGGTTATAGGTTTTTAGATTTGAGAATGGGTTCAGGTTTAGGCTATAGGTTTTGGTTATGGTTTAGGTTACAGGTTTTGGTTTAGGTTATAGTTTTAAGATTTGAGAATGGGTTCGGGTTTAGGCTATAGCTTTTGGTTTCGGTTTAGGCTATAGGTTTTGGTTTTGGTTTAAGTTATAGTTTTAGGTTTTGAGAATGGGATCGGGTTTAGGTTATAGGTTATAGGATTTGAGAATGAGTTCGGGTTTACGTTATAGGTTTTGGTTTTGGTTTATGTTATAGGTTTTGATTTAGGTTATAGGTTATAGCCTTATAGGTTTGAGTTTTAGGCTTAGGTCTTGGTTTTGATTTAGGTTATAGGTTATAGGTTATAGGTTTTGTTTTAGGTTATAGGTTACAGGTTTAGGTTTTAGATTTAGGTTTTGGTTTTGATTTGGGTTATAGGTTATAGGTTTAGGTTTAGGTTATAGGTTTTGGGATTTGAGAATGGGTTTCGGTTTAGGTTATTAGTTTTGGTTTTGGTTTAGGTTATAGGTTTTGGGATTTGAGAATGGGTTCGGGTTTAGGTTATAGGTTTTAGCTTTTGTTTAGGTTTAGGTTATAGGTTTTTTGATTTGAGAATGGGTTATGGTTTACGTTTAGGAAATCAGGTTCAAGTTCGGGATTGGGTTTAAGTTTGGGTTTTCAAGTTTAGGTTTAGATTTCGGTTAGGGAGTTGAGATTAGGATTATGTGTAGGTTTAGCTTTAGGGAATTGAGTTTAGGTTATAGGTTTAGGGAAAGGTTAGGTTTAGGTTTTAGGTTTTGGGATTTGGGAATAGTTTTAGGTTATAAGTATAGGTTTAGGTTTAGGTTTTAAGTTTAGGTTTAGGTTTAGGTTTGAGTTTTGGGTTTTGAGAATTGGTTCGGGTTTAGGTTATAGGTTATAAGATTTGAGAATGGGTTCGGGTATAGGTTATAGGTTTTGGTTTTGGTTTAGGTTATCAGTTATAGCCTTATAAGTTTAGGTTTTAGGCTTAGGTTTTGGTTTTGATTTAGGTTATAAGTTATAGGTTTAGGTTTTAGATTTAGGTTGTGGTTTTGATTTAGGTTATAGGCTATAGGTTTAGGTTAAGGTTTAAGTTATAGGTTTTGGGATTTGAGAATGGGTTCGGGTTTAGGTTATAGGATTTGGTTTTGGTTTAGGCTATAGGTTTTGGGATTTGAGAATGGGTTCGGGTTTAGGTTATAGGTTTTGGTTTCGGTTTAGGTTATAGGTTTTAGGATTTGAGAATGGGTTCGGGTCTAGGTTATAGGTTTTGGTTTTGGTTTAGGTTATAGGTTTTGGGATTTGAGAATGGGTTTGGCTTTAAGTTATAGGTTTTAGTTTTTGTTTAAGTTTAGGTTATAGGTTTTTGGATTTGAGAATGGGTTATGGTTTAGGTTTAGGAAATCGTGTTCAGGTTCGGGATTGGGTTTAAGTTTGGATTTTCAAGTTTAGGTTTAGGTTTAGGTTAGGGAGTTGAGATTAAGATTAGATGTAGGTTTAACTTTAGGGAATTGAGTTTAGGTTATAGGTTATAGGTTTAGGGAAAGGTTAGGTTTAGGTTATTAGTTTTGGGATTTGGGAATAGTTTTAGGTTACAAATATAAGTTTAGGTTTGGGTTTAGATTTAGGTTTGGGTTTTGGGATTTGAGAATGGGTTCGGGTTTAGGTTATAGGTTTTGGTTTCTGTTTAGGTTATAGGTTTTGGGATTTGATAATGGGTTCAGGTTTAGGTTATAGGTTTTGGTTTAGGTTATAGGTTTTGGGATTTGAGAATGGGTTCGGGTTTAGGTTATAGGTTTTTGGATTTGAGAATGAGTTCGGATTTAGGTTATAGGTTTTGGTTTCGGTTTAAGTTATAGGTTTTGGGATTTGAGAATGAGCTCTGGTTTAGGTTATAGGTTTTGGTTTTGGTTTAGGTTATAGGTTATAGGTTTAGGTTTAGGTTATAGGTTTTGGGATTTGAGAATGGGTTCAGGTTTAGGTTATAGGTTTTGGTTATAGATTTTTGGATTTGAGAATCGGTTCGGGTTTAGGTTAAGGGTGTGGTCCCTGTAAATACAAATATAAACACGGCCTGCCCAAATGGCTAGGCCCTTCCAATGCTGTCCATAGGAAATTGACAGCTTCATCATGGTCATAACAGCGGTTCCCACCTTCCAAGGACCCCCTCTTGTTTGGATAACTTCGACGCACATCTGGGTCTGCTCCATTAATTTCGAGCAAATACATAAACATGGCCTGTCCAAATGGCTAGACCCCTCCAATGTCTTTCATAGGAAATGGACAGCTTCATCATGGTCATAACAGTGGTTCCCACCTTCCAGGGATCCTCGCTCTTCCGAATAGCTCCGATGCACATTCGGGTCTGCTCCATCAATTTTGAACAAATACATAAATACGGCTTGTCCAAATGGCCAGACCACTCCAATTATGTGCATTCTTGACAAGAGACGTACCAAATGCTTAAATTTAAAACATGCATTTACACATAAAATGGCATTGGTAATCGCTTCTCAAAACTGCAGTTTATTTTATTTTAAAACTCGTTCATCTCACCTAAAAACCTGTCACATAATGAATAACTATAACCACAATGATAACTACACATGTGCATTCTTGACAAGAGACGTACTAGATACTTGAATCTGAAATATGTAGCTCCAATCCTCCCACATGCAACATCCACCTGAAAGAATGTACATAACCGTCATGCTTGAGTAATCAATACAGGAATGTACAAGTAAAACCATAAAACCAGAGATGCAGTCATTTGGCCAGGCCCCTCCAATATTGTCTAGACAGTTTCAAGGAGGGTCCATTTATCTCCCCAATGTTGAGTCATCTCAAAAGCAAAGGATTAGCAAAAAGCCAAAAACCAAACAATAGTATTACAAAGGACCAATGCAGCTAAGTTACAGTGAAGACAACACACAGAGAAATGGAGAAATTACAACGATTGCTTTATATCGAGAGGCAAAGAGCACTAAGTACAATGTAGCTAACAAAGGAGTTTTTTTTTCCTAGAAACATTGTGTTTTTAAGACTGAACATTAGGTGAAAGAAAGAAATGGCCATTTCAAAACAAACTTCTTGAGACAAAAGACATGTTGTCTCCAAGTATCCCACCCTACAAAAGCCAATGAATGACCAATTTGATTAAGGACCTGATTTTAGAAAAATGCCTTAGAATGGCCAAATCTTCTTTTGGGGTCATAAGCCCCATGCTCCTTTAAAATCTTGTATAAGACAAAGAAGACAACCAATGCACATTAAAACCAAATGACACTTACACAGATTTCTTTGGCATTAGACTTCATCGGATGAAGAGTTTCTTGGGTGTAAATTTCATCAGCATCTCTCTTTGCCTGTAGTTCCAAGCAATATATGCAACCAGACAGGTATTAGAGAGCATCTACTATGAGAAACATAAAGACTAAAGGAAGATTGAGTATGAGTTAAAACATGTATGTAGTGTAACATTGTGAACCTGGCACATCAACTGAGATGGGATACTTAGGTAGCTAGGAATATGTAAGTTTGCGGCTCTGTTAGTTAAAACTACCACTTGTCACACAGCAACTCATCCTGAAACATATATATTTCAAAGGGACCTATCAATTTGTTCCTTAGCGAAACCAAGTCCACTTGGTTTTGGCAAGTTCTAAAGCCTTGGTTGGTGTAGCACATATGTAATTTTCATGGTTTATTTAGATGTCTCAGAAGCCAACACCAATTAGTTGGGATAAGGCTTAGATGATGGTGATTTAGATGTCTCATAAGTGGCAAACAAACTAAAGAATGGAGAAGCATAGAGCAGTTAGAAATCAAAGTCCCAATCTAGTTAAAATAAGTTCACTACTCTAAGTTCACTACATGTAAAAACACTTCTCCATCAAACAAAGCATTTTGACATTACGTATCTAAGAAATTTCTTATGGTGTGGTCCATAACAAAATTCTCCATCATCACTATTTCTCATGGTGTGGTCCACCTGAGAAACCCATTTGATGTTGAATTTGCCTAGAAATGTAGCCCACATCTTTTGGGCATAATTGAAATGAGCACGCAGAAATTGTGGGGTGCCTAGCCACCATAACTTCAATGAATTTCCTGCAAAATACCTTTGGATTTTGTGTTTTTTTTTTTTAAATGAAAGTAGCATGGTTATCAAGCAGAACCTGTAGCCACTTACACCAAGTGCAGTTGCATGTGCAGCCCCCTGCTTCAGTGGCCAGGACGGGTTTTCCTGCCCCAAAAAAACCATTTACCACTTGCCAATTGCAAGCCAAAGTATCCAATTAGCAACCATATACCCCACTCATTTGTCTTGGTGTTAGGAGTAGGTGTATAGAGTATCAATAGCCCAACTCAAAAGTTCCAAGCCTTAATAGGCTAACATTGGTCATCTCAATAAGATAACACAATTTTAATTTCAAAAGCAATGTTTCTATTGGTCCATGGTGTGTAAGCTACAGGCCTTATGCTGCCACGATGAAAGAAACTCTACTTAATCTAGTTCAGCACCTGTTATCTAGTTCCCAAATGGATCCCAAATGGGCATTTGATGAAAATAGTATTTCAGCATTCTAATGGGCATTTGATGAATGTTGAGTCCTCTTCAGATGAAAATAGTATTTCAGCATTCTAATAGCATCTAGTTCACCACCTGTTATCTAGTTCCCAAATGGATCCCAAATGGGCATTTGATAAACATTGTGGATAGAACTCCTAGATCATAGAGGAGAAGATGAAAACAAACGGAACTGCTATGGTGGATAGAGTGAACCCTATTTGATTGTTTAATAAAACCATGCCTTTACTAAAGGGGTATAGTAGAAAAATGAGAAATCTAATTGTTTAGTGGATAAGCATTGGATATATATGGACTAAACTAATATTAGAGAATGAAAAATTAATGAAGTCAAATGAACATGTGAACAAACTGGATTTGGGTGATGATGAAACTGAAAGTAAATGGACTAATAAAGAGCACAAGTGTGATTAAATATAAGCTTAGTTGGATACGAGGAAACTGACCCCAATTAGTTGGGATAAGGCTCATATTATGATGGGGTGGATAGAGGGAATTATAACATATCATGACAGATTTTTTAGTTCCACAATTGTATAAAGCAGCCCGTCCACACACCACCTCATGTGGCAATGTCGTTGTGTGAAATCCAAGCTTTCCATTAGGTTCAAGTGAGTACCTCTGTGTAGATTCCATGGCCCCAAAGTTAGGCTGGTGCACCCATCACATGTGCTACAATATTATAAACAAAAGGAAATCTTAGAAAAAAAGTGGTAAGGTTCTTTTAGCTGTTGACTTGCTTTATACTGTGGCCCATATGATTAGTGGACTTACCTGATTTTAGTCCAACACATTTAAGAAGTTGGGGCCACTCAATGGATGGCCTGGATCTCCCATCAATGTGCCATGTTGGCCGATGTGGTGGAATATCACTACGTGAAAAATGGAAAAAAATGACGGATTTAGAGACGGTTCTAGACCGTCTCTAAAATCGCTTGGTTTAAAGACGCTTTAGAGATGGCCATAAACCGTCTCTAAATTTTTAGACGGCTCCTGACCGTCCTTAATATTGTCTTAAAAATTTGAACATCCACAAATAGTTTAGGACGGTCATGGACCGTCTTATATGCGGTATCTGAGACGGTCATGGGCCGTCCGCATTAGAGAGTCTTTGACCGTCTTATATGCGGTTATCTGAGACGGTCATTGGCCATTTAAAATAGAGACGGCCATTGGCCGTCTTTTACTTGTAATTTGAGACTGTCAAAGACCGTCTCTATTAGAGACGGTCCTTAGCCGTCTTATATCCTTGCCAAAGACTGTCTCTATTAGAGACTGCCATAGACCGTCTCAATTGGAGACTGTTAACGACTGTCTCTATTAGAGACAGTCCTAAACCGTCTTATAGCCCTATTAAAGACCATCTCTATTAGAGACTGTCAACAACCATCTCTATTAGAGATTATCAAAGACCGTCTCTATTAGAGACGGTCCAGTTTAAAAATTAAGAAGCTCAAAAAAATTACGAATTAAAAAAAAAAATTGCTGAGAAGCTTAGAAAAATAATTAACAATGTTTAAGAAAATTTTAAATTTTGAAAAAAAATTGTAATTTTATAAAAATCTAGATTTTGAAAAAAGAAAAATTAAGAACTTTGAATAATGTTGATAATTTTGAAAAAGAAAATTTAAAAAATTAAACAAAATTGTGAAAAAATTGACAAATTGTAAAAAAATATATATTTTAAAAAAGAAAACTAAATTTTGTAAAAAAAATGTTAAATTTATTTATAATAAAAATAATATTTAGTTAAAAGAGAAAAAAATATACATTTTGAAAAAAAATTTTAAATTTATTTGTGAAAAATAAAATTACTAAATTATTAGGCACATCCACTAATTGAACCTTTAATTATTTTTGGACAATCTAATCAGTTCAAATTGAAGAGTAAATAACTTCATATGTTTAAATCAAATTTTACTGAAATTGTTAATCAATCTTGTATGCCCAATATCTTTCTCATATGTAGCCTGATTGAGGCGAGTTATAACTAGTCAAATTGAGAGTATTGATAGTAAAATAGATTGAATGGACTAGACATGTAAAATGAACTAAATATTCTGGTTAAAATTGTGACCCAACTAATTACTGACCTCGTGAGAACCTAAGAATTGATGTTAGTAAGTTTTGTGGGCCCCATCATGATGTGTGTCGAACATCAACACCGTGGATTTGATGTGTCCCCTTTAGGTTATGAGATATCTCAAAAATCATTGGTTAACGAAACTCAAGTGGGCCATACCATTTAAAACTATGTGAAAACATCCTAAAAAATATAAAAGCACTTGGTGGAGCCCACATGAGTTTTGGATGCGGTTGAAACTTGGTCTGACCCTCATCCAAGTGGGACACACATAATGAGTGGGTTAGATATGTGAATCACATTTAGGCACGCCCAATATATGATTATGAATGTTTTAAGGAAACCTTTCTCCACTACATTTAAGTGAGTTACTCGTTATCTTTACCAGAGTAAACTCTGTGGGGTTCACCGTTATTTATTTATTTTATCCACTCCATTCATCCATGTTAACAAATAATTTGAGGTCTAAATAACAAAAAGGAAGCATATCCAAAGCTCAAGTGGACCACACCACAAGAAATAGTGTGATTGAACCTCTACCATTTAAAATTTCTTGGAGGCCATAAAAGTTTTGGATCAAGCTGATGTTTGTGTTTTCTATTCATTTATATATTTTTGATATTATGAACAACCTTTAACTATTTTTAGACAATCTGATCAGTCTGAACATGAAGAGTAAATAACTTCAGATGTTTAAATCAAAATTCACTCAAATTGTTGATCAATCTTGTTTGCCCAATATCTTTCTCATATATATGTAGTATGATCGAGGGGAGTAACTAGTCAAATTGAGGGAAATGATCAATAAAATAGAGTGAATGGACGCCCATCATGATGTCTGGTAGTCTGCAATGATAATGACTTATCCTTTTCATTGTCGCACTGATGTTCAACAATCCAAATCATCCAAATTGTGAGTTCCATTATAGATGGATTGTATCTTTAAAATAGCACTGATCAATCAATTGTAACCATTCAATTAATGGCTGACAAATGGGCGGTTAGAAGTAAAGTAGCACTTGGTCCAAATTCAAAAGGAAAAATTAGATTGTTGGTTTATGCTAAACTATTTATATAATTTGAGCTGTTGTACAACTACACCATGTGTACAGTTAAAGAATCTTCCCCATTTTTAAAAGTTATTTATAACTAACATATGGAATAATAAATACTTTGATCTTCTAGTAGTGGAACGGATGATAAATTTGGGTATAAGAAATCGTACATGTGACACATAAATAATTCGAATTAAGTTCCAGTCGGGTCGGGTTGAGTCGAGTTTCGGACTGAGTCGGACCGAACTGGGCCCTATCCGAGCTCGACTCGAACTCAATTTCGGGCCGAGAAAAATGGCCCGTCCCGACCCGAACTTAGTTCCGGGTAGGGTCGAGTCGAGCTTTTTCGGGCCGAGTCGAGTGAGCTAATTGGGTTAGTCTGGTTTGTGTACACCCCTACCAGCCAATGACTGGTGGTTAGTGCTCTATGGCCCCCACCATGATGTATGTGTTTCATCCATGCCGTTCATATATTTTTACAGATAATTTTATAATATGAGACCAAAAATGAGATATATGCAAATCTCAAGTGGACCACATTACAGGAAATAGTGTTGAATGAGCGTCAACGATTAAAAACATTTTGATAGCCTAAATCTATTGGATCAAGCTGATTTTTGTTTTTTCCCTTCATCTGGTCCTGTATGACCAAATCAACAGATTTCATGTCAAATAAACAGTACAATGGGCCTTAGGAGGATTTTAATAGTGGATATCCAATCACTATTGTTCTCATGTGGTGTGGACCACCTGAGATTTATATCCCTCTAATTTTTTGCAAAAAGCTCTAAAATGATCTTTAAAAATAGATGAACGGAATGGATGAAACACGTACATCATGGTAGGGCCCACAGAGCATCGTCGACGGTTTTATCCATGCCATCCATCTGTTTTTGCAGATCATTTTACGGTATAAGTCAAAGAATGAGGTATATCCAAATCTCAAGTGGACCACATTACAGGAAATAGTGTTGAATGAGCGTCGACCGTTAAAAACATTTTGGTAGCCTAAATCTATTGGATCAAGCTAATTTTTGTTTTTTCCCTTCATCTGGTCCGGTATAACCAAATCAACAGATTTGATGTCAAATAAACAGTACAATGGGCCTTAGGAGGATTTTAATAATGGATATCCAATCACTATTGTTCTCATGTGGTGTGGACCACCTGAGATTTATATCCCTCTAATTTTTTTACAAAAAGCTCTAAAATGATCTTTAAAAATAGATGACCGGAATGGATGAAACACGTACATCATGGTAGGGCCCACAGAGCATCGTCGACGGTTTTATCCATGCCATCCATCTATTTTTGCAGATCATTTTACGGTATAAGTCAAAGAATGAGGTATATCCAAATCTCAAGTGGACCACATTACAGGAAATAGTGTTGAATGAGCATCGACCGTTAAAAACATTTTGGTAGCCTAAATCTATTGAATCAAGCTAATTTTTATTTTTTCCCTTCATCGGGTCCGGTATAACCAAATCAACAGATTTGATGTCAAATAAACAGTACAGTGGGCCTTAGGAGGGTTTTAATAGTGGATATCCAATTACTATTGTTCTCATGTGGTGTGGACCACCTGAGATTTATATCCCTCTATTTTTCTTGCAAAAAGCTCTAAAATGATCTTTAAAAATGGATGAACGGAATGGATGAAACACGTACATCATGGTAGGGCCCACATAACATCATCGACGGTTTCATCCATGCCATCCATCTGTTTTTACAGATCATTTTACGGTATAAGTCAAAGAATGAGGTATATCCAAATCTCAAGTGGACCACATTGCAGGAAACAGTGTTGAATGAGCATCAACCATTAAAAACATTTTGGTAGCCTAAATCTATTAGATCAAGTTGATTTTTATTTTTTCCCTTCATATCTGGTCCTGTATGACCAAATCAACTTATTGACACCCTGAGACTCTAAGAATTAATGTTAGTAAGTTTTGTAGGGCCCATCATGATGTGTATCGAACATCAACACTATGCATTTGATAGAAGTTTTGGATCAAGCTGATGTTTGTGTTTTCCCTTCATTCATATCTTTTTGATATTATGAACATGTTGTATGGCAAACATTATTGTGGGCCCAAGGAAGGTATCAACAGTGGAAATCATTATTCCACATTGTTTTGTGTGGCATGGTCCACTTGAGTTTTAGATTTACCGAAAATTTGGGTTATATCCCAATCTCAAGTGGACCACATTATAGAAAAAGTGTTGAATGAATGTCGACCATTAAAAACTTTTTGGGAGCCATAAAAGTATTGGATCAAGCTGATCTTTATTTTTCCCCTTCATCTGGACTTTTATATCCCTCTTATTTTTAGGACGAAGTCCTAAAATGATCTTTAAAAATGGATAAACGGATTGGATGAAACACATACATCATGGTCGGCCCACAGATTTTGGGGCCATAAAAGTTTTGGATCAAACTAATTTTTGTTTTTCCCCTTCATCTGGCCCTGACCCAATCAACATATTGTTTTCATTTTATGATATGAAAAAAAAATGAATTATATCTCAATATCAAGTGGACCACATTACAGGACATAGTGTTGAATGAATTTTGACCATTAAACTTTTTTTGAGGGCCATAAAAGTTTTGGATCAGGATGATATTTATTTTTTCCCTTCATCTGGGTCTTTATGACCAAATCAACAGATTGGATGTCAGGAAAACAGTACAGTGGGCCTTAGGAGGATTTTAATTGTGAATATCCATTCATTATTTTTGTCCTTTGGTGTGGCCCACCTAGGATTTATATTGCTGTCAATTTTTTCATCAAGCACTAAAATGATCTGTGAAAATGGATGAGCGGAATGGATGAAACATGTACATCATGATGGGGCCCACAGAGCACCCACCTAAGTAAATTCTGAAAATTGGGCGCGCGCTCAAAAGAAGACGCGCGCCCAATACTCCCTCATATCCGCCTCTCCCTCTGTCCGCTCTCTCTCTCTCCCTCTGCCCTAGCCGCACGCGCGCCCTCCCTCTGCCCTCTCTCTCTATCTCTCCCTCTGTCATTGCCGCCGTCCCTCCACCCTCTCTCTCTCTCTCTCTCTCTCTCTCTCTCTCTCTCTCTCTCGCTCGCTCGCTTGATCGTCGTCCCGGTCCCAGACACACGCCCGACTCTCTCTCTCTCTCTCTCTCTCTCTCTCTCTCTCTCTTCCTGACTGGTGCGGCCAGCAGCCCCTGCCCTTCATCTCTTCCCCGGCCAGGTACTCATTTCATTTGTTGTGAATGTTTAAGGTGTGCACAACATGTGTTTGATGAAATGTCTCTGCTCTCAGAATCTACAATATGTGATTTGAATGGTTTATTTTGAGCTGCACATATGCCATGTATACAATGTCTGAATGCATATGAACCATCACACTGCCAACATTTCTGATGAATTGTCTTTGGCAATTGAGTCTGCTCGGTCCTGATTCTTGAGTTCTTTGAAATGCGCCTGAGAGGGTGGCCATTTGTTGATAACATGCTAATATGTTTGCTGATGACATATTTTCTGGTCATCAAGACCACTGTGGGCCACAAAAGATTTGGATCGAGCCATGGTTTTGTAATCCAGACAGTTGATAGGATGGGTTCCACCGTTTATAGCTCCATGCCTCAAGAATCCCCTTTAATGAGACATTCCTGATCAGTTTGTCAGTGGCCTGCTCAATGATGGTGTCCATTCAATGGAGAAGGGTGAAGGTTGGATGGATGGAATCTTCTATTACAAGAGATTTTTATGTCAAGGTTCATTCAATGGAAAAGGCCAAAGATTGGAATGTTAGGATCTTCTAGTCTGGGACTTGCTCGTGTCCATGTTCATGTTGGGTCATCAGATCAATGGTCTAGATAATTGGATTTGGGCATCTCAGAATGCTAAACTAATCTTCTGGCACAATGTCATTGATTCCTTGTTAGATATATTATGTTTCTTTTGTTTAATGTTTGATGATTTCTGGAAATCCATTGTTTTTATGGGTATTAGAGATTTCTATGAGGTTTCTGTTTAACATTAGATTGTTTGTGGTCCTTCAAAAAAGAAAAGAAAAGAAAAAAAAAAGAACAAAAAAAGGTGGATTGTTGAAAATTCAAATATTTTTCTGCTTTTGTTGTTGAGAGACTTCTCTTTATTTTCATCTTCAATGTCCATTTATATATTTAAATAAAAAATTACAAGTTTTTCTGTTATCATTGGTGGCATTAGAGGTTTTTCCCTTTTTCGTGTCTAATGTTACATGGATTATGTTTAAATTCCATGATTCTTCGTTTTTATTGGTGGGTATTTGAGAGTTCTGTATTTTTTAATTTAATATCACAGGGGTTGTTCTTCCTAAAATAATATCATAGGAGTTGTTACCTTAAATAAATAAATAAACTCAGATGATTTATGGAAGTTCCATTGTTTCCATGTTTTCGATGGTAGGTATTGGAGATTACCATGTTTTTTCCCTCTTTGTTATGTGCATCATAGATTTCTGTGTTTTTTAGTTCTAATATTTATATGAGCTGTAGGGAAGCCTGTTTTCTCAAGATTTCTATATTTTTATGTTTCATGTTAGATTGGTTTGTTTGATGTTAGATTGGTTGTTGAAAATTTCCTTTACATAATTTTATCAACAACTACTAATGATATCTTATTTTTTATTAGGTTGGCTTTAGAGTTCTCTAATCTAATTCTTGTTCAATTGGCATAAATGGATCCAATGGGTGAAGAATAACCATGTAGACTTCTAAATTGGCTTTGTCAAGCATTATTTGGCTATGGATTTCTTTCTGATCTAGTCCTTAAAAAAAGTAGGCATTTTCTCCCTTAAATATTGAAATATGTTGTAAAAGATATAAGTTTAAGTGTTGAAGGTGCGGACTTTGGAGCTATACATCAAGCTGGAAAATTAATTCATGACAAGAATATGTTGAACTTCTAATGATAGGTTTTAGACCTTACAATTTATGTCCTTTATCTGGCCATTTGGTAGTGTCAAAGAGCAGAATTGAAGGATTGTCCTCGACATAGCTATAATTATTAAGTCTTGACTATTGAGTGGTGTTGGATCTATTAATGCTTCTCCACCTACACTGTCATAGAAGCTAAGAGCCCTAGAGCTTTTTATTTTATTTTATTTTATTATTCTCCAACACCTGATACTGAATATAACATTTTGCTCACTGGTGGGAGTTTTTGGACTGGCCAATCAAGTCATTGAGAACCATCCATTGTCATCTAACATTTAGCTTGCATCACTAATTGAACTATTGAATATTTTTGTCACTAGGGAACTGGTATCATTTTCTTGAAAACTTGTTTGTTATTTCATGAATAGGAAAATACTAGGTGTTCTATCACATTAGATGCTCTATCAACACAGAAAATGATGTCTCTATTAAAGAATGTGCAAGAGGAGACTGGATGCACAATTGAAATGACTTGCAAACTTGCAGTTCAATGATGCTTAAATCATTAAACTTTGATGTGTTTACTTGGACTTAAATCAGTCCACTTGGACATGTGTTTACTTGGACTTAAATCAGTCCAATTTAATGATGCTTAAATCAGTCCACTTTGCCAGATGACTTATGCATGTTTTCTTATTTATGGTTTATGATTATGATGAATAGGTTGCATTTGTTGGTGGGAAATCAGTTTTTGTTTATAATAATATTAAAAAAAAATCTGTTTATATATAAAAAAAAATTCCATTTGATTTTTTTTTTTTTTTTTTGTATGGATGCATCATGCATGGTTTTATGATAAAACACATGTATGTATGTGTGTATATGTATGCATGCATGCATGGATGGACAGATTATGCATGTGTATGCATGCATGCATACATGCATGGATGGATTTATGTGTGTGTATATGTATGTATGCATGCATGGATGGAAGACTGGATGGATGGATCATCAGGCATGTGTGTGTATGTGTGTATAACCTTAACCTAAATTCTCAACTCCCTAAAGCTATAACCTATAACCTATAACCTAAAACCTAAAACCTACACCTAATCATGTGCATATATTTGTGGATATATATAGATCTATATTTTTTGTGATTGGTGACCATATGTGTGGCATGTTTTGACAGTTTATGAAAAGCCTTTTTTTTTTTTATATTGTATCTCACTTTTTATATGCTACATGCACCTAATCATGTGAAAAACCTTTTTTTTTTTATATATTATATCTCACTTTTTATTAATTATGGCTTGTTGTCATTTGTTTTTTATTAACCAAGTCACTAAAGGATTTCAATTTTAAATGTAACTGAAGTATTGAAGGAACGTTGTCTCTTGTTGCAGTACGAGATGTAACAAGAATATACATTGATTGTGCACCAATTTTTTTTTAAAAATGCACCAACTAGAAATGATTTAAGACGACGTTCAATGATACTTTGTTAAATATGAAATTTATGACCTTTAGTAACTTGGTTAATTAAAGAGAACTACGTAGTGGCTTGATCCCAATTTGACTTTTTGGGTACGTAGGCAGCCGTTCATAATGTACTAGAATATCGGTGCAGCCACATATCTTTTTTCTCCTTTGAATTGTAACAGACTGTATTGGTTACATTTTTCTCTGTCATACAGGTTGTGGCTATCAAAGATATAATATCACCTACTTATAGGGAAACATTTAATCATGTGTACAGGTAAATTCATTTTTTCTTATTCCTCATATTATATCTTTAATGATGTGTAAACATTAAATTATGTGTACAGGTCATTTAATGATATTATTCCTTCGGTCGATTGTGGCTTGTGGACAAAGGGATGAGTAACCAATAATACAAATATGGGAAGCCTTCCCCAGGTATCCAGATGCTTTTAGATATATTAATGTTGTTTTTAAATGTATTAGCTTGAAATTGATAGAGCAGACCCGGATGTGCGTCGGAGCTAT
The DNA here is from genome assembly GCA_037074715.1 of Magnolia kwangsiensis. Classification (NCBI taxonomy): domain Eukaryota; kingdom Viridiplantae; phylum Streptophyta; class Magnoliopsida; order Magnoliales; family Magnoliaceae; genus Magnolia; species Magnolia kwangsiensis. Next base: position 45,905,894 of record CM073587.1, read on the forward strand.
CCGGATGAGCGAGGGTCTCTGGAAGGTGGGAACCGCTGACCATGATGAAGCTGTCCATTTTCTATGGACAGCATTGGGAGGGCCTGACCATTTGGACAAGCCGTATTTATGTATTTACTCAAAATTAATGGAGCAGACCCGGATGTGTGTCGGAGCTATCTGGATGAGCGGGGGTCTCTGGAAGGTGGGAACCGATGACCATGATGAAGCTTTCCATTTCCTATGGATAGCATTGGGAGGGCCTGACCATTTGGATAGGCCGTATTTATATATGTGCTTGAAATTAATGGAGCAGACCCGGATGTGCGTCGGAGCTATCCGGATGAGCGGCGGTCTCTGGAAGGTGGGAACCACTGACCATGATGAAGCTGTCCATTTCGTATGGACAACATTGGAAGGGCCTGGCCATGTTGACAGGCCATGTTTATATCGGTATTTGCAGGGACCTCACCCTTAACCTAAACCACACCTAATTCTATTACCTGAACCTATAACCTATTCTGAATTCCCTACAGCTATAACCTATAACCTACCTAAAACCTTAACCTAAAATCTAAATTTGTTCTCAAATCCCTAAACCTAAACCTAAACCTAATCCTATTCTCAACTACTTAACCTAAACCTAAACCTAAACTTGAAAACCCAAAGCAAAACCCGATCCCGAACCCAAACCCGATTTCCTAAACCTAAACCTTAACCTATTCTCAAATCCCTAAACCTATAACCTATAACCTACCTATAACCATAACCTAAAACCTAAACCTTAACCTACACCTAATCCTATTCTCAACTACGTAACTTAAACCTAAAACTAAACTTGAAAACCCAAAGCAAAATCCGATCCCGAACCCAAACTCGATTTCCTAAACTAAAACCTTAACCTATTCTCAAATCCCTAAACCTATAACCTATAACCTACCTATAACCTTGACCTAAAACCTAAGCCTTAACCTATTCTCAATTCCCTACAGCTATAACCTATAACCTACCTAAAACCTAAACCTCAAACCTAAATGTTTTCTCAAATCCCTAAACCTAAACCTACACCTAGTCTGATTCTCAACTACCTAACCTAAAACTAAACCTAAACTTGAAAACCCAAAGCAAAACACGATCCCGAACCCAAACCCGATTTCCTAAACCTAAATCTTAACCTATTCACAAATCCCTAAACCTACAACCTATAACCTACCAATAACCTTAACCTAAAACCTAAACCTTAACCTAATCTCAAATCCCTAAACCAAAACCTACACCTAATCCTATTCTCGACTACCTAACCTAAACCTAAACCTAAACTTGAAAACCCAAAGCAAAACCTGATCCCGAACCCAAACCCGATTTCCTAAACCTAAACCTTAACCTATTCTCAAATCCCTAAACCTATAACCTATAACTTACCTATAACCTTAACCTAAAACCTAAACCTTAACCTATTCTCAAATTCCTAAACCTAAACCTACACCTAATTCTATTCTCAACTTCTTAACCTAAACCTAAACCTAAACTTGAAAACCCAAAGCAAAACCCAATCCTGAACCCAAACCCGATTTCCTAAACCTAAACCTTAACCTATTCTCAAATTCCTAAACCTATAACCTATAACCTACCTATAACCTTAACCTAAAACCTATACCTTAACTTATTCTCAAATCCCTAAACCTAAACCACCACCTAATCCTATTCTCAACTACCTAACCTAAACCAAAAACTAAACTTGAAAACCCAAAGCAAAACCTGATCCCGAACCCAAACCCGATTTCCTAAACTTAAACCTTAACCTATTCTCAAATCCCTAAACCTATAACCTATAACCTTAACCTAAAACCTAAGCCTTAACCTATTCTCAATTCCCTACAGCTATAACCTATAACCTACTTAAAACCTAAACCTCAAACCTAAATGTGTTCTCAAATCCCTAAACCTAAATCTACACCTAATCCTATTCTCAACTACCTAACCTAAAACTAAACCTAAACTTGAAAACCCAAAGAAAAACCCGATCCCGAACCCAAACCCGATTTCCTAAACCTAAACCTTAACCTATTCTCAAATCCCTAAACCTATAACCTATAACCTACCTATAACCTTAACCTAAAACCTAAGCCTTAACCTATTCTCAATTCCCTACAGCTATAACCTATAACCTACCTAAAACCTAAACCTAAAACCTAAATGTGTTCTCAAATCCCTAAACCTAAACCTACACCTAATCCTATTCTCAACTACCTAACCTAAAACCAAACCTAAACTTGAAAACCCAAAGTAAAACCCGATCCCGAACCCAAACCTGATTTCTTAAACCTAAATCTTAACCTATTCTCAAATCCCTAAACCTATAACCTATAACCTACCTATAACCTTAACCTAAAACCTAAACCTTAACCTAATCTCAAATCCCTAAACCAAAACCTACACCTAATCCTATTCTCAACTACCTAACCTAAACCTAAACCTAAACTTGAAAACCCAAAGCAAAACCCGATCCTGAACCCAAACCCGATTACCTAAACCTAAACCTTAACCTATTCTCAAATCCCAAAACCTATAACCTATAACCTACCTATAACCTTAACCTAAAACCTAAACCTTAACCTATTCTCAAATCCCTAAACCTAAACCTACACCTAATCCTATTCTCAACTTCCTAACCTAAACCTAAACCTGAACTTGAAAACCCAAAGCAAAACCCGATCCTGAACCTAAACCCGATTTCCTAAACCTAAACCTTAACCTATTCTTAACTCCCTAAACCTATAACCTATAACCTACCTATAACCTTAACCTATTCTGAAATCCCTAAACCTAAACCTACACCTAATCCTATTCTCAACTTCCTAACGTAAACCTAAACCTAAACTTGAAAACCCAAAGCAAAACCCGATCCCGAACCCAAACTCGATTTCCTAAACCTAAACCTTAACCTATTCTCAACTCCCTAAACTAATAACCTATAACCTACCTATAACCTTAACCTATTCTCAAATCCCTAAACCTAAACCTACACCTAATCCTATTCTCAATTACCTAACCTAAACCTAAAACTAAACTTGAAAACCCAAAGCAAAACCCGATCTCGAACCCAAACCCGATTTCCTAAACCTAAACCTTAACCTATTCTGAAATCTCTAAACCTATAACATATAACCTACCTATAACCTTAACCTATAACCTAAACCTTAACCTATTCTCAAATCCCTAAACCTGAAACTACACCTAATCCTATTCTCAACTACCTAACCTAAACCTAAAACTAAACTTGAAAACCCAAAGCAAAACCCGATCTCGAACCCAAACCCGATTTCCTAAACTTAAACCTTAACCTATTCTCAAATCCCTAAACCTATAACCTATAACCTTAACCTAAAACCTAAGCCTTAACCTATTCTCAATTCCCTACAGCTATGACCTATAACCTAAACCTAAAACCTAAATGTGTTCTCAAATCCCTAAACCTAAATCTACACCTAATCCTATTCTCAACTACCTAACCTAAAACTAAACCTAAACTTGAAAACTCAAAGCAAAAACCGATCCTGAACTCAAACCCGATTTCCTAAACCTAAATCTTAACCTATTCTCAAATCCCTAAACCTATAACCGATAACATAATTATAACCTTAACCTAAAACCTAAACCTTAACCTAATCTCAAATCCCTAAACCTAAACCTACACCTAGTCCTATTCTCAACTAACTAACCTAAAACTAAACCTAAACTTGAAAACCCAAAGCAAAACACGATCCCGAACCCAAACCCAATTTCCTAAACCTAAATCTTAACCTATTCTCAAATCCCTAAACCTATAACCTATAACCTACCAATAACCTTAACCTAAAACCTAAACCTTAACCTAATCTCAAATCCCTAAACCAAAACCTACACCTAATCCTATTCTCGACTACCTAACCTAAACCTAAACCTAAACTTGAAAACCCAAAGCAAAACCCGATCCCGAACCCAAACCCGATTTCCTAAACCTAAACCTTAACCTATTCTCAAATCCCTAAACCTATAACCTATAACCTACCTATAACCTTAACCTAAAACCTAAACCTTAACCTATTCTCAAATCCCTAAACCTAAACCTACACCTAATTCTATTCTCAACTTCTTAACCTAAACCTAAACCTAAACTTGAAAACCCAAAGCAAAACCCGACCCTGAACCCAAACCCGATTTCCTAAACCTAAACCTTAACCTATTCTCAAATCCCTAAACCTATAACCTATAACCTACCTATAACCTTAACCTAAAACCTAAACCTTAACCTATTCTCAAATCCCTAAACCTAAACCTACACCTAATCCTATTCTCAACTACTTAACCTAAACCTAAAACTAAACTTGAAAACCCAAAGCAAAACCCGATCCCAAACCCAAACCCGATTTCCTAAACTAAAACCTTAACCTATTCTCAAATCCCTAAACCTATAATCTATAACCTACCTATAACCTTAACCCAAAACCTAAGCCTTAACCTATTCTCAATTCCCTACAGCTATAACCTATAACCTACCTATAACCTAAACCTAAAACCTAAATGTGTTCTCAAATCTCTAATCCTAAACCTACACCTAATCCTATTCTCAACTACCTAACCTAAAACTAAACCTAAACTTGAAAACCTAAAGCAAAACCCGATCCCGAACCCAAACCTGATTTCCTAAACCTAAACCCGATCCCAAACCCGAATGTATTCTCAAATCCCTAAACCGAAACCTACAACTAATCCTAATCTCAACTCCCTTACCTAAACCTAAACCTAAACTTGAAAACCCAAACCTAAACCCGATCCCGAACCCGAATCCAATTTTCTAAACCTAAACCTTAACCTATTCTCAATTCCCTAAACCTAAACCTAAAACTTAAATGTATTCTCAAATCCCTAAACCGAAACCTATACCTAATCCTAATCTCAACTCCCTAACTTAAACCTAAACTTGAAAACCCAAACCTAAACTCGATCCCGAACCCGAACCCGATTTCCTAAACCTAAACCTTAACCCATTCTCAATTCGCTAAACCGTAGCTTAACCTAAACCTAAACCTAAACCTTGACCTAAACTAAACTTATAACTTTAACCTAAACCAAAACCTATGACATAAAACCTTAACCTATAACCTATAACCTAAACTTATAACCTATAACCTAACCTTAACCTATAACCTAAAACCTAATTCTAAATGTATTATCAAATTCCTATACCTACACCTACACCTAATCCTAATCTCAACTCCTTAAACCTAAGCCTAAACTTGAAAACCCAACCTAAACCCAATCCCGAACCCGAACCCGATTTCCTAAACTTAAACGTTAACCAATTTTCAATTCCCTAAACCTATAACTTATAACCTGAATCTAAACCTTAATCTAAATCTTAACCTAAACCTTAACCTAAAGCTATAACCTTAACCTAAACCTAAACCAAAACCTATGACCTAAAACCTTAACCTATAACCTATAACCTAAACTTGTAACCTATAACCTAACCTTAACCTAAACCTTAACCTATAACCTAAAACTTAAACCTAAGCCTAAGCCTAATCCTAAAACTCAAATGTATTCTCAAATCCCTAAACTGAAACCTACACCTAATCCTAATCTCAACTCCCTAACCTAAACCTAAACCTAAACTTGAAACCCAAACCTAAACCCGATCCTAAACCCGAACCCGATTTTCTAAATCTAAACCTTAACCTATTCTCAATTCCCTAAACCTATAGCTTATAACCTAAACCTAAACCTTAGCCTAAACGTAAACCTAAACCTATAACCTATAACCTAAACCTAAACTTAAAACCTAAATGTATTCTCAAATCCCTAAACTTAAACCTACACCTAATCCTAATCTTAACTCCCTAACCTAAACCTAAACCTAAACTTGAAAATCCAAAGCTAAACCCGATCTTGAACCCGAACCCGATTTCCTAAACCTAAACCTTAACATATTCTCAATTCCCTAAACCTATAGCTTATAACCTAAACCTAAACCTATAACCTATAACCTAAACCTATAATCTAAATCTAAACCTAAACCTAAAACCTAAATGTATTCTCAAATCCTTAAACCTAAACCTACACCTAATTCTTATCTCAACTCCCTAACCTAAACCTAAACCCGATCCCGAACCCGAACCTGATTTCATAAACCTAAACGTTTACCTATTCTCAATTCCACATCGTCTGCTAAATCCAATGTTTATTGTATTGGAATGGAATAAAAGATTGGCCTAAACCACCCAAAGACTTTTAAATTCATATGTAGCCCACCTGATTATTGGATTTAATTTTTTGGCCTCATATGATCATCATGGTGGAATGAACCTATTGTATGGGTTGAATGTGATGAACACAGCCTAAAAATGCTTTATCTTGACACTTTCTAGGGGAAAATCAAAAGGGAAAAAAAGGTATTTTGGTCAATTGATTCTCCTAAAAGCATATTTCAACCTTGTAATTAATGGCATATTTTTTAATTCATTTATTTTATCTTTGTTAAATGTTACATTTTGACTTCTTTTTTTTTTTTTTTTTTTTTTTTTTTTTTTTTTTTTGTGCAGGATTTTAATTAATCGTGCTTAAATTTAGGCCTACAAGTACTTCAGCCTTTTGACGCCACTCGTGCTAGGAGTAGACCACAGAGGATTTGTTTTTTTTTCTAAAATTTATTTTTATTCAAGACCATTTTCAATTTATTGCTATAAATAATAATTTTTTTATTGTGAAGTAATATAAATTTTGTTTAATATTTAGTTTTAATTGTATTGCAACATTTTTTTATGTTTAAAATATTAAAAAATACAGGTTTCAATTTAATTATATTGGTTTTTTCGTTTGTATGTCTTTCAACATCTGGGACGGTCTAAGACCGTCCATTTTAGGCTAAAACAGGTTTGAAATAGGACGGTCTAAGTCAGTCCTTTTTTGGGACGGTCTATGACCGTCCTTTTTAGGCTCATTAGAGACAGTTTTTAACCGTCCTTTTTAAGGACAGTCTATGACCGTCCTTTACAGGGACAGTCCATGTCCGTCCTTTTATGGTTCATCAGAGACTGCCTATAACAGTCTTTTTTATTGACGGTCATGGACCGTCCTTTTTACGGACTGTCTACGACTGTCCTTTTTAACTTCAAAATAAACATTTATTATAGACGGTCATAGACCGTATTTCTTTAGAGACAGTCCATGACCGTCCTTTTTTAGAGATGGTTTATGGCCGTTCTTTAAGTAATATGACGCCCCAAAATATGACGGCCCTTGCGACGGTCCAAGACCGTCCTTTATGGCCCTTTGAGACGGTTTTCGACCGTCCTTTTTTCGCTGTTTTGGCGTAGTGTATGGTTTGCCTTATACATGTCGATTAGAAAAACTCCATGACATAAACACTATAAGAAAGTAACGTTGGTCAAGTAAAAGATGCATGTAATGGGATTTTTTTCTTCAACACAGAAACACTAGGGACACAAAGTCTTCCCTAATATTCAAGCTTTTTCGTAATTTTTTTAATCTATTTATACCTTGTATTTAGCTGTGTTTTTATTTGGAAAAATAATTGATTATCTTCACCAGTTAATTTTGATATCCATAGGCTTTTTTCCAACGTTGGTGGGATGAGCAAAATGAGGAAACACAAGGAATAGTGAAGAAATTGGTAGACTCTGGCCAGTTTGAGTTCATGTATGCAGTTCTTAAGTTCTATTACCAATTTTCGCTGTTGAAATTGAATTGAATTTATTTTTCATTTTTATGCTGTCAGAGTAACTTGCAAATTGTTGCTTAGAAATGGTGGCTGGTGCATGCATGATGAAGCAACGTGTCATTAATGTAGCCTAACCCACCTAATTTACCAAATAATTACAACAATCTGCTCTTCCACTTAATTTACCAAATAATTACAATTCAACTCATCAATGCAGCCTAACCCACCTGTATCCTTTTAGGTCAGGTGTCATTACAACACAAAATGTATTCGATTCAACACATGGGGCCCACATAGGCATAGTCAAATAATCAGAACCATGCATCCTGCAGAAGAATGATCTATGGTCCACTAATCACATTGAAAGATGGTTATGACCATTGATTTGTGGCATTGAGGGAATTTTCTTTTCAATGGTCCATGTTCTTTCATACAAATGAAGGTTAGAATCATCCTTTCAACTCAAGTTTCTTGCCATAACCAAGCTATTCTAGAACATGGAAGGTGGAAATTTCCATCAGATCTCTAACCCATGGACCCTGCCAATACATACTGGTGAACCTAGTTGCAACATCTACAGGACAAACTCATTGCACTCTCGCGATGGAGACAAAAGATAACGACTGCCTTTTGATAAGACCTAGACATGACAATTGATTCTGTTTCAACCACCCTTCAAATGGCCGTGGGTGGCTCACTGGCGTAGATCTTTCTGGTCAATTTCAAATCATACTTAAGGCTGTCTCAGCCTTGAAAAATGCAGATATTTTTCTACAACCATAAAAAGTTCATTTGGTTATTTGTAAGCTGGATGACTAAGGTTCATTAATCTCTCCATGGACACCTGCCAACCTATCTTATTTGACAATTCCATGCCATTCATTGAGCAAGCCTCACCAATGTATAGACACCACGGACCATACATCAGGTCTATTCGCTCCTGTATGGAAACACGGGAAGTGGATCAGATAGGGGGGAAAAAAGTACAAAGAAGTTAGAGTACCAAAGGACGCAACCATGGAGGATTTCCTGAAAAAGGAAAGCTAAGAATATTTGGTAAAGAAAAAACAAAATGAAACAGTTTAAATATTTTTGACCCTTGTAGAATCACTTCTAATTAAGTGCAGCTCCCACTTAAAATCGCACTTCGGGCTATCACTACTACTCTCACTTCCTACCTATTTATACTTAAAAACATTTTAAAATAAATACTTCCCCATTACCGTGCCTGAATCTGTTACTGTTGTGGTCCATGCTTCTTATAACTATAGTTTAAACCATGAGAGATTAACAACAAAACTCAAAAATTCTTCAAAAGCTACAACAGGAGAAGAGGTCGAGAGACTAACGGCCTCTATCATACCTCTCTTTTACTCCTGTGTTAGGTCCCACCACTTGACCTATAGTTCCAGCATCTCTTTTTCTCCTATGTCAGGTCCCACTGCTTGACCTATGCTTGTTGCTTTAATTCAACCACATTCTTCAAGTGAACTCGTTTCTGCTACAAGTATGTTTTGCAATTGTCTCAAACAATCAATACATTTCTTTGATCATCAGTCATCATTTGTATGGATTTCTTAATCTTCTTTTTATTATAAATGAACATGGCCATCCATTTTTTATGCTCCGAATTGGATGGTAACAACCATTTAAGATTAATGGAGTTTTCAAGATGGCCATTGAAGAGTAATGTAATACCCATCCCTAGAGCCAGAACATTACTTTACAATCGGATGGTGGAATCCAAACAAACCCAAGGCATATTGCAAAACCATAAAAAATGGTGGAATCCAAACAAACCCAAATTGAATATAGAACCAAAAGAGAAAGCTCTGCTCTGCTGCAGTAGCACAAAATAGAAGAGTAGTGAGTAAATTAACTTAGCAATAAAATCTTTGCTTCCTACCTTATAACTGAATCAAAAATATATATATAAAATATATAAAAAAAATCCAGGACTAGAGGTCCGTATTGACATACCTTTGCCGCAAAAAACAGGAGCCATTTGAGGTGAGGGATTAGGAGCAAGGATTTGTGAATCCATGGATTTAAAATCTCCCATGTTTTTTTTTTGTTGGGGATTTTCTAAATTCATACATCCATAAACCCATGGATATGAGAAAAATACAAATTCGAAAAACCCATGGAATCAACAACGATGCTAGTCTTTTTGGGCTTGAGCAAATTTTCAGAACGGGATTCCCCAAATCCCTAAATCCCCAAATCCCTAAATCGGTATTGAGATTGAGAAAGATTGAGAGAGAGAGAGAGAAAGAGATATACCTCACGGTCCCCAAATCCCTACCCCTTACGGCGTGAGTAGGGCGTTCGGCAGCTGTCCACCTGAGAGAGTTCAGAGAGAGAGGAAGAGAGATACAGAGAGACAGTGGAGGGAGAGGATGCGAGAGAGAGCTTGAGGTGGGTGGAGAGATCAGAGAGAGGAAGAGAGATTTAGAGATGGGTTTTGGGAGGCTGCTGTGCATGGGAGAAATTGGTAGATGATTTGGGAGGGGCTTGTTTCCTTTTTTGAAGGGCGTGTTTCATTTTGGCAGGGTGTGGGACAGACGACCTATTTGGACATTGGCTTTTAGGACGGTGGGACCCACCGTGATGTATTTTATTTATCTACTCCGTTCATTAATTTTAAAGTCTTAGTTTAAGTGTTGATACAAAAAAGGAGTCAGATCGAAGCTGTAAGAAGACCACACAATATATTAACAATAGAAATTTAATTTTTATTATTTCTTATGGTGTGGTCCACTTTAACCTTTAATCTACATAATTTTTGGGCTCATTTACTGAAATTATATATCAGAATTGATGAACGTCTTAGATCAAACACATATATTCTAATGGGTCCCATGGAGCCCTTTAAGCACCATTAAGGTTATTGAGAGGAGGTACATTTTTGCTATAGACCCATCAGGTTTTAGCTATGGATTAAATCTGTAGCAATATTGCTATGGATTAAATTCGTAGCCAAAAACTTTCAAAGTCCGTGGCCTTTGCCCAATTTTTTAGTAGTGAATTCAACTGAATAAAATAATACCCAAGCTTCAAAAATCCACACATAGGTTAATGTTCCAAAATCATGATGACTTGGATAACACAACTAGGATCTAAGCACTATGGTCAGCCTAGTCAGAAAATAAGGTAGTTTAAATATTTTAAAAAGTGATATAAAATATTAGAAAATCATGGATTTTCATCATTGACATATATTCTCAAACGTCAGTGATTTTAAGAATTCAAAATCAATGAGATAATGAAAATCATAGAAATATAACATGTTGAAAACTTCTCCTATCTAGGAAATCTTATTGATCTAGGGTAAGTCTACCCATCAATGTGGATCTCATATGATGGAAACATATGGATCTCACAAGAGAATAAAAAATAAAACCTAAATAATATACAACATGCATATACCATTCTTCTCATCATTAAAATAATCAATCATTATAATCTTAAAGAAATATTAAACCCATGTGCTTCCCTTCTAACTTGGGTTAGAAGAAAGTTAGAAAAACATAATCAAATTGCAGAAATAAAAAGCAATAAGGAAAAAAATGCAAATAAAAAAGATCTTAAATAAAAAAATAACATTTAAAGCTTTAATAAAACTAAAAACTTTTTAAAAACCCTAAATTTTACTTTGGGATGCCTTAAATGATGTTTAGGAATGCCCTAGGAAGCCCTATATAGGGAACTCCAATTTTCGTATAAAGTTGAAAACCCTAGAAAATGCCTCAAACATACATATTTTCCCAAAACAGACTTCTCTCCACATAGTTCATTTAAAGCAGACTTCCTGCTGCTATGCAGTTTTCCAAAATAAACTTCATAGCTTCAAAATACACTTTTTCAAGATGATTTCAGGATTCTTAACTTCAAATCTTCGATTCTCTTCATTCGTCACTTGGTTTTCTTGGATCTTTGGCATGTGAATGCTTCAATCTTGGTCTCCTAAGTTCCCTTCCTTTCTATGATAAATCTGAAAGTGCACCTATTACGTGCCTTGGTTTGTCAATTATGTTGTATATTAAGTCAGTAGGACGACAGCACCTAACAAGAAGATCAAGTCAAGCATCTGCCTCATCTGGATGTGTGGAAGCTCACCAAAAGGTAAATCATAGTCTCACATCCTATGTCCCAAAACACCAGGTAATTAAACCCTTAAAAAGAACTAAAACATCTTAGGGTTTATGTGTAAGAAAACTTTTTATCAAAAAGAAAATCTTCTAAGTTTTTCTTACACTGTCGATTATATCGATTCCCCTTTCGCTATGATCGACCAGCTCTGTCGATGTCCTCGGCATATCAATCGATACAATCGAGTGAGTACAAAAAGTGTCCATCAATCAAACAATCTTCTGGACAATTTATCGATATATCGACCTTCGAGTCGATATCATTGATATTCAAAAATCGATCATATCTGAAGTTAATCGATCATATCGACAGACTGCTTTTCGGCACCCCTATTTTTCTAAAGAAAACTAACATATGCTTCGATATATCGATGACTGTCCGATTCAATCTGAACTCAAATATCGATCATATCGGGAGTCAGTCGATCATATCGACTGTGGGTCGCATGTTCTCTCCAGCATGAATTTCAGGTTACTTTTAATGTTGATCGGGGTGCCTGTCGATAAATCGATATTCATATATCGATCATATCGAGACCAAGTCGATTGGATCGAGACAGGACATAATTCGTCCAGCAAGCTTACATGTAAAATCTATACGATTTATCGATCCCATCGAAAAGGTCGCCGATATGATCGATATACAAATTTCGATGACATCGACTGTTTCCCCGATCATATCTGTGATCCTAAAATTCTTCAAGGATTCTCTCTTATTTTTCACCTGTCGATAGATCGAACCATCACTCGATGGAATCGGAGTTCGAAATTCGATGTCATCGATGTGTGTCTCGATCCTATCGACCAGTTGGCAGAAGGTTTCCAAAAGCGAAATGACAATTGAGTTCGTATCATCGAGAGGTCGGCCGATACAATCGAGAGTATACGCTTGATCATATCGACGACTGTTCGATGATATCGAACTCTGTCATAAATATGACCGTTTATATCCGTTGAAACCTTTTGCCTATAAATAGAGAGAGTTGTCTTCATTGCTGGAGAGAGAAAGTAGAGAGTGCTTAGAGTGTTTTAACTTCCTATCATTTACCTGAGCCTTTTCTCTCAGGAAGTTCATCCTCCAATACACCCTTATCATTGATATCTCATAGAGTGGATTGGGGAATGAACTTTCGCATTCAAGGATCCTTCAGCTACTGCTTTAATGACATATCATTAAGCTGGGATGCCTTGAATGCATACATGATGGGAACCTCTCTATCTTCCTTATAGGAAAACCTTTAGAGAGTGGTAGTCCATCATAACCTTGTCCCACCTAAGCCTAGCATATATACATCTTCATATTACGGATCAAGGGAGCTGAAGACTCTTCATCAACAAGTAGAAGGTCTTCATCACTGTGCTGAAAGGGACTCATCAACTTATCTGTAAGTACTAAGAGTCCAGAGGGCACTTACGATCATTCGTTTTTAGGATTGGGTTTTAAGTGTTGCTCACCATTTGAAGTCCTCGAAGGATGCCTCCGACGGGAGTGTACGTGCGGGGTGCGTTGTGTGGACCCTTGCTCTGTGGAGAGCATAAACATCTGGTTAGGAGTACGCCAGCAAAACTCCAGGGTTAGAGGTGAATCGAGTAGAAACCTCAGGGTGCGTTGTGTGGACCCTTATCATGTGTGGGCATAAACATGTGGTTAAGAGTACGCCAGTAAAACTCCAGGGTTTGAGGTCAACCGAATAGCCCTAAATTTTACTTTGGGATGCCTTAAATGATGTTTAGGAATGCCCTAGGAAGCCCTATATAGGGAACTCTACTTTTCGTATAAAGTTGAAAACCCTAGAAAATGCCTCAAACATACATATTTTCCCAAAACAGACTTCTCTCTACATAGTTCATTTAAAGCAGACTTCCTGCTGCTGTGCAGTTTCCCAAAATAAACTTCGTAGCTTCAAAATACACTTTTTCAAAATGATTTCAGGATTCTTAACTTCAAATCTTCGATTCTCTTCATTCGTCACTTGGTTTTCTTGGATCTTTGGCATGTGAATGCTTCAATCTTGGTCTCTTAAGATCCCTTCCTTTTTATGATAAATCTGAAAGTGCACCTATTACGTGCCCTGGTTTGTCAATTATGTTGTATATTGAGTCAGTCGGACGACAGCACTTAACAAGAAGATCAAGTCAAGCGTCTACCTCATCTGGATGTGTGGAAGCTCACCAAAAGGTAAATCATAGCCTCACATCCCATGTCCCAAAACACCAGGTGATTAAACCCTTAAAAAGAACTAGAACATCTTAGGGTTTATGTGTAAGAAAATTTTTTATCAAAAAGAAAATCTTCTAAGTTTTTCTTACACTGTCAATTATATCGATTCCCCTTTCGATATGATCGACCAGCTCTGTCGATGTCCTCAGCATATCAATCGATACAATCGAGTGAGTACAAAAAGCATCCAGCAATCAAACAATCTTCTGGACGATTTATCGATATATCGACCTTCGAGTCGATATCATCGATATTCAAAAATCGATCATATCTGAAGTGGATCGATCATATCGACAGACTGCTTTTCGACGCCCCTATTTTTCTAAAGAAAACTAACATATGCTTCGATATATCGATGACTGTCCGATTCAATCTGAACTCAAATATCGATCATATCGAGAGTCAGTCGATCATATCGACTGTGGGGCGCATGTTCTCTCCAGCATGAATTTCAGGTTACTTTTAATGTTGATCGGGGTGCGTGTCGATAAATCGATATTCATATATTGATCATATCAAGACCAAGTCGATTAGATCGAGTCAGGACATAATTCGTCCAACAAGCTTACATGTAAAATCTATACGATTTATCGATCCCATCGAAAAGGTCGCCGATATGATCGATGTACAAATTTCGATGACATCGATTGTTTTCCCGATCATATATGTGATCCTGAAATTCTTCAAGGCTTCTCTCTTATTTTTCACCTGTCGATAGATCGAACCATCACTCGATGGAATCGGAGTTCGAAATCTGATGTCATCGATGTGTGTCTCGATCCCATCGACCAGTTGGCAGAAGGTTTCCAAAAGTGAAATGACAATTGAGTTCGTATCATCGAGAGGTCGGCTGATACAATCGAGAGTATACGCTCGATCATATCGACGACTGCTCGATGATATCGAACTCTATCATAAATATGACCGTTTATATCCGTTGGAACCTTTTGCCTATAAATAGAGAGAGTTGTCTTCATTGCTGGAGAGAGAAAGTAGAGAGTGCTTTAGAGTGTTTTAACCTTCCTATCATTTACCTAAGCCCTTTCTCTCAGGAAGTTCATCCTCCAATCCACCCTCATCATTGATATCTCATAGAGTGGATTGGGGAATGAACTTCCGCATTCAAGGATCCTTTAGCTACTGCTTTAATAACATATCATTAAGCTGGGATGCCTTGAATGCATACATGATGGGAACCTCTCTATCTTCCTTATAGAAAAACCTTTAGAGAGTGGTAGTCCATCATAACCTTGACCCAACCTAAGCCTAACATATATACATCTTCATGTTGCGGATCAAGGAAGCTGAAGACTCTTCATCAACAAGTAGAAGGTCTTCATCACTGTGCTGAAAGGGACTCATCAACTTATCTGTAAGTACTAAGAGTCCAGAGGGTACTTGCGATCATTCCTTTTTAGGATTGGGTTTTAAGTGTTGCTCACCATTTGAAGTCCTCGAAGGAGGCCTCCGACGGGAGTATACGTGCGGGGTGCGTTGTGTGGACCCTTGCTCTATGGAGAGTATAAACATCTGGTTAAGAGTACGCCAGTAAAACTCCAGGGTTAGAGGTGAACCGAGTAGAAACCTCAGGGTGCATTGTGTAGACCCTTGTCCTGTGTAGGCATAAACATCTGGTTAGGAGTATGCCAGTAAAACTCTAGGGTTTGAGGTGAACCGAGTATCCCTAAATTTTACTTTGGGATGCCTTAAATGATGTTTAGGAATGCCCTAGGAAGCCCTATATAGGGAACTCCAATTTTTGTATAAAGTTAAAAACCTTAGAAAATGCCTCAAACATACATATTTTTCCAAAACAGACTTCTCTCTACATAGTTCATTTAAAGCAGACTTCCTGCTGCTATGCAGTTTCCCAAAATAAACTTCGTAGCTTCAAAATACACTTTTTCAAGATGATTTCAGGATTCTTAACTTCAAATCTTCGATTCTCTTCATTCATCACTTGGTTTTCTTGGATCTTTAGCATGTGAATGCCTCAATCTTGGTCTCCTAAGATCCCTTCCTTTCTATGATAAATCTGAAAGTGCACCTATTACGTGCCCCGGTTTGTCAATTATGTTGTATATTGAGTCAGTCGGACGACAACACCTAATAAGAAGATCAAGTCAAGCGTCTGCCTCATCTGGATGTGTGGAAGCTCACCAAAAGGTAAATCATAGCCTCACATCCCATGTCCCAAAACACCAGGTGATTAAACCCTTAAAAAGAACTAGAACATCTTAGGGTTTATGTGTAAGAAAACTTTTTATCAAAAAGAAAATCTTCTAAGTTTTTCTTACACTGTCGATTATATCGATTCCCCTTTCGATATGATCGACCAGCTCTGTCGATGTCCTCGGCATATCAATCGATACAATCAAGTGAGTATAAAAAGCGTCCATCAATCAAACAATCTTCTAGACGATTTATCGATATATCGACCTTCGAGTCGATATCATCGATATTCAAAAATCAATCATATTTGAAGTGGATCGATCATATCGACAGACTGCTTTTCGGCGCCCCTGTTTTTCTAAAGAAAACTAACATATGCTTCGATATATCGATGACTGTCTGATTCAATCTAAACTCAAATATCGATCATATCAGGAGTCAGTCGATCATATCGACTATGGGGCGCATGTTCTATCCAGCATGAATTTCAGGTTACTTTTAATGTTGATCGGGGTGCCTGTCGATAAATCGATATGCATATATCGATCATATCGAGACCAAGTCGATTGGATCGAGACAGGACATAATTCGTCCAGCAAGCTTACATGTAAAATCTATACGCGTTGTGTGGACCCTTGCTCTGTGGACAGCATAAACATCTGGTTAGGAGTACGCCAGAAAAACTCCAAGGTTAGAGGTGAACCGAGTAGAAACCTCAGGGTGCGTTGTGTGGACCCTTGTCCTGTGTGGGCATAAACATTTGGTCAGGAGTACGCCAGTAAAACTCCAAGGTTTGAGGTGAACCGAGTAGAAACCTCTGTAAAGGTTGAAGGTGAACCTGATTTAAAACCTTAGATTTGAAGTGAACCATGGAAAACCTCCTTAGTGAAATCCGGTCACTCAAGGGTTGAGTGTGGAAGCCGGGAGTGGAGTAGACAAGTCGTCGAACCACTATAAAATGACTGTGTTTGAGATTGATATTGTCTTTCATTTATGTGATTGCATTGAATGTCTTATATATGATCACATTCTATGCACACACATCCATATCCATCACAATCTCATCTACATTGTTTGTCTTTTAAATAGTTTGTGATTGGATCCTCTATTAGGCTTGGAAGCCAATAGAGTTAATTCTTGAGTAATCCTAATTTATACTCTGTGATAGGATTAGTGGGATAGGACTAAAAATAGCGTATAAATCTTTAAAAATTCCTATTCACCCCCCCTAGGATATACTGACCTATTCTTACTTCAACTAAAGCGGTCTTTACCGCAATTTCAATTGGTATCAGAGTAGGTCTTTCTTTAAGGGCTTCACCGCCTAGAGAGTGATTTTGACTGAAGTAGAAATATGGCCAAATTAGAGGGCTCATCTGTCACTAGACCTCCAGTATTTGATGGATCAAACTATACTTACTGGAAGGCTAGAATGCATTACTTCCTGAGATCTTTAGATCATGAAGTTTGAGATATAGTTGAAAAAGGATATGTGGTACCATCGGAACAAATTGTACTTGAAAATGAAACCACAATCACTAAACCCAAACCGAATGAGAAGTGGACGGCGTTTGACAAAGAACATTGAAATGCTGAAGCAAAAGCAATGAACCCCATCTACTGTGCCGTGTCCCAAGATATTTTCAATCAAATAAGTATGTGTGGGACATCCAAGGAAGCATGGGATTTACTGAAAACAACCCATGAAGGTACAAGCACTGTGAAGAGATCTAAACTACAACTCTTAACTTCACAGTTTGAAAATCTCAGGATGGAAGAGCATGAAACATTTATGGAGTTTTACACCAAATTAAACATTATTTGTAACTCCATGGGTGGTTTGGGAGAGAAGGTTCCGGTACCTAAAATATGTAAAAAAATCTTAAGATCCTTGCCGGAACGCTTCAATCCCAAGGTAACAACAATTGAGGAGTGTAGGAATATTGATGAGATGAAAGTAGAAGAACTAGTAGGTTCCCTACAAACTTTCGAACTACACTTCACACAATCCCAAAAATCCAAAAACACTGTCCTAAAAACCTCCAAGAAATCAAAACATGAGGACAGTGAGAGTGAAAAGGAAGATGAAGATAAGGAAGTGGCTCTGATAGCACAAAGATTCAGAAGATTCTTTAAAAGGAATCGTGGCCGCCCCTCTAAAGGTAGAAAGGTGGATGACAAACCTTTAGCAGAAAAATTTGGGAAAAGAAATAGAGAACCATAGTGTTATGCCTGTCATGAGTATGGACACCTATCTACCGAATGCTCAAACAGAAAAACCAAGGGAAAGGCGATGACTGCCACATTGGATAATACGGAGGAGTCAAATTCAGAAAACAATGACTCAGGAAGTGATGGAGATCAGAAATCTTTGAAAATTCTTATGATCTCCACCACTCCAATTATTCACATGGAATCTGAAAGAGAAGAAGAACAACAAGCCACTGAATCATTTTCATCTGACAATGAGAAAATTGAAAAAGAAGAAGATAGAGAGCAAAATGAATTACAAAACTCTTACAATCAACTCTACATCCATAACGTTAATATTGTCAAAAGACTTGGAATAGTTGAAAACAAAAAGGAAATGCTGCAAATAGATTTGGATAAAGCTTCAAACATTAATACTCATCTAATCACTGATTTGCAGCAATGCCACTCAGACAATGATAGACTTAAAAGAACTAACAACTCGTTGAAATCTGAGTCAGAAAAATTAAAGAAACAAGTCAAAGCTCTAAATGAGGAATATCTGATCCTTCAAAATAGAAATCATAAACTTCAAAATGATCTAGAAGAATCTAGAAAAATTGTCAAAATAAACTGTAAATTTTCTCAGAGTGGTGAAAAATTAGAAAAACTATTAGGAATGGAAAAATATGGAGAGGACAAAAAGGGATTAGGTTATGGAAAGGCTAGAACAAAAACTGATGCACAACCATTTGGAAAATCTGTTGCATCCAGTAGTAACACCAAACCTATCCCAGCTTATTGCAAAAATAAGGAGTCAGTTTATGAGCTAAATAAAAGAAGTGTGCAATCATCACCACTTGAGATAGTTGACAGGATGGAGAAGTAGTTAAGTCATGTGGACAAACCAAATAAGAAGAACAAATCTACCACAAGTAAAACTCCTGTCACAAAGTGGGTGATTAAGGAAAAGACTAATTGCCTTGTTACTCAATCAGATCATTTATCAGGCAATATGGCTAAATGGTACCTGGACAGTGGTTGCTCAAGACACGTCACTGGCGACAAATCTCTTCTTTTAAACTATAAGGATCTTCACAAAGGGATAGTCACCTACGGAGATGGAACCACTGCTGAAGTAATTGGTCAGGAAATTATAGAAGGAATTAATCTGTTTAAGAATGAGAATGCTTTTTGCATAAAAGGATTGACACATAACTTAGCATCTCTCAAATCTACGATAATGGGCATGTGGTAAATTTCAACAAAGAAGAATGCGAGATTCTAGATTAATCAGGGAAGTCAATTATAAAAGGTCTTCGCACAAATAACCACTGCTACATTATTGAAGGAAAAGGAAGGAGTGATATTGAGAAACGCTGAGAATGAAGAAATTGGTCCAGGTTTTGCATCAAAGAAACAATTTGAGGCATCTCACCTCACCTTTTGCACATAAATATCCATATGTTTATACTTTTTAATGAACAAAAGATATGTGAAATTTTGTTGATACTCTTTGCTAGGAACTTCAAAAAGATACTATTCTAAATATGAACAATTGTTAGACTGAAAAAAAAAATCACAAAAATCTACCTTTGATATGAGTGTCGATTGGGCACTTGAGAATGTCGATCACATCGACTTATAATCAATAGAATCGATGACTCTCTGGGTATTTGAAACGTCGGGATGGTTGTTCTTCCCTAGAACTTGGAATTAAAAATTAAAATTTTTGGAATCAGAGAACATGATCAAAGGGATAGATTGTAGCTGCTTGGTGAGAATCATAAGATAAAAAAGAGAGCCACATCTGGTTCTCTCAAGACCTAGACATCTCATCTCCCCAAGATGGAAAAAGAGAAAGAATTGTTCCATCCACAACGTGCATCAACTGAAAATAAGAAAGGTAAGGAAGATGCAACCACCTCTTCTTCCTTATTTAACTTAAACCTTGTGGGGGATCGAATGGTTCACAAAAAAAAAGAGCATTGAACCCTTCAGAATCATCGATCTTCTAAAACAAATTGGATGTGAAAATGTTGTGAATCTTGGTGGAACGTTTCAACATAATCTGGTACATCAGCTTACTAGCTTACTCTTCAATGTTGATAACAATCCTCCAATCATCCCAGTTGCAGTCGTCAATCAAGTTGAATATATCATGCCCAAACTGATAAGTAGGCTAGTTGACATCGGATTTACTGGAATATCTGTAACTAATCGAAACTTGAATGGTCTCGGTGTATGAGGGGAAGTTACTCGTGCTTTGTGCAATGGTGCCACAATTCCCAGGAATGCTAAAAATATTCTCCACATCAAGTAACTTGATCCTACGTATAGGATTCTTCACAGCATTTTTAGCACTAATGTCTTTCCCTGTGAAATCTCTGGCAACAAACTCTCACCATACATTCTGAACATTCTGTATGACATTCATCTGAGAATTCCAATATGCTTACCACTCTGATTGTACAACAGTTGATCCGTGTGCTTACAGAAGCATCCATCACTACACTACCATTTCCATGTCTTCTCTCTAAGCTTTCATGTTAATTCGGACTACCACCGACTTATGATCTTCCTCATCCTTGTGCGTGGTTCAACTTTGAAGACATACAGAAACTAAAACATCTTTGAAAATGTGTTTTGTGGTGGAAGAACTGGTTCAATTCCTGGCAGTAGCAGATTGGTGCAAAATTCTGATATCCCTATGCAAGACAGTATACAAGATCTTTTGAATGAACAAGCTCACATTTTAGAGAAACTAAGTGATTGCAAAGCCTATCTTTCTGAAGTTCAACAGCAACTGATGATCCTGCAACGAGCAACTAAACGAGTTCTGAAACGTCTACCTGAACCATAAGTGTGCTCAGGATACACATCCATCACATTCCTGAAGTCCTTTTGAAGCCTAAACATCTTTTTGATTGCCTGAGATCACATTTATGAGTGTGATGAATTTCAAACTTACAAAGGTTGTTTCTTTTTGGTTTGAGTATACCTTGTACGGATTGCTTGTGATAGATTCTCATCTCAATGCATCCATAGTTTTGCATGGCATGTACTGTTTTTACTTATATATCTTTACTACCATCTTTGTTATCTGGTAAATTATTACAATGCATGAAATTTTAAATGACTAACTGCTATTGCTCTCATAATGCTCTATCATTGATGCATGATTCACACTAGTTTACTACAATTATATCTCTCTGTGGTTCTCCCATATGCTTCAATCTTCAGTCAATATCACGTCTTATACCTTTGCCAATGACTGACAAAAAGGGAGAGAACAATTCAAAACACTCCGAGTGAAAATTGTATATCTTTGTTGCATGTGTTAGGGGGAGCAGCCGCAACAAGAAAGGGAGAGTTTTTGAATTAAGGGGGAGAATTTGTTTGTTATGTACATGGGCGTTTAGAATTTGTAAAATTATGTTAATACATGTACACACAATTTAGGATATATTTGTCTAAATATGTTCTTAGGGTGTTTTGGGGATTTTATCACGTAATTGACAAAGGGGGAGATTGAAAGTGCACCTATTACGTGCCCTGGTTTGTCAATTACGTTGTATATTGAGTCAGTCGGATGACAGCACCTAACAAGAAGATCAAGTCAAGCGTCTGCCTCATCTGGATGTGTGGAAGCTCACCAAAAGGTAAATCATAGCCTCACATCCCATGTCCCAAAACACCAGGTGATTAAACCCTTAAAAAGAATTAGAACATCTTAGGGTTATTATGTAAGAAAACTTTTTATCAAAAAGAAAATTTTCTAAGTTTTTCTTGCACTATCGATTATATCGATTCCCCCAGCTCTGTCGATGTCCTCGACATATCAATCGATACAATCGAGTGAGGATAAAGAGCGTCCAGCAATCAAACAATCTTCTGGACGATTTATCGATATATCGACCTTCGAGTCGATATCATCGATATTCAAAAATCGATCATATCTGAAGTGGATCGATCATATCGACAGACTGCTTTCTGGCGCCCCTATTTTTCTAAAGAAAACTAACATATGCTTTGATATATCGATGACTGTCCGTTCAATCTGAACTCAAATATCGATCATATCGGGAGTCAGTCGATCATATCGACTGTGGGGCGCATGTTCTCTCCAGCATGAATTTCAGGTTACTTTTAATGTTGATCAGGGTGTGTGTCGATAAATCGATATTCATATATCGATCATATCGAGACCAAGTCGATTGGATCGAGTCAGGACATAATTCATCCAGCATGCTTACATGTAAAATCTATACGATTTATCGATCCCATCGAAAAGGTCGCCGATATGATCGATGTACAAATTCCGATGACATCGACTGTTTTCCTGATCATATCTGTGATCCTGAAATTCTTCAAGGCTTCTCTCTTATTTTTCATCTGTCGATAGATCGAACCATCACTCGATGGAATTGGAGTTCGAAATCCGATGTCATCGATGTGTGTCTCGATCCCATCGACCAGTTGGCAGAAGGTTTCCAAAAGCGAAATGACAATTGAGTTCGTATCATCGAGAGGTCGGTTTATACAATCGAGAGTATACGCTCGATGATATCGACGACTGCTCGATGATATCGAACTCTGTCATAAATATGACCGTTTATATCCATTGGAACCTTTTGCTTATAAATGGAGAGAGTTGTCTTCATTGCTGGAGAGAGAAAGTCGAGAGTGCTTTAGAGTGTTTTAGCCTTCCTATCATTTACCTAAGCCCTTTCTCTCAGGAAGTTCATCCTTCAATCCACCCTCATCATTGATATCTCATAGAGTGGATTGGGGAATTAACTTCCGCATTCAAGGATCCTTCAGCTACTACTTTAATGACATATCATTAAGCTGGGATGCCTTGAATGTATAGATGATGAGAACCTCTCTATCTTCCTTATAGGAAAACCTTTAGAGAGTGGTAGTCCATCATAACCTTGACCCAACCTAAGCCTAACATATATACATCTTCATGTTACGGATCAAGGGAGCTGAAGACTCTTCATCAACAAGTAGAAGGTCTTCATCACTGTGATGAAAGGGACTCATCAACTTATCTTTAAGTACTAATAGTCCAGAGGGCACTTGCGATCATTCCTTTTTAGGATTGGGCTGTAAGTGTTGCTCACCATTTGAAGTCCTCGAAGGAGGCCTCCGACGGGAGTGTACATGCGGGGTGAGTTGTGTGGACCCTTGCTCTGTGGAGAACATAAACATCTAGTTAGGAGTATGCCAGTAAAACTCCAGGGTTAGAGGTGAACCAAGTAGAAACCTCAGGGTGCGTTGTGTGGACCCTTGTCCTGTGTAGGCATAAACATCTGGTTAGGAGTACACCAGTAAAACTCTAGGGTTTGAGGTGAACCGAGTAGAAACCTCTATAAAGGTTGAAGGTGAACCTGATTTAAAACCTTAGGTTTGAGGTGAACCATGGGAAACCTCCTTAGTGAAATTCGGTCACTCAAGGGTTGAGTGTAGAAGCCGGGAGTGGAGTAGACAAGTCGTCAAACCACTATAAAATGACTGTGTTTGAGATTGATATTGTCTTTCATTTATGTGATTGCCTCGAATGTCTTTATATATGATCACATTCTATGCACACACGGTCATATCCATCACAATCTCATCTACATTGTTTGTCTTTTAAATAGTTTGTGATTGGATCCTCTATTAGGCTTGGAAGCCAATAGAGTTAATTCTTGAGTAATCCTACTTTATACTTTGTGATAGGATTAGTGGGATAGGACTAAAAATAACGTATAAATCTTTAAAAAGTCCTATTCACCCCCCCTCTAGGATATACTGACCTATTCCTACTTCAACTAAAGCGGTCTTCACCGTAATTTCAAAATCTTGGGTGTCAAATCCATGCTTTTTAGTACCCTTTTTCAATCCAAGCACTTAAATTCACCTTACAACACATGCATGAATAAAATAGAATATTAAGATGATTTATGTTCATAAAACCAAGAGATAAATAGAGAAAATTATACAATATTTGAGTCTCAACAATGAGTCGACCATCTTTGTTGCATGGCCTACCTGAGGCTATCGCTGGAATGGGTTCAGTATGATGTTCTAAAGGCATTCTTCAGGTTGCTCATCTGGTGTGGGGATTAGCACATTTTCCTAACCAAGATCTACCTAAATATGGACAATTAAGGGCTTTGTGGGGCATACCATGTTATATATGTTAACTAACGCCCGAAATGTTTGAAATATATTAATTTGACACATTTATCTATATAAACAATTGTGATTGAATCCCTACCTTTAAAAACTCTATTAATTTCACTGAAATGTTTATTTGTCATCCAACCTATTGAAAAGGTCACAAACAACTAGATGAAGAGATGACACAAATATCAACATGAACTAAAGATTTGAAGCTAATTTATTTTTTAGATTATTCCCTAAAATAAGCTTTCCATATAAATGGACAGTATGATATAGTCACATATATCATACTAGGCCCTATAGTCAGGGTCTATGAGAACTATGTCCTAGACCGTATCGTTCCATTAGCTTTCGTGGTCCCCTGGTTGAATTTCGATAACCCGCGGCCTGTAATCGACATTTGTGCATGACCCTGAGTTGCATACTTTTGATCTGAGTCGGTTCAACTTAAGACTTATATCATTGCGAAGGTGCTGTCACCACGGTTCCGATGCTGCATCTCATGCGCTGAGGCAATACCCGGGCTAGGAGATATGGACCCGTGTTCATAGAGATTCTGAGAGAATCTCTATGACACATTACATCAATTAATCAATGTACAAGTTAAGTACATATCCCATCACACCCATCTCTCTCTCACCCAAAGTCAAAGCAATCCATTCTTAACCCATTCCTTTCTTACCAAAAGTCAAGAGAACTCATCCCTTTTCATCCCATCACCACTCCTCCCTCTCTCATTTTCTCATTCCAAGCAAATCTCAAAGGGAGATCCAAGCTCCAAGCTCCAAGCTCCATGGATAGTGCTTGTGTGGCCCACCTTTCTACCTCCCATCTTCACCCTCCAAAATCAATCTTAACCATTGAATCTTGTTTCCTTGGACCTCTAGAACCCGTTGGTGGAAGAAGAAAGAGGAGATCAAAGGTGAGTGATTTGTATGATAGGTTGTGTTTCTTTTTATGATGGGCAAGTGGGACCCACCAATCAATGGTGAGGATCCCATCTTGGTCCCACCATGATCACATGCATGTATTGTAATACATGAGGGGCCCATAGTGGCGAGTCCCTCACACAACCGTTTTTCCCTCTTTCCCTCTCTTTATTTTTTTATGATGTGTGGCCCACCTAATGTGCACACCACATCCAGACCGTCCAGGGCTAGCAGGCCCACCATGATGCATTTTATCCAAGCTGTCTGTCTATCTAGTGGAGCCCACCTTGCTGTTTATTTTAGGACAGGCATGGATGGAGGGAAAACATTAATATTAGCCTTGATCCAAAACAGGTGGTCCACACTGACGTGGACCCCACCTCATATATGTGTTTCATCCATGTTGTCCACCGTCTAGTAAGGGAAGGTGGAGCCCACTTGATATATGCGTTGTATATTCACCGCTAATAGCAGGCGCTGCTGGAGGGAATATCAAAAATATCAGCCTGACGCACAAATTTTAGTGGCCCACCTACCTTAATGTATGTATCCGATCCACATCCTCCACCCTACTTCCCAGCTCATTTTAGGCGTTGAACCGAAAAATGAAGCTGAAATGAATCTCTTGCGGGCCATATTATCGAAAATAGTGGTTTTGGGCGATTTAATGTGTTAGGGCCCACTGTGATATTTCTGTGAGTCAAAACATGCTGAATATCAGGCTTGTTAGATGTGTCCCAGGCCATAGAACCCAGCAAACGGAGTGGATCCTCCTGATGTGGGCCCTACCTATGAAAATCCACCAGAATATATATATTTTTTAAAAAAACATATAGTAGACGCTGATGTTGTTATCGTCCAGAGGACGCTGGAGCAGCGTCCTATTGATTTAATGAAAAGGGCAGGGATGTGGGTCCCAACCACAGGCTCCACCGTGATGTACGTTGAACATCAACACCATGTATTTGATGGGTCCCCTTTAAATAATGGGGCACCCCAAAAATCAGCCATACACGGAGCTCAGGTAATCCACACTATCAAAAATAGTGGTGAGTTGAACGTTTACCATTGAAACCCTTTTTGGGTCACAGAAGTTTTAGATCTATATGAAATTTATTTTTCCTATTAATTTAGGTCTTTGTGACCTTATGATCAAATTAGATGGAAAATAAACATTATGGTGGGCCCCACGTAAGACCCACCTCTGTGGATGAATTGGCCAGTGTACTCCTCACAACTATATAGCTGCTGTATTGTCAACTGCAAGTTCTGCGGGTCCCATACCCTCCTTCCAGTTGATATATTGACGTCAGCAAGTTTGGTGAGACCCACCTTGATGTAAGTGTTTTATATCCACTCCGTCAGTTCAATAAGGGGACATGGACCCCACCTTAATGCATGTGCTTCATTCCATGACGTCCATTTCGAGGGTCCCCGTAATGCATATATTTCTCCAAGCCGCTCAGATCAATGGGACCCACCTTGATGTACCTGTTGTATTGGTGGACCTCGTCGTAATGTATATGTTTTATATCCACACCATTTAGTTATCTGGACGGTGGAAACCCACCATGATTTATGTATTTTATTCCCGCCGTCCATCTAGAGGGTGGGGACCATAGTGATGTATGTGTTATATACACAGAGTCCATCCATGAGACCACCATAATGTATACATTGTATATCCAGCTGATGGGGCCCATTCTGTGATTCATAAGGCCCACTTGTTGTGCTGGGACCACCTGCTAGCTGTACATGGCCCATTTGATATATATGAGGCCCATGTGATGTATGACCCATGGGATTCGGCCCGCTTTGATGTACATGAGGCCCAGGTATGAGGCCCACTTAATTGTATTAGGCCCATCCATGGAGCCCATCATGATGTATATTTATGGCCCATGTGATAGGGCTCACCTGCCTTGTATTTAAGGACCATATAATGGGGCCCAGTTGCTTGAATCTGAGCCCCATGGGCAAGGCCCATTGTGTTGTAATCGAGTCCGATGGGCAAGGCCCATTGTGATGTATTCATGGCCTATGGGCAAGGCCCATGACGCGTGGCCCTTTTGATGTATTCGAGGCCCAAATGCGTGGCCCATTTGATGCATATGAGACCCATGTGTAGGGCCCACATGTAATGCATTTAAGGCCCATGAGTAGGGTCACCTATTGTGTATATGAGGCCCATTGGTATGCCCCATTAATGCAGCCCACTCGTTATATATGAGGGCCATTGGTGTGGCCATTGATACGGCCCACTTGATGTATATTGGGGCCCATGGGTTGAGGCCCATTGAGATATATTTGAGGCTCAAGTATGTGGCCCACTTGATGGTATTAGACCCATGTGTAGGGCCTACCTATTGTGTACTTGAAACCCATGGGTTATGACCCATTGTGATGTATTAGAGGCCCGTGAGTGAGGCCCATTGTGATGTATTCGAGACCTATGGGCAAGGCCCGATGTGATGTATTTATGGCCCATGTGCCGAGGCCCATTATGATGTATATGTGACCCATGAGTGAGGCCCATGGTGATGTATATTAGGCCTTTGTGTGAGGCCATGATCCCACTTTATGTTTGGCTCTATGTGGGGCACTGATTGGGAGTGATGTTAGTTGAATGTCCATATTGATGGGCAATGATGGTTGGATGTCCACATTGTGACCTTCCCTTAAGCTTTGTTAGGCCCATTCTCACTGATGTCGATTTCGATTATCGAGGCTGATTCAGATTCCAATTGTTAAGGCCGATACTGATTCTGATTGTCGAGGCCGATTCCGATTATCGAGGCCGATTCTGATTATCGATACCGATTTCTATCATTGAGGTTGATTCCGATTGTTGAGGCTGATTATTGAGGTCGATTCCAATTTCAATTGTCGAGGTCGATTCCGATTGTCGATACCGATTCTGATTGTCGAGGCCAATTATTGAGGCCGATTTCAATTCTGATTGTCGAGGCCGATTTAGATTGTCGATACCGATTCCGATTGTCAAGGCCGATTCTAATTGTCGATACATATTTCGATTGTCGAGGCTGATTGTTGAGGCTGATTTCGATTCCGATTGTCGAGGCCAATTTCAATTGTTGATACTAATTCTGATTGTCGAGGCCGATTCTGATTTTGATTATCAAGGCTGATTCCGATTGTCGATACCGATTCCGATTATCGAGGCCGATTCCAATTGTCGATATTGATTCTGATTGTTGAGGTCGATTGTATAGGTCGATTGTTGAGGTCAATTATCGAAGCTAATTCTGATTGTCGAGGCTAATTATTGAGGCCGATTCTGATTCTAATTATTGAGGTCAATTATCAAGGCTGATTCTGATTGTCGAGGCCCAATGTGATGTATATGCGGCTCGTATTTAAGGCCCATTGTGATGTGCAGTTAGTTCATGTTTGAGGCCCAATGTGATGTATATGCGGCTGGTATTTGAGGCCTGTTGTGATGTGTATTCAGCCCGTGTTTAAGGCCCAATGTGATGTATATGAGGCCTATGTGATGAGGCCCATTGTGATGCATTTGAGGGCCAAGCGATGGAGCCCATTGTGATGTATGTTAGGCCCATGTGAAAGGCCCATCGTGATGTGTATTAAGCTCTTGAGTGAGGCTGATGGTGTTGTATATTTGGCCCTTGTGTGAGGTCATGGGTCCACTATATGTTAGGCTCTATGTGGGTCATTCCTTGGGGGCAATGTTGGTTAAATGTCCACATTGTCGTGATCAATTATTGATGCTGGTTATTGATACCAATTATTAATATGTGACAGCATAGCATCATGGTACATGGCCATATGCATCATTTGTATGTTTGTTATGAGATGTGGTTGACCATTGCATATATCATTGGGTAGGTTGTTATGAGACTCCCTGATAGGTGGAGGTTATCTCACATAAGCACACGGTATGCGCAGGATTGATGCATGACTGGATTATATGACTCATGCTTTTTACATTGTGTATTGTGATTACTATACGCCCTAGCGACATCAGGGCTGTAGCCTCCACAGGCATATCGTAGATGGCCAGATGGGACACCAAAAATCTGTTATTAGCATCGGGCCATCATAGATGACCCTGGGTGAAAATCCCTAAACCTTCTTGGTACTAGAGGATGCCCCAACATCTAAACTAAGTTGATATATATGAACGTATGAGGGCCGTATACTAGTAGTTCGCGTCTCCCACTGTATCATGATCGGCTGGGAGGGGGTGTGACCTACCTACCTCAGTGAGGGGGTAATATCTAGGTTAAGTTTGACTAGCTTAAGGAATGGATCCGCTATCGACGAGCCAAGTCTAATATTGGCAAGCAGATAGTGAGGTGTAACGCCCTGAAAATCGGGGGTCGAGTATAAACTCCACTCCCAAGTTCTAACGCATCACTTATGCAACATAAATAATGATGATTAAATGTTGTGCATATTAGTACATTAAACATGAATGGGATTAGACCAAAACATCATATCATACTCCAGAGACAGTTTAATTTCACAAGCGGAAGACTGTGATAGGTATATAAAATATATAAACTGTTGTAGGTCTCAAGAGTGTGAACATGTTACCAGGTTAAATATATACATGTATACTTAAAAATGAACAAAATGAATATACATGGGTGTTTCCAATAGTGCAAAATAACAAGTGTAATGGCGTCTAATCAACATCCCCATGACCTCGTCGATCAGAACATGGTCTACATAGACTTGCCTGATAGCTGCATATAGGAGAAACCCTTCTCATCATCATAAAAGTCTAGCTCCGCTTTGCAAGCATCGCCATCATCTGAAACTAAAATAGAGACTGGTTGGTATTTCAAACACCGTCCCGTAATGTGGGAGTGAGTGATCAACTCGGTGGGGCTATAAAGCAAAGGTTAACATGTCATCAATTCAGTCAAGCAGTAATGATACAGCAATACAAGCAAGCATCCCCAAGTACTCTGATTAATGCAAGAATGGTATGTATAAATGATGCATGTCCTCGCCTGCACTCCCTCTGCGATCTTCATCTCACGGTCATGCATGTCAGTCACTTCCTCAATGCACTACCCAACGCCAAACAGCACATGCAGTGCGGTGCATGAACATGATTATCAAATTCTTATTAATCCTTTTTATATAGTAGGATTGGGAAGCTAAGGTACCTCCCTTATATCATTTCCAAATAATGATCCATTCTAGAGTCGTCAGTCTTAGTATATCTCATACGATGTTGTGGTTCTAGGTCACTACAAAGGGCTCATCACCTTATAAGTGTAGGCCTAATTTATACTCTTATTTCTACGAAAAGGCTCGTCGCCTCAACGTAGTCTTAAAGTATGCTCGAGGTCACTACAAAGGGCTCGTCACCTTATCAGAGTAGGCCGACAGCTCGAATACAGTATCCCATACTACCATATTCAGCTCACGAGTCTGGGTTGCTTACTGGTCACTATGGGGAGGCTCGTCGCCCCAGCGTAGGCCGACAACTCAACCACGGTGTCCCATACCACCATGTCCAGCTCATGAGTCTTAGCGGATCGAGGTACCAAGGTTAAAGGGGCTTTTCCACTGGTAAGTTTGGTACCTTAGGTTCAAGCAATAGTATCCATACATGGTGAACATACATTATGCCAATCGGTTTATTAGACGAGTCCGACTAGTACGAGCGCACGTTGAGTTGATCGACATGAAGTGCATAAGCACTCCGTGTGACCTATCCACTGCGACATCCCAAGAACGGCTCGGATTCATTGAACACATCCTGTGTGGCGAAAACAACCTCAGCCACCAGTTCGAAGCCTGTTACCGATTGCCTGGACTATAATATAGTCCCAACCACGTGCAATTACAACAAGTAAGCATATGAGATTGTCAAAGCAGTAATGAATAAATAAGTCCATCCTACAATCATTTGAGCATACTATGGAAACATGAATATATAGTATATGGAGGAAATCATACACACAGCTAAACATGAATCATATACAGTACATGGATGAAATCATACACAAAGCTAAGGTAGTTGGGATTCATATCTCAACTACCTTATAAATCACAATTTATTAACTACTAACTCATTTAGACATTTTTACAAATATTTAGACTACACCTTCCAACATACATAATGTATATTGGTTATATTACGTATTAGGGAAAATCCTCTTGCCAAGGAGTTGTCGCATATATAACAAGCATGTGTCTACAATAGTTAATCATGACAATCACAAATTCAGATTTCAAATGCATACAAACATTTCAACAAATACGTATTAAACATGTTATCATACTTAGGTAATTCGCCCATAAATCACATAGCAGTAAGATAGGTTACATAGAGGAAACTGTAACTATGCATGAGGGGATTGAGGATCGCATCTCAACATCCTTATTCAATATATTACAACATGCATTTTCTCATTCAGGCATTTTATCAAACACTTAAGCTACACATATTCACATACATGTAATAACTTAGTTAAACACATATTATCCACATAAGAGTTGCCACACATACACTAATCATGTATTTCTAAGCATCAATCCTAATAAGTGCAAACCATAATTCCATATTCATTCAGGCAATTCAACAAACACATGGAATGCATTTAAAAATTAACAGAGTATATATATTTATGTAATATACGAAAGACATCGTATCTAGCATGTGTGATAACAATCAAGTCAGACATATATCATTCCTGACATTGAAAGCCTTGAAAACCATAACCTAAACATTTATAGTCCGCACCTTTCATCGGTAGACCCGTAATGACTCGGTTCGAACATTATTCCTTCATCTACGGCATAACAACCACCTATAACAGGGAATAGGTTAACTATTCTAACACTTACACTATTTGAAACCCTAAAAAAATTAGGATTAGGTTTTCTTACCCAATTTTAGAATTGCAATCACCGGAATAGCGATGCAGAAGTGGTAATTTAGCCCGTAGAGCGATGGGATCGAATCCCAGGAACTCTCTCCCATTCTCTCTCTCACTTTCTCTCTCTTTCCTTCTCTTTTTACTCTCTTCTCTCTCCTAGGGTTACAAAAATGTATGGAATAGAAATGGGGTGGGTTTAGGCCTTCATATAGGCCCAAGACTGATGGAAATGGCCCCAAGGCCAAGGTATACTTAGGTTATAGCCAAAACTCATTGGTTTTGACTCAATGGAGCATTTTTGGAGGCCTCCTTGCTGAATGCCTTCGGACTTAAGCTCTCTGACCATGGATCTAGGTTAGGCTAAGTTTTTAGTCCGATCAAATTTACAGATCAGACGCGACGGACCAGTTTCAGTTCAACGGTCACCGGAACTCGATCGGGGCCACAAGAGCACTAACATGTGTGGGACATTTCCCCTGATCTAAGGGTGTAATTAGGTCATATTTTGATGGTTTAAATCATTATATTTGGCACGCAAGTGACACGACTCAGATTACTTAAATTCAGATTTAATTCTAAAGAAATTCACGTCTCTCACTCACTTTACTCCGGACTTAAGGAAATAGTTCTGGGATACCATATGGACTTAATTTCTGAGGTGGTCATCAAGTCCAACAAGATGGTCATAACCGTATAGTGTCGAGGTAATCGGACTTTCAACGTGCGGTCCGGGTCTGATACGAAGTTTCACGATGCTCCCAAGAGCAACTGGGTTTAGAGATTGATCCTAGATTTTTAGGTAACATAGCATTAGCGGTCCTACTCATTTTAGGTCTTGTATTTTATATTTAAAGTGGTTCAAGCTAATTTGACTAAGTATTCAGTTTAGTACTTAACCAAATTCTACCATAATTATGGCAGAATACGGTCCTAGGGCCATTCTATGCCCCATTTTTGGCACTTCTACCTAGTATATTATTTTAATTATTTTTCTAGTAGTTCATCATTAATTTTTCCCCATCTTCACCAAATTTCATGAGATTTTGTGTTGTAAAAAAATTCTAACAATTCCTGAAGCAGCAACTATCCAACGAATAATTTTTGGATAGTTATCACTACGACCTACTTTAAACTAGATTAAATATTTTATTATATATCTTACTTATTTTTATATAAAACTAGACTTATTTAGCGTCAATTTGGTTTTTAAATCACATAAATTGGTGTTATAACGAGGGAGATATAATTTTTCAAAGTTAGATAAAATGCGCAGAGAAAATGCAAAAAATGGGTCACCCGACCGCTGTACGGACGAGGCCTCGCCAAACCGGCGAGCTCCTCACCGATCACTAGTCATTTTGGTGAGGGCTCACCCCAAGGGCGCTGTCCTCGCCTCCCCCCGCCCCCCCCCACGGTGCCTAAAACATGCGAGACCCACCTCGGGTCTCCCTGAATTGAGTCCTTTGGGCCTACGAGTCCGTCGAGGCATTAGTGGGTCTCATTTGCAAACTAGAATGAGTTACACAACGTACAATATATGATTTTGGGGTAGAAGAAGCTAATCTATCAAAATGTTCTATTTATATCATGAAATTATAAAAAGTAAATAGCTAAAATCTCATTTTATTCATGTATGTACCATTTACAGTAAGTTTTAGTTTAAGTAACTTTAGGATTTGTGTCTAATATGAAAGTACTTGGAGAAATTTGAAGAATGAGGTAGTGAAAGGTGAGATTTTGAAGGAAATGGGTTGAAAAATAATTTTTAAACTTTGAGATTGAGCTCTGAGAGTGTTATGGTTGACCCATTGCCTAAGGATATCTAACTCTAGGTTGGCAAAAAATCTGGGGTGTTACAATCTACCCCCCTTAAAAAAAATTTTGTCCCCAAAATTGGATAAGGGTAATGAGTAAAGATTTTATTATTCCTTTCGCCTAAGCTTTACTGATTTTAAGTTTATATGCGTGGTGGGGTATATACATTTATACTAGTCTGGCGCATTTTTGTCTATTCTCCTGAAAAATTTACTCTTTTTCTCTTTCTTATACCCTGATGGTTTACTATAATTTATTTCTTTATCTATTTGGAGTCTTGACGACGATTCCCATCTACTTAGAGTAAGATATATATTTTCAATGGTCGACCAATACGGAGAGATGGTTATAGTGGGCTTGATCCCTGATACTTTGATTACCTACTTAACCAGGGTAGAAGGCTCATCGTATCCCTTCCTAGTCCTGGTAGATCCTGGTCTTCTGCTCGGTCAAATCAATGAGTCCATTCGTATTCACCCAAGATTGAGAATTGGGTCAAGCCGCGAATGCTTCGCAATTGTATATTTCAGTAACTCTGTAGTCCAATCACTCTAAAAGTTTAGGGAATGCCCATCACTGAAAGGTTCAAATTTTTTATTTATAAGGTTGCCCTTTGGGTCTTTGTAAGAGCCATATCTTAGTCCATATCATTCCATAGGATTCCACGATCTTCCCAGTCAAATTTCGATAACTTTCGACCCCTAACCGGTATTTGAGCGCGACCCTGTTTCACACGCCTTCAACCTGAGTCGATTCAACCCAAGACTTCAATCCTAGCGACCGCACCGTCGCTGCGGTTCCGAAGTCGCGACTCGCGCGCCAAGGTGATACCCAGGCCAGGAGATGTGGGCACACGTTTGGTTCGAGAAAGCACTGCGTAATTGCAAATCCAATAAATATTTCAAATCATGTCTCATCAATCTCATCAATCACACTTCATGTCAAGTACACATCACCCCATCCCCAAACAACCCCTAAAGTCAACACTCTCTTACACAAAGTACCCCTATCACTCACCTTTTCACCCATCACACCCATCTCTTTCTCTCTCTCTTACACCTCTCTCTCATTTCTCTCATTCTCCAAGAAACTCATGTCTAAACTTCCATGGGAGAGAGCTTGTGTGGCCCACTTCCTACCTCCCATCTCCACCGTCCATGATCCAATCTCGACTGTTGAAGTTCATCCATTGATGCTCTACGATTCTTTGGTGAAAGGAGGAGAATATCATAGGTGGGTGCTTCTCTCTCTCTCTCTCTTGATGACCGCGTGGCCCACCTGTCATGTGTGACCTTATCCACAAAGTCCATTAATGTGGACCCCATCTTTCCTGTGGGTGGTATGTGCATTGTCCAGCAGCGATTCGGTGCTGGACATGGATTGCTGGACTTGGGGAAGACACAAATATCAGCCTCCTCCTAAGCACGTGGGTCCACACATGTGGAGCCACCTGAGTTGCATGCGGTCCATACACATGGGACCCACCTTCCAGCTGAAAATGGATGGCCTGGATGCCGGCTCCTCACACCAGCGTTACAGCTAGTGTTTGGCGCCACCAAACTCTATGGATCTCGTGTCATGGCCATGACGTCAGCAAAAAATGGGGCCCAACTGCTGTGTGGACCCATCCACACCATCCATCCACTAATCCAATTAGGCATGGATCACATCCAAACCGTTTATCTGCTGGGCCAGCAGACTGTACCACCGTTAGCAGGGTCTGTGGCCCTGTCGTGAGGCATGTATTATATCTACAATATCCATCTTTTTTTGGAGGTGGTGGGACCCATTCCACTCCTGCTGCATGTGTGGAGATGGGGCCCACATTGATGCCTGCCTTCTGTTATCCACACCGTCCTTCAGAGAGATCGTTTTAGGGCCTTAGGCCAACTGGACAGACCCAGCAGACAGCCAGACCCACTGTGACGTTTGTGTTTTTTTTTCCGGGCCGGCCCACCTGGTTGAGAGGGTATTTGAGGTCGGCCCAGCCCATGGGTGGCCCATGTGCCAGTGGGACCCACCTGTCATAGAAACCTGCAGCTGTTTAGCTGCTGCAATCCAGACCATCCGGACCATGGGTCCCATGTGAGGTATACGTTATACGGAGACCGTCCGTCCTCAACTCCATGTGGGGACCAGCTAATGATGTGTTATATATCCTGGCCGTCTACCTCTAGATGTGGGGCCCACTGTGATATCCAGTCCACACCGTCTAGTCCACTGGACGGTGATTGCTGTTGGGATATGTAGTATATTATACATATATAATAATAATAATAATATATAGATATAAGTATACCTGATGAGCCCACATGGGACCCACCTTTAATGTGAGGTCCTTTGTATGAGGTGCATCCGCACCGTCCAATGCTTGGGACGGTGGGAATCCCACCTGATGTATGGGTCTTATCGT
This sequence comes from Magnolia kwangsiensis, assembly GCA_037074715.1. NCBI lineage: Eukaryota > Viridiplantae > Streptophyta > Magnoliopsida > Magnoliales > Magnoliaceae > Magnolia > Magnolia kwangsiensis. The sequence goes on from CM073587.1 coordinate 45,942,542, forward strand.
CACCGTTCAGATGGCTGGACGGTGGGACCCACCGTTGATGTATACATTACATTCACATCGTCTAACAAATGGCCACCTTGATCTATGTGTTACATCCAAGCCGTCCATCCATCTGGCTGCCCAGATGGTGGAACCCACCATGATTTATGTATTTTACCTGCATCGTCCAGCAGGGGCTAGATGGTGGGCCCTGGAAATGACGCATGTGTTTTATCATTGACCCTTCATCCGTGGACCACCATGATTTATGTACTTCATCCCACCATCCATATGGGCGGTGGGGACCACCATTTTCCGTTGCCGTGTGGATGACAGAGAGCTTTGAGTGCCTGATCTTGAGGCACATGTTGTATCCACAATGTCCATCTAATTTAAGATATATCATTTTAAGGTATGAGCTTAACTCAAGGCAGGTTCAAATCTGGTGGGCCACGTGGACAGTAGTAACCCACCGTTGATGTATGTATTGTATGTCCACGCCCTCCATCTGTTGGGCCCCACCTTAATTATGTGTTGTACATACAAGTTGTCTAGCATGTGGAGCCCATGTGTGATGTATCTGTTTTATCTAGCCGGCACCGTGAAGTATCTGTTTAATCTATACCTTGCAGAATATTTTGACGGCGCTAGACAATGTTTGGACGGTGCTGTCCTATGTTTGGACAGTGCTGATTTACATGGATTATGTTTGGACAGTGTTGATCATCATTAATGAGCCATGTGCCCCATGGAATGATAGTGTATAGTGGTACACATGTTCCACCTACATCTATTGAAATGATTTTTGGTGTGGTCCAAGCCCACTTGAGGCCCATTGGTGTGGCCCATCTATGAGGCCCACCACGAGGTATTTTTGGCCCATGTATATGGCCCATCTGCCTTATATTTAAGGCCCATATCATGGGGCCCACTTGTTTGAACCTAAGACCTATGGGCAAGGCCCATTGTGATATGTATTAGACCCATGATATGTCGCTCATTTGATGCATACGAGGCCTATGTGTAGGGCCCAGTTGTTATGTATTTGAGACCCATGTGCGGGGCCCACCTGTTTGTATTCTTGGTCTATGAGCAGGGCCCACCTGTTGTCTATATGAGGTCCATTGGTGCGGTCCATATGATGTGGCCCCATTTGATGCATGTTGGCCCGTTGGTGCAGCCCATGTGATGTGGCCCACCTTAATGTTTATGAAGTCCACTAGTACGGCCTATTGATGCGGCCCACTTGATATATATAAGGTCCATCGTGCGGCCCATTGTGATGTATTTGAGGCCCATGGACGTGGTCCAATATGATGCATATGTGGTCCATGAGTGAGGCTCACGGTGATGTATGTTAGGCCCTTGTGTGGGACCATTGACCACTGTATGTTCAGCCCTATGTGGGCCACTCCTCAGGAGCAATGTTGGTTAAATGACCACATTGATGGATAATGATGGTTAGATGTTCTCATTGTGACCTTCCCTTATGCCTTGTTAGGCCCATTCTCTTCGTGGGATTAATCCAAATAAGTGGGCCCTACTCGCCGTAGACGAATGGCTCCGTGCTATCAGATTTGATATAACCATGGCCGAGTGCCGATCTTTATACTATGGTTGATCAGTTGATCATCTATGGACCCCGCTTTGTTTATCTACTGATTTTCAGTGTAGATAATCGAGGCCGACGCCGATTATCGACCCTGATTATCGATGCCGATTATCGATTGATTTCGATTATCATGACCAATTGTCGATGCCGATTGACGTGATCGATTTACCGATTCCGATTACTGACCGATTCTGATTATCGTGGCTTATTGCTGATTAGCGATCAAGGCCATTTATCATGACCGATTGCCGATTTCGATTGACTTAGTCGATTTGCAGATTTTGATTGTCGACACCGATTGTCGATGTTGATACCGATTGTCGATTCCAATTCTGATATGTCGAGGCCGATTGTATAGACCGATTCTGATTGACGAGGCCGGGTATCGAGGTCAATTTCGAATGTCGATTTTCGACTGTTGAGGCTGACCTCGATTGTCGAGGCCTCTTTTGATTGCCAAGACCGATTATCAAGACCTATATGATGTACATGCGACCCGTAGTTGAGGCCCATTGTGACACGTATTAGGCACACGATGCATGGCCCATTTGATGTATTTAAGACCCATGTGTAGGGCCCACATGTCATGTATTTGAGGTCCATGGGCAAGGACCATTGTGATGTATTCACGACCCATGGACAAGGCCCATTGTGATGTATTTATGGGCCATGGACAAGGCTTATTGTGATGTATTCATGGCCTATGGGTAAGGGCCATTGCGATATGTCTCAGGCCCATGAGAAGGTTCCACCCGTTGTGTATATATGGCCCTTGAGTAAGACCCCTTGTGTTGTATATTAGGCCTTTGAGTGAGGCCGTGGGCCCATTATATGTTTGGCTCTGTGTGGGCCATTCCGTCAGGGCAATGTTGGTTAAATGTCCACAATGTCGAGGCCGATTGTTGATGCCGGTTATTGACATCGATTATGAGTATGAGATAGCATAACATCATAACACATACGCATCATCTGCATGTTTGTTATGAGATGTGATTGACCATTGCATATGCCATACGACAGGTTATTCATGGGGCTCCCTGTTAGGAGAAGTTATCCCACATGAGCGTACGGTATGCGCAGGATTGATGCATGATTACACTGTGTGACTCATGCATCTCGTATTTGTATGACTCATGCATCTTGCATTGTGTTGTGATTACTATACGCTCTAGCGACATCAGGGCCGTAGCCTCCACAGACATATCGTGGATGGCCAGATGGGATACCGAAAATTTATTCTACATGGGGTGCTATAGATATCCTTGAGTGAAAGTCTCAGAATCCTCTTGGTTCCAGAGGTTGCTCTAACGTCTAGACCGAGTGGGTAAATGAGCGTCGAGTGTCAATTACCAAATGGCTGCGCTCTCCACTGTGTCGTAATCGGTTGGAAGGGGGTGTAGCCTTATCTGCCCGAGAGGAGGGGGCAATGCTAGGCTGAGTCTGACCAGCTTGAGGAATGGGACCGCTATTGACGAGCCGGGCCCGATATTGACAGGAGGATAGTGAGGTCTCTTCCACTCACCTTGTTGCGCGCGATGGGGTGGCAATCTAGTATGGAGTGTAATAGACCCCGGTGATTTTCCAGAGAGGAACCGTATTGATATGTGGACTTATCGAGTAGGAGTTGCATGCTCATTCATTCACTATCCACTTGGGCTGGTAGTGCACAACTAATTATTGTGTACTTTCGTTATGGCAAGAATTTCGGTTGGGCACGCGACTAACTTGAGATCAGGAGCTTACCACGTTGAGTCTGACTATCAAAATTTAGGTATGGGACTGATTTGGATAGAAGTCCCTTGTGGTGGACCCCGTAGCCTGCGATACTACGTACTATCATCCCGACTTCACACTCCAAGCATGGTCATTTCATTCGCATCGCATATTGCATTACATCCGCAGGCATATGACATTTTGAGTTGCTATGTTTCTGCACTTATATGGCTTAGAAAAACTTAGCAGGATTTGTATATTGCATTACATCCTCGGCATCTGATATTTGGCTCGTTATGACTCCTTTGTGCATAGCATTTTTATATTGCGTATTTTGATATTAATTGACTTATGAACTTGTCCATACTTTCGCTTACTTTGTCATTGTATGATTTATGATCTTGTCAGTATTTCTGCTTATTCCAATAATGTACGATTTATGAATTACCAGTAATTTCGATATTGTATGATGATGGTATTGTATTGAGTACTTGACACTTAATTTGTGCACACACTTACACCACCCTCTAAGCTTTCTATAAGCTTATGCACGATAGATGCGTGCAGGTGATGTTAGGTTGCAGTCGTGTTAAGCTTGGAGCGTGTAGCGGTCTTCTGGAGCTTGATTTTTGATTTATCTATTTTCCCTTCAACATTGTACTCAAATGATTATATTAGTGGATATGTGATGATGATGTTGTTTTTGTGATTTGGGTAATCTTGTGGTTATGCTTATTACGATTTAAATGTAAAAAAAAAAACCCTCCTTGTAGGATCCCAGGATCAGAATTTGACGTGTGAATGCTAGGAGCCGAGAATGGGGTACTATGGAGGCTGTCGGCACCGGATTCGGCAATCGGGATTCCTGTGAATCTGATTTCCAGGTTTGGGACGTGACAGAAGTTGGTATCAGAGCATAACTTGGGAATACCTAAAGATAACATCACATATCTACTACTAGCTACCCTTCACTCTATGATTATTGATAACATAGAATGACTAGATCCCCGAGTTCGAATAACTTAGAGATTTTTTGATATAGCTCCCTACTGTTGAGATTATGAGGCTATATGATATTCCTGTTTCGATCGTTTCAGATCTGGAATCCGAAGATTTTTATGGTTCACCACTCTGTTAAAGAGGCGTCTTGGGAGCACAAGGTTAAGATTAAAGAATGATATCTCCCTTTATTTTTAGATTGATTATGCCTTGTATATGTTTATGCCAATGCTTACTCTTTCCTCGCTTTGTCCTGTGTGATAGTAAATTTCAAGGATGAAATTTTTATTAGGAGGGGAGAGCTGTAAGACCCGTATCTTAGTCCATACCGTTCCATAGGATTCCACGATCTTCCCGGTCAAATTTTGACAAATTTCGACCCTTAACCGGTATTTGCGCACGACCCTGTTTCACACGCCTTCAACCTGAGTCGATTCAACCCAAGACTTGTATCCTAGCGACCGCGCCATCGTCGCGGTTCTGATGTCGCGACTCGAGCGCCGAGGCTAAACCCAGGCCAGGAGATGTGGGCACACGTTCAGTTCAAGAAAACACTGCGCAATTGTAAACCCAATAAATATTTCAAATCATGTCTCATCAATCTCATCAATCACACTTCATGTCAAGTACACATCACCCCATCCCAAAGCAACCCCTAAAGTCAACACTCTCTTACACAAAGTACCCCCATCACTCACCTTTTCACCCATCACACCCATCTCTTTCTCTCTCTCTTACACCTCTCTCTCATCTCTCTCATTCTCCAAGCAACTCACGTCTAAACTTCCATGGGAGAGCTTGTGTGGCCCACTTTCCTACCTCCCATCTCCACCGTCCATGATCCAATCTCGACCGTTGAAGTTCGTCCATTGATGCTCTACGATGCTTTGGTGAAAGAAGGAGGAGAATATTATAGGTGGGTGCTTCTCTCTCTCTCTCTTAATAACCGTGTGGCCCACCTATCGTGTGTGACCTTATCCACAAACTTCATTAATGTGGACCCCACCGTTCCTGTGGGTTGTATGTGCATTGTCTAGCAGCGATTCACTGCTGGACATGGATTGCTGGACTTGGGGAAGACACAAATATCAGCCTCCTCCGAAGCATGTGGGTCCACACATGTGGAGCCACCTGAGTTGCATGCGGTCCATACACATGGGACCCACCTTCCTGCTGAAAATGGATGGCCTGGATGCCGGCTCCTCACACCAGCGTTATAGCTAGTGTTTGGCGCCACCAAACTCTATGGATCTCGTGTCATGGCCATGACGTCAGCAAAAAATGGGGCCCAACTGCTGTGTGGACCCATCCACACCATCCATCCACTAATCCAATTAGGCATGGACCACATCCAAACTGTTTATCTACTGGGCCAGCAGACTGTACCACCGTCAGCAGGGTCTGTGGCCCTGTCGTGAGGCATGCATTATATCTACAACATCTATCTTTTCTGGAGGTGGTGAGACCCATTCCACTCCTGCTGCACGTGTGGAGATGGGGCCCACATTGATGCCTGCCTTCTGTTATCCACACCGTCCATCAGAGAGATCGTTTTAGGGCCTTGGGCCAACTAGACAGACCTAGCAGACAGCCAGGCCTAATGTGACGTTTGTGTTTTTTTTTCCAGGCCGGCCCACCTGGTTGAGAGGGTATTTGAGGTCGGCCCAGCCCATGGGTGGCCCACGTGCCAGTGGGACCCACCTGCCATAGAAACGTGCAGCTGTTTAGCTGCTACAATCCAGACCGTCCGGACCATGGGTCCCATGTGAGGTATACGTTATACGGAGACCGTCCATCCTCAACTCCATGTGGGGACCACCTAATAATGTGTTATATATCCTGGCCATCTACCTCTAGATGTGGGGCCCACTGTGATATCCAGTCCACACCATCTAGTCCACTGGACGGTGATTGCTATTGGGATATGTAGTATATTATACATATATAATAATAATAATAATAATATTATTATATAGATATAAGTATACCTGGTGAGCCCACATGGGACCCACCTTTAATGTTGTATTTTATATCCTGCACCGTCCATCTGGATGGTGCCATGTGAGGTCCTTTGTATGAGGTGCATCCGCATCGTCCACTGCTTGGGACGGTGGGAATCCCACCTGATGTATGGGTCTTATCGTCACCGTTCAGATGGCTGGATGGTGGGACCCACCGTTGATGTATACATTACATTCACATCGTCTAACAAGTGGCCACCTTGATCTATGTGTTACATCCAAGCCGTCCATCCATCTGGCTGCCCAGATGGTGGAACCCACCATGATTTATGTATTTTACCTGCATCGTCCAGCAGGGGCTGGATGGTGGGCCCTGGAAATGACGCATGTGTTTTATCATTGACCCTTCATCTGTGGACCACCATGATTTATGTACTTCATCCCACCATCCATATGGGCAGTGGGGACCACCGTTTTTCGTTGTCGTGTGGACGACAGCGAGCTCTGAGGGCCTGATCTTGAGGCACATGTTGTATCCACAACGTCCATCTAATTTAAGATATATCATTTTAAGCTATGAGCCTAACTCAAGGCAGGTTTAAATCTGGTGGGCCACGTGGACAGTGGTAACCCACTGTTGATGTACGTATTGTATGTCCATGCCCTCCATCTGTTGGGCCCCACCTTAATTATGTGTTGTACATACATGATGTCTAGCATGTGGAGCCCATGTGTGATGTATCTGTTTTATCTAGCCGGCACTGTGAAGTATCTGTTTAATCTATACCTTGCAGAATATTTTGATGGCGTTAGACAATGTTTGGATGGTGCTGTCCTATGTTTGGACAGTGCTGATTTACATGGATTATGTTTGGATAGTGTTGATCATCATTAATGAGCCATGTGCCCCATGGAATGATAGTGTATAGTGATACACATGTTCCACCTATATCTATTGAAATGATTTTTGGTGTGGTCCAAGCCCACTTGAGGCCCATTGGTGTGGCCCATCCATGAGGCCCACCACGATGTAGTTTTGGCCCATGTATACGGCCCATCTGCCTTGTATTTAAGGCCTATATCATGGGGCCCACTTGTTTAAACCTAAGGCCTATGGGCAAGGCCCATTGTGATATGTATTAGACCCATGATATGTGGCCCATTTGATGCATACGAGGCCCATGTGTAGGGCCCACATGTTATGTATTTGAGACCCATGTGCGGGGCCCACCTGTTTGTATTCTTAGTCCATGAGCAGGGCCCACCTGTTGTGTATATGAGGTCCATTGGTGCGGTCCATATGATGTGGCCCCATTTGATGCATGTTGGCCCGTTGGTGCGGCCCATGTGATGCGGCCCACCTTGATGTTTATGAGGTCCACTAGTACGGCCTATTGATGCGGCCCACTTGATATATATAAGGTCCATCGTGCGGCCCATTGTGATGTATTCGAGGCCCATGGATGTGGTCCAATATGATGCATATGTGGCCCATGAGTGAGGCTCACGACGATGTATGTTAGGCCCTTGTGTGGGACCATTGGCCACTGTATGTTCGGCCCTATGTGGGCCACTCCTCAGGAGCAATGTTGGTTAAATGACCACATTGATGGGTAATGATGGTTAGATGTCCTCATTGTGACCTTCCCTTATGCCTTGTTAGGCCCATTCTCTTCGTGGGATTAACCCAAATAAGTGGGCTCCACTCGCCGTAGACGAATGGCTCCGTGCTATTAGATTTGATATAAGCATGGCCGAGTGCCGATCTTTATACTATGGTTGATCAGTTGATCATCTATAGACCCCGCTTTGTTTATCTACTAATTTTTGATGTAGATAATCGAGGCCGACGCCGATTATCAACCCTGATTATCGATTGATTCTGATTATCATGACCGATTGTCGATTCCGATAGACGTGACCGATTTACGGATTCCGATTACTGACCGATTCCAATTATAGTGGCCGATTGCTGATTTGCGATCAAGGCCGTTTATCATGACCGATTGCCGATTTCGATTGACTTGGTCGATTTGCCGATTTTGATTGTCGACACCGATTGTCGATGTCGATACCGATTGTTAATTCCAATTCTAATCTGTCGAGGCCGATTGTATAGACCAATTCTGATTGTCGAAGTCGGGTATCGAGGTCGATTCTGAATGTCAATTTTTGACTGTTGAGGCTGACCTCGATTGTCGAGGCCGCTTTTGATTGCCAAGACCGATTATCGAGACCTATATGATGTACATGCGACCCGTAGTTGAGGCCCATTGTGACACGTATTAGGCACACGATGCATGACCCATTTGATGTATTCAAGACCCATGTGTAGGGCCCACATGTCATGTATTTGAGGTCCATGGGCAAGGTCCATTGTGATGTATTCACGACCCATGGGCAAGGCCCATTATGATGTATTTATGGGCCATGGACAAGGCTTATTGTGATGTATTCATGGCCTATGGGTAAGGCCCATTGCGATATGTCTCAGGCCCATGAGAAGGTTCCACCCGTTGTGTATATGTGGCCTTGAGTAAGACCCCTTGTGTTGTATATTAGGCCTTTGAGTGAGGTCGTGGGCCCATTATATGTTTGGCTCTGTGTGGGCCATTCCGTGGGGGCAATATTGGTTGAATGTCCACATTGTCGAGGCCGATTGTTGATGCCGGTTATTGACACCGATTATGAGTATGAGACAGCATAACATCATAACACATATGCATCATCTGCATGTTTGTTATGAGATGTGATTGACCATTGCATATGCCATAGGGCAGGTTATTCATGGGGCTCCCTGGTAGGAGAAGTTACCCCACATGAGCGTACGGTATACGCAGGATTGATGCATGATTACACTGTGTGACTCATGCATCTCGCATTTGTATGACTCATACATCTTGCATTGTGTTGTGATTACTATACGCCCTAGCGACATCAGGGCCGTAGCCTCCACAGACATATCGTGGATGGCCAGATGGGATACCGAAAATCTGTTCTACATGGGGTGCTATAGATATCCTTGGGTGAAAGTTCCAGATCCTCTTGGTTCCAGAGGTTGCTCTAACGTCTAGATCGAGTGGGTAAATGAGTGTCGAGTGCCGATTGCCAGAAGGCTGCGCTCTCCACTGTGTCGTAGTCAGTTGGAAGGAGGTGTGGCCTTATCTGCCCAAGAGGAGGGGGCAATGCTAGGCTGAGTTTGACCAGCTCGAGGAATGGGTCCGCTATTGACGAGCCGGGCCCGATATTGGCAGGAGGATAGTGAGGTCTCTTCCACTCACCTTGTTGCGCGCGTTGGGGTGACAATCTGGTATGGAGTGTAATAGACCCTGGTGATTTCCCAGAGAGGAACCGTACTGATATGTGGACTTATCGAGTAGGAGTTGCATGCTCATTCATTCATTCACTATCCACTCGGGCTGGTGGTGCATAACTAATTATTGTGTACCTTCGTTATGATAAGAATTTCGGTTGGGCGCGTGACTAACCTGAGATCAGGAGCTTACCACATTGAGTCTGACTATCAAAATTTAGGTATGGGACTGATTTGGATAGAAGTCCCTTGTGGTGGACCCCGTAGCCTGCGATACTACGTACTATCATCCCGACTTCACACTCCAAGCATGGTCATTTCATTCGCATCGCATATTGCATTACATCCGCATGAATATGACATTTTGAGTTGTTATGTTTCTGCACTTATATGGCCTAGACAAACTTAGCAGGATTTGTATATTGCATTACATCCTCGGCATCTGATATTTGGCTCGTTATGACTCCTTTGTGCATAGCTGTTTTATATTACGTATTCTGATATTAATTAACTTATGAACTTGTCCATACTTCCGCTTACTCTGTCATTGTATGATTTATGATCTTATCAGTATTTCTGCTTATTCCAATAATGTACGATTTATGAATTACCAGTAATTTCGATATTGTATGATGATGGTATTGTATTGAGTACTTGACACTTACTTTGTGCACACACTTACACCACCCTCTAAGGTTTCTATAAGCTTATGCACGATAGATGCGTGCAGGTGATGTTAGGTTGCAGCCGTGTTGAGCTTGGAGCGTGCAGCGGTCTTTTGGAGCTTGATTTTCGATTTATGCATTTTCCTTTTAGCATTGTACTCAAATGATTATATTAGTGGATTTGTGATGATGATATTGCTTTTGTGATTGGGTAATCTTATGGTTATGCTTATTACAATTTAAATGTTAAAAAAAACCTCCTTGTAGGATCTCAGGATCAGAATCTGGCGTGTGAACGCTAGGAGCCGAGAATGGGGTACTATGGAGGCTGTCGCCACTGGATTCGGCAATCGGGATTCCTGTGAATCCGATTTTCAGGTTTGGGGCGTGACAGTCTTGGTCTAGGAGAGTCCTCATTTGAATCTATGTCCAAGGTGAGGGTTAATAAGTACCTTAATAGATCATCCTAAAAGGATTTCTAATCGTATAGAGTTGGCCAAGGCTTCTATTATGTTTGTATTTAATGAGCAGATTTGTGCATACACTGACCTCCACTCGTTCTCATTGTTAGGCCTATGATTTAATATGAATGGGTTCAACACTTAAGCCCTAATTGTTCTCCTTTAAAGACTTTGTTATTGATATTCTAAGGAAGATTCAGATCGTATTTAATGACCTAATCTTACGTATAACCTGAATCAATTTCCTTCATTCCTGGGCCAGTGGGGAAGGGGCCAACCACGCTTTCGCTGCGCCACTTTGATCCAACGGTTGTATTAGCTAACCTAATTAGATTGAGCTTATAATATTCTACCCTCCTTAAAAACTTATTTCTACTCTCAAGGCTCAAGAATCTGTCCTGATCTGTATGTCGGAACAAGGTATAATTTAGGACCTATCCTTGACATGGAATGGGATATGATCTCCCAATACATTGGTCTTCCTTTCATTGATGATGTGTACTATGGCATTGGTACCTATGGTTATAGAAATGAACCTAATCTCTATTGTGGTTGATTCTAGGGACGAGTGTGAGTTGGTGGCAAGACGCCTAATTCTATCAAAGGACTCTTACTACGGTCCTGACTTACCCTCTTTAATCATGTCCAGTTTAATGCCGTAATATAATTTATACATTATTAGTACATAAGGAAGTTGGACAAAACAGGTTAACGGAAAAACTATCTCTTGAAGTTCATATGCACAATATGTATGCCAGGATAGTTTGTGATTCGAGACCTAATTCCTAACTGTCTATTGCCCATTTGAGACATTTCTTGGGCCTAAAAAAGAAAAATCTCTATTGGCTATAGATTTTTAACACCTCTCAAAGACGAAGTAATAAACTTTTGATTGTAAGTGGTCAAGCCAACAGGGAAGAAAAGTTGTGTAGTGGGTCTGAGACGGATACATTGACCTTCTGCCTAACTAGGACAGAAAATTTATCGTATCAGTTCTTAATCCTAGTTGATCCCGATCTTCAGCTTGATCAGAGCATAGAGTTCATTGGTAACTACTAGGATTGAAATTCGATTCAAACCGCGAATACTTCGCTTATATACAGTTCCTTTACTCCGCATTCTCGATTATAATAAGTCCTTAGGAAGGCAATTCTAAGGGGTGTATTGATTTATCCTAGCGTTCAAACCGAGGGATATATATATTTTTCTCTAAGTGTAACTAGTTTCTAAATCAAAATAGCTTTCCTAAGAGTTATTAAGGATGCCTATAAGTATCAAGGGAATCCAACAAAGGAACGAGGTCTCACTCTAACCAAATCAAGACAACTAACTAAGTCTATATTTCAATTATCTTAGTAAAATTAGTTTTTTACATTCCTTAGGATAATCAGTATCCTAGTCTTATCTTATGCGTAACAGCAATTCACTAGTTGTAATCCAAAGTCTATATTTATACGCTAGATAATTTCATACCATTTTTAATAAAAGAAATTATTTTATCACTTAGGGTCAAAAGTCGTCTAATTGGAATTGAATTACCCAGACTTGAATTTAATTACACTCGAGCACTTCACATATGCTCATACCAGCTAAGGAGGTTTTAGGGTTCACGTCATTAATTTATTAGATTTTCTATACTGTTAGATCTTTCAAAATCTAGGAGTACCAACTCTAGATAACTCTAAATATCCCAGCACTTGTTGGTCATTGTTGTTTATATACTCTTCAATCTCAAGGTCCTAATTATCTCATCACTCCCCTCTAAATTTCTTGGTTTGGGTCCCTAGGCCCATAGGGTCCGTTTTCCCTAACTGTTCGCCCACCTATCCATGCCCTTTTTAGATTTGTTGACTAACGGTCTAAATGTGATTGAGATCCATTCACATGATCTTGAACGCGTATGGGTTAAAATGCTATAGTTAATCTCGCCTGTCGGTGAAACTTAGGATCTTAATGTCGTGCCTAAATTTCATTGCCCCCTTTCTAAATCAGAGTGCGTCAGAGTACATCATGTTACCATAACCCAGGTTCAATTTAATCCAAATCATGCTTTGATGCCATCTTGTAATGCCCTGAAAATCGGGGGTCGAGTATAAACTCTACTCCCAAGTTCCAACGTATCACTTATGCAACATAGATAATGATGATTAAATATTGTTCATATTAGTACATTAAACATGAGTAGAATTAGACCAAAACAACATATTATATTCCAAAGACGGTTTAATTTCGCAAGCGGAAGACTATGATAGATATATAAAATATATAAACTATTGTAGGTCTCCAGAGTGTGAATATGTTACCAGGTTAAATATATACATGTATACTCAAAAATGAACAAAATGAATATACATGGGTGTTTTCAACAGTACAAAATAACAAGTGAAATGATGTCTAATCAACATCCCTGTGACCCCGTCGATCAGAACATGATCTATATAGACCCGCCTGATAGCTACATATAGGAGAAACCCTCTCTATCATCATAAAAGTCTAGCTCTACTTCGCAAGCATCGCCATCATCTGAAACTAAAATAGGGACTGGACGTGGGAGTGAGTGATCAACTCAGTGGGGCTATAAAACAAAGGTTAACATGTCATCAATTCAGTCAAGCAGTAATGATGAAGCAATACAAGCAAACATCCCTAAATACTCTGATTAATGCAAGAATGGTATGTATAAATGATGCATGCCCTCGCATGCACTCCCTCTGCGATCTTTATCTCATGATCGCGCATGTCAGTCACTTCCTCAGTGCACTACATAACACCAAACGGCACATGCAGTGCGGTGCATGAACATTATTACCAAGTTCTTATTAATCCTTTTTATACAGCAGGATTGGAAAGCTAAGGTACCACCCTTATATCATTCCCAAATAATGATCCATTCTAGGGTCGTCAGTTCTAATAAATCTCATACGATGTTGTGGTTCTAGGTCACTACAAAGGGCTCGTCACCTTATCAGTGTAGGACTAGTTTATACTTTAGTTTCTATGGAAAGGCTCGTCGCCTCAATATAGTCTCGGAGTATGCTTGAGGTCACCACAAAGAGCTCGTCACCTTATCAGTGTAGGCCGATAGCTCGAATACAGTGTCTCATATCACCGTATTCAGCTCATAATTCTGGGTTGCTCACTGGTCACTACAGGGAGGCTCGTCGCCCCGGTGTAGGCCGACAACTTGACCACGGTGTCCCATACCACCATGTCCGGCTCATGAGTCTTAGCGGATCGAGGTACCAAGGTTAAAAGGAATTTTTCACTGGTAAATTTGTTACCTTAGGTTCAAGCAGTAGCGTCTATATATGGTGAACATACATTGGGCCAATCGGTTTATTAAACGAGTCTGACTAGTAGGAGCGCACGTTGATTTGATCGACATGAAGTGTATAAGCACTCCGTGTGGCCTAACCATTGCTGACATCCCAAGTACGGCTCAGATTCATCGAACACATCGTGTGTGGCGAAAACAACCTCAGCCACCAGTTAGAGGCCTGTAACCGATCGCCTGGAATATAATATAGTCCTAACCACGTGCAATTAGAACAAGTTAGCACATGAGATCGTCAAAGCAGTAGTGAATAAATAAGTCTATCCTACAATCATTTGAGTATACTATGGAAACATGAATATACAGTACATGGAGGAAATCATACACACTGTTAAACATGAATCATATACAGTACATGGATGAAATCATACACACAGCTAAGGTAGTTGGGATTCATATCTCAACTCCCTTATATATCACAATTTATTAACTACTAACTCATTTAGACATTTTTACAAACATTTAGACTACACCTTCCAACATACATCACGTATATTGGTTATATTACGTATTAGGACAAATCCTCTTACCAAGGAGTTGTCGCATATATAATAAGCATGTACCTATGACAGTTAATCATGGCAATTACAAATCCAGATTCCAAATGCATACAAACATTTCAACAAACACGTATTAAACATGTTATCATACTTAGGTAATTCGCCCATAAATCATATAGTAGTAAGATAGGTTACATAGAAAAAACTGTAACTATGCATGAGGGGATTGAGGATTGCATCTTAACATCCTCATTAAATATATTGCAACATGTATTTTCTCATTCAGGAATTTTATCAAACACTTAGGCTACACATATTCACATACATGTAATAGCTTAGTTAAACACATATTATAGCAATTCCTTCCACATAGGAGTTGCCACACATACACTAATTATGTATTCCTAAGCATCAATCCTAACAAGTGCAAACCGTAATTCCATATTCACTCAGGCAATTCAATAAACACATGGAATGCATTTAAAAATCAACAAGTATATATATTTATGTAATATACGGAAGACATCGTATCTAGCATGTGTGATAGCAATCAAGTCAGACATAAATCATTCTTGACATTGAAAGCCTTAAAAACCATAACCTAAACGTTTATAGTCCGCACCTTTCGCCGGTAGACTCGTAATGACTCGGTTCGAACACTATTCCCTCATCTACAGCATAACAACCACCTATAACAGGTAATAAGTTAGCTATTCCAGCACTTATACTATTTGAAACCCTAAAACAGATTAGGGTTAGGTTTTCTTACCCAATTTCAGAATCGGAATAGCCGGAATAGCGATGCGGAAGTGGTAATTTAGCTCGTGAAACGATGTGATCGAATCCCAGAAACTCTCTCTCTCTCTCACTTTCTCTCTCTTTCCTTCTCTGTTTTCTCACTTCTCTCTCCTAGGGTTGCAAAATCCTATGGAATAGAAATGGGGTGGGTTTGGGCCTTTATATAGGCCCAAGACTGATGGAAATGGCCCCTGGGCCAAGGTATACTTAGGTTATAGCCAAAACTCATCTATTTTGACTCAACGGAGCATTTTTGAAGGCTCCTTTGCTGAATATGGTCAAATTTAAGCTCCCTAACCATGGATCTAAGTCAAGATAAGTTTTTAGTCTGATCAAATTTACAGATCAGACGCGGAGGACCAGTTTTAGTTCAACGGTCACTGGAACTCGACCAGAGCCACAAGTGCACTGACATGTGTGGGACATTTCCCCTGATCCGAGGATATAATTGGGTCAGATTCTGATGATCTGAATCATTATATTTGTCCCACAAGCGACACAACTCAAATTACTTAAATTCGGATTTAATTCTAAAGAAATTCACGTCTCTCACTCACTTTGCTTCGGGTTTAAGGAAATAGTTCTGGGATACCATTTAGACTTGATTTTCGAGGTGGTCATCAAGTCCAACATGACGGTCATAATTGTATAGTTTCGAGGTAATCAAACTTTTGACGTGCGTTCTAGGTCCGATACGAAGTTTCACAATACTCCCAAGAGCAACTGGGTTTAGAGATTGATCCTTAGTTTCTAGGTAATGTAGAATTAGCTGTCCTACTCATTTTAGGTCTTTTAGTTCATATTTAAAGTGGTTAAGGCTAATTCTACTGAGTATTCAGTTTAGTACTTAACCAAATTCTATCCTAATTTTGGTAGAATACGGTCCTAGGGCCATTCTATGCCCCATTTTTGACACTTTTACTTAATATATTATTTTAATTATTTTTTTAGTTGTTCATCATCAAGTTTACCCCGTCTCCACCAAATTTCATGAGATTTCGTGTTGTAGAAAAATTCTAAACATTCCCGAAGCAACAACTGTCCAACGAATAATTTTCGGACAGTTATCACAATGACCTACTTTAAACTATATTAAATATTTTATTATATTTTTTAATTATTTTTATATAAAACTATACTCATTTAGATTTAATATGGTTTTTAAATCACCTAAATCGGAGTCATAACGAGGGAGATATGATTTTTCAAAGTTAGAAAAAATGTGCAGAAAAAATACAGAAAATGGGCCGCCCGACCGCTATACAGACGAGGCCTCGACAAACCGGTGAGCCCCTCGCCGGTCACTGGTCATTTTGGTGAGGGCTTGCCCCAGGGGCGATGTCCTCCCCCCCTTGGGGGGTGTCAAAAACATGCGGGACCCTCCCCGGGTCTCCCTGAATTAAGTCGTTTGGGCCCATGAGTCCGTCGAGGCATTATCGAGTATCATTTACAAACCGAAATGAGTTACGTGATATACAATATATGATTTTGGGGTAGAAGAAGTTAATCTATCAAAATTTTCTATCTATATCATAAAATTCTAAAAATTCAATAGTTGAAATCCCATTTTATTTATGTATGTACCATTTACAGTAAGTTTTTGTTTAAGTATAGTTCTTCACCATTTAAACTTTAGGATTTATGTCTAATATGAAAGTACTTGGAGAAATTTAAAGAATGAGGTGGTGAAATGTGAGATTTTGAAGGAAATGGGTTGAAAAGTAATTTTTAGACTTTGAGATTGAGCTCTGAGAGTGTTATGGTTGACCTATTGCCTAAGGACATCTAACTTCAGGTTGGTAAAAAATTTGAGGCGTTACATGAGGTTTCTTCTACTTACCTAGTTGTGCGCTTGGATAGGGTTAACAAGCTGACATAGAGTGTAATAGACCCTGTGATGATCCCAAAAATGTACAGTACTGATTTGTGGAGCAGGAGTTGCATACTTAGCATTATATTCATTCATTCATTTACTATCCACTCAGGCTGGTGGTACGCAACTAATTTGTTATGTGTACCTTCACAATAGACACGATTTTGATTGAGGCATGCGACTAACCTGAGATCAGGAGTTTATCAAATTGAGTCTGACTATCCAAATTAGGTATGGGACTGGTTTGGATAGAAGTCTCCTATGATGGACCTCATAGCCTGCGAAACTACGTACTATCATCCCGACTTCACACTCCAGCATGGTCATTCCATTCGCACCGCATATTACATTACATCCGCGACATATAACATTTTGGGTTACTATGTTTCTGCATTTATATGGTTTAGGTACGGCTGACGCTATTCGTGAACTCATAAGAAATTGTATATTGCATTGTATCCTCGACATCTGATATTTGGCTCTTTATGACTCCTCATTTGCATAACTAATTTGTATTGCGTATTTTGATATTGATTGACTCATGGACTTGTCAGTACTTCCTCTTACTCTGATATCATATAATTCATGATCTTACCAGTATTTTTGATATTGTATGATTATGACATTGTATTGAATACTTGACACTTACCTTGTGCACACACTTACACCACCCTTTAAGTTTTTAATAAGCTTATGCATGATAGATGCGTACATGTAATGTTAGGTTGCAGCAGCGTGAATCTTGAAGCATGTAGCTGATTTCTGAAGCTTTGATTTTGGCATATGTATTTTCCTTTCAACATTGTATTTAAATATTTATATTAGTGGATATGTGATGATGGTGTTGCCTTTATGATTTGTGTAAACTTTTGGTTATGCTTCTTACGAGATAAATGTACATTGAAAATTCTTCTTGTAGGATTCCAGGATCGAAATTTGGCGTATGTGCGCTGGGCGTCGAGAATGGGGTACTACGGAGGTTGTCGGTACCCGATTTGGTGATTAGGATTCCTGTGAAACCAATTTCCGAGTTTGCGGTGTGACAGGGTCCTACCCACCTCGATGGATCTGGTGCTTACCAAATCCACTTCCCCAGATTGGCTAATTTCCCTGCCACTAGCCAATGGCTATTGGTCAGTGTTCTGTGGGCTCCACAATGATGTATTCATTTCATCTGCTCTGTCCATCCATAGGTCATTTTATGGCATGATCACAAAAAATGAGTTACATCCAAATCTCAAGTGGATCACAGCATAAGAACAAATGTTGATTGATTGCCAACTGTTAAAAACTTATTGGGTCCACAAAAGTTTTGGATCAAGTTGATATTTGTTTTTTCCCTTCAATCTAGGTTTATATGACCTAATCAACAGGTTTGAGGTCAAATAAACATTATAGTGGTCACTAAGGGATTTTTTTTATGGTGGGTGCTTAATCCCTATTGTTTTCCTTTGCCGTGGTCCACCTGAGATTTATATATGCCTCATTTTTATATCAATGATCTATTAAATGATCTTGAAAACTAGATGAATGGTGTAGATGAAACACATACATCATAGTGGGGCCACAAAGCACCAACCACTAGCCACCCGGCTAGTGGCACCATCATTGGCCAAACCACGTCCCCAGTGAGCCGGATTTCATGGGAAAGCCTTTTCCTGCAAGTCCACCGTTGGAAATCTAGGTGGAGCCCACCGTGATGTTTTTATGAAATCCACCTTGTCCATCAGTTTTGTGAGATCATTTTAGGACATAGTGCTAAAAATGAACCATATCTAATAGTCAAATGGATCGAAAATGTGAGGATTAGACACCCATAATTAAAATATTTATGAGGCCACAAAAGTTTTCAATCATGCTAATATTTGTGGTTTGATTTCATCTCATTAGGAATGATAGTATGAACGGTATTGATGACATGTAAACATCACTATCGACCTCGAGGAGGTTTCAACGATAGGAATTTTCTTACTCACATTTTCCTTTAGTACGTCCCACTTAAGTCATGTATCCTCCTCATTTTTTGTTTCAAGTCCTAAAATGATCTCAAAACACAGATGGACAGATTATATTTATCATAAACATAACAGTGAGCTCCACCTAAGATTTCAGTATAGGAACTTTCTGAGAAATGCATTTGCATATAATTCGCACCTCAAATTTGGGAGGGGGTTGCGTATTACCTAACCAAGATCTACCTAAATATGGACAATTAAAGGCTATGTGGGGCATACCATGCTATATATGTTTTAACCATACCGTCCATTTAGTTTTTCATATTATTTTGGAAATTAAGACAAAAAAAACAAGGCAAATATAAGGCTTAAGTGGGCCACACTATAAGAAATCGTGGAAATTGGGTGCCCATCATTGAAAACTTCTTGGGGCCACATAAGGATCAGATCAAGCTGATTTTTGTGTTTTTCTTTCATTCAGGTCTGTGTGATCTTATAAAGAGATTTGATGGCAATTAAGCTTCACAGTGGACATTAGGAAGGTTTTAATGGTAGTCGTTATTGTCTCATTATTTTATGTGGTGTGATTGACTTGAGCTTTAGATGTGCATTTTTTTTCGAATCATGCTTTAAAATGATATAGAAAAGTTGATAGACGGTGTGGATCTAACACATAAATCATGGTGGGATTAGAGAAGTGTCCCATGTTAAAAGTTGGGATGTGTGTAACGGAAGGGAGAAAGTCTTTGTCATAAAAGATAATTTTGGATTAAAAATAAAAAATCCTGGAGTACATTCTTGAATCCCCATTAAGCTAGACTCTTATCATGGAAAAATTTTGACATAAAATGGTGGAACGCTTTCCTTCTTTCATGTTAACAAACACCAATAGATATGTAACATTTTCCAAATTCCGCATAAAGTACAAAAATTCAGCGTTAACAAACAGGCTCTAACTTTACTTTTGAATAGGAACATCTCCATTAGATGATTTAGATATTTATACAAGCAATATTAAAATAGTGGGGATGAGAGAAGCTTAAAGCATCTTTCAGACTGAAAGAATGTTATAATATCCAATCAATGGTCATATTTATCGTGTTTTTACTAAGAAAAAAAAATATTAAGAAGTTAAATATCTTATAAATTATAAATATTTTATGTTTTGCACGCATTGTTTCAAGGAGCTTGGTTTGATACGGTCTGTCCTGGTTGAGAAGCGATTCTAATAAAGATTACTACCATCCAAATACAGATATCTATATTAGCTAGCGGGAGCAGGCTTTCGCCTGGTAGTCCCGCTACGGCCTGCACCAGAAAAGAATGGGGGTTGGTCTATTCTATGGCAAAGCATTTGAAACGTAACTATACACTCGTACTATCTTTGCCGGTAGATAGGAGCGTTCACGAGTATCTACCAATAAGCTCCCGGCAAATTATATTTTTCAGAAGTGGTTTGGACAACATACTTGAATAAGGGTTTTACTATTAGCTCAACCTACTTAATGTGTACGGATAGAGTAGCAGGTCTGCCAATGCTGTGGTTTGGGCGCCTGACATGTGCTTGTAGACATGGCGTCAGTGAAACATGTCACGCATCACCGACATTAATATAATCAGATTTTGATGGTAGTTACATGTGTTGCCAAGCAGCCGCATTTTTAATTTTCATGTCAAATGTTTCTAAAGGGTGAGAATTAGGTGCCGAAACGCACCAATGTTTGGACTTACTAAGGGGCTTACCTCGATGTTTAAATTATGCATCTACGCCGTTCATCTGTTTTTCTAGATGCTTGTAGGTCCTT
The DNA here is from genome assembly GCA_037074715.1 of Magnolia kwangsiensis. Classification (NCBI taxonomy): domain Eukaryota; kingdom Viridiplantae; phylum Streptophyta; class Magnoliopsida; order Magnoliales; family Magnoliaceae; genus Magnolia; species Magnolia kwangsiensis. Next base: position 45,963,510 of record CM073587.1, read on the forward strand.
ATGCCAAAAAAAAAAAACAGATCCGAGTATCAGGTGGACCGTACCATATAAAAGAGTACTGATTGAGCATTAGTGGGTCACGAACATTTTGGATCAAGTGTGTGTGTGTGTGTATATATATATATATATATATATATATATATATATATATATATATATATATATATATATATTCCCTTCATTCAAGCTTACGTGAACTTATCACTACTGAAACATTAAGATGGCCTTAAGAAGTTTTTCATGTTAGGTTGTTCCATCACCACTATTTTCTATCATTAGATCCATCTAATAACTAGATCTGCTTGATATTTGAGATAATACTTTAAAACGATCTTTAAAAACAGACGGACAACAGTGTTACCGAAGACATACATCAAAATGAGACCTACGGTGAAGGCTGCACTGACTTTTGTGAAGACTGGGTCTCACCTGATCAACTCCCTCTTGAGCAGGCACATAATGTCGGTACGGTGCCTTTCCTTTTATAACGGTTTTTTTTTTTTTTTTTTTTGAGTACGGTGTCTTGAACAGGCAAATAGTGTCGGTACGGAAAAGACAACTTTTATATATCTCAGACATTTTAGTTTGGAAAAACGTTCGGGGCTCTTTTGCCGTCCCTACTCTGCTATATTAAGGGCCCGTTTAGTTGGGCAGATTGGAAGGGATTGGAAGATAGACCCCAAGATTAGCCAGGCATACCAAAAAATAGTCATGGGATCCTTATCTTAGGATATAGCATTCCTATTGATCTTATGACAATCCACTAACACCATTATCATTATCTTTAAATTCTATCCATTACACCCTAATTCTTTCAAAAGTGCTTGGGATGTGTTTGGTTTGAGGGATGGAAAGGAATTGGTAATCCCGTGATGGGAGCAATCCCACAGATCTTGCACCAATCCACTGACGCAGTTATCATTATCATGAAATTCTTGCAATCCATTCTAATACCATCCAATCCCATCCAATCTGCCCAGCCAAATAAGCCCTAAGAGCTTTTTAAATAAGAGTTATTTTAATAAGCTTTTTTTTTTAAAAAAAAAATAATAAAAAAAAATAAAAATAAAAATTCAAGTTCTTATTTTAAATAAGTTTATTTGGTAAAATTATTTTTTCAAAGAAAAAAAAAAGCTCTTATTTAAAATAAGCATATTTGGTAAACTTTCAAATAAGAGCAACTTTAAGGGTAATTATGTCATTTTTAAAGATTTCAGTGGCTCACTATAAGAGTAATCTAAAGTGTTATTTTGGTGGATCTCACCGTTGATGGATCGTGGAACAAATGACAAAAGAATAGATTGCTATAATCTTCATGTTTTAAGATATTTGGGTCATCCATTATGTCGGACAATGGATGTTGATTACCCATCATGAGGAGCCCACTTTTGATATGGACCATGCATCATCTGAGCATGCTAGGCCCGTCTTGCATGTTGACCATTTATCATTAGGGGTTGACCTTTGACATGGACTATCCATTATGTAGGGTCCATCTTGATGTTGGTCATCCATCATGTGAGGCCCACCATCAATGCTAATTGTCCTTTATGTGGAGCCTTAGAATGCTTACTACCCATCACGTGGAGTCCACATTTGATGTTTTCATTGTGTGGGCCTCACCTTTAGAGTGGGTTGTCCATCGTGTGCAGCCCACTTTTGATATCCGCCATCCATTGTGTGGGGCACACCTTCTATGTGGATCATCCATCTAGTTGACCCACTTTGGATATGGGTCATCCATCATGTGAGACCTGAGATGTGTACTGTCCATTAGGTGGGGCCACTTGATGTAAATTGTCCATCATGAGGGGCCACACTTCGATGCGGACATCCATCATCCATTATGTGGGCCCACCTTGATGTGGACCATCATTATGTGAGGTCCACCTTCAATAGAGTTGTTTATCATGTGAGCCCACCTTTGATGTTGGTTGTCCATCATGTGAGCCCACCTTTAATGTCCATCATCCATCATATGGATCCCACCTTTCATTTAGACTGTCCATCAAGTGGGGCCCACTTGATGTGGATGCTCCATCATGTTAGCCACACTTTGATATGGGCCATCCATCATATATATGGGGCCCAACTTTAATGTGAACTGTGCATTATGTTGGCCCACCTTGATGTGGATCATTCATCATGTGGGGCCTACCTTCAATATGTGTCGTTCATCGTGCGAGCCTACCTTTGATGTCCACCATCTATCATTTACATCTCACCTTTGCTATGGACCGTCCATCATGTGGGGCCAACTTGATTTGGATAGTCCATCATGCAAGGCCACATTTTAATGCGGCCACCATCATGTAGGACCCATCTTTGATGTCCACCATCCATCATGTGGGTCCCACCTTTGCTATGGACCATCCATCATATGGGGCCCCACCTTCAATATGAGTTGTTCATCATGTGGAGCCCCACCTTCAATATGGGTTGCTCATCAGTGGGCCTACCTCACAGGGATGGTAGAGAAAAGATGATGGAAATTATTTAAAATTTTTAAGGACAAATGGATCAAAAAATTAAGCAAAGATGTCTACTCACTTATGCCAAAAAAAAAAAAAAAAAACTCTTAAAAAATAAATGGCCTCTTCATCCCTTATTTTTAACAGCTTTTGTTCAAGTTTCTAAAAAGTTAAATGATAAAATTAGAATTTAACCAAACAACCTATTTTCAAAATAAGAGCTTAATTTTTTAGAATAAGCAAATAAGCTCTTATAAGTAAAGATGCCAAATGACTTCTTTATATTCTCATATCAAGTCATTTCTATCCAAGTACTCTAATCTCTACCTCCATTTCTCATCCATTTGATAGCATTTTGTGAGGCATATGTGCAATAATTCTCAAAGATTTATTAAACACTAAGAAATGTAAATCTTTGTGGTGAAATTCAAATATGTGAGTTCATTGTATCATAAATGTAGTTTATTATTTTACTTATTTCACACTTATTGGAATATTTAGAAAAAATGGCAATAAATTTGTCTTGAGATAACACTATTCAACTAAAGATTTGAACTCTCATTTCTATCACTTTTACATTTCAATTTTTCTTTATTTCTTTCATTGTATACTACTGTTATGGGAAATCTGAGCTCACGGTACAACACTGCCCCAAGCGCCCGTCCGAGCCGAGGTATGATCCGTCTGACCGGCTTCGGGACATGATCCATCCGAGCAGACGAGACGGTTGGTGTGCGACTCGGGATCATACTCCGAACAGATGACCGCCGACGCCTTAACCACACCGCTTGTTGAAGTCAGCCCTTCCAACCATAGTGGAACCAACTGGGCCGACCAGGCGGATCGGACTGGTGGTATCCTTAGATAAGCTGAGCCGAGCAGACTCTCCGACGTGCATATCCCACTCGTTCAATATGGAAACTGCCATATCGAGACGTGGCCGGTAACTTCGCTCGCAAGAGCGCACGATCCACCAGATACGCTGCGCGATCAGTAGATTGCGGGAAATATCTCTATGATCCTACAATCCCTCCGATCGTGTCGAGATTATCGGACTCAGACCGCCTCATAGGCAGGTATAAATAGTACATATCGCCATATCTACAGGTACGCAAAATCGAGCTCTCCTCTACACTCTACTCAGACCCTGATTCCTTTGTCCTGACTTAGGCATCGGAGGGTCCCCCGGCTTAGCCAGGGTCACCTTTGCCTGCTTTCCTGGTGCAGGTTACATGGATTATACGTGGTGGTCGACGTGGAGGGAGGGAAGACCGGATTTTGACATCAACATTTTTTGGCGCCGTCTGTGGGAACCTGAAACTAGAAGTCAGGTTCTCATTTTCCCAAGCAATGGCGAAGAAGAAGAAATCTGCAGCGGTGCAGCCGCAACTCAATGAGCAGACTCGGTCATCATCATCGCTTCATGCCGAGTCCGCAACAGGGCCTTCCCAGCATTCGCGTAATCGGTCGAGCAGAACGAGAGCCAGAGATCCAGGCCCTGCGCGATGAGATAAATCGAATGAAACAGAGAGAGTCAGAGCCACGCACCGCTCAAGAACAACCCGTCCTCGAGCCGGTAGGGTTGTTCGTGAAAACTCGCTCCGTACCGAGGAGTGTGAGGCCGGAAGCCCCCCAACACTTGGGGGTAACGTATTCGGGTCAAAATCTTCCTACAGCACATGCAGAGGTATTCGCGCGGAACCCCACTACTCGGGCTCCGACGGCCGTTCATTGAGCGACATCTGCCTTACCGCCCTCGGATCTCCGTCATCAGCTGGAACGAAGGAGAGAGAGAGAGGAACGCCGGAGGTCGAACATGCGCCAGAAGTCGTGGCTAAAAATAAGGATCCCTGGGAAGCGTGCTTTGTGGAACTGAAGGATAAGTTCCTGATATTGGAGAAAAAGAAAGAACAATCGACAATTCCGACCACGATCCAGGCAATGATGGAAGAGACCAAGCCTTCCTTCACCTCGGCCATCATGGCTGAAGTGATGCCGCAGAGGTTTCAGATGCCTCCCATCATTCAATATTCAGGATCTGGGGACCCATCCGAACACTTGGAGTCTTACAGATCATGAATGCAGATCCAGACTGCAACGGATGCGATGATGTGTAGAGGGTTCTCTATCACCCTCACTGGATCCACTCGGATTTGGTATCGCCAGCTGAAACTAAATTTCGTAGGCTCATTCGCGGAACTGAGTCGACTATTCCTCACGCAATTTATAAGCGATAAGAGAAGTCGGAAGCCCAACACCCATCTGCTCACCATTAAGCAGACCCCGAAGGAGTCATTGAAGGATTACATTGCCCGCTTCAACGAAGAAGCATTGCATGTCGAGGACTACGATGATAAGATGACCCTCGCCGTCATTCTGAGCGGATTGAAAGAAGGAAAGTTTGCCTTCTCCATCGGAAAGAATCCACCGAAGACGCTAGCGGATTTCATGGCGAAAGCTCAAAAGTACACTAACACAGAGGAGTTTACCAACGCCCGAAAGGGCACACAGGTGCCTGACTCGACGAACAAGGTGAAGAGACCCCGGAACGAAGACTCCCAGCCGGCTAGCAAAGGGACGGATGACCGCGCTTCTCGCGATCGTCGTCCGAGCCGTAGGCCGGAAGGGAAATTCCATTCCTACACTCCGCTCAATACATCCGCTGAGCAGATCCTGCTAGACATTCGAGGAGAAAGGCTACTCAATTGGCCGGTTTGCATGAGGGCTGATCCAGAACACAGGGACAAGAGAAAATTCTGCCGCTTCCACCGGGACCATGGTCACAACACGGATGACTGTGTGGATTTGAAGGACGAGATTGAGTCCCTCATCCGTAAAGGAAATTTACGTCATTATGCCAAAAAGGAGAAATCCGCTAGGAGAGAAGAACGGCCGCTAGAGCAGTCGAACAACCCTCTAGAGGAGCCCGTTGAAATTCGCACCATCTTTGGGGGCCCAGCTGGGGGAGGGGATTCGAACAGGGCATGGAAAGCCCATTCCCGGAGCTCCGAGTCGGAACACCACATTCACCTGACGGAACGTCCTAGCAAGAAACTCCGTGTCGCTTCGTGCAGCTTCACCTTCACAGAATTTGATGCACGCGCGATTCAACATACGCACGACGACGCACTAGTGGTCACTATGACCATAACCAATCACAAAGTGTACCGCATCTTGGTCGACACCGGGAGTTTGGCTGACGTCATGTATTCCGAGGCGTTCGAGAAGATGGAAATTCCACAGTCCAAGCTCCGACCTTTGAAGACTCCCTTGCACGGCTTTGCCGGAGAGAGAGTTATCTCCGAAGGAGCCATCTCCCTCCCAGTAACAGCGAGAAAAGGGCAACATCAAGTCATGCTTTTGGTTGAATTTTTAGTTATCAATGTTCCATCAGTCCACAACGTGATTCTGGGCCGACCCTCCCTCAATGCGATGAGGGTGGTCGTCTCAACTTATCATCTGATGATGAAGTTCCCAGCCGAAGGTGGGATCGGTTATCTCCGAGGTGACCAACGCGAGGCCCGAAGGTGTTATGCGATAGCCGTAAGGAAAGGGGCCGCCAAACAAACGCTCGTAGTAGACGCCTTGGACCCTCGGGGATTGACAGAAGAAAGTTCATCAGTCGAAGATCTGATGAGAGTGTCGCTCGATGAATTAGATCCGAGCAAAACTGTTCAGCTCGGATCATCACTGAATCCCGAGCAGAGGAACGAGTTATTGGCCTTCCTGAGACAACAACGAGACATCTTCGCATGGTCACATGCAGATATGCCGGGGATCTCACCCGATGTGCAAGTCCACAGGCTGAACGAGGACCCAGACCACCGGCCAGTTAAGCAAAAAAGAAGGTCGTTCGATGCCGAACGATATGAAGCCATTGCCGAGGAGGTCTCTATCCTGCTCGATGCGGGCTTCATAGAAGAAGTATACTATCCTGACTGGATAGCAAATGTTGTGCTCGTCAGGAAGTCAAACGGGAAGTGGCGGGTCTGCGTAAACTACTCCGATCTGAATAAGGCGTGTCCCAAAGACAGCTTCCCGTTACCTCGGATCCACCAACTGGTGGACAGCACGGCCGGACATGAGTTACTCTCATTTTTAGACGCTTACTCCGAGTACAACCAGATCGCCATGCATCCCCCAGATAGGTAAAAGACCACATTTGTCATGGACAGGGGACTACTGTTACCGGGTCATGCCATTTGGCCTGAAAAACGCTGGGGCAACGTATCAGAGACTGGTGAATCAGATGTTCGCCAAACAGATCGGACACACCATGGAGGTGTATGTGGACGACATGCTGGTGAAGAGTATCAAAGCCTCCGACCACCTTGTTGATCTCGAAGAAACATTCAACATCCTCCGTGAATACCAGATGAGCTTAACCTCGCCAAGTGCGTGTTCAAGGTTAAGTCAGGGAAATTCCTGGGCTTCCAAGTCAGCCAGCGGGGTATCGAGGTAAACCCAGACAAGATCAAAGCCCTCCTGGACATGAACTCGCCTCAGAATCTCAAGAAAATACAGTGTCTCACGGGAAGAGTCGCAGCCCTCGGACGCTTTATATCTAGGGCTACGGATAAATGCCTTCCCTTCTTCCAGCAACTAAAGGGTCACAAGAGGGTGGAGTGGACGCAGGAATGAGAGCAAGCCTTCCAGCAATTAAAACAGTACTTGGGTTCACTGTCCCTACTGACCAAGCATGAAGAAGGGGAACCTTTGTTCCTCTACCTCGCCGTCTCGGCCTCAGTTGTCAGTTCGGCTTTGATTAGAGAAGTCGGAGGCAAGCAGTACCCTATCTGTTATATAAGCAAAGTCATGGTACCAGCCGAAATAAGGTACCAATATTTGGAGAAATTGGCGCTGTGCCTCGTCGTCTCAGCCAGAAGACTGCGGCCATATTTCCAAGCCCACTCCATAGTTGTGCTAACAGACTCTCCTCTGAGGTAGATCCTCCAGAGACCCGAAGTGTCAGGTCGGATGACCAAGTGGGCCGAGGCCGAGTCAGTCGCAAAGATCACCGAGTAAAAAGTAATTGATTTTGTGTGAAAAAATATCATCTGTCGGTTCGGAATTTCGAGAACCATCGTTTCTGATAACGGCCGCTAATTCGACAATGATAAGTTTTGCAGTATGTGTCAAGGGTTTGGCATTGTGAATGCCTACTCATCACCTCGGCACCCACAGTCGAACGGACAGGTAGAGGCGGTCAACAAGATTATCAAACACCATCTCAAGACGAGGCTGGAAAAAGTAAAAGGAAATTAGGCTGAAGAGCTCCCCTTCGTCCTCTGAGCCAACAGGACTACAATCCAGACTTCGACGGGCGAAACCCCATTTTCGTTATCCTACGGCTTGGAGGCATTGGTGCTGGTGGAAATCGGACTCCTTACGGAGCGGGTTAGGGGTTTCGAAGAAAGTCAGAACTCCGAGCAGATGACGACTAATCTGAATTTACTCGAAGAACTCAGAGAAATTTTGAAGCTCCGAACAGAGGCTCGGCACCAGCAGGTTGCGCGCTTCTACAATTCCAAAGTCAAAGTTAGGCGCTTCCGACCAGGGGACTTAGTCCTCCAACGGGTTTTTCAGAACACGGCCGAGCTAGGGGCAGGAGCGCTCGGACCCAATTGGGAAGGTCCATATCGTGTGGTCAGATCTGCCAAACCGGGCTCGTACCACCTGGAAGACCTCGAAGGCCATCATCTCCCTCATCCTTGGAACACCGAGCACTTGAAATCTACTACCCGTGAGGAAATAGCCTTTAAGGCTCATAATAAGATGTATGCCTCCGAGCAACTGGCCTTTAAGGCTCTTAATAAAAGATTGATTCTACCTTTGAATGCTTGTCCGATTGCCCTATCCGCACAAGCACAAGTTAAATGGTCCGATCCTTTAAGGAATCGGAACCCAACCTTGCGAAAGATCGACAAGGCACCCGTCCAAAAGAAAAATCCTAATAATAAATCGACCCTCCGGTTAAGTGTTCGGCTCGACATACAACAAAACAAACGTGACGAGCTGGGCATCCAAAGAGATCGGACCCAACTAAAACTTGGGCCGAGAAGGCTCGGACAACCGACCCTAAAAGCTAATTAAATGGCATCTGACTAAACCCAAAAAGAAACCAGCTCGACATACAAATGGACAATGTAAAAAGAATGTTCTTCATTGAATCCCCTCAGAGGGATAAAAGTACATGGTTGGAAGTACATTGATAGTTTCAAAAAAAAAAAAGCAAAATGATAGTCCTCAGGCCGGAGGAGGAGTTTGGGCATCAGGAGCCTGGGCGTCAGGAGCCGGATCCGAACGGACGACTTCGACCGAGGCATCTTCAGAGTCGTCAGGCAGGAGGGAATCAAGGTCAAGGTCTGGGTATAAACCCAGGACTGCCTCGAGGCAAGCGTCGAAGCTGCGATTGTAGAACGTTGCAGCTTCAGCGTCCCTCTCCTTGGAAGTCTTGAAGCTTTGGACAGCAGCAGTGACCGCTGCGGCCAAAGAAGACTCATCCTTTGCTCGCTGGGCTTCCACGGCCTGATTCACGGCTCGTGTCCGTTCTTCAGTCGCCTCAGCCTTGGTGCAGTTCAGAGCTTCTCCGAGCCGAGCGGTCTCCATGGCCAAGGAGTCCGCGTGGGCCCTGGCACGGGTCAGCTCAGCGGTCGCCGCATCGCTAGTCTTCTTGAAGTCATTTGTCTTGTCCTGCTGCTGCAGCTCCCTAGCCTCCAAGCCAATGATAACACCTTGAAGCCGCCTAACCCTAGCCCTCTCGCATGGGAGCTGTTGGTGCAGGCTAGTCTGCTCAGCCTTCATGGCCGCTGCCTCAGCCTGTAGGGCCTCCAACTCTGCTTCTGTCTCCTTGTGCTCCAGCATTCTCTGACGAATGGAGAGCAGTATCGAGACGGCCTGAACAGAAAATAAAGATCAGAATCTACAGTGCATAACAACAAAAGAAAAAAAAAGAGGATCTTCTCGGAGACATACCATGTAGCACACGGAGGCGAAGTCGTTCAAGAAGCCGCCCTCCGACCGCTCAAGAGTCTGAGTTATATCCTCCTCCTTGGCATGCTTGGCAGCCCACAGAGCCAAGCAAGCCATATGATAACCGGGCTCAAACCTCCCGCCACTTGTGCCCATCTGGGCCGAAGCCTCAGCCCCCTCGGCCCCTACCCTACTGCCGACCGAGTTTTGACCCTCGGCGCTAACCTCCCCCCTGAGGGAAAGCTCATTATCAGCTATTTTATTGGCCTCCTCCCGTTCGGAGGAGGAAGGCACATCGATAGGGGCCTCAGGGACCGCGGCAGGCACCTCTATTGTGGGGGGAATGGCGGCGGATGGAGATTGAGGAGCAACGGTGCTCGGCATGACAGGGGTGTCGACCACAGTAACCTGGACGAGCCCGGGCGGAAGACGTACCACAGGGCGCAAGACTACCGGGGGAACTGCGACGGTGCCGGGGCGCGCCGGAGTCGGTGGTACGGAGTACGAGCCAACTGTCTTCAGTGTTGGGGCTGATGGATTTGGTGCAACAGAAGATTTCCCTACGGTTAAGGCTGATGGAGTTGATGCAGCAAAGGATTCCCCTACATGAGGGAGGGCTGGCTTCTTCCGAGTGATCTTCACTTGGGGGGCTTCTTTGAGCAACTCCGCCACCTTCAGAGCTGCTTTCCTCTTCCGAGCCCCGGATGCCTCGGCCATACCTACAAGAAAAAAATTTCATGTCAACTACTAAACTAAAAGAAAGCTCATCGAAAAGATCAAGGCAACTTATTAAGGGATGAAAGCAGAGGCTGGGATTTGTAGAGCCCGGACTAGTGGAGGTTGGCTGCAGTGATCAGATCGACCCATGAGTGAAGCGACTCCGACCGCGCCCTGGCCTTTGCAACCTGATTTTTCTGGTCCGAGTCGAGGAGCGGCAGCCCCTTTTGGAAAGCTGCAAAAGGAGGAAATGTTACTTTAATTGAAGTAAAAATCAAAACAACAACTCGGATGCAAAATGAAGTCCGACCTGGCTTGGTAAAATAGGTCGAAACCTGGGCAGTTGGGGTCTTGAACTTAACCGCCAACGCCTCCTAATCACCCGCCGCCCAGAACCACCTGTTCTTCCAGTCTTTGTTGGAAGATGGCAGGTGCATTACCAACCCCGACCCTTTGCTCCCCCGAGTCATGAAATAGTACCATAGGTCGTTGCTATCATGCTTGACCATGTACAGGCTCAGCAGCTCCTCTGGGGTCAGCTCGGGATTCCCAACTTGCTTTCAAATTATGTAGGCTGAGATCATCACCCTCCATGCATTCAGAGCGAACTGTCTAGGGGCCAACCCGAGGTAGGTCGTTACCTTCCGGATGAAGGGATGTAGTGGTAGTCGGACCCCGCACTGCAGCGATCATAGGAAGATGGCCACCTCTCCCTTAGCTAGGGCACTGGTAACGTCCAAGGGACCGGGAGCCCTTATCTGAACGGAGTCTGGGATCTGGAACTCCGAGCGGATCCACTTCATTTGGGATTCTGACATGACAGAACCCTCGGGGACTACCTCTGTGGTACGAAGATTCGCAGGCATCTTAATGGCGGTAGCGGTCTCTGCTCGGCGGGGTCGGGAGTTTGTCTTCTTACTGGGCGGTAGCGGTCTCTGCTTGGTCTTAGAAGCCAATCTTTTTTTCTTCCGAGGCGGGGGATACAGTAAAGTGGTCTCGAAAGGGCCTTTGGATGACCCACTCTCACTTTCAGTAGTCCCCGGCTCGGAATCATCACCGTATCCACGGACCATTTCCAGATCGGAAGACATGGCAGAAAAAAGAGCAAAGGTCAGCGAGACTCACCGGGTGGTTGCCGAAAATTGCCTACTGACGGAAACTTCGAAGTCGGCCGGAATCGCCTCTCGTCGAAAATCGCCTCTCCGGTATGCTCTTATGAAACGGAACGTAAAATGCAATGCGAAGGTCTGGGGTGCCCTTATATAGGCTGCGAACGATTTTCGCATTGATGGCGAACCTTAATGGCAGCAGCCGAATCGACACAAGCCTATCTCCGAGCACACATGGCAACACCGCATTGGACGCGTACCGAACCGTCGGTACGATACCTGACATCGGGCAGTGCACCTTGATACGCGAAGCAGCGCCACAGCAGTCGGAGCATTATGGGCACGCCTTCTCAGGTCTACGTGGTGGCTTCTCACAGGCTGAGAAGGGATGCGGGATCGTAACCGTCGTCACGCGTTAACCGAAGCGATGAGCACGCGCGTGATTCGATATCTGCCATCATTACGATGAGGGCAGGAGATTTTTTTACTCTCCGAGCCCGCAAGCAAGCTCGAAGAGTAGGGGGCTTCTGTTATGGGAAATTCGAGCTCACGGTACAACACTTCCCCAAGCGCTCGTCCGAGCCGAGGTATGATCCGTCTGACCAGCTTCGGGACGTGATCCATCCGAGCAGACGACACGGTTGGTGCGCGACTCGGGATCATACTCCGAATGGATGACCGTCGACGCCTTAACCACACCGCTTATTGAAGTCAGCCCTGCCAACCATGGTGGAACTAACTGGGCCGACCAGGCGGATCGAACTGGTGGTATCCTTAGATAAGCCGAGCCGAGAAGACTCTCCGACGTGCATATCCCACTCGTTCAATATGAAAACTACCATATCGAGACGTGACCGATAACTTCGCTCGCAGGAGCGCACGATCCACCAGATACGCTGCGCGATCAGTAGATTACGGGCAATATCTCTATGATCCTATAATCCCTCCGATCGTGTCGAGATTATCGGAATCAGACCGCCTCATAGGCAGGTATAAATATTACGCATCGCCATATCTACAAGTATGCAAAATCGAGCTCTCCTCTACACTCTACTCAGACCTTGATTCTCTTGTCCTGACTTAGGCATCGGAGGGTCCCTCGGCTTAGCCAGGGTCACCTTTTCCTGCTTTCCTGGTGTAGGTTTCAGGGATTATACGTGGTGGTTGACGTGGAGGGAGGGCCGACCGGATTTTGGCATCAACAACTACACTCTTTTTTTTTTTCCCCAACATTATCTCTATATGTTTTCAACAAATTTCCCCAAACTATTCTCCTGTAGGCCATTGAATGAAAATTGAGAGAGATTTGCACTTCCTGCTACATAGGGAAGCTCATCAGATCAACGGTCTAAGTCAAGGGACCATGGGTTCCACTCACATGGACTGTTGAGTACGGAAACCATTCACATTCTAATGGGAAGGATCATCTTACTGCAGGAATAATTCTTTATGAATCAAGTATTTAAAGATAATATCATAACACAGCAAACTTATATCTAATACTTTCTAATAATTTGAATTTTCCTTTTCAACACAAAATAGTTATGGGGGTCCAATGTCTCTTAGCTTCATTTTCGCTTTCTAATGAAGTTAAACATAACACGCAGCTTTCTATTGCATTGAAAATATTAAAACGTATAAAGTTGGCTTAAACTCTAATTTAAATATAAAAAGTGGTCCAGTTCTCTCGTGACAATTTGTATCCCAGCCCACTCCTTTTGTGGCCACAAATCAAAGAAGATTTAAGATATAAGAGATGAAAAGGCTCGCCAGATCAAAAAGGTCTCAGTATGCTTTAACAGGCCTATCCAAGCAGACCAAACTTGTGAATTGAAAATGTTGAAGCCCAAAAGGAGCAAATATGCCAATGTTGCGCATGTGTATGAGACCACGGTGTTTATAGAGTGGTCCAAATGGGCAATATTCTCAGCCGAAAATTCAAGCAGGTCCACTCATAGGTGGACCACATACATCCAAAGAAATGGAGATTTGGAAAATTGGTTAAGCGTTGATCTACATAAAATATTCTAAAGTTGCTCAACATTTTATAGACAATTAATAACAAGCTTAGAATTGTTTGATTAGTGAAACTTTTACATGATGGCCCATGAAATGTATGCTATACTTAAGGGATGGTCATAGTGATCATTGGACTGTCCAAGTGTCTCCCAAGGCATTATAATTTACCATGGATATGGCTCGGGCAACACGTGGAGAGATGATTGATAAAGAGAGTATTGGAGGGGGGAGAGAAAAAATAGTGGCATAGGGAAAGGGACTACACTCGAACGCTTACGTCCTACCGACTGCCGTCCCAATAAATGTACGGAGTACATGTCATATAGTTATCAATGGTAGCTTGATAGAGCTTTTGTTGCATGATCTTCTTAAATAATTGTTTCACAAAGGATACATGCAGAGAAGAAGAGAAGCTGGTGTGCACTAAATGCATTAAAATTGAAAGGAAGCATGTTTGATCTAGAACCTTCATGGCACCTTGTGGTAAAATCTAAACAATCTCTTGTCAAGAAACTATACTTTTAATAATATCTTTAATTTCTAATAAGCAAAGTTCTTAAGAGTAATTGCAATGGCAAAATATTCAAAACTATATATATATATAGATATAGATATGGAGCTTTGCTAAGTCACACATGTATACAATTAGGCTCGTATATATACATGCCACACTTGTGTAGGAATGGAACGGTAGGTTCGAGATCCAATCCATCCAAAGGCACCTTTATTTTGATCCCCTGGCCTAAGAATGAGGTTGTCCCACTAGTCAAGTGGGCCATATTTTGCAAAACAAATGTATGGCTTAAAAAAATTTGCTGAAGCTCCATAACCGATTCGCCTGTTTCTAATATTGGGTCCCAGATGCTAAGTGGACCGAACTTACTTTTGGGAAAACATGCAGAAGGGGTGTGTACATGAGCTTTATTGTATAGCTTGTGTGCAGTTAGCAAAGCTCTGTAGCATATACGATTATATAATAAACTTGAGAGCTCTCGTAGTATTGCATAAGCAGTGGGGGCCAAATCACCCTTTTTCTGGTTTTAGAGCACATTTTTGACCCGTTGACCCCTATATTGATGTGTAGGGTCCGTCTTGTCCATTGGTGGCCCCTACAAATGCACCTGTTTATGTGGTTTTCGGCTCACCCCTCTGTCAGCACTTGAGCATTTGGTGCCTGCACAAGAAGAGGACAAAGAAAACCCTGGCTAGTTCGGGAGACCCTCCGATGCCTAAGTCAAGCTTGGAATCTGGTTCTAATGGTAAAGATTCAAGGGTGAGAAGCGGATGTATCAACGTACCTTTCACTGTAGATAGGTCCTCTATTTATAGAGGAGATGTGATCCCGTGGTTTCGAAATCTTTCCCTGAAGGGGATTGATCGTTATCCAAGACAATCTTGAAATATTCGATCTCTTAGATTTCTAGAATCGGAAGATACCTTCCGAGGACCTCGAAAGAGGATCTTGATATCATGCCAACTCCTTGGCTCGACTCTAAGCGTCCAGATGGGAACGACTGACGGAGCTCGGCCGATCATCGACCGATCTCGGAGTTTCAGTATGTTCGGATGGCTTACGCTGTTCGACTCATTCACCACCAAATTGTGGTTGACTGTGGATGGTTGGCCTTTGATTGACTATTAGCTGAGGTATGGTCGATTCGTAATCAACCTATCGTTGACTGACGACCGACCCATGGCTGACCTAGAGGATAGGTCGGACTGCGGTTAGGCGAAGGTCTGGTCGGCCTGTGCTTAATTAATAGCCGACCCATGAACTCGGTCAGTATGAAGCGGCCTCTGAAGGATGCGTTGAGTGTCCTTAAAGGTGTGTCGGCCTCCTTAGAGGTCTCGCCTTGTGGATCTAGATATGTGAGCCTAGGCCACGCTCGACGCCTGGTGATTTTGGGCCATGTCAATAAAGTTAGTCCATTCCATAAGCCGACTTATTGACTTGTCATATTTTTCCCTCAACATAATCCATGGTCTGCATGGCTCAGTCAAACGTAACTACACTATTTGGGCAAAGAAATGATCACCGATTGAGTAACACGGTCGATTATCTAAAATTAATGTTTGATCTCCATCGTAATCATTTGATCATTTTCAATTTTTTTTAACGTCAAATAAAAACAAATTCCAATCACGACCATTGGAACATGAAGTGATGGATCGGATTGATTTCAAAAAATCAAACAAAAATTGTAGAAAAAAGATTACATCAATAAAAAAATTGATGTTGATTGCGACCATTCGATTACGAAACAGCAAATTGGATTATTTTCAAAAAAAATAACTTTTAAAAAATCTAATAAAAATCAAATTTGATCGTAACTTTTTGATCACAAAATGTCAGATCATTTTTAGAAAATTCAAAAACAAAATGTGTTAATAAAAACAATCCCAATCACAGCCATCTAGTAATGACATAACTGATTAGCTCATTTTCAAAAAATTAAAAAAAATATATCTTGATAAAATCTGATCTTAATAATGGCTATTGAATTACAAAATGACATACCAAATCATTACGAAAATTCAAAATCACAAAATAAAAGGTTGAATAAAAACTACACGGCCACACCTTTGCACAAAATCAGATGAAACTAGGGATACCTGTCAAGCCTAATTGGTTGCAATGTGGTAATTGTTCCCCATAAGGCCACAAAAAGTATAGGGCAACTACTTAGGTCAAATGACTAGTCTTATACGCAATCCTAAGGGATCGCACAACATCGAAAACTAATTTTCTAGAACTAAGTGTGTTAAGGGGATCCCCATACGTCCGTATAAATTGCAAGGGCATTAACCCACTAAAATCTAGACTTGTACGAAAACTCAATACAAAATGCCAATCACAATGTGAAAAGGTTATGATTTTAATACTCGTAATGCTGTAAAAAACACAGGGAGGAATCAAAATATTTTCCTTACCTTAGGTAAAATCAAAGTTTCTCTTCGGCTAGGCAAGCTTTTTAACAATAACACTCTAGTTGGAATAGACCAAACCATATTTATGCCTGATTAGGATGGTAGGGTGTCCACTCTCTTTGGCGTACGATTGTATGCAACCTTGACTAAAGAGGGACTATAGACACCTCACACAGAATGAGAGAAACTACTTCATGGATTTTATTTTATTATTATTATTATTTTTACATATATATTTTTTATCAAAATTTAGAATTAGCCTCCAATCGACCCAAAAAATGTCGTAATTCTAAATGGGTAAAAAAAAGAAGACCCTTAAGACCTCTTAAAACCTACCAATGACTGGGATTGACAGAAAGACACTAGGTGAAATCCAGTTCTACTCGATCATCCTAGCCCACTAGAACCATCAATCGATATTGCATAGATTAGTGAATAGATTTTCCTAAAAAAACATGTAAAAACATTGTCAGAAATTTTATTCTCATTGTTGCTAAAAGGTATCCTAGTAAGCACACATTGCACCTATCAACCGAAAACACTTATCATCTGGGAAAAAAAATACTAGCAAGAATTCAATTCTTGCTATTGCAGTCTGTATAATTCATCTCATTGCATTTGTTCTAGAGCTAGTGAGAGGCAAAGGGGAGGTGGTGATCGAGAGCAACGGAGGAATTAGAGGGCCAGAGAGAAGGGAGAGCCTATAAGGGCAAGAAATCATTTTAGAGGGTTGAGAGGCTAACTGATTCAAGAAAGAAAAAGAGAAAAAATTTCAACAGAAGAAGCTTATTGAAATCCAGAGTAGGGTTGGTATAGAAAATATCCAAATTATCTCTTTGCCTACAAGAGTGTCTGGTTCATCCTTTTTCTTATCATATTTTAATCCAATTTGAATTTAACTCCACACAATCCATCCTACACTACCACTACTTCCTACTTTCTTATTATTATTCTTTAGTTCAATTGGATAGACTAACATCAAGCAAAGTGTCTCTGTAGACCGATCTCGAATGTAGTATTTCTAAAACTTAACTAAATCCCTAAAAATCTTGAAATCCCATACGGTAGAGACCACACATGGTACATGTGAAAAATGGTGCAAAACCCCTTCATTTTTCATCACTAAGACCCTTAATTAGAATATGTAGTTTCTAACTGACCACAGATTCTAAGCATCATTTAGCTAGTGATGACTCCAAATTATATGTATTATTACATCTAAGCCAATACCACACCACATCAACATGCACCAACCTGAAAATAGAAACAGTTAAGGAATTGGGCCCATCCCGCTCATACAGAAGTGTTCACATTATAACTTATAATCCCCAGCACCAAAAAACGTAGCAATCGTTCAACCTTACAACTTGAAATAAAAACCCCTAGAATCAACCCTACAAAACCTGTCTGGATCTATAACAACTCACTAGAAACTCTCCTGACCTAATCCGAGCCAACCCAGGGTCCTAACAAAACTATCTAAACACCGAGAAAGAGCTAAATTATCCCTTGTAGATGAGCGAAAATCTATTACCCATCCACTTTGGAACAATCAGGACTACTGTGTGGCACTCTAGAGCTCACAAGATCATTGTTGACTCAAAAAATGAGGGCCATATGGTAGGCGAAAATTGGATTTTTGCCCACCTGGAAAGTGGATCCCTCCGAAGTATGAGTACAAGTGCAAGTACATCTAAGGGGGGTAGTCACAAGCGAAAATTGGATTTTTCCCACGATTGATCGCCCACATACTTCCACCAAATTACATAATGTACCACTCTCACAACCATTGAGAAGGTGTTGATGTCCCTATGGGTGCTAACAACTAATCAATGCTTGCCACATGACATTTTGCCTCTCACCTACCCACTTATTGCAAGAAAGCCATTAGCTTCACCTTCTCATTTCACACAACACAACCGAAGGGAAGAATCTAGCACTTTCTATAATAAGGAGAGAAATGGAGGGAAAAGGAGGAGAATGTCTTATAAAAGGGGAGAGAAAAGAATGAGAAAGCATCCAAGCCACCCAAGCCACTCATCCATTCCATATAAGCCACTCATTCATCCCATCCATCCTAACTAAGTCAATCCAACCCATCCAAAGTTATCATACAACTAACACAAGTGATCGTAATGGTTTGAATTTTATAGAATAGAGTTGGGATCTAAGAAATTTGACCATATCTTCTACAAAGAGTGTCGGGATTCTTCTTCCCTTTGTCTTAGCTCCATTCATTGATCACCTTGTCCGACATCATTTATGCTTTCTTTTTAGTTTAATTGTAATTATTAATAATATTTTCCTTCTCATACACTCACATGCTTTCTTAAAAAAATATATATTGGCATATGCTTTATGCCTTTCTGAATCTTCAAACCCTAACACATCATAAACCTAGAGTTGTTTGATCTTTTCTTTTATTTTACTCACCCACTCCACGGTTATGGTTGATGTGAGCAAGGCATCTCCACAATCATAACTGAGTCGAGTGTTATAAGCATCTTTTTACAATTTTCTAAGCATTGCGTCTCCAATTAAGACATTACAGTTTCCTAGTTGGTGGTTAGAGTATAACCTTTAGTCTTCTATTCGATTTTGGATCTTGTGCATAACCAATTAGGAAATAAAATTTATCGTAGAGTTTAAAATCTCACAAAGTAGAAACCACACATTTGTGCGGGCAGAGAAGGGTGCCTAACACCTTCCTCCATGATCGAGGCCACTTACCCAAGATTTTCAATTGTAGACTAACCACATGAGTCATCCTAGTTGGGGTGTCTAGTTAAGATTAAATCTTAAGATTCACTGGTTAGTGGAGACTCCAAGTCAACCTAATATATTCTTGAGTCAATACCACACCCATTACAAACCACAAAAGAGGCAAGATGGAGAGGGAGAGAGAGAAAGAGGGTGGTAGGCTCATCACACACATACAGGGCGTGCACAAAATCTAACAATATTTGTGACCTTTCTTATTATAACGCCCCAAACTTTTCTATACCAAGTAATGAAAGTTCTCGAGTATTGCCTTAAGGTTTAAACTATTATGTACATGGGTACAGTGCTAATCTATCGAACCTAGCCTCACATCCTTGCCCAAACACAAACCTAACCGTTGGAGATAGTCCTCATACAGAGAACAAGCCATCCGACCATTTATCATGTAGATTAATACGTGTACGTTCCTCCGACTAAATTTATAAATAACCCACCACCCATTATGGATTAGATGAAAACTCTCTTACAAGAATTCTTAGAAACATTTCTACCATCATGTGGAACCCTTAGATCATACAAAACTCGTAAATCAACAATAATAACGAAAATACCATTAACATAGACCTTTGAATTCTAGATCACATAGTTTCCCACAAACTGGATAGTGTGAAATCTTATATTGTGACTATAAACCTGAAATTAACCCTACACGTCAAAATTTAGCTCTTAGATCATTGTATAAATGCCCCAATGGACAGATCCTCCATAAAATGCTGGTTTTAGGCCACCTGATCTTCAGATATGTTGCTACTTTGGGCACAACCCATTAAATTAGACGGAAAAATGAATGGACGGTGTAGATGTCCTAAAAACACCACGATAGTCCCCACCTTGGGTTGTGTGTGCACACAGCACATGTATGTTCGCATTCCACTGAGAGTAGGAATCAGTCAAGGTTTCCTTGACCCGACTGGATTTAAAACTAAGGGGAGAACTCCTCCTGCATACGCAGTAGCTGGGAACGGCCGCGGCTGTGATGGTGTTGGGACACCATCATGGTCCCATCAGAAGATCTAGACTGTTCAATTGGTGCGAAAGGCAAGGAAACCTAACCCAGCCCCATTTTTTATATCAGATTTGAAAGGAAAAAAGAGGAAGAGAGCGTCCGTAGATGGAGGATTCGCAGGCCGTCCGATGGAATGAATTCGAGGACCCATCACCATCCATAGGGATGATCGGAACAATCCATCACATTCCTTGGGAAATTCTGATCAGACCCTAAGGTTCTCCACCTTCAAACAGACCATAACCTTGTCCGTAAGTTGCACCAACAGGAGTTTGGACAGATCTCACTTCACGTCGCAGCAAAGACTGGATGAGGAGTTTCGGGCCAATCACGACCATTCAAGCCCAAGAGGAAAAGGGACCGACCACCCCCAAGAAGGCTGATCAGGTAGGTTGTTCGGTAAGAATACTGATTTTAACGGTGGCGCAGATCCTCTTCCAGAAAACGTTGCGCAAAGGAATCCTATTGCATAATGGATTGTGTACCACCCCGAAAATCGGGGATCGGGTAGAAACCCAACTCCCGAGTTCCAGAACATCACTTATGCAACATAGATAATGATGAATGCATGTTATCTGTAGAATGACATTAAACAAGATTGAGACTAAGCCAAAACAGCATATCATACTCCAGAGACAGTTAAATTTACAAGCGGAAGAATGTGATAAATATATATATAATATATGAACTACTGTAAGTCTCCAGAGTGTGAACATGTTACCAGGTTAAACATATACATGTATACTCCAAAAATGATCAAAAAGAATATACATGAGTGCTCCAAAAAAATATAAAATGACAAGTGTCATGGCGTCTAATCAACCTCCCTGTAATCCCGTCGATCAGAACCTGCATATAAGAGGAATCCTCATCATCATCATAAAGTCCGGCTCTGCTTCGCAAGCATCACCATCATCTGAAACTAAAATAGGGACTGGTGGGTGTTCGAAAAACCATCCCGTAACGTGGGAGTGAGTAGCTAACTCAGTGGAATCATAGAGCAAAGGTTAACATGTTATCAAATCCATCACGCAATAATGGTAAAGCAAGCAATCAAACATTCCTAAACACTGTGATTAATGCAAACATGAAATGACATGATGGATGCCCTCACCGACATACTCCCTCATACTACACCATCTTACGTCCGCGACATTCTTTCTTCCCTCAGTGCTTCACATCTTCTAGGCACATGCAGTGCAATATGAATATGATTACCGAGTTGTTATTAGTCCTTTTCCTACAGTAGGATTGGGAAACTAGGGTACTTCCCTTATATCATTCCCAACAAGGATCCTGTCTAGGGTCATCACTCCTAGTAATCTCATACGAAGATAAATTCTAGGTCGCTGAAAGGGCTGCCAAGGCTGTTGCACTCACTAGTTGCTCCGTTTCCCCATCACCTTATCAATACAAGCCTAGTTTATATCCTTATGACTACATCAGAACTCATCACCCCCATGCGGTGTCAGGATAAACTCAAGGTCACTACAAAGGGCTACCAGGGCTGTTGCTCGCACTCATTGCTCCACTTCTCCATCACCTTATCAATGTAGGCCGACAGCAAGAATATAGTGTCCCATACCACCATAATCTGCTCAGAGTAGGGTGCTCACTGGTCACTATGGGGAGGTTTATGGCCCCAGCGTAGGCTGACAGCTCGACCATGGTGTCCCATACCACCATACCCGGCTCATGAGTCTTAGTAGATCAAGGTACCACGGTTATCAGGGTTATCACTGGTAAGTTCAGTACCCTAGGTTCAAGCAGTTATGATGAATATAAGGTGAACATACAGCGGTCAGTCGGGTTACTTGATGAGTTTGACTAGCACGAGCGCACGTTGAATCGACCGACATGAAGTGCACAAGCACTTCGTGTGGCCTAACCACTGTCGACGATCCTAGTACGACTCGGGTTCGCAATACACATCCTTCGTGGCGAATAGAATCCAACCACGAATTCTAAACTGTTACCGACTGCCTGGACTAGAGTATAGCCCCATGCATATGTAATGTGAATCAATAATCATATGAGATAAACGAAATTGAAATGACAAATAATTCAAGCATATTAGCAACATGTTAAAGGTACAACATACGCAGTTAAACATGCATAAGCATTTCATACATAAGGAATCAATTCAACAACGTACATGGAGGAAATCATACCCATCATCAATGTAGTTGAGAATCCTATCTCAACACTGGTCTACAACACTACTTACTAAGTGCTTACTCACGCAAGCATTTATACAAACACTTAGACTACACAGCTCCAACGTACTTGACGTATGTTGATTTTTGCATATAATATGACAGATCCTTATATCAAGGAGATGTCTAATACACAACAATCATGTTCTTACATTCAAACCATATGGCAGGCATAAATCATATTGATTTAGGCATTTCAACAAACACTTAGTCTACACACTTTAGTCTACATAGCATATGTCGGCCAATATGTGCATTAGGGCGAATCTCTTCGCCAAACAGATCATACATGCATAATGATTATAGGTACACGGCAAATACTCATGAAAATCATATCGGTAAAATACGTACGTATACAGTATTTCCTACAAATACCTAAAATACCCTAAATCTCATATTCTTCGTATGTATTCGAAATGAAAAACGGACAGCATGTTCTACATGTCAAACAACATCCTTATCAGCAATCTACCATTAAACTGCATTGAAAGCCTTAAAAACAGGTAATCTAAGCGTCTAAGATCCGCACCTTACGCCGTAGGAGCGTAATGAATTGAATAGGTACTCTACGCTTCCGTCAACGTCGATATGACGACCTATAACACAAGGTGAGTCAGTTACTTAGCTACTTGTACCTATAGAAGCCTTAAAACAGGTTAGGGTTAGGGTTTTCTTATCTAGAACGGAGTTGGAATCGCCAGAATAGCGATGCAGGTGGATGGAGTTGGCACGTGGAGCAGCAAGGAAGAATCCCAGGAGAAAGCTCCAACTTCTCCCTCACTTTCTCTCTCTTTTCTCTCCTCTCTCCTATGGTTTTTTCCAAATTCGTATGGGTTAGAAGGCTAAGGGTTTAAGCTCCTTATATAGGCCCAGAATTGTCGAAAATAGGCCTGGGGCCAAGGTATACTTATTTTAAAACCAAAGCGGGCTTGTTCTGATCCAACGGAGCATTTCTGGAGGTCCCCTGACTGAATGCGGTCGGACTAAAGCTCATGGATGTTGGATCCTGATCACATTAAGTTTTCATCCCAATAGTGTTCTCAGATCGCACGTGGCGGACCAGTTTTAGTTCAGCAGTCACTGAGACTCGATCGAGGGTTCCAAGTATATTGACCTAAGTGGAAAATGTTCCCTGATCTGAGGGTGTATTTGGGTCAGATTCCGACGGTCAGAATGCTTAAAAAATGTCGCGCAAGCGACATGTGATAGATTTATTTAAATTATATTTAATTTCTAAATAAATTCACTTTTCTCACACACTTCACTCCGAACGCAAGGAAATGGTCTCAGGACATCGTATGGACTTGATTTTCGAAACGATTGTCAAGTCCAACTAAGAGGTCATAATGGTCTGAGATTGTAGATATCAGACTTTCGACGCACGGTCTAGATTCAAAATAAAGTTTCAAAGGGTTCCTAAGAACAAACAGGTTTAGAGTTTGATCCTAAGTTTTAGAGTAACGTAAAGTGATTGGTGCTAATGTTGCTGGAAATCTAATGTAGCGCTAGCTAATTGTAACATCCTGAAAATTGGGGGTCGAGCATAAACTCCACTCCCAAGTTCCAGAACATCACTTATGCAACATTTTCAATGATGAATGAATGTCGGCAGCAGTAATACATAAAATATGAGGTGGATTAAGCCAAAACAACATATCATACTCCAGAGACAGTTAAATTAGCAAGCAAAAGAATGTGATAGATATATAGAATATATGAACTGTTGTAGGTCTCTAGAGTGTGAACATGTTACCAGGTTAACTAAATACATGTATATTCTACAATAGAAAGAAAAGAATATACATGAGTGTGTAAATAAAAGGTAAAATACCAAGTGTATTGGCATCTAATCAAAAACCTTGCAAACCCGTTGATCAGAACCTGCATACAGGAGGGATCCTCCTCATCATCACCAAGTCCGGCTCTACTTCGCAAGCATCGCTATTATCTGAAACTGA
Source organism: Magnolia kwangsiensis (assembly GCA_037074715.1). NCBI lineage: Eukaryota > Viridiplantae > Streptophyta > Magnoliopsida > Magnoliales > Magnoliaceae > Magnolia > Magnolia kwangsiensis. Next base: position 45,987,687 of record CM073587.1, read on the forward strand.
AATAGGAACTAGTTGGTGTGTACAACACCGTCCCGTAACATGGGAGTGAGTAGCTAACTCAATGGAATCATAGAGCAAGGGTTAACATGTTATCAAATCAATCACGCGATAATAGTAAAGCAAATAATCAGACATTCCTAGATACTGTGATTAATGCAAGCATGAAATGACATGATGGATGCCCTTATCGATATACTCTCTCATGCGACACCATCTTACGTCCGCGACATGCTTTCTTCCTTCAGTGCTCCACATCTTCCAGGCACATGCAGTGCGATATGAATATGATTACCGAGTTGTTATTAGTCCTTTTCATACAGCAGGATCGAGAAACTAGGGTACCTCCCTCATAATAATACCCAAACAATGATCCTTTTTAGGGTCGTCACTCCTAGTAATCTCATATGATGATATAATTCTAGGTCGCTGCACGGGCTAGCAGGGCTGTTGCATGCACTCGTTGCTCCACTCCCCCATCACCTTATCAATACAGGCCTAGTTTATATCCTTAAGACTACATCAAAACTCGTCGCCCCCATGCGGTGTCAGGATAAACTCAAGGTCACAACAAAGGGCTGCGAGGGCTGTTGCTCACACTCGTTGCTCCACTCCCCCATCACCTTATCAATGTAGGTCGACAGCAAGAATATAGTGTCCCATACCACCATAATCTGCTCAGAGTATGGTGCTCACTGGTCACTACGGGGAGGTTTGTGGCCCCAGTGTAGGCCGAAAGGTCGACCACGGTGTCCCATACCACCATGCCCAGCTCATGAGTCTTACGGGATCGAGGTACCAAGGTTAGAGGGGCTTTCCAATAGTAAGTTTAGTACCCTATGTTCAAGCAATTATGACGAATACAAGGTGAATAATCAATCATCAGTCGGCTTACTTGACGAGCTCGACTAGTACGATCGCACCTCAAGATGAACGACATGAAATGCATAAAACACCTCGTGTGGCCTAACCACTTCTGCCAACCCAAAGCACGACTCGCGTTCATCAATGCGTCCTTCGTGAAAAATAGAAGCCAACCACGAGTTTGAATCTATTACCGACTGCCTGGACTAGGATATAGCCCCGAGCACTTGTAATTCCATAACAGTGATCATGTAAGAGTAACAGAAATGAAATACAACAATCCAAGCATGTTAACAACATGTGATGACATACAACGTAAGAAAATCAGCCAAACACATGTATTCCATATATATAAAGAAATTAATTCAATATCACAACATGGAGGAAAATCATGTTCATCATCATATTAATTGAGAATTCAATCTCTAGACTAATCTACAACAACATTTACTCAAAACATACTAATACAAACATTTATACAAACACTTAGTCTACACACTTTAGTCTACATAGTATGTCGACCCAAAGTGCGCATTAGTGCGAATCTCTTCACCAAACAGATCATACACGCGTATCTAATATCATAACACGACAAATACACATGGCAATCATTTCAGCAAAATACAGGCATATATAGTATTTCCTACAAATGCCTAAAATACCCTAAATCTCATATTTTCCGTACGCAGTCGAAATGAAAAACGGACAGCATGTTCTACATGTCAAACAGCGTTCTTGTCGATAATCTACTATTAAACGACATTGAAAGCTTTGAAAACAGTCAATCTAGGCATCTAAAATCCTCACCTTTTGCCGTAGACGCGTATTGATTCGAATAGAAAGTTTACGCTTCGTCAACGTCGATATGGCGACCTACTTCACAAGATGGGTCAGCTACTTCGCTACTTGTATTACTAGAATCCCCAAAATAGGTTGAGGTTAGGGTTTTCTTACCTAGAACGATGTTATAATTGCCAGATTAGTGATGCAGGAGGAAGGATCTGGCACGTGGAGCAGCAGGGAAGACTCCCTGAAAAAATCACCAGCTTCTCCCTCACTTTCTCTCTCTTTTCTCTCCTCTCTCCTAGGGGTTTCCCCAAATTCGTATGGGTTAGAAGGCTAAGGGTTTAAGGCCCTTTTATAAGCCCAAACATGACCAAAATAGACTCCAAGTCAAGGTATACTTGGGTTATAACCAAATCGGGTCTTTCCCGATCCAAAAGAGCATTTCGGGAGGTCCCCTGGCCGAATGCGGTCGGACTTAAGCTTATGGATACTGGATCCTGATCACATTAAATTTTCAGCCCGATAGTGTTCCCAGATCGCACGTGGCAGACCAGTTTTAGTTCAGCGGTCACTGAGACTCGATCAGAGATTCCAAGTACACTGACCTGAGTGGGAAATGTTTCCTGATCCGAGGGTGTATTTGGGTCAGATTCCGACGGTCTGAATGCTTATACTTAACCCGCAAGAGAAACGTGCCAGATTTATTTAAATCACATTTAATTTTCAAAGAATTTCACTCTTTCTCAAACTCCTTGCTCTAGGCTCAATGAAATAGCCTCAGAACATCAGTTGGGCTTGATTTTTAAAACGATTGTCAAGTCCAACTAAGCGGTCATAATGGTCTGAGATTGTAGATATGGACTTTTGACGCGCGGTCTATATCCAATACAAAGTTTCAAAGGGTTCCTGAGAACAAACAGGTTTAGAGTTTGATCCTAAGTTTTAGGGTAACGTAGCGTCAACGATTCTATAGGTTTTAGGTCTTACAAATCGTATTTAAAGTGGTTGATGCTAATTTTACAGGAAATCTAGTGTAGCGCTGGCTAATTCACGTTAATTTTCTAAAGAATTAGGTTCTAAATGATTTATTTGGCTTTGGAATTAGGTTCTAAGAGGTTACCAAGGTGTTATGGTTGACCCATTACCTAAGGACGTCTAACCCTAGGTTGGCAAAAATCTGGGGTGTTACACTAATTCACGTTAAGTTTCTAAAGAATTTGGTTCTAAAAGATTCCTTTGGCTTTGGAATTGGGTTTTGAGAGGTTATCAAGGCATTATGGTTGACCCATTGCCTAAGGACGTCTAACCCCAAGTTGGCAAAAATTTGGGGTGTTATAATCTACCCCCCTTAAAATAAAATTTCATCCCCAAAATTTCCCTAAGGGTAATGAGTCCCTAGAGAGACTTTAGTATTGACATTCTAAGGAAGGTTCAAATCCTATTTAATGACCTAACCTTAAGTATAACCTAAATCAACTTCTTCGATCCTGAGCCAGTGGAGAAGAGGTCAACCATGCTTCCGCCGCGCTAATCTGATTCAACGGTTGTATTAGATAATCATAAGTAGATTGGGCTCAATACGTTCTACCCCCCTTAAAACTTAGTTCTACTTAAGGTTCAAGAATCTATGTCTTGATCCATATATCGGATCGAGGTGTAACTTAGGGCCTATCCTTGACATAAAATGGGAAACAACCTCTCGCTATATTGGCCTTCCTTTGCTATTGATACGTTCTATGACATTGGTACCTATGGAGCCTAATCTCTATTGTAATTCTAGGGACAGGTGTGCGTTGATGGCAAGATGTCTAATTCTCTACTAGCTATAAGTCCTCGCTATTTCCCAAAGATGAAGCAAGAACTTTTGGTTGTAGGTGGTTGGGCCAACACAGAAGAAAAGTTGTGTAGTAGGTCTGAGCCAGATACATAAACTTTCTGTCTAGCTAGGACAAAATTTATTGTATCAATTCTTAATCCGAGTCGATGCCGATCTTCTGCTTGATCAGAGCATTGGATTTATTGGCAAATACCAGGATTAAGAAGTCAATTCAAACCGCGAATACTTCGCTTATATATATACAGTTCCTTTACTGTGCGTTCCCGAATGCAATAAGCCCTTGGGAAGGTAATTTTAAGGGGAATTCTAAGGGGAGTGCTGGTTTATTCTAAGTTCAATCTGAGGGATTTATAAGTTTTCCCTGAGAGTGAATGGTTCTAAGTTAAAATAACTTTCCTAAGAGTTACTAAAGGAGTTTATGAGTATTATGGGGATCTACCAAAGGAATGAAGTTCTACTCCAACCAAATCTAACCTACTATTCCTTAGCATAAACAGGCTTTACACTACTTGATACAACTAATAGCCTAGTCTGTAACCCACTAGCTATAATCCAAAGTCTAGGCTTATACGCAAGATGGTTTTATACCATATTTACTACAGGGAATTATTTTATCACTTAGAGTCAAGATTGTCTAAATGGAATTGGATTTTCTATATTGTCAGATCCTTTGAAACGTAGGAGTACCAACTCTAAGTCCAAAACTCAAAGGGCATATGCAGCCAAGGGTCTCAAGTTGTGTTAAATGGGACTGCTTTCCTACTCCCACCTAAGAATTGGGAGTAACATGTTTACTAGGTGAGTGGGTTGGGATTCAAATCAATTTCATAGGCTTTGAAAAATGAATCTTGTGTTGGAAAGTGTGAGATGATATTTTCAAATCCCATGATGATGAATTCCTAAGTATAAGTTGAAAGAAAGAAAAAGTGAAAATCGAAAATACGGTCGTAATGAACTCAATAGAGCCATAGGAAGTGAAAGAAATGGATAAAAGAAATGGGGTTTGATGGGTTGTTGAGTTGTGAGGTAGTGAGCCACAAAGAGGGGTTTGTGAACTCAAGACAAGCGAAAAGAAGGAGATGGGAGATGTATGCAACAGTGGAGGCCAATTGAAAACATAAAATGATGAAGGAAATTGATTTCCTAAGAAGGAGAAAATGGGATTTGAGGTTTGCATGATTTTGAGACCCAAAAGAGAGTGTAATGGGTCTGATGAAAGGGAAAGAAGAGGAGGAGCACCCTTTCTCTTTCCCATGAGAGAGTGGATGGTGGAAAGGGAGAAAAAAAACTAAAATATCCTCTACAAAGGCCATGAAAAATGAAGGAAAAGGGGAGAAATGGTTGACCTAGTGGGTTGTCACGAATCTAGGTCTGATAGAGGGGAGAAACAGGTCTCAAAAGGCTAGGATTGCAAAGGGAAAAGGATGAAATGCGTTGGGTTAGAAGCTCACACGAGTTGAGCTTCAAATGGAGGTTGGGAGAGCTCCAATGGACGAGAATGGAGAGAGAGAGAGAGGAGTGCGTTCCACAGCAACCAATGAAGGGGCGTCGGTTGTAGCAGAAAACGGGAATGAGAGTGATTTGAAATGAGATTTGCAAAGGAAAACAGCAAATGGGAGAGGAAAGGAGAGCTTGGGGGTGCGTTTTGTGAAGGAGAACATGTTTTGGGAGGGTTTTAAGGGACGGCCCGTACCTAGGGGGGTTGCCCTAACCCCCAAACTGCATCGGCCCGCCCGAGTGGGGCCCACTGTACGACGAGTCCTCGCCGACCTCTATGGTGTTCAGCGATGCCTCGCCCCTTGGGCGAGGTCCCCCTACCCTAATGGTCCCAAATGTATGTGGGGCCCCCCTTAGATCATCCTGAAAGTTGATTGTTCGGCCCCCGCTCCATTTGAGGTATTTTTGGGGCCAATTTATAAACCGGAATGAATTTATGTGACATGTAGCATATAATTTTGGGGTAGGAGACACTAATCTATCCAAATAACCTATTTATTCCAAGAGATTCCATAAATGGAATGGTCAAAAGTCCAATATACACATATATTTACTATTCATAGTAAATTTTTGTTTAAGTATGATTCTCCATCATTTTTACATTAGGATCTATGTACAGTATAAAAGGACTTAGAAAAAGTTGAAGAATGGGGTGGTGGAATGAGAGATTTTGAAGAAAATGGGAAAAAAGGGGTTTTAGGCCTTGAGATTGAGTATAGGGGTTGTGGTTGACCCACAACCCAAGGAAATTCATTTCTAGGTTTGAAATTATTCAGGGAATGACTCAAACCTGTCGACTGATGGCCTAGAGGTGACTCAAGTCGCTTCACGCGACCAAAGATACGTTATGACCTAAATTACCATATAGTCTCACCTGTCGGCTAAACTTGGGATTCGAATGTGGTTTTTAAGTTCCATCACCCCCTTCCTAAGTCAGAGTGCGTCAGTGTGCGTCGTTTTACCATAACCCAGGTCCGGTTTAATCCAAATCATGCTCTGATACCATCTGTAACACCTCGAAAATCGGAGGTCGGGTAGAAACCCAACTCCCGAGTTCCAAAACATCACTTATGCAACATAGATAATGATGAATGCATGTTGTCTATAGAATGGCATTAAACAAGATTGAGACTAAGCCAAAACAACATATCATACTCCACAGACAGTTAAATTTGCAAGCAGAAGAATGTGATAAATATATATATATATATAAAATATGAACTATTGTAAGTCTACAGAGTGTGAACATGTTACAAGGTTAAACATATACATGTATACTCCAAAAATGATCAAAAAGAATATACATGAGTGCTCCAAAAAAATATAAAATGACAAGTGTCATGACGTCTAATCAACCTCCCTGTAATCTCATCGATCAGAACCTGCATATAGGAGGAATCCTCCTCATCATCATAAAGTCTGGCTCCACTTCGTAAGCATCGCCATCATCTAAAACTAAAATAGGGACTGGTGGGTGTCTGGAACACCATCCCGTAACGTGGGAGTGAGTAGCTAACTCAGTGGAATCATAGAGCAAAGGTTAACATGTTATCAAATCCATCACGCGATAATGGTAAAGCAAGCAATCAAACATTCCTAAACACTGTGATTAATGCAAGCATGAAATGACATGATGGATGCCCTCACTGACATACTCCCTCATGCGACACCATCTTACATCCGCGGCATGCTTTCTTCCCTTAGTGCTCCACATCTTCCAGGCACATGCAGTGCAATATGAATATGATTACCGAGTTGTTATTAGTCCTTTTCATACAGCAGGATTGGGAAACTAGGGTACTTCCCTTATATCATTCCCAACGAGGATCCTATCTAGGGTCATCACTCCTAGTAATCTCATACGATGATATATTTCTAGATCGCTGCAAGGGCTGTCAGGGCTGTTGCACGCACTCGTTGCTCCGCTCCCCCATCACCTTATCAATACAGGCCTAGTTTATATCCTTAAGACTACATCAGAACTCGTCGCCCCCATGCGATGTCAGGATAAACTCAAGGTTACTACAAAGGGCTGTCAGGGCTGTTGCTCGCACTCGTTACTCCACTCCCTCATCACCTTATCAATGTAGGCCGACAACAAGAATATAGTATCCCATTCCACCATAATCTACTCAAAGTAGGGTGCTCACTGGTCACTAAGGGGAGGTTTGTGGCCCCAGCGTAGGCCGACAGCTCGACCACGGTGTCCCATACCACCATGCCTGGCTCATGAGTCTTAGTGGATCAAGGTACCACGGTTATCAGGATTATCACTGGTAAGTTCAGTACCCTAGGTTCAAGCAGTTATGACGAATACAAGGTGAACATACAGCGGTCAGTCGGGTTACTTGATGAGTTTGACTAGCACGAGCGCACGTTGAATCGACCGACATGAAGTGCATAAGCACTTTGTGTGGCCTAACCACTGCCGACGACCCTAGTACGACTCGGGTTCGCAATACACATCCTTCATGGCGAATAGAATCCAACCACGAATTCCAAACTGTTACCGACTGCCTGGACTAGAGTATAGCTCCAAGCACATGTAATGTGAATCAATAATCATATGAGATAAATGAAATTGAAATGACAAATAATTCAAGCATGTTAGCAACAAGTTAAAGGTACAACATACGCAGTTAAACATGCATAAGCATTTCATACATAAGGAATCAATTCAACAACGTACATGGAGAAAATCATACCCATCATCAATGTAGTTGAGAATCCTATCTCAACACTACTTACTAAGTACTTACTCACGTAAGCATTTATACAAACACTTAGACTACACAGCTCCAACGTACTTGACGTATGTTGATTTTTGCATATAATATGACAGATCCTTATATCAAGGAGATGTCTAATACACAACAATCATGTTCTTACATTCAAACCATATGGCAGGCATAAATCATATTGATTTAGGCATTTCAACAAACACTCAGTCTACACACTTTAGTCTACATAGCATATGTCGGCCAATATGTGCATTAGGGCGAATCTCTTCGCCAAACAGAACATACACGCATAACGAGTATAGGTACATGGAAAATACTCATGGCAATCATATCAGCAAAATACATACGTATACAGTATTTCCTTCAAATACCTAAAATATCCTAAATCTCATATTCTTTGTATGTATTTGAAATGAAAAACGGACAGTATGTTCTACATGTTAAACAGCATCCTTATCAGTAATCTGCCATTAAACGGCACTGAAAGCCTTGAAAACAGGTAATCTAAGCGTCTAAGATCCGCACCTTACGCCGTAGGTGCGTAATGAATTGAATAGGTACTCTACGCTTCCATCAACGTCAATATGATGACCTATAACACAAGGTGAGTCCGTTACTTAGCTACTTGTACCCATAGAAGCTTTAAAACAGGTTAGGGTTAGGGTTTTCTTACCTAGAATGGAGTTGGAATCGCCAGAATAACGATGCAGGTGGATGGAGTTGGCACGTGGAGCAACAGGGAAGAATCCTAGGAGAAAGCTTCAACTTCTCCCTCACTTTCTCTCTCTTTTCTGTCCTCTCTCCTAGGGTTTTCCCCAAATTCGTATGGGTTAGAAGGCTAAGGGTTTAAGCTCTTTATATAGGCCCAGAATTGCCGAAAATAGGCTTGGGGCCAAGGTATACTTATTTTATAACCAAAGCTTGCTTGTTCTGATCCAACGAAGCATTTCTAGAGGTCCCCTGACTGAATGCGGTCAGACTTAAGCTCATGGATGCTGGATCCTGATCACATTAAGTTTTCATCCCGATTGTGTTCCCAGATTGCACGTGGCAGACCAGTTTCAGTTCAGCGGTCACTGAGACTCGATCGAGGATTCCAAATACACTGACCTGAGTGGAAAATGTTCCCTGATCCAAGGGTGTATTTGGGTCAGATTTCGACGGTCAGAACGCTTAAAAAATGTCACGCAAGAGACATGTGCCAGATTTATTTAAATTGTATTTAATTTCTAAATAAATTCACTTTTCTCACACTCTTCACTTCGGACGCAAGAAAATGGTCTCAGGACATCGTATGGACTTAATTTTCGAAATGATTGTCAAGTCCAACTAAGCGGTCATAATGGTCTGAGATTGTAGATATTGGACTTTCGACGCGCGGTCTAGATCCAATACAAAGTTTCAAAGGGTTCCTCTGAACAAACAGGTTTAGAGTTTGATCCTAAGTTTTAGGGTAACGTAAAGTGATTGGTGCTAATTTTGCAGGAAATCTAGTGTAGTGCTAGCTAATTCACGTTAAGTTTCTAAAGAATTTGGTTCTAAAAGATTCCTTTGGCTTTGGAATTGGGTTCTGAGAGGTTACCAAGGCGTTATGGTTGACCCATTGCCTAAGGACGTCTAACCCCAGGTTGACAAAAATTCGGGGTGTTACAGATTGTGAGCCTCATTGGATGATCGGGAAGGTGCACTGCACCCTATAAAAGGTCAGTGTCGTCCAGGAGAAAAGAAAAAGATAAGAAGAAAGAAAGGGAAACGAAAGAGAAAGAGAAAGAAAGAAAAGGAAAGGAAAAGAGAAAGAGAGAAAGAAAAGAAAAGGAAAAGAGAAGAAGAAAGAAAGAAAGAGAAGGAAAGAAAAGAGAAAGAAAGGGAGAAAGAGAGTTCGGGAAAGAGAACGTCCGACACTTTACTGGACATAACCGGAAAGAAAAGAAAAGAAAGAAAGGAAAGGAAGAAAGGAAGCGAGAAAGAGAAGAAAAGAGGAAGAAAGGAGATAGAGTTGAACTAAGTCAACTCAGGGTGACTCAGTGAGTCAACTCGCTAACTTCGGTCTACTCAACGGAAGGTCAGTTGGTTACATATGCAATCCACCAACATTGAATTGTCGGGCAGAGATCGTGGGACTAAGAAAAGGTAAGATATCTACCTCCACTAGTTTGAATTTGAAATTATATTAGCCTAGATCTAACCTCATCATATACTAAACCCTAGTTTAACTTTAATCATTCAAACCATATGGCTTAGGATGAACGTTGTATCTGGACATATAATTTTGGTAGTAAACGATCAAGCAACCACAGGTGAGGGTTTTATCCTTTAAGCTTACACTAATTTAAGTTATTATATTTCTCCTGCCTTTTTATGCCTTAAAGATGTGAATTATCTTACCTTTTCATACTTTTAATGATGAGAATTATCTTGCCTTTTCATACTTCTAATGATGTGAATCATCCTGCCTCTCTTGTTTATATGTTTTTTTTTTTTGAAATTATCCTATCAATTGATTGATTTATTATCATTACCATTATTGGCCTTGCTGGGAATTACGATATCATGTCAATTATAAGAGATTTCTCTGAATTTATGTGAGGTAATGGATGCAAGCCTTGCACCTGCCTCATCAATTTATTGAGTTGGCCATTGCCACTCGTCTCTTTACTTGAGTTGGTCATTGCCACTATTCATATTATAGAGTTGACCATTGTCACTATTTTCTTATTATGTTAGCTATTGCCACTTTTATTGAGTTAACCATTGTCACTCTTCTCTTTATTATATTGGCTTCGTGCCGTATGTCTCTACGGCTTGGGCTTGTGTCTTGTCATTCTAGAACCTCCATAATTCAGTTGACATTCTTTATTCGGATTCAATTATATTTGTTATTATTTAGTTTATATTCTCTGTAAGTGCAAGTGATGTGTAAGATGTATCATAACTAGTGATTCAAATATTCTATCATAGACGTAATGCGCTCTGGGTAAAGACCCTCTTGGGGTACGTAAGTCCTTGAGCCTTAGGGTAGTGGTGCACAAATCGATGCGTGTAAGTTGCAACAGTGTCACATCACCCCGGGATTGGATATCGTAAATAGTCGCTCCATGAACAAGTCGTGTCATGTAATTCACCCAGCCCATGTGTTGTGAGCTCTGAGGTGTTCTAGTAAATCCATGGTAGCGTTGGCCATGCCAGCGAATATCCGTATAGTGAGAGATGCGGGTCGAGTCAGTTACCTATAAATCGTATTCCACAATGTGATGATCACTACGTATGATGAGCCCCACATACTTTGCTAGGCATGCATCTCACGTAAGTTGGTAGCGCATGCTAAAACCTCGTGTTAGTGGAGCATGACACATATCAGACCCCTACTTTACCTGTTATGTATCTCTTGAATTATTGTTAATCTTAAAGGATATCCTTCACTATGAGTAGGGCATTGACCCTCTTCCAACTGTACAGAGAATGCAGGTGACATACAGATTGAAGACTTAGAAGACTAATTTCCTATAGAAGATTACCTTGAAAGACTAAGAAGACAGTTTTACTATTTAGTTGTATACTTCCGCTGTAAACTCTGATGTTGTAATAAACCTCCCATTATGAGGCCTTTGATTATTCTGTTTACATTGATGAAATGTAATTAATACAGTTAATTTTATTCTTGTAAATGTTACCTTCATGGATGTATCTGGATGTATACAAATGAAAAAAATGGTACGATTTTCTAAAGTATCCAATTTATACATCATTAGCGCCTGATTTCCTCGGGCATGAGTACAAACTCTGACCGTGAAAATTCGAGCTATTACACTTATGCCTATGGTTTTTAAGGAATGAGAACGTCTTTCTCTAGTTGTTTATGTTCTTCTTTCGCTTGTTTGTACTGTAGTGTAATTATGTTTTCTACAATAACTGTTTAGTGTAGACTGATAGATAATTCCCATACAATGGTCTTAACTACAATCACATAACATTAAATATTAGGGTGACGGTTGATCACTATAGTATGTCGGGTACAATGATTGGTTGCGATGGTGTGATGCTTAGTCATGGCATACTATATCACAAGAACGACATAATTGTTGAGTCTTTTAATGTTAGAGATGTGACCTTGATCGTACCTTAGCAAGACCTAATGAAACGCCCCACCCAAGGACACAATATTGTCCGCTTTGCCCACGGGGCTCACGGCTCTGTTCTCAAGGTTACCCCCAAAATGTGTTGTATCCTTTAAGGTGTGAACCCCACATATAACCACCACAACTTTCTACGACTTTTCTGATGTGGGATAAGTTGAACTCCCACTGTGTATATAGTAGCCTACCAGCAAAGTAGCTCGCTAGCCACACAGTGGCCTACCAACCATCATAGGGGTCCGCCCACATGCGTGCCTGCTCACGTGTGCCCGCCCACATGTGCAACAATGATGGGGCATCACAATATCCCCCATCAAGGGCAGAGACGCTCTCAGCTCTGATACCATGTGAAACGCCCCACCCAAGGGCACAATATTGTCCGCTTTACCCATGGGGCTCACAACTTTGTTCTCAGGATTTCCCCCAAAACGCGTTGTATCCTTTAAGGTGCGAACCCCACATATAACCACCACAACTTCCTACGACTCTTCCGATGTAGAACAAGTTCAACCCCTACTATGTATACAGTAGTCTGCCAGCATAGTAGCTCGGGAGCCACACAGTAGCCTGCCAACCACCATTAAGGGTTTGCCCACATGCGTGCCCGCCCACGTGTGCCCGCCTACATGTGCAACAATGATGGGGCGTCACACCTAAGATATAAGAGCATGTCCAAAATAAACTCAAAATTTATAAATAAAAACATAAAAATCTTTTCATTTCTCAAGAATTACCGCATACATGAAAGTGTAAAAGCATCTGTTTGGGCTTGTGGCCTAGCCCTTGAGTATTGGAGTCGTATGCCCTCTTGCATCCGATGGCCATGTGCTTAGCGATTGTCAGAAGGGACCTTGGGGATGTTGAAATTTGCAAGTGATATGTAGTTTATCTCATGTGGGAGACTAAGATATCCTCTTTGGAGAGCACTAGGGATTAACTAGGGGTGGTTATAGGTGCCTCTTCTCTGCAACTCACAAGGGAGTGTTGAGAGAGATTGTGATTGGCTAAAGTGAGGCTAAGATGATGTCGCTAATATACGATGAGGAATTCAATGAGGACCAGACCACTAGAGAGTACAATAATGACATGATGATGGTTATATTCTTGAACAAACAATAATGACACGACGATGGTTATATTCTCCAACAATTTTGGCTCGTGTAAGGCTCTGGAACATAACATCTCTATTAGGGAGCAATAAAAGGTTCTCTAGAGGTCAAGTAATGACTAGGGTGTTGCTAAAGTAGGCATGCGTATAACTTTGGAGTGTGATGCTATTACATATTTTAGGCTTATAAATCACTAAAGCATATATAATTTAGGCTTGTAAGTTGTTAGAGGATACACTATTTATTTTTATACATGGTTGAGTACATCATAATTTAGGCTTATAAATTATTGAGTGCATGCAGTTTATTCTCATATGTTGCGGGAGTACATCACATTTTAGGCTCATAAGTTGTTAGAGCACATGATGCTCATGGATAACATCTTTTGAGGAACCATCTGTTGATGGGGAAGTAAACACCAACATCATCTTAGTCAATGACTTTGTAGCATCTGCTGTAATATACCTCTCGAACCACGTATGGTCAAACCCATTTGGTATCGAATTTTTCACCCATTTTGTGAGTAACAACAATCGGTCACTTGATTGTGAGTACCATGTCACCTTCTAAAAGAGGCGGTATCGTATCTCCTTGTTGAAAGTTATGGATACATGAGCTTGGTTTAGGTTAAGGCACCACTTAATGATCCTAGATGTCTATTGAATCGAGGAAGCGTTGGGCTTTGCTAGAAGGTGAATCATGAAAGGCTTTGCCCCTAAACCCCTTGCGTTGGTCTATCTTCATATATTGGATGTTCTATCCGAGCTAATTACCCCTAATGGAACCTTGATGCCAGTACCACAGTTCAAACCAATGGATTTTTATTTTTTTGTAGTCACACCCCATCTTCTCCATCGTGTACTTACTGATAGGGGTGTAACACTTGAGTTCAAAGGGATAAAGCACTACTTAAAAAGTACAGTCATTACTCGTTAAGATGCGGAGCCACATTTGGGGGCCGATCGACCAGTCGAGTGCCTGCTCTCTTGGGGGCCGATTTTCTAGTTCACTGCATTGTTAGTGTGCTGTGTAACAACTAGTATCAGAGCTATTAGTTCAGTTCTATTGGGAGCAATGACGAAAGAAGGGAAGACTAGAATTGAAAAGTTTGATGATTTAAAATTTTCCTTCTGAAAGATACAGATGGAGGATTATCTGTATCAGGACTTCTATATTCCTCTAGGAGGAAAAGAGAAGAAACCAGAAAATATGATAGATGATGAATAGTTTTTATTGGACTCTCTTTGTCTATGAGTGTCACCTTCAATATATCTAAGATGAAAATCATAAAAAAATTAATGGAAGCCCTAGCCACCATGTATGAAAAACCCTCAACGTCCAATAAGGTTTATCTTATGAAATAGATATTCAACATGAAGATGTCAGATGGTGGGAGCGTGGCTAAACATCTAAATGAGTTCAATATATTCACGAGCCAGTTAGAATCCGTTGACATTATTTTTTAGGATGAGGTCAGGGTTTTATTGATCTTGTCCAGTTTGCCAGATAGTTGGGATAGTTTGGTAATTGCTGTGAGCAAATCTTCAGGGTCGACAAAGCTGAAATTTGATGATGTGGCCGGTATAATTCTCAACGAAGAATCTAGAAGAAAGGCATCAAGAGTTTCATGGGATTTAGGGAATGCTCTAAATGTTGAAGGAAGAGGAAGATCGCAGAACAAAGGACACAATAAACATGGATGTTCTAAGTAGAGAAAGAAGTCTAAGGACCGAAAGACAAAGACGGGTGTTGGAATTATGGTAAGAAGGGACACATGAAACGTGATTGTAGGGTGCTAAAAAAATAAGAAGGAAGCTCTTAAGGTAGAAAGGATTCAGTGAATCTATCTAAGGAGAGTGACACAGAGGCGTTGATTTTTTCGCTTGATGCAAGGAATGAATCTTCGGTTATAGACTCAAGTGCTTCGTTTCATGCCACATCATATAAGGAAGTTTTACATGATTATATGTCAGGTGACTTCAGAAGAGTCTACCTGGGTGATGATGAGCCGTGTAGTATTATTGGAAAGGGAGACGTTCATATAAATCAGAAAGATGGAACGACTTTGAAATTGAAGGATGTCAGACATGTACCGAGTTTGAAAGAAAACTTGGTCTCAATAGGACAGTTGGCCGATACCGGTTATGTGACGACCTTTACCAGTGATTATTGGAAGATCACAAAAGGTGATTGGTGATATCTCGAGGTAAGAAGGAAGGTTCTTTATACGTGACTTCAGGATCGTATAGTTCACTTGCACTCACATCAACTGGAGTGAATGGGCAGTTATAGCATCAGAGGTTGGGACATATGAATGAGAAAGAGATGAAAGTGATATTATCAAAAGGAAAGCTACCAGGGCTGAAGCCTATTGACTTGAAATTCTACGAGGACTGTGTGTATGGTAAGAAGAAGAGGGTAAGTTTTAAGAAGATAGGACACGCTCCAAAGATGCATCTGTTGGAGCTTATACACACTGATGTGTGGGGTTCAACACAGGTATTATCTCTTAGAGGCTCACGTTATTTTATTTTTTTTATTGATGATGCTAGTAGAAAACTGTGGGTTTATTTCTTAAAACATAAATCTGATGTATTTGATGTATTTAAGAAGTGGAAAGTAATGGTAGAAAATGAGACAGGTAAAACAGTAAAATGTCTCAAATTTGATAATGGGGGAGAATACTGTGATAAGAGATTTGAGGAGTATTGTGCAACAAATGAAATTAAATATTAAAAAATGATTTTAGGGATACCGCAATAGAATGCTGTGGCTGAGCGCATTAACAGGACCATTCTTGAGCGCGCCAAGAGCATGAGGCTACATGCAGGGTTGCTCATGACGTTTTGGGCAAAGGCTGTGAATACTTCCACATATCTCATCAATAGAAGTCCCTCAACACCATTGGATGGCGGGCTACCAGAAGAACAGGAAACATGATTTTGGCTATAGGTTTTGAGATACAAAAAATAGAAAAATCATCAGAAGCAAATATATAGTCTTCAATGAAAAAGTGATGCATAAGGACAGTGTGCAGGAAAATAAGGCTGAGGAGAAAGAATTCGTAGAGTTGGAAGAATTACCGGACACGGGTGTTACAACGCCACAAGATGATCATGTACAGGAACATTATGAGACAGAGCCACAGACACCGGTTATGAGGAGGTATATTCGGGAGAGGAGACCCACAGTTTGATACTCATCCTCCTTACATTATCTATTGTTGACAGATAATGGTGAACCAGTGTGTTTTGAAGAGACATTACAGTTAGATACATGGGTTAAGTAGGAGCAGGTCATGGATGATAAGATGGACTCTCTTGAGTCTAATGGTACATGGGAGCTAGTCACTCTACCCAAGGATAAGAGAGCTCTTCATAACAAGTGGGTTTATAGACTGAAGGAGGAGAACAATGGTTCAAAATGGTACAAGGCTAGATTGGTTGTGAAAGGGTTTTAACAAAAGCCAGGTATTGATTTTACTGAAATATTTTCACCAGTAGTGAAAATGTCTACGATTCGCATGGTCTTGAGTATAGTGGCTACAGAGGACTTACATCTAGAGTAGCTAAATGTTAAGACAACCTTTCTTCATGGGGACCTTGAAGAAGAGATATATATATGCATCAGTTGACAGGATACATGACACCAGGAAAGGAGAATAAGGTGCATAGACTGAAGAAAAGTCTATATGGCCTGAAGCAAGCCCCGAGGCAGTGGTACAAGAAGTTTGATAGTTTCATGTCAGGAAATAGTTACAGGGGATGTCATGCTGACTACTGTTGCTATTTGAAGAAGTTTGATATGTCATACATCATCCTTCTTCTATACGTTAATAATATGCTTATAGCCGATTCAAGCATGAAGGACATCTCAGATCTCAAAAGACAACTGTCTAGAGAATTTACCATGAAGGATTTAGGAGCTGCAAAATAAATCCTAGGCATGAGCATAAAGCGTGACAGGGAAAACAAGAAACTAGTTTTGTCACAGGCAGAATACATAGCCAAGGTACTTGATTGATTCAATATGGAAGGTGATAAGCCGTTTAACACTCCATTAGCCAACCACTTCAAGCTATCTAAGGAGCAAGGTGCAAAGACGTAGGAGGAACATAACTACATGGCTAAAGTTCCATACGCGTCAGCTATTGGGAGTCTCATGTATACTATGGTGAGCACGAGGCCAGACATTGATCAAGCAGTAGAAGTTATTAGCAAGTTCATGAACAACCCCGAGAAAGAACATTGGGAGCTGTGAAGTGAATTCTTAGATACCTGGTAGGTACTAAGGATGCAGGGTTGTGCTATGGTGGATTGAAAATCAAGCTACAAGGCTATGTGGATTCAGATTTAGTAGGAGATATCGACAGCACAAGAAGGACTACAGGTTATGTCTTTACTCTGGGAACTGTGGCAGTCAGTTGGGTCTCTCAGTTACAGAAGATAGTATCTATCAGTACGACTAAGCAGAATATGTTGTGGTTATAGAAGTGTGCAAGTAGATGGTGTAGATGCAAGGTTTCATGAAAGAGTTTGGTAAGAAATAAACAGATTGCAAGCTGTACAGTGACAGTCAAAGTATAATATACTTGGATAAGAATTCAGCCTTTCATTCAAGGACCAAGCATATTGACATCAGATATCACTCTATACGTTTGTTACTAGAAGATGGATCGATTGCTCTAGAGAATATTCATACAAGTGAGAATCCTGCATATATGCTGACCAAGGTGGTCACACAGGAGAAGCTAAAGCTTTGTCAACTTTGATTGGTCTTCAGGCTTGAAGACAGGGAGGTGGTGTACTTCGGATGAAGAAGATAAAGGTTTATGGAAATGTGTCTCCAAGTGAGAGATTGTTAAGATGTGGAGCCACATCTGGGGGCCGCTTGACTCAAAGTCCAGCGAGCAGTAGTTTTTGAGTTTCGAGATGCTCAACCAACCGAGGCCCCTGCTTAACCAGTCGAGGGTCCACTCAACCAGTCGAGGTTACGCAAATTCTTTTCTGGATTTTTCACGGACTGTAAATTTTTGAGTCGGTTTTCTTAAGGGTGTGAAAGGGAAGTTGCCTAAACTATAAATAGGGGTCCCTAGGGCTTTTATAGGTATTATGAGAGTTATTCCAAGGTATGGAAAAAGGGTTTTCTCTGTATTTCTAAGGGAGAGGTTTGTATATTGCCTTGTAATCTTTGTTTTTCTTCATAGTGGAAGTTTGCATCTGTGATTTTTTACCCTTGTTGGAGTTTTTCTACGTATATCTTATCTTATGGTTTGTTTGGAATGCTTTGATTCTTTTTTCTAGTTTATATTTCTTTCTGTTTATCGTTTGTGGGTGAGACTGGATATTGGATCTCGGTTCATTACGTGGTTGGCTTGCTGCGCAACATTACTCACAAGAGGCAGTGAGTGATTCTCATAAAAATGATGGGGCTTTAAGTGTACATTCTTAAAGGCACACTAAAAGTCTGAGGTATCACTTGGAATGGTTAGATATTTCAAGCTTCTGAGATGGGATCATGAAGTTCATTTATAGAATTTTTAATGTCTTTAGTGATACTGGGGCTAGTGGAGGTTGTCATGGTTGTTAGTTTTTAACATTGGGGTTAGATCAGAATGACAGACAGTTTCATTATCCCATTCCCAAGCTTTACACATGATCTAAATGGTCGAAAAATCAAATAGCAAGTTTCCCAAAATGAGAAATGTAACATAATAATTATTTTGAAAACAATCACATATTTCATATTTTTTAGATCTTTGTCAATGATTAATTCATGTTTTAAAAGTATTAACAATCGTCTACAAGATGTATACCTAAACGTGGATGGATTTGCTAGATCTTTGTAATTGGTGATCTCTCAATGTAAAGAGTATCTCACATATCTATCACAAGTTTAAGAGATGTGAAGAAGTTGATTCCTTTTGGTAGGGGTCAAGGATCAATTAGAGCCATAAAAAAAAAAGAGGACCACACACCTAGGGCTCGTACACATGGAGAAGGATTATGCAGGATGCCTATACTCTTTTTCTATCTTATTATTATTATTACTATTATTGTTTCTCTCTTTTCCACTCTCTTCTTCTCTCTCAAAATGTGGACATCCAAGGGGGTTTAGATGTCCCTAGGTTTCTCTCTTTTTCTCTCTCTTGGATAGGATCTTAAGTAGGAGGTTAGGGTTTCAAGGGAGTACCATATTACAGTGTCTCACCACCTTAAAGGACTTATGTGTACCATACTATAAATGAAGTCTCTACTTATCTTCCTAATCCATGCACCCCAACTGTCCATTTCCTTCATCCCAGACATCCAATCTCAAGTGCTTCCCATGCTACCCTAAGGCCTAGATTATTAGATCCCAACTATTGAATATCCATAAGGTTTAAATTAAAGTAAATCAATGGTGGAAACTCAAAGTTATGGTTGAAAAAGTCGATTAATCAATTGAAAACCATAGAGAACCTATTAAATACCTTACGGATGTTTCAAATTATAAGATCAATCCATTAAACAATGTTCCAAACAAACTAAGTGAATCCCATGTTGGATCATGTGGTCCTCAATGAACTTGATGAAGATACCCATCATCACCCACTTTTAGTGGCTATGTAATAGCCACACAAAGTAAGCCAAAGCACCTACGCTTAACCCATCTCAACTTACATATCCTCATGTCTAAGGATATGATAAAACCAGTGCAAACCATAAGCATAAGGTATTTAATAGGTTCCATGCCAAGGTACCATGAATGGCACACATACACTTGTGTGGGGTGAGGTGAAGGCAAACTGACAAGAAGTCAGGATTGATTGTGAAGACTATTTATCTTGACACCAAGTCAATCTCCTCACACAAGCCGATAATTTATTATCAATTAAAGGTAAGTCTTATCACCTTTATGATCATGGACAAGGCTTTAAGATCCATGGACCACATCTATCCCTTGGCATATGGCCGATGTGTCTAATCTTTGAAGCACTTAAGGACTCAAAGGTGAAACCTCACAAATGCATATCAATAGTATACATGTCCACACACAATAACCATACCACTCGAATAATCAATTCATAAACTAAGTTAAAGGAAACAAGGTCCAAAAGAGCAAACGAACTTTGGTTTTTAAGAATACAACCCCAATATTCGTTATCATGAATGTTGCAATATGAAGTGGAACTTCTTCTTTGGCTACTCAAACTTTCAGTTAAGACTCATCTTCGTAGAAGAATTCAAAAGATTGTAAACCTTGGTCTGTCAATCTTCTTCTTGTTGATGATGACTTTGGCTTTAATCTTCACCATGTCAAAAGAATCATGTATCCTGGTGCCCTCTTCTTCGATAGAAATATAATCATCATAGTACGATCTTCAATGAAATAAGATTCCTTGATGGTGTACGGCTTCATGTCGGCTATGACCATTTTCTAGATACCACTGCCACAATAACCTCATGAGGGACAATGTCGCAATGATGCATCCATGGGCGATAGAGTAATATGTTATATGTAGTTTCTCTATCAATGATTTGACAGGTGACCTTTATAACTAGTTCGCCAATATTAAGAACAAGGCAATTTCCCTTATAAATTATGCATCCTAATTGAAACCTTGTATCATAATACTATTGGTTTACAGGTTGTGGATCCCATGACATAACTTCTTTAGCATTTTAAGCACCATGAGGTTAAGTGAGGAGCCACTGTCCATCATGATCAGATTGATACTTTCATCTTGAATGTGGCCAATGACCATAAGAGGTTTGTTGTATTCCTTATTTTTTCAAATAATAGATCTTCATCGGTGAAGGTAATGATAACAATGCATTTTGATAGCCTTGGACATTTTTATAGTTTCATTCTCATTAGGGGACTTGACATGGTCATGGTCCTCATTTTTGAGCTTAATTAGGCACACATCTCAAGTATTGTCATCTAAGAGAGCATGAACCAAAACCTGATAGTAAGATTAAGAAAGGTGTAGGTTGTCATAAATACTCAACTTGGTAGAGATAATCTTAAGATGTGTCAGGATGTCATATGTAATCAAAGGAGCTTCGTGGAGATGATATTTATCTTGAGTAGAAGTCTTATCCCTCATCCTACTGGACTGGTCGAAGGTCTGGGGTTCATTGTATTTAGGATAGAGAGGGGTTTGGTTGGCGCTTGCTCCTGCTTGGTCAGGAAACTTCTTTTAAGACTAGAGAGCTATTTAATCAGATTTGGTTTACACATTGGTGTCTGAATCCTCATCAAAGACTTCATCAACCATAGAGGTCATAACACAAGAAACTTAGAGAATTTTGTAGAGTTTTTCGAGGAAACAACTAAACATATCTAGGAAGGTGGCCTCCATCTAGAGTATTTCCTTCTTGAAGATCATAACAGATAGATACTCCTTGACCATTTCTACCTTAATTACTAGGAGACGTTAATAGTGGTAGCGGACATTCCACCACTACCGAACAAAATCGATGATGTCTTCACCATCGTATTAAGTGATCACTCACATATGATCTTTAGTCATCAAGACATCATAGTGGTGAAAATGCACAATGAATACCTGTTATAGGTCCACCCATGACTGAAGGGAATATGTTGGCAAAAAGAGGTATCAGGTCGTGCAATAGCTATGTATAGTGAGGGAGATGGGAATCCAGTGAAGCAGGCATCCTTCTATCATATTTCCCAAAGTGTGGGTTTCCTTCGTATAGTTGAAAACATGGTCGATTGATGATTAGTCACCCTCATAGAACAACTTTAAGAGTGACTAGGAGGGATCCTTATAGGCCTTAACCTATGGAAGGTTTTAAGACTATGGTGTAGCAATTAGTAGTCAGCTTACACAATCGGCATAAGTTGTCATGTAATAGTAGACATGTGTATCAGATAGGCCAAAAGAGGAGTTCTTAACAATTATCCTCTTAAGGAGTTCAAAGAAGGAATGTTAGTTGCTTTTGTCTGAATGTAAATCAGTACTTTATTTGCATACTTCTACCAGCTCATGCTTAACATGTTTTGCTTGCCTTAGCAGTGTGACAGCAACTACCCTCCATTTCAAGATGTAATCGTATTGTGTCTTATTAGGGAACCTATTCAAATGGACAAGCTCTTAAATGAAGGATTTGTGCTCTAGTCGAATGAAGTGCATTTGGAAAAAAGTCTCTCATGTCTTCCCAAGTGTGGACTCTTCTAATGGTGATAAAGTCACAAAATCTCAGGAGGGACCTGTGAGAGGTATAAGTTCTTGAAGAGGGAATGCGAGTCATGTTAGTTACTAGAACACTTATTTATACAATGGAGCAAAGGCTACAAGCATGAGACAACACTTATGAACTGCATAGAAACCTATTTAGGCCCATTGCACATCTTGCGTCTCTTTGAAGATCATTGGACCTTTAGGCAAGATAAAGTGAATGATTTGTCATCGAAGGTCACTGAAATAGTCACTAATGGATGATGGTTAGCAACTAATCACAAGAACCATCGTCATCTTCCTCTTCGTTGTTGTTTATAAAAAAAAAACTCATGAGGTAGAACTCTCACAGAGTCACATGATAACATGAACTTTGGTCCAAGAGATCATTAGGGTTGCCTGCTTCTTTCTATTAACCCTTCGATAGGCGGCACGTTAATGTCACCTAGATGCGGCAGTAACACATTGAGCCTTTATAGCACTATCCTACTCTTGCTAAGTGTAGTGGGTAAGAAGGCATTGCGGGTTACAAACACGTTTATTTTTTTCCATTTCAAGTTTCCAAGACCTAGGATCACTATCATAAGAGATTTCTCATTTTTCGGCAAAAGAGCTTCTAGAGGTAGAATATGGGGCATGGTCGAAGAGCGGAAGATTATGAGGTAAGGTTGCTGATTAATAAAGATTTGTTTCTTACCACTGTCATATTTCTCAAGTGTGATGTCTTTATCATCAATCATTTGCTTAATAAAGTTTTTAAAAGCGTGTCAATCGATCAATATTATCGCTGATGACATGGTAGTACTAACAAAACTTTTTATCTTTCATTTTGTTGGCCTCCTCAGGTTGTGTGATGGTCCCTTTAGATATTAGCGACTAAAATATGGGGATAAGATCATCCATGAGGAAAGTACATTCTTTTTATGGTGACTCTCATTTATGACAATTCTTATCACCCTTGTTGTCTTTACATCATCCCTTGGTGTTAACCTTGACAGATTTTTACCCTTATAAAAAACTTTGGAAGAGGAAGGCTTGATTCAATCTTAGTTGGGCCATTATCTCTTAGATGAAGGTTCATCATGAGCTAATTACTACTCCCCTTCACAAGCCTAGTGGCTAACTACTTGATGTGTAGATGGGAGATAAAGAGAAGGCATATGTCAATTTTTTGTTCATTTTGAACAGACAAAGCTTAACTTGTTTAGATTCAGCAGACAATTATCAACAGAATAGGCTGAGAGTTCTCAACTTGTCAATGAAATGTTGTCCCAATTTTTTATTCTACTATTTAATGGTGACTAGATTTGAGAATAGTACCAATTCGTTATTCCACTATCTCATAATTGAAAATGAGCCAAGTTTTTATGAGAATATTGTGCATAACGTACTTCCAGGTAGGACGGTACATGATGAGAATGAGGTGCATAATGTCCCACTAGTCAGAACTTTATGTGACTACCTACAAACTACGTGAACAACCACACCCTTTTGTATGGGTTTTCTTGTGAATGTAGGTAATATCAAATTTAAACTGAGCGTGATCCAACTACTCCTAAAATTTCATGGACTTGACTCTAAAAGTCCCTATTTGCACTGGAAAGAGTTTGATGAGATCCTTATAATGTTACATTATAACAATATATCCCAGCACATTAGTAGATTAAATTTGTTCACATTCTCTTTAAAGGAGAGTGCCAAGTCATGGCTGCACTCCTTAAGGCCAAGATCCATAAGTAAGGCCAAGATCCATAAGGACATGGGCTAAGATGACCTAGGAACTTTTGAAAAGTTTTTCCTAGTTTACAAAACCAATACTTTAAGGAGCAATATCATGAACTTCTCCTAAAAGGAGGACGAAACATTTTGTTAGTGTTGAGAGGGATTCAAGGAGCATTTACTTACCTTCTCATATCATGACTACAAAATATGGTGGATCATTAGCTTTTTCTATGATAGACTGAGTTCTAATATCCACTAGTTTGTAGAGATAATGTGTAACAGTGAGTTCATGAGCATGGATCTTGTAGGGGATTGAGATTATTTTGATATGCTAACCGAGAATGCCCAATCATGGGATACCTCCAACAAATAAGGTAATCCTAAGTTGTTGCCCAAAGAGAAAGGGTTATATGTCCTTAAGGGGGAAGTTGATGTAAATGCAAGGATTGTGAGTCTCACAAGGAAAGTTGAGGCCATGGAGCTAAGGATAAGTGATATAGTTCACCCAAGTAGGCTATGGAAAGAGCTTGTGGAATATGTAAGAGTAATGCACATCTAATAAAAGATTATCTGTGTTGCAAGCTCAAGAAAATGTTATAAACACTTACCAATGCCCCAAATTTGAACACTTACTCTCCTGATAGGTGGAATCATCCCAATTTTTGTTAGAAGAAGGAACCTACTGTAAATGCAAACAGTAATCCCTAAGGACCCTCTACTAGTAAACCATATGTACCTCCACCGAAAAACACCCTTAAGGATACATTGAATGCATTCATGCATGTACAAAATTAGATAAATTAGTCCACAATGTAAGCCATTCATGAGCTCAAAACATCATTTGAAAGAATTGAATCATACCTCACTGTGAGAGAGAAATGGACTTTCCTGCCCAACCACAACCGAATCTAAAAGGACAGTACGATGTAAGTGATTCCAATTCCTCAATTCACATGTGGAACATGCCAAGTTTATCATTACTCTTAGAAGTGAAAAAGTGATGGATAAAGATATTCTGAAGAAGGTTGAAAAACCTAAGGAATCGGAAAAATTCAAGAGTAATGATGGGCGTAGTGACATTTAGCATGAGAAAGATCCCAAGCTTGGTTATAAGCCAGTAGATCCGTTTTCCTATTGTCTTCATTAATCCAAACCATTATCCAACAATTAAGACATTCTAGAGGTTTTTAAACATGTGAAAATAAACATTTCTATGTTGGATGCCATAAAATAAATTCCCTCTTATGCCAAAATTCTAAAGGACTTGTGTATTGTGAAGCGAAAGCCATATGTATAAAAGAAGGCCTTTTTGATAGAATAAGTGAGTGCGATCGTTAAACAGAAAACTACCCCAAAATATAAATATCTGGGTAGCTTTATCATCTCTTACATTATTGGAAATTTCCAGATTAAAAAAGCATTGCTAGACTTGGAAGCAAGTGTCAACCTTTTACCCAATTCAGTATATGAGCAACTTGGACTTGGTAAATTGAAACTCACCAAGATAGCCAACTTGTTGATCGCTCTGTGAGAATACTGAGAGGGGTAGTTAAAGATAATTTGGTATAAATTAATAAATTCTACTTTCTAGTAGATTTCATTATTTTTGATACTCAACCAGTCGTGAATGTGAGTACTCAGATTCCTGTCATCCTCGATTAATCATTCATAGCCACTTCAAATGCCATAATTAATTGCCAGAATGTGGTCTTTAAATATTTCCTTGAAATCTAGGTTGATAAAAATTATTCTAAGCTTTTTGCGTTGGAATTATGTTATTTGGATGTTTTTTAGGATACATGAATATGTAGAGTTTTTTTTTTTTTTTTCCTAAAAAGAATTATAGTTTTGGATTTTAAAAATTTTTTCTCATGTTTTACTGAAGATTAGAAAAATATTGGTTGGGGGTGTGTTGAGAGATAAATATTATATTTTTATTTTCTATTATGCATTGTCTTCCCTTGCATATAAATGTTAAAAAATTTTATCGATGTGAAAAACTGGACGTGTCACTTCCTGTACTTCCCACTTGCACAACAATGAGAAATAAAGGAAACCCTGGCTAAAGCCAGGGAACCTCCGGTGCTTAAGTCAGTAATGGGACCAGGAAGAGGAGTTTTTTAGGGGTGTTTTTCTGCATACCTTTGATCTTAGAGAGCCCTCGTTTTATTGGAGTGAGAGGTCTCGACATGAGAGGATTCTTTCCCCTATTTTTAGGAGATTTGATTTCAATCTGTTTATAGATGCTTCCCAATTTTGAGATTTTCGGAATTGGGAATCCTCCAACAAGATTTTCGGGACAGTATGTAAGCTTAAACTGTCTCTCTTTCTTGGTTCGGCCTCAATAGACACTTTGTAGTCTTGGCTAGCTTACAAGGATGTAGCTTTTTGCCTACTGTCAGATGAAACTGAGTCGGCCTCTAACCATTGTCATTTCTCGATCCGATAGCCGACACTACAACCGACCTAATATAGATCATTTTATAGTCAGTCAGGTGGCTTCTAACTTTTGGGCCTTAATCGACCCTTTTAGACGTTGCTGCTCGTTAGCCGAGCCAACTTTATACGTCTGATATATTTTTCCTGTGGCTCTTGACTCTTTAAGTCTTGGTTGGGATTCATTTCCTAAAAACCCGAGATGAGTCTCTCCTTTAGGCTTTATCTTGTCTTGGTTTGACCTGCTCCTTCAGGCAGTGTTAGTAGAGTCGGTTCATTTCATAACTGACTCCTCGAACTTGTCATCTTTTTTCGTTGTGTTAGCTATGTCGACACTAACGAGTAATGAGTTACTAAGTTGGTGTGCATTGGAGACCGAGGTTATGATGGAGTATTTAATGCTTTTTGTGTCGTTCTTAACATGCGATGATTCATTATTCGAGGTCACACAAGCAGATAACCATCAAGACGTTTCGTCCGCTTATAAGCGTTGGACACATGGCGAGGACTTTATTGCGTTAGTCGGCATGTGCCACGCATCGGGTGGGGGAGTCGAAGCAGGCATCGATTCGACTCCTCCTTAAATGTCGTTGCCACGTGGCTTGGATATAAAAGGAGTAAGATTGATTTTTACAATTTTTTGCCCGTCCGCTCCTTTTGCATTTAATTTCCCCTCTTCACTGTTTTCATTTGCTCTGCCATTATCATCTTCATTTTCTCCTTTACTTCCTTGTCTGTGTATTTTTCGCCTCTCTAGTGAGTTCTCTCCTTCCCTTTTCCTTTAAACTTTTAATGGCAATGCATTCTTCAAGTCCTCGGTAGGGGATTTTCGGTGATGAGGGTGAAACGAGGCATCTTTAGAATGTCTCAGAATCGCCCTCTTTACTGTCAGAGATGGCGATTAGCGCCAATGAAGCTTTTCAGTTTACTGTTAGGATGTCTGGTGGGACTTCAGCGGAACGTCCTGCTCCAGTAGGTCCTTCTGGTTTGATGCATGCACCTGGCAAGCCTACTCCCCATTTTCCTAGGGATGACTTGGAAGAAGAGGAAGAATTTAAGGAACCCGTCGAATCGGTTCCTCTTGGGAGACCGGTGAGGACAGAACTTAGGGGAACCACTGAGTCAGTTCCTCTGCGAAGATCAACTCGGGTTGTTGAATCGACAGCTAAAGAAGGAGAGGCTACCGAGGGATTGGAGGTTGGAGACGAGTAAAACAGGCCAGTCCCCTCAGTTGTAACTGAGGCAGATTTGGACAGAATTCGAGTCGGGTACCATGTCCCCGACTTAGTGATTCTTCGCCTCCCTCTCCCAAGTGAATTGCCTGACTGTCCTCCTCCTGGAATGGTCATAATTTTTCAAGTCACCATTCAATGTGGCTTACGTCTGCCCCTTCAACCCGTTGCTCCGGATTTTCTTTCCCGACTCAGAATTGCTCCTGGGCAGATAGTTTCGAATGGGTGGAAGAACTTGTTTGGATGTGCAGTGTTGTGGGCTGAGGTAAAGAAGCCTCCACTGACCATTGATAAGTTCCTCTATATATACCAAGTACTGCTGAACACTCAGTAACCCGGCTGGTACTTTTTAAGCGCGTGACGGAACAAGGGTGGCTCTTTGATAACGGACCCTCCTACCTCCAACAAGCACTGAAGAGAGAGGTGGTTCTGGGCATGCGATCGTTGGGAGACTGTTGAACCTAGGCTTTTTGAACCTCGCGTTCCACGGGCATTCTCTGAAGTAGGTGACTCGACACGTCTTCTCCCTGTCTTTCCTTGTCATGATACTTCTGAGTCTGACTGAATGCGTTCTACAGAGATATCTAAGAAAAGATCGAAGCTCAGAGCCAACGCTCTAGCTCAGATCAAGGAACTATGGGTGATAAGTCCAGAAGATCGATCTTGAAATATTCTTCTTCAACCAGTGCGTCTTCTTCTCTTGGACTTAGACTCGACTGTGACAGGTATCTTCTAGTTACTCAAACGCACTTCTCCTGAATCTTTCTAACTCTTTACTCGACTGAGAAATGGCTAAAGCTTAGCTACTTCTAAAACTGGCATCCAAAATGAAGGCTCCTCCGAGGTCAGTGCTTCTGTCGAAGCCTCGGCCTCTAAAGAAGGCGAAGACTGTGCCCATGGTCATGGAGCCACCTGCCCTAGTCACCCTAGCTCTAGCCATCCTGATCATCGTCATACTCTCTGACCTCGAAGAGAGGACAGAGGATGTGAATATGCCTCTTGCCTAGTCCTAGGCAACTCCTGAGCCAGAACCCGTTGCAAAGCTGGTCAAGGGATGGAGAGAGGAGCAAAGAGGGGAGACTTCAAGGGGGGAGACGACTCAATAGGGGAAATCAGCCTTTCAGTGTGCCGTGTCTGACGTGGTCCCATAGGCCATTTTTAATCGGAGCGAGAAAGAGTTCGCTTCCCTCTTCGAAGCCTCCGGGAGTCAGATACTTTCCCATGCTGTAAAGATCTTGCTCGAGGTAGGGCTCGAACTTTC
Source organism: Magnolia kwangsiensis (assembly GCA_037074715.1). Taxonomy (NCBI): domain Eukaryota; kingdom Viridiplantae; phylum Streptophyta; class Magnoliopsida; order Magnoliales; family Magnoliaceae; genus Magnolia; species Magnolia kwangsiensis. The sequence goes on from CM073587.1 coordinate 46,016,489, forward strand.
TCAGCTTGTTACATCTTTTTATTTTGATCTGACTTCGTTGTCTTCCTCTGCATCTCGCTTCTTGCCTGCAGAGAGCCAACATAGATCTGTCCGAGGCCCAGAGAGATGTGGCGGATGTTTAAGCGGCTCGAAAACGGGCAGTGGAGGTGAAAGCTCAACTCGAAATTACCTCGGCCTGGGTTGGTCGGCTGACTGGCGAGTTGAGCCTCTCTCGGATGGTGGCTGAAGATGATAAAGCTGATTATACTCAAGTGGCTTTTTTACTGAAGGAGGCCCAGGATGAGAGTCGATAACACCACTTGGCTCGTGACACCTCTAAGGAGCAGTGGGCTCGGCTTAAGGCTGAGATAAGAGGTGCCCTTGAGGTGACCAAGAAAGAAGCCGAGAAGAAGGCTGTAAAAGCCTTTCTTAAATCTTCGAAGTTTAAGGATGATAGGGATTGCTTATATTAGAGTGGGTACAAAGCTTGTATTCACGTGATGAAGGAATCTTTTTCCAACTTTGAACTCTTGGGATTCGAGGAGGCTGCTTTGTTTTACCTTTAACTCTTTTAGTCTAACAATGTAATGCTAAAGTAAGATGTAACTCGATGTAACAAACATACTGATAAATGATTATACTTAGTTTTCTTTCATTCATTTAACTCAGTTTACATGCTTGTCTTTTTTGATTCTTTGTCAATGCTTCGCTAGGCCGACTTTAAGCGTAGTAGGTTTTTAGATGCTCGACATTCCACAGATGAGGCAACAATCGCCCAGTTAGGTCTTCTAATCAGTACATTCCCGGTCGGATGGTGCTTGAGACAATATAGGGTCCATCCCAATTGGGTCCCAATGTGCCCATGCAAACTTCCTTTGTGTTGAGAAATATTTTTTAGATGACCATGTCCCCGACTCGAAAGTGCCTGACCTTGACTCGAGCATTATAGAACCGAGCTACTTATTGTTGTCGAGTCATCATCTGTAACCGAGCTCTTTCCTTTTGTTCATCCACAAGATTGAGTCTGAGGATTAGGAGTTCTTCATTTTCTTCTTCATTAAATGAGCTGACTCGGACTGAAGGCAACTTGATCTCGACTAGAGTGACAGCTTTCGAGCTATAAGCTAAAGAGAAAGGAGTTTCTCCCGTAGTTGTTCGGGCTGTGGTTCGGTATGCGCATAATATCTTCAGGAGTTCCTCGACCCATGCTCCTTTGGCTCGGTCTATCTTGGTTCGAAGATGCTGCTTGATGATCTTGTTGATCGCTTCAACTTGTCCGTTCGTCTGAGGATGATGGGGCGATGAACCTATTCTAGGTAGTATATCTCTTCTATGAATTTTGCCTTGAGGATGTTACTGACTTCTTCTTCAATGACAGCGTACCTTTCACGGCCAAGTAGTCGTCACTTTTGTTCGATCGGCCTATAAGTCGGATCGATATTGAGTTGGTGAGTGATCACTGATGAATCGATTCCCGACATGTCTTCATGGCTCCACGCAAACACATCAACGTATCTTCGGAGCAGGGCTATCAAGTTGTGAACGCAGACACAAACCAATTTGCATTATTTTAGATCCATCTGTCTCGACCAGAGGTACCGAGATAAGGTCTTCCACTGGTTGCCCTTGTTCATAATTCTCGACCCGGGGATCCAGTGACTCGATCATCGATACTTCGCCTGGGGCTTTTACGGCTATCGCGTAGCAACGTCTCGCATCTTGCTAATCTCCTTTGACAACTCCTACTTCCGAATCGGTTAGAAATTTCATGGAGAGGTGGCATCTAGATACCACGGCTTAGAGGAGACTTACAGAGGGTCGGCCGAGTATCACATTATAAACGGAAGACTAGTCGACTATCAGAAAGTCGACCATTACTGTCACCTGATGTGAAGTGTTTTCGACTATGAGCGGTTGTGAAATGGTTCCTTCTGGGAGTGTCTGACCTCTCAAAAATTCAATTAATGAGGTATGAACCGGCCGCAATGCTGTGCGTTTCACTCCCATTTTATCAAATGCTTGAGTGAACAGTACATCAATAGACGATCCAGTGTCTACGAGTATGCGGAGCACCTTTCTGTTTACGATAGTTAGAGTGACAACCAGGGCATCATCATGGGGGTGATAGATACCTCGGGCATCTTCATCAGTAAATAAGATGCAGTACTTTTCTCTTTTCTTTTCTTTCGAAGGTCGAGCTATGACCAGGAGTTAGGACTCGGGTCGGTTGATGCTTCTAGTGTGATTTTTTTCGAGCATTGTTGAAGTTGCCTCCGCCTCGGGGACCACTAACAATTATCCAAATTTCCTCCGTGGGTTGATTGTCACCTGGGCATTCTTTAGTTGTCCCGATCCTTTCGATGTGCTCTGCGAGCCAGCTTTCTTGAATAAGCCTTTCAATTTCTTCCTTCAAGTGATAGCGATCACTTGTGTTGTGCTCGTGATCTCGATGGTAATGACAGTACTTATTTTTACTCCGTCGGTTGGGATTGCTTCAGAGCCTATCAATCCAATTGACGAATCTTTCACCTTTAATTTCCATCAGCACTTGCTCTTGCATTTGTTGAGTGGGGTATACGTAGTAAACTTTCGATCAGGTCGCTTACTCGACTTGCGCTCATCATGTGGCTGGTTGTCCTTGCGCTTCTTGCCTCTAGCTAAGTCAACTTCCTTTTTGGCTGACTCTTTAACCGGGGCTTTTGCATCCTGGGCCACCTCATGCACGATTCACGTTTCCTCTACATCAGCGTACTTATCTGATCGAGTCATAAACTTGGCCAGAGTCATAGGTGGATTCTTGTCCAGGGACGCAAGAAATGGCTTGTCCCTAACACCTTACATGATGGAATTTAGTGATGTTTCCTCCGAGTGTTTCCGAACCTACAGCGATTCAAAGTTGAAATGCTTAATGTAGTCTTTTAGTGGCTCTCTCTCTCTCTCTCTGAACCATATTATTCAGATATGCAGGGGGCTTCAATTTTTTCTTTCCACCAATGAATTTGGTGAGGAAGGCATTACTGAGCTCCACGAATGAACTAATAGACTTCAGTTTCAACTGCTTGAACTAAAGTCAAGCTACGTTGGCTAAGGTGAGAGAGAACGCTCGACACATCATGGCGTCCGAAGCACCATGCAGTTCCGTGTACATCCGAAAACACTCAATGTGTTCCATTGGGTCGGTTTTACTAGTGAAAGGTGTAATCTGTGGAAGACGAAATCTTTCTGGAAATAGAGCTTGCATTACTTCCTCAAGAAATGGGGATGCCTTTGTTTCAAGTCGGGTTTGATGTGCCTCCCAACCCTGCTTCATATCTGCCATCTCTTCCCACACTTCTTTCTTAAAGTCCTGGAGGCCATCTTTCCAAGGCTCGTCACTTTCTGCCACACCCTCAACCAGAGGCCGACTGCACCTCCTCCGATCTATCTCGTGTCGGAGATCATGGGAGGTAGCATGGCAGTCGTGGAATGAGCGGGCACTAGTTCGGATGGGCCATGGGGCTGACTCGGCTGTGGAAGAGATCGCGGAACGGTGGGCTGAGGGTCCGCAACTTGTTGTGGGACGTTCGTCACTTGACCTTGTGAAGCTGCTTCATCTGCCGATGGTGCATCTGTGTAACACCCCGGATTTTTTCCAACCTGGGGTTAGATGTCCTTAGGCAATGGGTCGATCCTAACGCCTTGGTAACCTCTCAGAACCCAATTTCAAAGCCGAAGGAATCATTTAGAACCAAATTCTTTAGAAACTTAACATGAGTTAGCTAGCGCTACACTAGATTTTCTGCAAAATTAGATCCAACCACTTTAAATACGATCTGTAAGACCCAAACCTTATAGAATCATTGACGCTACCTTACCCTGAAATCTAGGATCAAACTCTATACCTGTTTGCTCTTAGGAACCCTTTGTAACTTTGTATTGGATCTAGACCGCATGTCGAAAGTCCAATATCTACAATCTCATACCATTATGACCGCTTAGTTGGACTTGACAATCGTTTCAAAAATTAGGCCCAACTGACATTCTGACACTATTCTACTGAGGTCCGAGTGAAGAGAGTGAGAAAAGGGAAAAGATTTAGAAAATAAATTCAAATCTGGCACGTGTCGTTGCGCGTTATTTTTAAGCGTTCTGACCGTCAGAATTCAGTCAAATTTCACCCTCGGATTAGAAAAAATTTCTCTTTCATGTCATGAAACTTGTAGTCCCAATATAGGTTCGATAACAGTCGAATTAAAACTGGTCCGCCACGTGCGATCTGAGAACACTGTCTGACTGAAAACTTAATGTGATCAGGATCCAATATCCATGAGCTTAAGTGCGACCGCATTCAGTCAGGGGACCTCTAGAAACGTCCTTTTGGATCAGAAAAGACCCGATTTGGCTGTAACCCAAGTATACCTTGACTTGAAGTTTGTTTTGGTTATTTTTGGGCTTATAAAAGGGCCTTAAACCCTTAGCTTTCTAACCCATACGAATTTGGGAAAACCCTAGGAGAGAAAGGAGAGAAAAGAGAGAGAAAATGAGGGAGAAGCTGGTGATTTTTCTAAGGAGTCTTCCCTGCTGCTCCACGTGCCAGATCCTTCCACCTGCATCGCTATTCTGGCGATTCAACGTCGTTCTAGGTAAGAAAACCCTAACCCTAGCCTGTTTTAGGGATTCTAACAACATAAGTAGCGGAGTAGCTAACCTATCTTGTAAATTAGGTCGTCATACAGACGTTGACGAAGTGTAGACGTTCTATTCGAATCGATATGCTTCTACGACGACAGGTGCGGATTGTAGATGCTTAAGTTGACGGTTTTCAAAGCTTTCAATGTTGTTTAATAGTAGATTATCGACGAGAATGTTATTTGATATGTAGAACATGCTGTCTATTTTCCATTTCGACTGCATACGGAGAATATGAGATTTAGGGTATTTTAGGTATTTATAGGAAATGATGTATACGTCCGTATTTGTCATGTATACTTGTCGTGTACCTATGCTAGTTATGCGTATATGATCTGTTCGGCAAAGAGATTCTCCCAACTGCACATTTTGGTCGACATATGTTATGTAGACTAATGTGTAGACTAAGTGTTTGTATACATATTTGTATTAGTATGTATTGAGTAAATGATGATGTTGTAGATTAGGTTTGAGATTGGATTCTCAAATTAACATGATGTTATGCATGATTTTCCTTCATGTTTGTTATATGAAATTGATTTCCTTATGTACATGGAATACATGTGTTGATGGATTTACGATGTATGTTATAATATGTGTTAACATTCTTTGATTGTTGCATTTCATTTCTGTTATTCTCATGTGATAACTGATGTAGATTGCAAGTGCTTTGGGCTACATTCTAGTCCAGGCAGTCGGCACCCGATTTGAATTCGTTGTTGGCTTCTATTCACTACGAAGGACGTGTCGATGAACGCGAGTCGTGTTTTGGGTTGGCGACAGTGATTAGGCCACACGAAGTGTTTTATGCATTTCATGTCGTTTAGCTTGAGATGCGCTCGTACTAGTCGAGCCCGTCAAGTAACCCGACTGACCATTATATGTTCAACTTGTATGAGTCATAACTGCTTGAACCTAGGGTACTAAACTTACCATTGGGAAGCCCCTCTAACCTTGGTACCTCGATCCCCTATGACTCATGAGCCGGGCATGGTGGTATGGGACACCGCGGTCGAGCTGTCGGCCTACGCTGGGGCCATAAACCTCCCCGTAGTGACCATTGAGCACCCTACTCTGAGCAGATTATGGTGGTATGGGACAATATATTCTTGCTGTCGGCCTACATTGATTAGGTGATGGGGGAGTGGAACAATGAGTGCGAGCAATAGACCTGGCAGCCCTTTGTAGTGACCTTGAGTTTATCCTGACATTGCATGGGGGCGACGAGTCCTGATGCAGTCTTAAGGATATAAACTAGGCCTGTATTGATAAGGTGATGGGGGAGCGGAGCAATGAGTGCTTGCAATAGCCCTGACAGCCCTTGCAACGACCTAGAAATATATCATCGTATGAGACTACTAGGAGTGACGACTTAGACAGGATCATTGTTTGGGTATTGATATAAGGGAGGTACCCTAGTTTCCCAATCTTGCTGTATGAAAAGGACTAATAACAACTCGGTAATCATATTCATATCGCACTGCATGTGCGTGGAAGATGTGGAGCACTGAGGGAAGAAAGTATGCGGCGGACGTAAGATGGTGTCGCATGAGGGAGTATGTCGGTGAGGGCATCCATCATGTCATTTTATGCTTACATTAATCACAGTATCTAGGAATGTCTGATTGTTTGCTTTACTATTAGCGCGTGTTTGATTTGATAACATGTTAATCCTTGCTCCATGATTCCACTGAGTTAGCTACTCACTCCCACGTTACGGGACGATGTTGTACACACCAACCAGTTCCTATTTCAGTTTCAGATGATGGTGATGCTTGCAAAGCAAAGCCGAACTTAATGATGATGAGGAGGATCCCTCCTATATGTAAGTTATGATTGACGGGGTTTACAGGGTTACTAATTAGATGCCGGTACACCTGGTATCTTGCCTTTTATTTACGCACCCATGTATATTCTTTTCTTTCTATTTTGGAGTATACATGTAATTAGTTAACCTGGTAACATGTTCACACTCTGGAGACTTACAATTATTTATATATTTTATATATTTATCACAGTCTTCCGCTTGCTAATTTAACTGTCTCTGGAGTATGATATGCTGTTTTGGTCTAATCCCACTCATGATTTCTATACTAATATGAACAACATTCATCCATTATTGAAAATGTTGCATAAGTGATGTTCTGAAACTCGAGAGTGGAGTTTATCCTCGACCCCCGATTTTCGAGATGTTACAGGTGGTATCAGAGTATGATTTGATTAAACTGAACCTGGGTTATGGTAACACAATGCACACTGATGCACTCTAACTTAGGAAGGAGGCAATGAAACTTAGAAACCACATTAGAATCCCAAGTTTCACCGACAGGTGAGACTATATGATAATTTAGGCCGTAACGTATCTTTGGTCGCGTGAAGCGACCTAAGTCGACTCTAGGCCATTAGCCGACGGGTTTGAGTCATTCCTTGAGGAATTCCAAACTCGAAAATGGATGTCCTTAGGTTGTGGGTCGACCACAACACCCTACACTCAATCGCAAGGCCTAAAACCCCTGTTTTACCCATTTCCTTTAAAATCTCTCCTTTCACCACCTCATTCTTCAACTTTTTCTAAATCCTTTTATAATACACATAAATCTTAAGGTAAAAATGATGAGAATCTTACTTAAACAAAAATTTACTATAAATAGTAAATATATGTATAAATTGGACTTTTGACTATTTCAATTATGAAATCTCATGGAATAAATGGGTTAGTTGGATGGATTAGCCTCTCCTATCCCAAAATCATATTCTACATGCCACATAAATTCATTTCAATTTACAAATTGGCCCCGAAAACACCTCGAATGGAGGGGGGGCCAAATGATCAACTTTCAGGATGAACCGGGGTGGGAACCACATACATTGGGGACCCTTAGGGCAGGGGGACCCCGCCCAACAGGCTGGGCATCACTAAAAACACGGACGGTCGGTGAGGACCTCGCCGGTTCGAAGAGGCCTCGCCGTACAGTGGGCCTCACTCAGACCGGGCTTCGGGCCGACGCAGTTTGAGGGCTAGGGTACCCCCCTAGATGTGGGCCATCCCTTAAAACCATCCCAAAGACCTACCTCCTTCACAAAAGTCCCTCCCAAGCTCTCCCTTCTCCATGTTGTTGTTGCTTCCCCTAACAAAACCCATTTCCAATCACCCCCACCGTCGATTTCTGTTACAACTGACGCCCCTCCATCGTTCTCAGCCATACCTAGCACCTAGTTCTTCCATTTTCTTTGATTTGAGCTCCCATAGCTCCCATTTGAGCTCAAAATTATGTGAGCTTCTAACCCCTCACGTTGCTTCCTTTTCCCTTTGTAATCCTAGCCTTTTGGGGCCTGTTTCACTCCTCTATAGGACCTAGATTCGTGTTAGCCCACTAGGTCAGCCATTTCTCCCCCTTTCCTTCATTTTTCATGGCCTTTCTAGAGGCTATTTTAGCCTTTTTCTCCCTTTCCACCATCCTCTCTCTCATGGGAAAGAGGAAGACCGCCACTGATGAAGTTGGACCTAGTCGCCACGCTCGTTCAAGAATACCGAGAGGTGCCGCCGCCCTGTGGCTTGGTTCTCAGTTCATCGAGAGGTGCTGCCGCCCTGTGGCTTGGTTATTGCTATGTTAGGATCCTTGTGATTTTGTGTCGATGAGCTTAGTAGTGTAGTAGTTGGTAGAAGGTTTTAAATGTTGGGAGTCTTGGTCGCATTAGCTCACATGCATCCTTTGTCTTGATTCATTTAACACTATATTCCAGGTAGTGTGAAAAATTTTGGTAAATGAAATGTATGTAGTCCCTTTTGTTATGAAGTGTGTGGAATGCTTAAGGGATTGTGTATTGCTATGCTACATCTCACGCTTTCCAACACAAGATCCATTTTCCAAAGCCCATGAAATTGATTTGAACCCCAACCCACCCACCTACTAAACATGTCACTCCCAATTCTTAGGTGAGAGTAGGAAAGCAGTCCCATTTAACACAACTTGAGACCACTAACAACATATGCCCTTGGAGTTTTAGACTTAGAGTTAGTGCTCCTAGATTTGAAAGATCTGACGATGTAGGGAATCTAATTTCAATTAGATAATCTTGACTCTCAGCGATAGAACAATCCCCTATAGTAGAAATGGTATGAAACCATTTAGCGTATAGGCTTAGGTTTTGGATTATAGCTAATGAGTTATAGACTAGGCTACTAGTTGTATTAAGCAGTGCAAAGCCTATTTATGCTAAGGAATAGTAGGTTAGATTTGGTTGGAGTAGAACTTCATTCTTTTGGTAGATCCCCATAATACTCATAGACTTCTTTAGTAACTCTTAGGAAAGTTGTTTTAACTTAGAACTATTCACTCTCAGGAAAAACTTATACATCCCTAAGATTGAACTTAGAATAAATCAGCACGCCCCTTAGAATTCCCCTTAAAAATTGCCTTCCCGAGGGCTTATCGCATTCGGGAACGCAGAGTAAAGGAACTGTATATATAAGTGAAGTATTCGCGGTTTGAATCGACTTCTTAATCGTAGTAGGTACCAATAAATCCAATGCTCTGATCAAGCAGAAGATCGACATCCACTCGGATTAAGAATTGATACAACAAATTTTCTGTCCTAACTAGATAGAAAGTCTATGTATCCGGCTCAGACCCACTACATAACCTTTCTTCCGTGTTGGGCCGCCTATTTATAACAAAAAGTTATTGCTTTACCTTTGGGAAATGTTGAGCACATACAGCCAATAGAAATTAGACCTCTTGCCACAAACTCACATCCGTTCTTGAAATCAACCACAACACCCATCATTTCAGCTCCTTTCTACAACCATAGGTACCAATGTCATAGAACGCATCATTAGTAAAGGAAGACCAATGTAGTGAGAGGTTGTTTCCTATTTCATATTAAGGATAGGCCCTAAGTTACGCCTAGTTCCGATATACGGATCGAGGCATAGATTCTTGAACCTTAAGTAGAACCAAGTTTTAAGGGGGGTAGAACGTACCGAGCCTAACCTAGTTAGCATTAGCTAACGCAACCGTTGGATCAGAGTAGCGCAGCTGTAACGCCCTGAAAATCGGGGGTCGTGTATAAACTCAACTCCCAAGTTCCAGACCGTCACTTATGCAACACAAATGATTATGATTCAATGTTGTCTGATTTAAAGCATTCACATGAGTAAAAGTATACCAAAACTGCAATTCATACTTCAGATCCAGTGATAAAAGTAAGCGGAAGACTAAACAATATATATATCACTCTATGGAAAAACAAAGTAAATCTCATCTGTCTCTAAAGTATGAATACATCTCTGAGTCTCATATACATATACATGAACAAAATGTAATGTTCAAAATAGTCCCACTGAAGTCCCATCAATCCAGGTCGCCTACGCAAAGTCATCATGATACTGCATGTACGAGAACTCATCCTGGTCCTCGTCGAAGTCTGGCTCTGCCTCCTGGATCTCAGCCTCACCTGCATCTACAACAGGGTCTGGTGGGTGTTGCAAACACCATCCCGTAACGTGGGAGTGAGTGATCAACTCAGTGGAATCATAGAGCAAAGATTAGCATGTTCACAAATCAATCATGCGATAATAGTAAAGCAGTAAATCAGACAATCCTAATACTATTGTTAATGCAAGATGATATGACGTGATGTATGCCCTCACCGACGATCTCCCTCATACGGAAACATCTTACGACCGCGGCATGCCACACTCCCTAGAGTGCTCCACATCTTCCAGGCACATGTAATGTTATGGTGATATGATTTTCGAGTTGTTATTAGTCCATTCAAACAGCAGGATTGGGAAACTAAGGTACTTCCCTTGTATCAATCCCAACACAGATCCTGTCTAGGGTCGTCACTCCTAGTAATTTCATACGATGTATATTTTGTAGGTCGCTGCAAGGGCTGTCAGGGCTGTTGCTCGCACTCATTGCACCGCTCCCCCATCACCTTATCAATACATGCATACGGTACTCTACTGCTACTGAAGGGTCGTCGCCTCCCGTAGACTCAGAATATGCTCGCAGTCACTACAAAGGACTCGTCGCCTAATCAGTGTAGGCCGACAGCTAGAATATAGTGTCCCATACCACCATAATCTGCTTACGAGACTAGGTGCTCACTGGTCACTACGGGGAGGTTTGTGGCCCCAGCGTAGGCCGACAGCTCGACCACGGTGTCCCATACCACCATGCCCGGCTCATGAGTCTTCGTGGATCAAGGTACCATGGTTAACAGGGTTTACAATGGTAAGTTCAGTACCCTAGGTTCAAGCAGTTATGACTCATACAAGGTGAACATACATCGGCCAGTCGGGTTGCTTGACGGGCTCGACTATCGCGATCGCATCTCAAGTCAAACGACATGAAGTGCGTAGAACACTTCGCGTGGCCTAACCACTGCCGCCAACTTCAAACACGACTCGCGTTCATCGACGCGTCGTTCGTGGCTAAGACCAGCCAGCCACGAATTCGCTCAGTTACCGACTGCCTGGACTAAGTATAGTCCCAAAAAATTATGGAATCACATCAGCAATTTATATAGGAATATTGGAATTGAAATACAATCATGTGAGTATGTTAACACATGTTATAACATTCAACTTAAGTAAATCTTCAAACACATATATTTCATGCATGTAATGAAATCATGCATATAGTCAACATGTAGGAAATCATTTAGGTCATCATATTGATTGAGAAATCTATCTCAAACTAATTCATAACATCATTTAATTCAATACATACTAATACAAACATTTATACAAACACATACACTACACACTTAAGTCTACATATAGCATGTCGACCCGAAGTGTGCAATTAGGCAAATCTCTTCGCCAAACTAATTATGCACGTATTCCTAACTTCCTAATGCGACAACAAACCATGTCAATCACATCAACAAAATATGAATGTAAACAGTACTTCCTACAAATGACTAAAATGCCCTAAATCTCATATTCTTCGTTAATTTACGAAACAGGAAACGGAGAGCATATTGTACATGTCAAACGGCGATGCCGTCAATAATCTACTATTAAACAACATTGAAAACGTTGAAAACCGTCAATCAAAGCGTCTAAAATCCTCACCTAGTGTCTTAAAGACGTGTCGTTTCGAACGGAGCGTATACGCTTCGTCTACGGCAGTAGGAGAACCTGTTTTACAAGTTACGTTAGCTAACACGCTATGAATCTAAGTAATCCCTAAATCAGTAACTTTTAGGGTTGTTTCATACCTGAAAAAGTGGAGAAATCACCGGCCAGGTGATTGGGAAGAGTTGCTGAAGCACGTGCAATCAGCGACACGAAGGCGGGAAAAATCCTTCCACTCTCTCTCTCAAACTCTCTCCTTTTCTCTCTCCCAAAGCTAGGGTTTTGCAATTTTTGGATGGGAGAGAGGAATGAGGGTTTCAACCCCTTTTATAAGCTTAAAAATGCCGAAAACAGGCTCCGGAACGAAGTTTACTTAGTGCATATCCATTTCGGGGCTGTTTCGGTCCAAAAGACGCTTTCTGGTGGTCCCCTGGTCAAATGCGATCGGACTTAAGCTCTTACGTACCAGATCTAGCATGTATTAAGTTTTCAGTCCGGCAGGGTTCGCAGATCGCACGTGGCGGACCAGTTTCAGTTCAGCGGTCACCGCACGAAGATCAGGGCTGAAAGTCTCATGATATAAAATAGAAATTTCTCTTGATCCGAGGGTATAATCTGAATGAATTCTGACGGTCAGAACGCTTAATACTGACGCGTCAAGTCGTGTGCCAGATTTGAATTTGGAATTCCAATTATGTCCCTATTCGCACTCTCTTCGGTCCGGGCTCAATGAAATAGCCTGTGATTATCGGTTTGACTTGATTTCCGAAATGAGTGTCAAGTCCAAATAGGCGTTTCTAACAGTCTAAGATAGGAGGTATCGGACTTTCGACACGCGGTCTAGATCCAATACAAAAATTCAAAGCGGTCCAGAGAACAAACCTGCTTAGAGTTTGATCCGAGGTTATAGAGTGTTATAGAGTCGTTGGTTCTACTCGATTTGGGTCTTGTAGAACGTATTTAAAGTGATCAGGGACTATTTTCCAGCCACTCCAGCGTTGCGCTAGCTAACTTACGCTTAATTTCCATAGAAATTTATTCTACGCGATTTCGGGTCGAGTTGGTACTCGAGCCCAAGTACGGATTTTTCAGGGGCGTTACAGCAGCGGAAGCGTGGTTGACCTCTTCCCTACTGGCCCAGGATCGAAAAAGTTGATTTAGATTATACGTAAGGTTAGGTCATTAAATAGGATTTAAACCTTCCTTAGAATGTCAATACGAAAGTCTCTCTAGAGACTCATTACCCTTAGGCAAATTTCGGAGACGAAATTTTATTTTAAGGGGGGTAAATTGTAACACACCAGATTTTTGCCAACCTGGGGATATACGTCCTTAGGCAATGGGTCAATCCTAATGCCTTGGTAACCTCTCAGAACCCAATTCCAAAGCCGAAGGAATCATTTAGAACCAAATTCTTTAGAAACTTAACGTGAGTTAGCTAGCGTTACAATAGATTTTTTGCAAAATTAGCACCAACCACTTTAAACACGATCTGTAAGACCCAAACCCTATAGAATCATTGACGCTACCTTACCCTGAAATCTAGGATCAAACTCTATACCTGTTTGCTCTCAGGAACCCTTTGTAACTTTGTATTGGATCTAAACCGCGCGTCGAAAGTCTGATATCTACAATCTCAGACCATTATGACCGCTTAGTTGGACTTGACAATCGTTTCGAAAATTATGCCCAACTGACATTCTGACACTATTCTACTGAGGTCGGAGTGAAGAGAGTGAGAAAAGGAAAAAGATTTAGAAAATAAATTTAAATCTGGCACGTGTCGTTGCGCATTATTTTTAAGCGTTCTGACCGTCAGAATTTAGCCAAATTTCACCCTCGGATTAGGAAAAATTTTTCTTTCATGTCATGAAACTTGTTGTCCCAATTTAGGTTCGGTAACCGTCGAATTAAAACTGGTCCGCCCTGTGTGATCTGAGAACACTGTCAAGCTGAAAACTTAATGTGATCAGGATCCAATATCCATAAGCTTAAGTGCGACCGCATTCAGTCAGGGGACCTCCAGAAATATCCTTTTGGATCGAAAAAGACCCGATTTGGCTGTAACCCAAGTATACCTTGACTTGAAGTCTGTTTTGGTTATGTTTGGGCTTACAAAAGGGCCTTAAACCCTTCGCTTTCTAACCCATACGAATTTGGGAAAATCCTAGGAGAGAGAGGAGAGAAAAGAGAGAGAAAGTGAGGGAGAAGCTGGTGATTCTTCTAGGGAGTCTTCCCTGCTGCTCCACGTGCCAGATCCTTCCACCTGCATCGCTATTCTGGCGATCCAACGCCGTTCTAGGTAAGAAAACCCGAACCCTAGCCTGTTTTAGGGATTCTAACAACATAAGTAGCGAAGTAGCTAACCTATCTTGTAAATTAGGTCGTCATACAGACGTTGACGAAGTGTAGACGTTATATTCGAATCGATATGCTTCTACGGCGACAGGTGAGGATTGTAGATGCTTAGGTTGACGGTTTTCAAAGCTTTCAATGTCGTTTAATAGTAGATTATCGACGAGAATGTTATTTGATATGTAGAACATGCTGTCTGTTTTCCATTTCGACTGCGTACGGAGAATATGAGATTTAGGATATTTTAGGTATTTGTAGGAAATACTATATACGTCCGTATTTTGCTGAAGCGATTGCCATGTATATTTGTCGTGTACCTATGCTAGTTATGCGTGTATGATCTGTTTGGCAAAGAGATTTGCCCAACCGCACATTTTAGTCAACATATGTTATGTAGACTAATATGTGTAGACTAAGTGTTTGTATACATATTTGTATTAGTATGTATTGAGTAAATGATGTTGTTGTAGATTAGGTTTGAGATTGGATTCTCAAATTAACATGATGCTATGCATGATTTTCCTTCATGTTTGTTATATGAAATTGATTTCCTTATGTACATGGAATACATGTATTGATGGATTTGTTTACGATGTATGTTATAATATGTGTTAATATGCTTTGACTGTTGCATTTCATTTCTGCTATTCTCATGTGATAACTGATGTAGATTGTAAGTGCTTGGGGCTACATTCTAGTCCAGGCAATCGGTACCCGGTTTGAATTCGTGGTTGGCTTTTATTCGCTACGAAGGATGTGTCGATGAATGCGAGTCGTGTTTTGGGTTGACGGCAGTAGTTAGGCCACACGAAGTGTTTTATGCATTTCATGTCGTTTAGCTTGAGATGTGCTCGTACTAGTCGAGTCCGTCAAGTAACCCAACTGACCATTGCATGTTCAACTTGTATGAGTCATAACTGCTTGAACCTAAGGTACTAAACTTACCATTGAAAAGTCCCTCTAACCTTAGTACCTCGATCCCCTAAGACTCATGAGCCGGGCATGGTGGTATGGGACACCGTGGTCGAGCTGTCGGCCTACGATGGGGCCACAAACCTCCCCATAGTGACCAGTGAGCACCCTACTCTGAGCAGATTATAGTGGTATGGGACACTATATTCTTACTGTCGGCCTACATTGATAAGGTGATGGGGGAGTGAAGTAACGAGTGCGAGCAACAGCCCTGACAACCCTTTGTAGTGACCTTGAGTTTATCCTAACACCACATGGGGGCGACGAGTCTTGATGCAGTCTTAAGGATATAAACTAGGCCTGTATTGATAAGGTGATGGGGGAGCGGAGCAACGAGTGCTTGCAATAGCCCTGACAGCCCTTGTAGCGACCTAGAAATATATCATCGTATGAGACTACTAGGAGTAACGACCCTAGATAGGATCATTGTTTGGGTATTGATATAAGGGAGGTACCCTAGTTTCTCAATCCTGCTGTATGAAAAGGACTAATAACAACTCAGTAATCATATTCATATCGCACTACATGTGCTTAGAAGATGTGGAGCACTGAGGGAAGAAAGCATGCCGCGAACGTAAGATGGTGTCGCATGAGGGAGTATATCGGTGATGGCATCCATCATGTCATTTCATGCTTGCATTAATCACAGTATCTAGAAATGTCTGATTGTTTGCTTTACTATTATCGCGTGATTGATTTGATAACATGTTAATCCTTGCTCTATGATTCCACTGAGTTAGCTACTCACTCCCACGTTACGGGACGATGTTGTACACACCAAACAGTTCCTATTTCAGTTTCAGATGATGGTGATGCTAGCGAAGCAGAGCCGGACTTGATGATAATGAGGAGGATCCCTCCTATATGCAGGTTCTGATTGACAGGGTTTGTAGGGTTACTGATTAGATGTCAGTACACTTGGTATCTTGCCTTTTATTTACACACTCATGTATATTCTTTTCTTTCTATTTTGGAGTATACATGTAATTAGTTAACCTGGTAACATGTTCACGCTCCGGAGACTTACAATCATTTATATATTTTATATATTTATCACAGTCTTCTGCTTGCTAATTTAACTATCTCTGGAGTATGATATGCTGTTTTGGTCTAATCTCACTTATGATTTTTGCACTAATATGAACAATATTCATCCATCATTGAAAATGTTGCATAAGTGATGTTGTGGAACTTGGGAGTGGAGTTTATCCTCGACCCTCAATTTTCGGGATGTTACAATCTGCTCCAACATTTGTTTCATGATGTTTACATTAGCTCTGAGCTCCATGACCTCCCTATCCAACCGTCCATTACCTTTGTTTTGTTGGGCATCAGTCGCAGCGGAGGCCGCAGGGTGAGGCGCGGAACCTTGGTGGTTTTCAGGTTGATTCTGAGCCCCCCAGGCTATGCTTGCACTCGGTGCCTCATTTGGTTATTCTTGGACTGTTCTTCTAGTTCTCACCATTAAAACAAGTTTTACAGCTCCTGAGTAAAATGTAGAAAATGACTTTTTGTATCGTTTCTCACAGACGGCGCCAATCCGTTGATGTGAAAAACTAGACGTGCTGCTTCCTGTACTTCCCACCTGCATAGCAATGAGAAATAAAGGAAACACTGGCTAAAGCCGAGGAACCTCCGATGCTTAAGTCAGTAATGAGACCAGGAAGAGGAGTTTTTTAGGGGTGTTTTTTTACGTACCTTTAATCCTGGAGAGCTCTCATTTTATAGGTGTGAGAGGTCTCGGCGTGAGAGGATTCTTTCTCCGATTTTTGGGAGATTTGATTTCAATCCGTTTACGGATATTTCTCGATTCTGAGATTTTTCGGATCGGGAATCCTCCTACAAGATTTTCGAGACAGTATGTAAGATTACACCATCTCTCTTGCTTGGCTCGTCCTCAACAAACACTTTGTAGTCTTGGCTGGCTTACAAGAATGTGGCTTTTTGCCTATTGTTGGACGAAACTGAGTTGGCCTCTAACTGTTGTCATTTCTCGATCCGATAGCCGACACTGCAACGACCGAATATGGGTCGGTTTTATAGTCGGTCAGGTGGTTTCTAGCTTTTGGACCTTAATCGGCCCTTTTAGACATCTCTGCTCATTAGTCGAGCTAACTTTATACGTCTGATATAATTTGTCTGTGGTTCTTGACTCTTTAAGTCTCGGTTGGGATTCATTTCCTACGAACCCCGAGCTGACTCTCTCCTTTAGGCTTTATCTTGTTTTACTCTGACCTGCTCTCTTGGGCAGTGCCAGTAGAGTCGGTCCATTTTATAACCGAGTCCCCGAACTTGTCATCTTTTTTCCCCAACAAGTTTAATTAAGTGTATTTTCAATGTACAGGGGAATTCATATGTCTGAGACGAATCTTAGCTAAAAGAGAAGTTTAAAGCCCAAAGTAATGAAGTTTGAAGAGTTGAAGCATTTGGTCAG
The DNA here is from genome assembly GCA_037074715.1 of Magnolia kwangsiensis. Lineage (NCBI taxonomy): Eukaryota > Viridiplantae > Streptophyta > Magnoliopsida > Magnoliales > Magnoliaceae > Magnolia > Magnolia kwangsiensis. The sequence goes on from CM073587.1 coordinate 46,033,987, forward strand.
GATCTAAGTGAAAAATCTGAAGGGTTGAAGATCAAAGGAAACAAATAACTGGACAACGTCCAGCGGGTGGCCTCTGCCATCGGTCCACAGCGGGCGCGGAAAGATTTCAACAGTAGGCGCCATCTCCACTATTTACTTGAGGTGGGGCCCAACTAATGACCAGCGCCAATGGAAAATGGGCTGGCAAGATGAATGGATGGTGTGGATTTCGCACTTGCAATAAGTGGGCCCCACAACATGTTGGCCACATCAAATGAAATGTGAAAAACAGATGAACAGAGTTGATTCTCACGGACAGCACGGTGGATCCTGGAGGTTCAAGCGCTGGACGTTTCAGCTCCCCACGGTTTCAAAAATGGTTGGGTACACTGGAGGTTGGAAGGAACTGATCTTCGTGTTTTTCTCTTCATACAGGTCTACATGACCTTATGCATAGGTTGGGTAGCAAAATAATTCTCACTGTGGGTCCCTGCATCATCAACGGTAGGAGTTCAATCTCCACTGCTTTCTGTTGGACGGTCTAGCTGAGGCTGGATCTGCCTGATCTACATGATCTGGAGCAAATGGATGGACAGTGAGGATTTCTCATGTGCATCAGGTTACACGGTGGGCCCCAGTGACCAGTGACCCACCCAAATGCAGTTACATCACCGTGAACACTATCGTTCGGCAGGTTACATGGCGGGTTTCCCCCACTTAGCATTGGATGAAAAAGATATTTGTTTTCCCCTCTTCGTCAGGGTCACATGTGACCTTACCAGCAGGTTTGAGTAGCAAATACAATTCACGGTGGGTTCCAGCCAGTTTTTAACGCTAGGCTGCCAATCACCAATGTTGCCTACGGTGCAGCCCACCATACTTCGTATCTGACGGATGGGTGGAGCCCACGAAGGCTCTGGATTACGCTGATGAAAGGACGTGTGGTCCCCTCATCCAGGGTCGTGTGATCTTACCACAGATTGGACGATAGATAAACATCACTAGAGGGCCACACAGCGTGGAATACACGCTGTCGGACGACGTGCTTGTCCATGCTGTCTGGACAGCATTGTTCACTTGTGTGGCACCAAATCAGGGAGAGAGGGGAGAAAGAGAGGGATCGCTGGAGGTGGGCCCATCACCATGGGTTCACGGGGAAATACAACATGTTGATGCGGAAATCTGGGTGACCTGGATCCTTGCTCCTGCTTGGGTGGTAGACTCTTGCGAGTTTCAACACCCGGTCAAGTGTTCGAGTATCCATAGGTGGTGAAAGCCCACTACAGCATGAGTATGTGTGCGTGTGTGTTGAAAAAAAAAAAAAAACAATAAAAAAAATAAATAAATTTGGATGACCTTTTCTAGACCTTTAGTACCTGCCCAAAGAGCGGATGAAAGAGACCCTGGCTACTATAGGGGTCCTCTAATGCCTAAGTCAAGTAAGAAAATTCGGGACTGGTCGTAAGCAGGGTTTTAAGCTAGAAATTGTGCATACCTTTCACCATTGGCTGTGCTCATATTTATACGCGAGGATAGACGGTGGCATAGAGGAGATTCTTTGTTTAGTAAGGATGTGTTGTAATAACATTCAGATCACGTATATGTCACGAGGATATTCCGAGATTCTCGGCTAGGATTTCGGGCAGATCCATGTTGTGGTTGCTTTTGTAGATCCTCGGCTGGGATGTTGGGCAGACACCGCTGGGATCGGGTCGGAAGCAACAGGAGAAGGGTTTGTGCTGACCCGGGGTTGTGCCGACCTGATTCCTTTAGCGAGTAATAGTTGAGCTTCTTTTGATATTGGGCGGATCAGTGGGTCTTCCGACCTGTTGACAAGATGCCAAGCTTGACCTTATTTCGTGCTCTTTCTGGGGTCAGAGGTCAAATTTTTAGGTTTGTTGTTGTTCGACCAGGCGAAGTGCACAAAGTTCCGGCTCGATTTTATTTTATAGGTCGATCTATTTTTCCCATAACAGTAAGCCTCCCCTACTTTTGAGTTTGCGTAGTGGGCTTGAGGAATAGATTAGTCTTGGTCAAGTCAAACTATTTTGTACTTGGTGTAGAATCTGCCTGTCATTAATGCTAGATAAGGCAGCACGCACAGGGATTGGGGCATATTTGTATCATAATACGGTGCACTTGAGTCATTGCACACTACTTGAGGTCACGTGCACTGGCAGCATGCCTTCTTAGATTTTGGCATACGGGATGTCGACGTGTGGCGCCTTCTAGAGAGACAAGATGGTTAGCTAGTGGGAGGGCTCCACATGTTTTGGCGAGGTTATTGAGGCGCTAATTTGGCTGCAGAATGAGTGCAAGTATTAAATGCTACACAATTGGGTTGTTTACAAAAAGGGGTGCCCTAACGCCATTTCGAGCATTTGCACTGTCGTCACTCTGCTTCGTTCTCGATGCTCCCCAGACTTGGTCGATTTTTGACGACTTGCTGCCTCTATCTTCTTCCTTCTTCTCCGGTGAGGCTTCATTCCAAACTTGCTGCCTCTTCTTCTTTCCCCTTTCAATTTTCTTTTTCCTCTAAGTTGCAAATCCTAGTTGTTGTCCATAAAAAAGGGGGATGTCGAGATCATCGGGCTAGAAGGGGGAATCGCCCCAACGTGATGGTGGGACGGATGTTCTTCATCCCATGTCGAACTTATCATCACCATTAATGATGATGAGTGAAATGGACTTCCAGACGTCTCATGAGTCGAGGATGGCTGCCTGCTCCTTGGCTAAGAGACCAAAGGACTCTGAGAGGGTTGTTCTTGCGAAGGAGGAAGCTAGTGGGTCTTCGTCAAAGGTGGAGGAGAAAGGGCTAGTAGGGTCCATGTTGACGGAGACAGACCTGGTGTGGATCAGGTTGGGGTATCACATTCCAGACTCTGTGATACTCAAAGCTCCCACACTGGGCGAGCTCCCAAATGAACCCTGGGATGGCGAGGTGGCCATCTTCTAGGTCGCCCTCCAATGTGGGTTGAGGCACCCTCTGCAACGTATAGTGAGGAAAGTCCTCGTTTATTTAGGGTTAGCTCATGGCCAGCTGATCCCTAATGCCTGGAGGGCGCTAGTGGGGACATTCATTCTCTGGTTCGAGCTCGACCAACTTGACTTGACCGTTAATGAATTTCTTTATCCGTTCCAGGTGAAATCTAACTCTTTTCACAAGGGTTGGTATTACTTTGCTACTAGGCGGAAGACTGGTTGAGCCATGATCATATACACCCCGATCTCAAATAAAAATTGAAAGAGCAAGTGGTTTTGGGCGTCACTCTTCGGTTCCAACCTCCTTCACTAAACTAGGTCGGTATGTCCGAACTGCTTTTCCTTGATTTATTTTGTTTTCTCCATCTTTGACTGTGCTTGTCCTTGACAATTCTACCTAAGTATCCTGCTAGAGTGAGAGGGGAGGAGTGTGCTCGGATCGCTGAAGCTTTGTCAGTATACACTGGGCTGAGATCTTAAAGGTACTTGATTATGCCCGACCTACTTCTTAAGTCAAGTCTTGTTATATCCATAGTAGGTATATTCTTAGAAAATAGTTGAAGAATTAATTTGTTCTTGTTCGTTGGCTGATCATTTCTTTAATTTATGTAGGATGGTCGACCCAAGGAGCTCGAAGCGCAAGGCATGTCCTATAGTCGAGGTGGCCCGAGAAAAAGAAGAAGCCAACCCCAAAGAAGAAGGGGGCGGTCATTTCGTCATCTTCTGCTGGTCGGGAGGGCGTGGATGATGTGCCGACCACGATTCCTACTGCCTCTATCTCCGAGGCAGTAGGGGTCACTGCAGGGGTGACCTCTATCGTTGAGGCTCGACCTTCTGAGGCTTAGGAGGCTATGGAGGCTAATGTTGAATCCTTCTCACCCCAAGTGGAAGGCTCGACTGGTGGCCAAGGTGGTGAGGGTCAGGGGTCTCTCAGATCGACTCGTGCCTCAATGGAGGGCCTTCTGACTTAGATAGGATGACAATCCCATATGTTGTGTTTATCAAGGACGATGGACATGCCTTCGGACGATGTCGTGGGACAATTGGCAAAACTTTTCTTCAGGGTAAGTTGTCTTATTTGCAATAGTTGTCTTTCTTCATTTGGTGGTTTTTCATGCCTTCTAATGCAAATTTATTTTCAATTTTCCCCTCGTAACACCCTGAATTTTTGCCAACCTGAGATTAGACGTCCTTAGGCAATGGGTCAACTAAAACACTTGGGAAATCGCTCAAAACCCAATTCCATAGCCAAAGAAATCACTTAGGATTAATTCCTTTAGAAATTAAGCGTAAGTTAGCTAGCGCTACACTGGAGTAGCTGTGAAATTGTCCCTGATCGCTTTAAATACGTTCTACAAGACCCAAAACTTATAGAACCAATGATGCTATAATATCCTAAAACCTAGGATCAAACTCTAAACCCGTTTGCTCTCAGGAACTCTTTGAAACTTTGTATTGGATCTAGACCGTGCGTCGAAAGTCCGATACCTACAATCTTAGACCGTTATGACCGCTTAGCTAGACTTGACAACCGTTTCGAAAATCAAGGCCAACCGACGTTCAAAGGCTATTTCATTGAGCCTGGAGTGAAGAGAGTGAGAATAGGGTTATATTTGAAAAATTAAATCCAAATCTGGCACGGGACTTGGCACGTAAATATTAAGCGTTCTGACCGTCAGAATTTAACTAAATTACACCCTCGGATCAGGAAAAATTTCTATTTCATATCACGAGACTTGTAGACCTGATCTACGTGCGATGACCGCTGAACTGAAACTGGACCGCCACGTGCGATCTACGAACTCTTCCGGTCTAAAAACTTGATGTGTGCTAGATCCAATATGCCTGAGCTTAAGTCCGACCGCGTTCGGCCAGGGGACCTCCAGAAATACTCTTTTGGACCAGAACAGCCCCGATTTGGTTATAACCCAAGTAAACCTTGCTCCCAAGTCTATTTTGGGAAGGTTTTGGGCTATATAAGGGCCTTAAACCCTCTCATTTCTCTCCCATCCAAATTTAGTTAAAAGAATACTCAATGTAAAATGCACATACCAAGATCAAATTTCAATTTATTAAACCTTCTTTTATCGAGCGGTTTAGTAAATATATCAGCAAGTTGATTTTCAGTTGATATATATTCCAAGGAAATAACTTTTTCTTCAACCAACTCATGAATGTATTGATACCTAATGTTAATGTGCTTAGTACGTGAATGCTGGATTGGATTTTTGGAAATATTTATAGCACTGAAATTATCACAATGTAAGATCATTGAATCTTGATTAATTCCATAATCGCTTAGCATGCGTTTCATCCAAACTAGTTGAGTACATGCATATCCAGCTGTAATATACTCGGCCTCAGCAGTGAGAGTGATATTAAGCTTTACTTCTTGCTGAACTAAGAAACTAAAAAATTTCAAATGTAAAAACAATCACCACTGGTTGATTTTCTATCATCGATATTACCAGCCCAATCATCATCGGAGTACCCAGCTAATTGAACACTAGTATCAAAAGGATACCAAAGACCCAGATTTATAGTACTTGCGACATATCTAATAATCTGTTTAACAGAAGTAAAATGTGATTCCTTATGATTAGACTGATATCTTGCACAAATACCAACACTAAACGTGATATCAGGTCTACTTGCAGTTAGATACAACAAACTACCTATCATACTATGATATAGTTTAGGATCTATATCTTTACCTACAGAGTCCTTTGAAAGTCTTAACGTTGTACTCATAGGAGTATCAAAGTTCTTACCATTCTCAAATTCATACCTTTTAACCAAGTTCGTAGCATACTTGGTTTGGGAAATGAAAATTCCATCAGGTAGTTGTTTTACTTGCAACCCTAGGAAATAAATTAGTTCACCAACCATGCTCATTTCAAACTTTGATTTCATTAACTCTGCAAACTCAATAGACATGTTAGTGCAAGTTGATCCATAAATAATATCATCAACATAAATTTGAACCATCAAAATATCATTGTTATGCTTCTTAACAAAGAGCGTCTTATCGACACTTTCTACTTGAAAGCTATGACTAAGTAAGAATTTAGTCAATTTTTCATACCATGCCCTAGGTGCTTGTTTTAGACCATAGAGAGATTTTTTAAGACGAAATACATGGTCAGATAACTTGGGATCTTCAAACCCTGAAGGTTGTTCAACATACACCTCTTCATGTAAATAGCCATTCAAGAAGGCACTCTTTACATCCATCTGATAAATCTTAAATTTTCTAAAGCATGCGATGGAAATAAATAGTCTGATTGATTCAAGGCGAGCGACTGGAGCAAAGGTTTCATCGTAATCGATGCCTTCAATCTGAGTGTACCCTTGTACAACTAGTCTAGCCTTGTTTCGTATTATATTTTCAAGTTCATCAGACTTATTTTTAAAGATCCATTTTGTTCCAATAATATGTTTATCTTTAGGTCTAGGAACAAGATACCAGACATCATTACAAATAAATTGATTAAGTTCATCCTGCATAGCAACTATCCAATTTTCGTCAGAAAGTGCTTCTTTCACAATGACCGGTTCTATTTGGGATGTAAAATAAATATAATTACATATGTTCTCAAGTTATTTGCGAGTACGAACTCCAGTGAGAGGGTTTCCAAGAATTTGATTGGCTGGATGATCTTTGACAGTCCTTGGTTTAGATTCCTTTTGACTGGATGAGGTATCTTGACTGTCGATAATAAGAACTTCATCATCATCTGAACTCAGAGCTGGTGTATTCAAATGATCATCAATGACCACATTAATGGATTCTTGAATCACACCAGTTCTCTTATTTAGAACTCTAAAAGCTCGGTTGTTCAAAGAATAACCAAGAAAAATACCTTCATCACTCTTTGTATTAAACTTTTCCAAATTTTCACGATCACGTAAAATATAACACTTGCTGCCAAAAACCCGAAAGTATTTGACAGTAGGTTTCTTTTCAAACCATAATTCATAAGCAGTCTTATTATCAGATTTAGTGGTATAAACCCGATTAATAATATAACATGCAGTATTAACTACTTCAGCCCAAATATTTCTAGAGAGCTTCATGCTATTCAACATAACATTAGCCATATCCCGAAGCACTCTATTTTTTCTTTCAACAATACCATTTTGCTGCGGTGTTTTGGGCGCAGAGAATTCATGCGATATTCCCTGATCGCTACGGAATTTCTCAAAACTACTGTTTTCGAATTCGGATCCATGATCACTATGGATCTTACTAACATGAGAACCTTTCTCATTTTGGATTCGTTTAATGACCTTTTTCACTTCATCCAAGGTTTTAGTTTTATCTTTTAAGAACGATACCCAAGTGAATCTGGTATAGTCATCTACGATAACCAAGATGTATTTTTACCTCCTCGACTCTTCGTTCTGGTTGGTCCAATAAGATCCATGTGGAGAAGCTCGAGTGGTCTAGATGTGGTATTGGAGTTCACTTTCTTGTGAGAGCTCTTTATCTGTTTGCCCAACTGGCATTCACCACATATTTTATCTACTTTTTACAATTTGGGTAGACCTCTAATTAGTTCTCTTTTGCTCAATCTAAATAAGTTCCGGTAGTGTACATGTCCAAGGCATTTATGTCATAATTCAGTCTCATCAGTATGGACCATGTAACACGATTGAGTAGATGAGCTTGCATCACTAATGATGTAGCAGTTTTCAGAAGTTCTGCGACCAGTTAATATAACAGAACCCTTTTTATTAACTATCTCATAACCTTGATTAGAAAACTTCACACTATGGTTGTTATCGCATATTTGAGAAATGCTTAGTAGGTTGTGTTTCAAGCCCTCAACATATAAAATATTCTTAAATAAGGGAAGGTTATAAAGCTGAACCGTACCTTGGCCAATGATCTTGCAATTGCTTCCATCACCAAATGTGACTCACCCGTCAGTCATATCTTTTAGATTGGTGAATAAAGCCTTGTAGCCTATCATATGCCTAGAGCAACCACTATCTAGGTACCACTTTGAATGGCTTGTAGCTTTGAAAGCAGTGTGGGCAACCAAGCAGGCAACTTTAGGAACCCATTTCACAACTGTTTTAGGTTTAGGAGTATAGATGGTCTTTTTCTGTCTGTTGTTATAGGAGAGACCTATAAAGTTAGACTTTAATAGCTCCTTGAGTAGATCAATTATTTTTTCAGCCAATGGATTTTGGTTTTGAAAATCAAAGTTGACATGGCTACCTTTACGTTTTTTAAAAGTCCTTGAATTTTTAGAAAAACTTTGATAAGTACTCTTTTCTTTTGAAGTTGAAGACTCTCCTTTTACAAATTTAGGAGCAATATTCTTTTGTTTAAGAGATGTATTCTTATCATAGCCCAACCCGGATCGATCGTCACATTTTCTTGATCCGGACAATAATTTTTCCAATTTAGGATCACCTTGGGCATATCTCCATGTGTCTTTCAAACTCAGAAGAGAAGCTACCTCATTTTTGAGTTTCTCATTTTCGGATCTCAAATCTTCAATTTTGGAGGTTTTCAAATCTAAATCACATTTGGTCTTTTCAAAAGAATCGAAAATATGAGACTTTTCTAAAACGAGAGACTCATAATCTTCTTTAAGCTTAGAAAATTTTTCTTTTTGTAACTTAAGCTTGACGACAATTTTACAACTCTCCTTATAAAGGGCATTATAAGCATCCTGAAGATCATCTTCATTATCGCAATCACTATTCAGATTTTCTTCACTAAATATATCATCATTATCTGAAAAAGTAATCTTGGCTAGAGTCATAAGGGCTTTAATATCATTGCCCAACTCAGTTTCAGAATCTTTTGATTTAGAAGAGGATTCAGAATCAGACGATTCATCCCAAGTAGCCAACATGCTTTTCCTTTTTTATTTGTCCTTTTTAGGACATTTGTTAGCTAATGTAATACCCTGGATTTTGGCCAATCTGGGATTTAACGTCCTTAGGCAGTGGGTCAACTAAAACACCTGGAAAATCACTCAAAACCCAATTCCATAGCCAAAGAAACCACTTAGGATTAATTCCTATGAAAATTAAGCGTAAGTTAGCTAGCGCAACGCTAGAGTAGCTGGGAAATAGTCCCTGATCACTTTAAATACGTTCTACAAGACCCAAATCGAGTAGAACCAATGACTCTATAAAACTCTATAACCTCGGATCAAACTCTAAGCAGGTTTGTTCTCTAGACCACTTTGAAACTTTGTATTGGATCTAGACCGCGCGTCAAAAGTCCGATACCTCCTATCTTAGACCATTAGAACCGCCTAGCTGGACTTGACAATCATTTCAAAAATCAAGTCCAACCGATAATCACAGGCTATTTCATTGAGCCCGGACTGAAGAGAGTGCGAATAGGGACAGATTTGGAATTTGAAATTTAAATCTGGCACACGACTTGACGTGTCAGTATTAAGCGTTCTGATCGTCAGAATTCAGTCAAATTACACCCTCGGATTAGGAAAAATTTCTATTTCATATCATGAGACTTGCAGCCCTGATCTACGTGCGGTGACCGCTAAACTGAAACTGGACCGCCACGTGCGATCTGCGAACCCTGCCAGACTGAAAACTTGATGCGTGCTAGATCCTGTACGCTTGAGCTTAAGTCCGGTCGCGTTCGGCCAGGGGACCACCAGAAATCATCTTTTGGACTGAAACAGCCCCGATTTGGTTATGCACTAAGTGAACTTTGTTCCTGAGCCTATTTTGGGCATTTTTAAGCTTATAAAAGGGGTTGAAACCCTCACTCCTCTCTCCCATCCGAATTTGAGAGAAACCCTAGATTGGGAGAGAGAAAAGGTGAGAGTTTTGAGAGAGAGTAGGAGAGATTTTTTCTGCCTTCGTGCCACCTGTTGCACGTGCTTCAGCAACACATCTCAATCACCTGGCCGGTGATTCCTCCACTTTTTCAGGTATGAAATAACCCTAGAAAGTTGTTGATTTGAGATTTACTAGGATTCATAGCTTGTTAGCTGACGTAACTCGTGAATTAGGTTCTCTTATCGCTGTAGACGAAGCGTATACGCTCCGTTCGAAACGACACGTTTATAAGAGACAAGGTGCGAATTTTAGACATTTTGATTGACTGTTTCCAAAGCTTTCAATGTTGTTTAATAGTAGATTATCGACGGCAACACCATTTGACATGTACAACATGCTGTCCGTTTCCTGTTTCGTAAATCAACGAAGAATATGAGATTTAGGGCATTTTAGTCATTTGTAGGAAGTACAGATTTCATTCATATTTTGCTAATGTGATTGACATGATTTGTTGTCGCATTAGAATGTTAGGAATGCGTGCATAATTAGTTTGGCGAAGAAATTCGCCTAAATGCGCACTTCAGGTCGACATACTATATGTAGACTTAAGTGTGTAGTGTAAGTGTTTGTATAAATGTTTGTATTAGTATGTATTGAATTAAATCATGTTATGAATTAGTTTGAGATGGATTTCTCAATTAATATGCTGACGTAAATGATGTCCTACATGTTGACTATATGCATGATTTCATTATATGCATGAAATGTATGTGCTTGATGATTTACTTAAGTTGTATGTTATAACATGTGTTAACATGCTCACATAGTTGTATTTCAATTCCAATACTCTCATATGATTTTATGATGTGATTTCATAATTGTTTGGGACTATGCTTAGTCCAGGCAATCGGTAACCGAGCGAATTCGTAGTTAGCTTTTCTTAGCCACGAACGACGCGTCGATGAACGCGAGCCATGTTCTGGAGTTGGCGGCAGTGATTTGGCCACACGAAGTGTTTTACGTACTTCATATCGTTCAACTTGAGATGCGATCGCACTAGTCGAGCCCGTCAAGTAACCCGACTGGCCGTTGTATGTTCACCCTGCATGAGTCATAACTGCTTGAACCTAGGGTACTGAACTTACCATTGTAAACCCTGTTAACCATGGTACCTTGATCCACGAAGACTCATGAGCCGGGCAAGGTGGTATGGGACACCGTGGTCGAGCTGTCGGCCTACGCTGGGGCCACAAACCTTTCCGTAGTGACCAGTGAGCACCTAGTCTCGTGAGCAGATTATGGTGGTATGGGACACTATATTCTTGCTGTCGGCCTACACTGATCAGGCGACGAGTCCTTTATAGTGACCGCGAGCGTATTCTGAGTCTACGGGAGGCGACGACCCTTCAGTAGCAGTAGAGTATAGTAGGCCTGTATTGATAAGGTGATGGGGGAGTAGAGAAACGAGTGCGTGCAACAACCCTGACAGCCCTTGCAGCGACCTACAAAATATACATCGTATGAGATTACTAGGAGTGACGACCCTAGACAGGATCTGTGTTAGGATTGATACAAGGAAAGTACCTTAGTTTCCCAATCCTGCTGTTTGAATGGACTAATAACAACTCGAAAATCATATCACCCTAACATTGCATGTGCCTGGAAGATGTGGATCACTTGAGGGACGATTGCATGCCGCGGTCGTAAGATGGTGCCGTATGAGGGAGATCGTCGGTGAGGGCATACATCACGTCATGTCATATTGCATTAACAACAGTATTAGAATTGTCTGATTTACTACTTTACTATTATCGCATGATTGATTTGAGAACATGTAAATCCTTGCTCTATTATTCCACTGAGTTAGCTACTCATTCTCACATTTCGGGATGGTTTTTGCAACACCAACCAGACCCTGTTTTAGATGCAGGTGATGCTGAGATCCAGGAGGTAGAGCTAGACTTTGACGAGGACCAGGATGAGTTCTCGTACATGCAGTACCATGATGGCTTTGCTTAGGTGACCTGGGTTGACGGGACTTCAGTGAGACTATTTTGAACATTTTGATCTATTTATTTACATGTATATGAGACTCAGAGATGTATTCATACTTTAGTGACAGTTGAGATCTACTTTGTTTTTCCATACAGTGATATACATATTCTTTAGTCTTCCGCTTGCTTTTATCACTGGATCTAAAGTATGAATTGCAGTTTTGGTATACTTTTACTCATGTGAATGCTTTAACTCAGAAAACATTGAATCATAATCATTTTTCTTGCATAAGTGACGGTCTGGAACTCGGGAGTTAAGTTTATACACGACCCCCGATTTTCAGGGTGTTACAGCTAAGTGCCCATATTCTTGACAGTTGTAACATTGACTATCTTTCAAAGATTTTCAAGTTCTCAGTTTAGATCGTCTCTTATCATTTGACTTTTGAACATCAACTTTTTTCTTGCTTTTAAAAATTTTGTAAAACTTTTTTGCTAAAAGCGCCATATCATCTTCAAAATTTTCTAAATCCGAAGTGCTCTCTTGTGAAACATTTTTAGATGATCTGAGAGTAATTGATTTTCCTTTAGGAGGTTTAAAGGACAACTCGTAGGTTTGAAGTGAACTAACTAGTTCCTCAACCCTCATGGTATCCGTATCACGAAGTTCCTGAATCGTGGTTACTTTAGAATTTTACCGTTCAGGAAGTGAGCGTAGTATCTTTGCGCACACTTTACTTTCTGGGATTCTATCACCAAGACCCCACATAGAGTTCACAATGTCATTCAATTTAGTGTAGAAGTCCATAAACATCACTTTCTCCTCCATATGAATTTATTCAAATTTAGTTATGAGGAGTTGGACTTTAGATTTCTTGACAATAGATGTACCCTCGTGTGTCATTTCTAATACATCCCATGCTTGTTTTATATTTTCACAAGAGATGATTCTTTTGAATTCATCTGGTGATAATGCACAAGTAAATGCATTTAGTGTTTTTGCATTGGCACTACTCTCACTTTTCTAAAGTGGGTCCAAAGAGAATAAGCGGTTACTTTCATTGATTTTGAATCATCTTCATTAGTTACTTAAGTGATAGGAAAGTTCCATTCATTCACTGTGGCCAGCCACATACTTTCATCCATGGATTTGAGGAAGATCCTCATCTTGGCTTTCCAATAGGCATAGTTTGTGCCATTAAAGGGTGGTGGCCTAGTGACTGATAGGCTATCAAAATTTGACATCTTAATATAGCTTAGGTCATTAGTTCAGGAAATAAATCCAATAAATAAATAATAAGCACGATCTATTAGGCTCTGATACCACTTGAAAGGGCCTAGCTATATGCCCTAGAGGGGGAGTGAATAGGGCAATGTCAAATAAAATATATAACAGCGGAATAATAAAAGAAATAAATCACAATGCTGAATTAAAAATCAATCTCAAAAAACTAGATTTAAGAGAATGATACTATATCAATTCTAAGGACAACCTTACACCAAAAACCAAAGGTTTAAGGTAGGACAACCTTATTTCTAGAACGTCCTTTGTATCACAAACCAATGAGGAATAAAAAGTAAAGCAACCAAAATAACTTGCAGAAATAAATCCTAAGTTATTACAACATTCCCCACACTTGCTTGAAATAAAATGATTACAACATTCATCCACAAATACAATCCACAAAACTGAATGAATAAATAAATGAAAGAATAAAGCACATCCACAACACAACGATATATAGTGGTTCGCCTGTGTGTACACCAACTGTTATCCAACAGCCACAAAAAATGCTACTCCACTCCTAATATCCTCACACAGGGGATATTAGCATGCACTATCAAAATAGGTTTCACAGGTTCACCTAAAACCTTCACAATTGTGTCTTTTTATCACAGGCTTACACAATCCAAAAACCCACACAATCTGACTTTTCTGGCTCTCCTCAGATAACCAAAACAATGAGATTTTTCTGAAAAATCTCAAACAAAACCAAAGAAAGTAAATTACACAAATGTAAAATACCTGAATCTCCTTTTAAAGTATCCCGGTAGAATCAACCGGAGTAGAAGTTCAATTTAACGTTCAAAGTCCAATACTCACTTTATGAATGGTTCTAAGTCTAATTGATTTTAAATCAAAAGGGCTAGTTCTATTTGATTTTGAATCCAAGAAGAAGGAATATCAAAAATTCCTCTTTTCTAATAAGATTGGAATATAGATCAAAATCAAATACAAAATAAGCTAGCAAAAGGAATATTAAATGAGCACAAAGTAGCTTAAAAATAAACACGAACTTATCTCAGAGAATGGCTTAAAGATTGCTTGAATTGATTTGAATTGAATTAAAAAACTCTGAAGTTCGTGCTCTATTTAAAGCCTGAAAAATCTCATCTGCAACTGGTCTTAGGATCCTACGACTGGTCGTAGCTTCAAAGATTTCCGCAGGATAAGGATTATCTGTTCCACGACTGGTCCTGGGTAGCCTACGACCGGTCGTGGGCCACCTACGACTGGTCGTGGGTCACCTACGACTGGTCATAGGACCCCCAGATTAGTTGCTGGAGTTCGAGTTGTAGGGCTAAGACTGGTCAAAGGACGAGTCGTATAACTCACAAGACTGGTCATAGGACAACTAAAAAAATCTAAAAATCTTCAACAACCTAGGACTGGTCCTGAAAAACTTAAGACTAGTCGTAGCAGAGCTAGGACTGATCTTGAAGTCCCTAGGACTGGTCTTAGAATAGCCCGTATAAGCATATTTAAAATATACGAATTATGTATCCAGAATGACCTACAATAAAGCCCAACCTAAGGTCAATCTAAGGTCAAACAAACCTTGAAAGTGAGATGGATATTGATAGTCTGTACTCTCAGATGACCCTTAAGAGAAGCTTAAGAATTTACGAATCTTGTTATAGGACTTCTCGAGCTTGAACCTTTCTTGACTTGATAAAGTCTTCTTCTATTGTTGTACTTGTTAGAATCTTGAACATGCATACTTGAAGACTTCTATTCTTGTATACTTCATCCATGACTAGACTTGAAACTTTCTTTATTTAAGTTCTTCATCCATGAAATATGATGTCTTGAAGAAATGAAAAGTCTTAAACATGAAACACACGATATACAAGACACAGACATAGGTTTTAGCACCACAAAATTTGACAACCAAAGGGATATGAAATCATAGCACTTACATATGTGTTATATGTCCAACTATCCAACCATCTGACGGTGGATCACACTACGATGTATGTATTATATTCCACACCGTCCATCTGGACAGTGTGTCCCACGCAGCAGAAATGATGCTCTATTAACGTCAGGAGTTCTATGGGGCCACTAATGTATGTATCGTATTCCACTCCATCCATCAGGTGGACTCCACTATAATGTATGGGTCTTATCCACACCGTCCAGATGGTTGGACGGTGGGACCCACCCCTGATGTATTTATTCTACATCCACGTTGTCCGTTTGTTCTCTTGGTGTGGGACCCACCCACATGTGTTGCACATGTGGGGGTGGGCTCACCTTGAGTTATGTGGGTCCAGGTATGATGTATGTGAGATATACCCACACCATCCAACATTACAGAGGTGTTTTCTTTTTATTATTTTATTATTATTATTTTTCTTCTCATGGTAGAATTACAGGGAGAATGGAATAGATCTAAATTTCACATGGGACCCACCATGTGTATGTGGTATCCAGTAGGACGTATGGGTTTTAATTCTCATCGTCCATCTGGACGGTGGGGTCCATCAATAAGGTATGTATTATACCCGCACCGTCCATCTTCATGGTGGGGGAACCACTATGATTTATGTATTTCATCCCACCGTACGTCTGGAGCATGGGGACCACATGATATATTTGTTTTATTCACGACGTTCATCTACGTGGACCACGTCAACTGAATAGCCACTGTATTTAACGTCACCAGGCTCTGAGGGTCCCACCATGTTATATGTTTCATCCAGACCATCCATCTGGATGGTGGGCCAATAGGTCACACTAGCTATATGGCTGTTATGTCAACATTAGCAAGCCGTGGGGCCCAGATGAGTTATGTGTTACATCTAAACTGTCCAACTAAGAGCCCCACTAGCTATATTATCATTGTAGTTGACGTCAACAAGTGTCATGGGGACCACTATATATTTGTTGTATACCCATGCCATTTGTCTAGACGGTGGGATCCACCTCCTGTATGCATTGTATATTCACGTCGTCCATCTATTTTCTGATGCGTGGGCCCACCTTGATGTATTGTTTATTCACACCGTCCATTGGGTTGGGACGGTAGACTCCTTCATGATGTATGTACACTATACCCTCGCCATCCGTCCCTTGGACGTGAGGCCCACCTTATGACATGTTGTATATTCACACCATCCATCCACGTGGCCCCTGCATGATATGAGTGTTTTATCAGCGCCGTCCAACCCATGGAACCCACATGTGATGTATTTATGGCCCATGTGATAGGGCCCACATGCCTTGTATTTTGAGGCCCATGTGATAGGGCCCACCTACCTTTTATTTAAGGCCCATATATGGGGCCCAACTGCTTGAATCTGAGGCCCATGAGCAAGGCCCATTGTGATGTATTCGTGGTCTATGCACAAGGCCCATAGTGTTGTGTAGTAGGCCCATGTCATGCGGCCCGTTGTGATGTATATTAGGCCCATGACATGCAACTTATTATGATGTATTCAAGGCAGATGTCATGCGCCCTATTGTGATGTGTATTAGGCCCATGTCCTACAGCCCATTGTGACATATATTAGGCCCGTGTCGGTAGCCCATTGCGATGTGTATTAGGCCCATGTCCTGCGGCCCATTGTGACATATATTAGGCTCATGTGAGTAGCCCATAGTGATGTGGATTAAGCCCATGTGATGTGGCCCATAGTGATGAGTATTAGGCCCGTATGAGCGGCCTAATGTGATGTATAAGGCTTGTTGATGCAGCCCACTTGATGTCTAAGACCCTTGTGTAAGGCCCATTGTGATTGTATGTGGCCCATTGTGATGTAATTATGGCCATTGATGAGGCCCAATGTGATGTATTTATAGTCTAATGTGATTTATATTAGGCCCATGTGTGAGGCCACAAGCTCACTATATCTTTAGCTCTATGTGGGCCACTCCTTGGGAACAATGTTGGTTAAATATCCACATCGATGGGTAATGATGGTTAAACATCCACATTGTGATCTTCCCTTAGGCCGATTCTGATTATCGAGGCTGATTTCGATTGTCGAGGCCGATTCCAATTATTGAGGATGATTCCAATTGTTGAGCCGATTCCGATTTCGAGGTCAATTTTGATTGTCAAGTTGATTGTTAAGACCGATTTCGATTGCCGAGATCGATTGTCGAGGCCGATTGTATAGGCCGATTATCAATGCCGATTGTCAATACTGATTATGAATATGTGATAGCATAACATCATGATACATGCCTATACGCATCATTTGCATGTTTGTTATGAGATGTGGTTGACCATTGCATATGTCATTAAGTAGGTTGTTATGAGACTCCCTGATAGGTGGAGGTTATCTCACATGAGTGCACGGTATGTGCAGGATTGATGCATGACTGGATTGTATAACTCATATGTAAGTGTTATGGCTGATAGCTCCTTTATGTTGTCAAATTTTGTGGTGTCAAAACCCCAATTTATGTCTTATGTATGTTGATATATATATGTTCAAGACGCTGCATCACAATGCTTCAAGACAAGTACGGTGATCTACTTCAAATGCAAGGTCAAGTATTTTGTACACTTCTATAAGCTTCAATGTTCAGAGTTTTTAAAGCTACATCGAAAAGACGAGTGTTTGTTCAAGACTCAAGATAAAGCTCAACTCAAGATGAAGAATAACTCAAGAATGACAAATCCAAGCTTTTGAAGATCTCAAAGTTCAAGCTACATCATGTAGAGATCTCAAGCTTCATAATCTTCAATGGTCAACCATCATCTAAAGAAATGGAGTTTCAATGTTCATACTTCATGTCCCAGGTATGAAAGACCTTAAATTGACCTTAGGGTAGGTCATTTTGGATACATAATTCAATTACTCTTTTTATAAGTGTTGTAGTCTGTTCTAAGACTAGTCTTGAACTTTGTTCGACTAGTCCTAGCACTGGCTCGACCAGTCTAAGATATTCCAGGACAAGTCCTAAGTTTGTTACAAATTTTTAAAATTTTTAGTTGTGCTACGACCAGTCTAGGAGACTGTTCGACCAGTTGTGTGAACAGTGTCGACTCGTCCTACGACTAGTCCTGGATCTACGCCTCAAAGTACAACAACCGAATCTGTTGCCTCACGACCATTCGTAAGGTGCTTACGACCAGTCGTGGAGGGATCACGACTAGTCGTAGACTGCCTTCAACCAGTTATGGAATGGTCTGATCCGATCGCACTTAAAATTTCAAAATGTTGTTGGTCCTACAATCAGTCGTAGTGTCCACAGGACCAGTCGAAGGTGCGATTTCTACAACTATAAATAGATGAAAATTTTCAGAGTTTAATAACTTAATTCAAGAAAAATCAAGGGATCACTCTAAAAGATAAGTTAGTCTTATTTGAAGCTACATTGTGCATATTTAATATTCTCTTTTATTAGCTTTACAGATTTGATTTTGTTTCTATATTCCAATATGAGTTGAAAAGAGGAATTGTGATATTCCTTCTTCTTGGAATCAAAATCAAATAGAGCTAGCCCAACTGGTTTAATTTAAAATCAATCTAGAACCTAGAACCATTTCAAAGTGAGTATTGGACATTGAACTTCTTCATTTGAACTTCTACTTCGATTGGTTCTTCCAGGCTGCAATAAAAGGAGAATTCCAGGTATTTTACA
The DNA here is from genome assembly GCA_037074715.1 of Magnolia kwangsiensis. Classification (NCBI taxonomy): domain Eukaryota; kingdom Viridiplantae; phylum Streptophyta; class Magnoliopsida; order Magnoliales; family Magnoliaceae; genus Magnolia; species Magnolia kwangsiensis. The sequence goes on from CM073587.1 coordinate 46,052,599, forward strand.
TTTGTGTAAATTTTCTTTATTTTGGTTTTTTTAAAAGATTAAGCTAGAAAAATCTCATTATGTTGTTTATCTGAGGAGAGCCAAAAAATTCAGAAGTGAGGGTTTTTTTAATTATGTAAGCCCATTTGAAAAACAGAATTATGAAGGTTTTGGGTGAACCTATGAAAACCTATTTTGACAATGAACGCTAATATCCACTGTGTGAGGATATTAGGAGTGGAGTAGCAATCTGTGTAGTTGTTGTTTAACAGTTGGTGAACACATAGGCGAACCACTATAACTCTTTGTGTTTTATGGACGTGTGATTTATATTTCCTATCTTTTATCATTCTAATTTGTAGGATGTATGTGTGGATGTGAATGTTGTAATATTTATATTTCAAGCACTGTGGAGAATGTTGTAATAATTTAGATTTAAATTCTTACAATTTATTTCAATTCCTTGCTATTCATTTATTCCTTTTTAGTTTGAGTTTTTGATACAAAGAGTGTTCTAAAAATAATGTTGTCCAGCCATAAACTCTTGATTTTTATGGTGTAAGGTTGTTCTTAGAATAACATTTGTATCAACCTCTCAATACTTGTTTATTGAGGTTGCCTTTCATTTTAGCATTGTGAATTGATTTTCTTTATTTGGCTATCTCATTCTTTAAATTCCGCCGTTATTATTTTAAATTTGGCAGTCTTATTCACCCCCTCCTCTAGGACATATAGCTTGGCCTTTTTAAGTGGTATCAAAGCCTAATAGCTTGTTTTAATTCTTTTTTGGATTTATTTTCTAAGTTAATCGATCTAAGCTATATTTAAGATCTCAAATTTTGATAGCCTTTTAGTCACTAGGCCTCCACCTTTTGAAGGCACCAATTATGCCTATTGGAAAGCTAGGATGAGGATTTTCCTTAAATCCATGGATGAAAGTGTGTGGCTAGCCACAGTGAATGAATGGACCCCTCCTACCACTGAAGTAACTGGGATCGATGGATCAAAATCAATGAGAGTTACACCTTATTTCTCTTGGACCACACTTCAGAAAAGTGAGAGTAGTGCAAATGCTAAAGCACTAAATACAATCATTTGCGCACTATCACCGGATGAATTCAAAAGAATTATATCATGTGATTCTGCAAAGCAAGCCTCAGATATTTTAGAAATGACACACGAGGGAACATCAATTGTCAAGAAATCTAAGATTCAAATCCTCACAACCAAATTTGAGGAAATATGTATGGAAGAAAATGAAATGTTCATGTACTTCTATACAAGATTAAATAACATTGTGAACTCTTTGTGGGGTCTTAGTGATAAAATCTCAGAAAGTAAGATTTGTGCAAAAATACTACGCTCACTTTTTGAACGATTCAATTCTAAGGTAACTACGATCCAAGAACTTTGTGATACGGACAATATGAGGGTAGAGGAATTAGTTGGCTCTTTACAGGCTTATGAGTTAACTTTTAAAGCTCCAAAAGGTAAATCTATTGTCCTTAAATCTTCTACAAATATTTTTGAGGAAAATGATAACAATTCTGATTTAGAAAACTCTGAAGATGATATAGCTCTTTTAGTGAAAAAGTTTTACAAAATTTTCAAAAGTAAAAAGAGGGTTGATTTTCAAAAATCGAATGATAAAAAGAAATCTAAACCTAAAACTCAAAAATTAATAAAAGACAGTCAGTGTTATAAATGCCATGAATATGGGCATTTAGCAAACAAGTGTCCTAAAAAGGACAAACCCAAAAAGCAGGGTAGTGAAATTAAATCCCTTATGACTCTAGCCAAATTCACTTTTTCAGATAATGATGATTCAACAAGTGAAGAAAATTTGAACAGTGATTGTGAAAATGAAGATGATCTTCAAGATGCTTACAATGCCCTATACAAAGAAAGTTGTAAAATTGTTGTTAAACTTAAACTTCAAAAAGAAAAATTTTCAAAGCTTAAAGAAAATTTTAAGACTCTTATTTTAGAAAAATCCCATATTTCAGATTGTTTTGAAAAATACAAATGCGATTTAGAATTCAAAACCTCCCTGATTGAAAATCTAAAATCTGAAAATGAAAAACTTAAACTTGAAGTCTCTTCTCTTTTAAGTTTAAAGGATACATGGAAGTATGCCCAAGGAGATCCAAAGTTAGAAGAACTTTTATCTATATCAAGGAAATGTTGCGATCGATCCAGTTTGGGCTACGATAAAAATGTTCCTCTTAAACAGAACAATACGCCCCCTAAGTTTATAAGAGGAGAGACCTTAAACTCAAAAGGGAAAAGTACAAGTCAAAATTTTTCTAAAAATACTAAAACTTTTCAAAAACCTAAAAGTAACTACATCAACTATAAAAATCAGAATCGAAACCCTTTAGCCGAAAAAATAGTTGATTTGCTTAAGGAGATTTTAAAATCTAAATCAGTAGGTCATTCTTACAACATCTACAAACAAAAGAAGGCCAACTATACACCAAAACCCAAAACAGTTATAAAATGGGTTCCTAAGGTTACCTGCTTGGTTGCCCACACCGCTTTCAAAGCTACAAGCCATTAAAAGTGGTACCTAGAGAGTGGATGCTCAAGGTATATGACTGGTGATAAAAGTCTATTCACCGATCTCAAAGATATGACTGATGGTTCAGTCACATTCGGTGATGGCTGCAAGATTATTAGCCAAGGTACGGTTCAACTTTATAACCTCCCTTTGTTTAAAAATATTTTATACGTTGAAGGATTAAAACAAAATCTGTTAAGCATATCTCAAATATGCGATAACAATCATAGCAAAAAAATTTCTAACCAAGGTTATGAAATTTTAAATAATAAGGGTTCAGTAATCTTAACTGGTTGCAGAACTTCTGAAAACTGCTATTTGTTAGTGAATCCAGCTCATATAGTCAAACATGTTACATGGTCCATACCAATGAGACAGATTTATAGCATAAACACCTTAGACATGTACACTACCGTAATTTATATAGATTGAGCAAAAGAGAACTAATAAGAGGTCTACCTAAATTATAAAAATTAGACAAAATATGTGGCGAATGCCAGATTGACAAGCAATCAAGGAGGTCTCACAAAACGGTGAACTCCAATGCCACATCAAGATCACTCAAGCTTCTCCATATGGATCTTATAGGACCTACCAGGATGGAGAGTCGAGGTAGCAAAAAATACATTTTAGTAATTGCGGATGATTTTACCAGATTCACTTGGGTAGCTTTCTTAAGGGATAAATCAGAAACCCTTGAAGAAATAAAAAGAGTTCTCAAACGGATCCAAATGAAAAAATGTTCTCAAGTTTACAAGATCCGTAGTGATCATGGATCTGAATTTGAGAATAGCAGTTTTGAGAAATTCTGCAGAAATCAGGGGATATTACATGAATTCTCTGCACCTAAAACTCTACAACAAAATGGAATTGTAGAAAGAAAAAATAGAGCGCTTCAAGAAATGGCTAATGTAATGTTGAATAATATGAAGCTATCTAAAAATCTTTGGGCTGAAGCCATAAATACAGTCTACTATATAATCAACCGAGTTTATACAAGTAAATCAAATAATAAAAATGCTTATGAAATGTGGTTCGATAAGAAGCCTACTGTCAAATACTTTCAAGTTTTTGGCAGCAAGTGCTATATTCTACGTGACCATGAAAATCTAGAAAAATTTAACACTAAAAGTGATGAAGGGATCTTTTTTGAATATTCTTTAAACAGTCACGCATATCGTGTACTGAACAAAAGGACCGGTGTTATTCAAGAATCCATAAATGTAGTTATAGACAATCACTTGAACACACCTGTCCAAAGTTCAGATAGTGATGAAGTTCTTTTAATTGACAAACTAGATACTTCATCAAGTCAAAACAATTCTAAATTGAGGACTGTTAAAGATCATCCAACCACTCAGATTCTTAGAAATCCTCTCACTGGTGTGCGCAGTCATAGACAACTAGAAGATTATATAATTACGTGTGCTTTACATCTCAGATAGAACAGGCTAACATAAAAGAAGCTCCTACTGACTAAAACTGGATAGTTGCAATACAAGAAGAGCTTAACCAAGTTGTGAGAAATGATGTTTGGTAACTTGTTCCTAGACCTAAAGATAAACATATTATCGAAACTAAGTAGATTTTCAAAAATAATTTTGATGAACTTGGTAATATAATTCGAAATAAGGCTAGGCTAGTTGTACAAGGGTACACTCAAATTGAAGGAATTGATTATGATGAAACCTTTGTCCCAGTAGCTCATCTTAAATCAATCAGGCTATTCATATCCATTGCTTGCTTTAGAAAATTTAAAATTTATCAAATGGATGTAAAGAGTGCCTTTTTAAATGGCGATCTGCATGAAGAAGTGTATGTTGAATAACCAACGGGTTTTGAAGGCCCTATGAGTGTTGATCATGTCTATCACCTAAAAAAGGCTCTCTACGGTTTAAAACAAGCTCTCAGGGCATGGTATGAAAAATTGACTAAGATTTTACTAAGTCATAATTTTCAAATTAGAAGTGTTGATAAAACTTTGTTTGTTAAGAAACTTAATGATCAGATCTTAATAGTACAAATCTACATTGATGATATTATTTATGGATCTACATATTCCAACATAACTATTAAGTTTGCAGATTTAATGAAATCTACATTCGAAATGAGCATAGTTGGGGAATTAAATTATTTCCTAGGGTTGCAAGTCAAACAACAATCTAATGGCATTTTTATTTCTCAAACCAAATATGCTCTGAACTTAATCAAAAAGATCAGATTTGAAAATGGTATGAATTTTGATACTCCTATGAGTACAACCTTAAGACTCTCAAAGGACTCTACAGGTAAAAATGTTGATCCTAAATTATATCACAGTATGATTAGCAGTTTACTTTATTTAACTTCTAACTGACCTAATATTGCTTCAAGTGTTGGTATTTGTGCTAGATATCAGTTTGATCCTAAAGAATCACATCTAACCGTTGTTAACCGGATTATGCGATATGTCGTAAGTTCAGCTAATATGGGTCTCTGGTATCCATATGATACTAGTGTTCAGTTGGCAGGGTACACTGATGCTGATTGGGCTGGAAATATCGATGATAGGAAATCAACCAGTGGTGGCTGTTTTTATATCAAAAATTATCTAGTTTCTTGGTTTAGCAAGAAGCAAAGTTTTATATCACTCTCTACTGTTGAGGCTGAATACATCGCAGCTGGAAATGCATGTACTCAGCTTGTTTGGATAAAACGTATGTTAAGTGATCATAGAATTGCACAGGATTCAATGATTTTATATTGTGATAATTTCAGCGCTATAAATATTTTAAAAAATCTAATCCAGCATTCACGTACCAAGCACATTGACATTAGGTATCATTATATTCATGAATTAGTGAAAGAAAAAATAATATCTTTAGAATACATTCCGACCGAGACTCAACTTGCTGACATTTTCACTAAACTGCTCGACAAAAGCAGGTTTAATAAATTAAAATTTGATCTTGGTATGTGCATTCTAAATTGATTATTCATGCATATATATATATATATATATATATATATATATATATATATATATATATATATATATATATAGTGTAAATATATTTGATAATTCATGTGTTTAATTTCAATTTTTTAAAAAAATGCATGTTTTTTTAGTATACGACTAGTCGTGGATGTGCTCAACCAGTTATGGTACGACCGATTGAGGACAGCTCAAGATCGGTCGTGGAGCGCGCTGATCTCTTTAAAATTAGGGGAAAACGTTTTCTTTTTCATTTCCTCCTTCTTCTCCAATGGGTGTGGCACGACTAGTCGTACCCAACTACTTCATTCTTCAAGGTGAGTACTTCATTTCAGTTTTTCTTGCAGATTTAGGCTCTAATCACTTCATATTCTTCCTTGGAGTTGTTGATTTTAAGTTTTCTTGAAGATTTTGTGATTTTCTACACCCAAATCTAATCTTAGTAAACCCCACTCTATCCTATTTGCATCTTTTTTATTCTTTGAGTTTCTTCATGCAAATGGATGCTAGAGGGGAAAAGAAAACTTTTCGTGGTCCATCTTCTTCCGGATCTACTCCAATAACTTGTCGCCACCTTCAGTCACCCAAAGATGATCCCTCATATGTTCAGGATTCAAGAATACGAAAAGTTATTATTGAGCGACCTGTATTTCTTGATCACATTGTTTCATTTGGTATCGTTCCACTCCTTCAAGCTGTAGGATGGGATAACATCTTACATTGGGATGGGCCTGCATACCAATCTATTACTCAATCCATGTTTGCAAGTTCTCTAATTTTTTAACTGAGAATTTAACATTTAAAATTGATGCTAGAGAAGGTCCATTTGAAATTGACCGCCATTTGATTTCATGGCTAATGGACTTACCTGTTAATGACGAGGGTATTCCAATTCATACTCTAACTGAGAAACCCTCAGAATCAGAAAAATGCATGCTCACTAGAGATTTATATAATATGAATGAGCAATTGACTCATAAAAGGAATGCGCTCCCCTCAAAGTATTTTTTACCCAGATACAGGATTCTCCACAGAATCTTTACTTCATATCTGTATCCGTGTTCTGGTAACAAAACAGAACTGACTTCCTTTATTATTTGAGTTTTTCGCTCTGTCATCTCTGGTACTAAAGTTTGTCTTCCTTCTTTGATATATCATTCCATTATTCAGTTTCGTCTCCATCCAGGTCATAATGATATTTCATTTGCATATCTTATGATTATTTTAGCTTCGTATATGATAGTTCCTATGCCTGTTGGAGAGGCTCCCATCCATCATCTTATTTTTAACAATTTGAATATTAATAAAATGAAATTGGAATTGGCTCCTGTCCAAGTGGATGTGGGTGGTGGTGGAGCTAAAGCAAGGGATGAAGAAGAAGTTGGTGATCTTCCTCTTGATGATATAAATATGGATAATATTTTTGATGAAATTGAATCTGATTCTACTAATGATCCTAACTATGAACCATCTAAATTTGATGCTCATTTTCGTGCTCTTGAGGAGAAGGTAGAGAACATGAATGTTGCCCATGATATGCAATTTAAATATATGCGCAAGTATCTTATGCGCTTAAACAAGGGCCTTCATCAACTTGATCCCACCATACCTGCTCCATCTTCAGGATCTGATTAAGTTCTTTACTCTTTAGTCTGTAATAACTTTAAGTCTACTTGTGCTGGTTTGTGAACTTTATCTGGCTTACTGACTTTTGTTTGAACTAGTTAATGGTATGTGGACTTTAATATGCTTATATCTTGACCAGTTACTCTTTTATTACTCCTATTTCTTATTCTTTTCCATTTTCATTTCTTCCTTTATTATATTGTGACAAAAAGGGGGAGAATTTATATGGATTGATTGTGAGTAGTAACAAAGCATTTTAAGCATTTTTTTTAAGATATATGTGTGCTACTCAGGGGGAGTATGTGAGGAGATGTTTTACCTAGTTCATGATATTTTGTGCTCGTTGATGAAAACTGTTGCATGATTCTTTAACCAAGCTGTAACTGGTTTTCTCTTATAACTGGTGTATGATTCTTGTGTAAATATTAGTCATATTATTGTTAAAAGTGTTTTGTCACAAATTTGACAAAGGGGGAGATTGTAAGTGCTATGGACGATAGCTCCTTTATGTTGTCAAATTTTGTGGTGCCAAAACCCTTATTTGTGCCTTGTGTATGTTGATATATGTGTGTGTGTGTGTGTGTGTGTGTGTGTGTGTGTGTGTGTTCAAGACGCTGCATCACAATGCTTCAAGACAAGTCTGGTGATCTACTTCAAATGCAAGGTCAAGTATTTTGTACACTTCTGTAAGCTTCAATGTTTAGATTTTTTTAAAGATACATTGAAAAGATGAGTGCTTGTTCAAGACTCAAGATAAAGCTCAACTCAAGATGAAGTATAACTCAAGAACGACAAATCCAAGCTTTTGAAGATCTTAAAGTTCAAGCTATATCATGTAGAGATCTCAAGCTTCATAAACTTCAAAGGTCAACCTTCATCTGAAGAAATGGAGTTTCAATGTTTATACTTGATGTCCAAGGTATGAAAGACCTTAGATTGACCTTAGGGTAGGTCATTTTGGATACATAATTCAATTAGTCTTTTTATAAGTATTGTAGTCTGTTCTAAGACTAGTCCTGAACTTTATTCGACTAGTCCCAGCACTGGCTTGACCAGTTTAAGATATTTCAGGACCAGTACTAAGTTTGTTATAAATTTTTAAAATTTTTGGTTGTACTATGACCAGTCCTGGAGATTGTTCGACCAGTCGTGTGAACAGTGTTGACTCATCCTACGATCAGTCCTGGATCTATGACTCAAAGTACAATAACTAAATCTAGTACCTCACAACCAGTCGTAGGGTGCTTATGACCAGTTGTGGAATGGTATAATCCAATCGCGCTTAAAATTTTAAAATGTTGTTGGTCCTATGACCAGTCGTAGTATCCACAGGACCAGTCGAAGGTGCGATTTCTGCAACTATAAATAGATGACGAATTTCAGAGTTTAATAACTCAATCCAAGAAAAATCAAGGGATCACTCTGAAGATAAGTTAGTCTTATTTCAAGCTACATTGTGCATATTTAATATTCTCTTTTGTTAGCTTTATGGATTTAATTTTGTTTCTATATTCCAATCTGAATTGAAAAGAGGAATTGTTATATTCCTTCTTCTTGGAATTAAAATCAAATAGAACTAGCCCAACTGGTTTAATTTAAAATCAATATAGAACCTAGAATCATAATTAAAGTGAGTATTAGACATTGAACTTCTTCATTCGAACTTCTACTCCGATTGGTTCTTCTGGGCTGCTACGAAAGGAGAATTCCAGGCATTTTACATTTCTGTAAATTTCCTTTATTTTGTTTTTTTTTAGATTAAGTTAGAAAAATCTCATTATGTTGGTTATTTGAGGAGAGCCAGAAAACTCAGAAGTGGGTTTTTTTTTTAATTGTGTAAGCCCATTTGAAAGACACAATTGTGAAGGTTTTGGATGAACCTGTTTGTAAGTGTTATGGTCTCATGCTTCTTTGGTTGTTAAATTGTCAAATTTTGTGTACCAAAACCTCTATCTGTGTCTTGTGTTTGTATGGTGATATATATGTGCTCAAGACATTACATCATAATGCTTCAAGTCAAGTACGGTGATTGACTTCAAGAAAGAAATGCAAGGTCATGAATTTTGTCCTCTTCTGTAAGCATCAATGTTCAAAGCTACATCAATAAGAAGAGTGTTTGTTCAAGACTCAAGTATAACTCAACATAAAGTTTAATTTCAAGCTGTAGAAGATCTCAAGATCAAGCTACATCAAGTAGAGATCTCAAGCTTCATAAGGTTCAAAGGTCAACCATCATCGAAAAGAATGAAGTTTCAATGTTCATACTTCATATCCCAAGTATGAATGACCTTAGATTGACCTTACGGTAGGTCATTTTTTATACATAATTCAAGCTAAATCATTTTATGTGATTTTGGTCTATTCTAAGACTAGTTCGGGTCTTTGTTCGACTAGTCCTAGTACTGCCACGACCAGTCCAAAAAATTGCAAGACCAGTCCTAAGTTTGTTGGAATTTTCCAAAAATTTCTGTTCGTCCACGACCAATCCTAGACTCTGCTCGATCGGTCGTGTGAACAGTGTTGACTCGTCCTACAACCAATCCTAGTTCTACAACTCAAAGTCCAGTAACTAAATTGGAGGTCCTACGACCAGTCGTGTGGAGCCTACGACTAGTCATAGAGGGCTTATGACCAGTCGTGAGTCAGTTTTATCCGATCACGCTAAAAATTTCAAACATCCGTTCTCCTACGACTAGTTGTAGTGTCCACTAGACCAGTCGAAGGTGCGATTTCTTCAGCTATAATGTAACACCCTGAAAATCAGGGGTCGTGTATAAACTCAACTCCCGAGTTCCAGACCGTCACTTATGCAACAAAAATGATTATGATTCAATGTTGTCTGATTTAAAGCATTCACATGAGTAAAAGTATACCAAAACTGCAATTCATACTTCAGATCCAGTGATAAAAGCAAGCGGAAGACAAAACAATATATATATCACTGTATGGAAAAACAAAGTAAATCTCATCTGTCTCCAAAGTATGACTACATCTCTGAGTCTCATATAATATACATGAACAAAATAAATATCCAAAATGGTCCCACTGAAATCCCATCGATCCAGGTCGCCTACGCAAAGCCGTCGTGATACTGCATGTACGAGAACTCGTCCTGGTCCTCGTCAAAGTCTGGCTCTGCCTCCTGGATCTCAGCCTCACCTGCATCTACAACAGGGTCTGGTGGGTGTTGCAAACACCATCCCGTAACGTGGGAGTGAGTGATCAACTCAGTAGAATCATAGAGCAAAGATTAACATGTTCACAATTCAATCATGCGATAATAGTAAAGCAGTAAATCAGACAATCCTAATACTGTTGTTAATGCAAGATGACATGACGTGATGTATGCCCTCACCGACGATCTCCCTCATACGGCAACATCTTACGACCGCGGCATGCCACACTCCCTAGAGTGCTCCACATCTTCCAGGCACATGCAATGCTATGGTGATATGATTTTCAAGTTGTTATTAGTCCATTCAAACAGCAGGATTGGGAAACTAAGGTACTTCGCTTGTATCAATCCCAACACAGATCCTGTCTAGGGTCGTCACTCTTAGTAATCTCATACGATGTATATTTCGTAGGTCACTGCAAGGGCTGCCAGGGCTGTTGCTCGCACTCGTTGCACCGCTCCCCCATCACCTTATCAATATAGGCCTACCGTACTCTACTGCAACGGAAGGGTCGTCGCCTCCCGTGGACTCAGAATACGCTCGCGGTCACTACAAAGGACTCATCGCCTGATCAGTGTAGGCCGACAGCTAGAATATAGTGTCCCATACCACCATAATCTGCTCACGAGTCTAGGTGCTCACTGGTCACTACGGGGAGGTTTGTGGCCCCAGCATAGGCCGACATCTCGACCACGGTGTCCCATACCACCATGCCCGGCTCATGAGTCTTCATAGATCAAGGTACCATGGTTAATAGAGTTTACAATGGTAAGTTCAATACCTTAAGTTCAAGCAGTTATGACTCATACAAGGTGAACATACATCGGCCAGTCGGGTTGCTTGACGGGCTCGACTAGCGCGATCGCATCTCAAGTCGAATGACATGAAGTGCGTAAAACACTTCGCGTGGCCTAACCACTGCCGCTAACTCTAAACACGAATCGCGTTCATCGACGCGTCGTTCGTGGCTATGACCAGTCAGCCACGAATTCGCTCGGTTACCGACTGCCTGGACTAAGTCTAGTCTCAAACACTTATGGAATCACATCAGCAATATATGTAAAAGTATTGGAATTGAAATAGAATCATATGAGCATGTCAACACATGTTATAACATTCAACTTAAGCAAATCTTCAAGCACATATATTCCATGCACGTAATGAAATCATGCATTTAGTCAACATGTAGAAAATCATTTAGGTCAGCATATTAATTGAGAAATCCATCTCAAACTAATTCATAACATCATTTAGTTCAATACATACTAATACAATCATTCATACAAACACATACACTACACACTTAAGTCTACATATAGCATGTCGACCCGAAGTGTGCAATTAGGCAAATCTCTTCGCCAAACTAATTATGCACGTATTCCTAACTTCCTAATGCGACAACAAACCATGTCAATCACATCAGCAAAATATGAATGTAAACAGTACTTCCTACAAATGACTAAAATGCCCTAAATCTCATATTCTTCATTAATTTACGAAACGGGAAACGGAGAGCATTTTGTACATGTCAAACGGCGATACCGTCAAGAATTTACTATTAAACGACATTGAAAGCGTTGGGAACCGTCAATCAAAGCGTCTAAAATCCTCACCTTATGTCTTGTAGACTCGGGAATTGAAACGGAGCGTATACGCTTCGTCTACGGCGAATAAGGAACCTAATACACGAGATCCATAAGCTACATCGCTATGAAAACAAAGGAAACTCAAATCAGTAACTATTTAGGGTATTTACTTACCTAGAATCGCGGTGAAATCGCCGGGAAAGCGGTAGAGGTGTGTTGCTTAAGCACGTGCAACACGTAGCACAAGTGGCAGGAAGAACTCTCCTACTCTCTCACAATCTCTCACCTTTTTCTCTCCCAAGCTAGGGTTTCTCTCAAATTCGGATGGGAGAGAGGAGTGAGGGTTTCAACCCCTTTTATAGCCTAAAATATGCCCAAAATAGGCTCGGGAACAATGTTTACTTGGTGCCTAACCAAATCGGGGCCGTTTCGGTCCAAAAGGGCATTTCTGAAGGTCCCCTGGCCAAACGCGGTCGGACTTAAGCTCATGCATACTGGATCTAGCACACATCCAGTTTTCAGACCGGTAGGGTTCGCAGATTGCACGTGGCGAACCAGTTTCAGTTTAACGGTCATCGCACCAAGATCAGGCCTATAAGTCTCGTGATATGTAATAGATATTTTTCCTGATCTAAGGGTGTAATTTGGCTGTATTCTGACAGTCAGAACGCTTAATACTGATGCATCAAATCGTGTGCCAGATTTGAATTTCAAATTCCAATTCTAACCCTATTCTCACTCTCTTCGGTCCGGGCTCAATGAAATATCCTGTGATTATTGGTTTGACTTGATTTTTGGAATGAGTGTCAAGTCCAGCTAGGCGGTTCTAACGGTCTAAGATAGGAGGTATCGGACTTTCGACGTGCGGTCTAGATCCAATACAAAGATTCAAAGTGGTCCAGAGAACAAACCTGCTTAGAGTTTAATCCGAGGTTTTAGAGCATTATAGCACCATTGGTTCCACTCGCTTTGGGCCTTGTAGAACATATTTAAAGTGATCAGGGACCATTTTCCAGCTATTCTAACGTTGCACTAGCTAACCTAGTCATATTTTCTAAAGGAATGAATTTTACGCAATTTCGGGTTGAGTTGGTACTCGAGCCCAAGTATGGATTTTTCACGGGCGTTACATATAAATATATGACGAATTTCAGAGTTTGTATATAGAAATTCAAGTAAAATTAAGGGATCACTCTGAGATAAGTCTGTGTTTATTTTAAGTAACATTGTGCTCATTTAATATTCTCTTTTTGTTAGCTTTTGCATTTGATTTTATTTCTAAATTCCAATCTTATTTGAAAAGAGGAATTGTTGTATTCCTTCTTCTTGGAATTAAAATCAAATAGAGCTAAGCCCAACTGGTTTAATTTAAAATCAATTAGAACCTATAATCATTTTAAAGTGAGTATTAGAAATTGAACTTCTATATTCGAACTTCTACTCTGATTGGTTCTTCCGGACTGCTTCAAAAAGGAGAAATCCAGGTATTTTATATTATTGTAATTTACATTCTTTTTGGTTTATTTTGCAGAAAAATCTCATTGTGGTGGTTATTTGAGGAGAGCTAGAAAACTCAGAAAGTGAGTTTTTGGATTGTGTAAGCACAAGTTTAAAAAGACACAATTGTGAAGGTTTTAGGTGAACCTGTGAAAACCTATTTTGATAATGAACGCTAATATCTAATGTGTGAGGATATTAGGAGTGGAGTAGCTATGTGGCTGTTTATTAACAGTTAGAGTACACACAGGCGAACCACTATAATCCCTTCTGTTTTATGGTTGTATGATTTATATTTCCTATCGTTGATTATTCATTTGTGGGATGTATATGTGGATGTGAATGTTGTAATCATTTTATTTCAAGCATTGTGGGAAATGTTGTAATTGTTTAGAATTTACTTCTTGTTATTCCTTTATTGCTTTGAGATTCAATTTCTTCATTTGTTCTAGCAAGGTTGCCCTACCATTTTTATGGTGTATGGTTGTCCTTAGAACAATCAATATTTGAGATTACATTTTATTCATTCATTTATTTATTCCTCTTCAGTTTGAGTTCTTGATACAAAGACCTTTATAGAAATAAGGTTGTCCTACCATAAACCCTTGGTTTTTGGTGTAAGGTTGTCCTTAGAACAACATTTGTATCAACCTCTCAAGACTTAAATTTTGAGGGTGCTTTTCATTTCAGCATTGTGGTTTGATTTATTTATTTGGTTGTATCTTTTTATTTGATTTTACTGTAGTTATTTATAAATTTGGCATAGTCCTATTCACCTCCCCCCTCCCCCCCTCTAGGACATATAACTAGCCCATTTCAAGTGGTATCAAAGCCTAATAGCTCGTTTTAATTCTTTATTCTTAGATTTATTTCCTGAGCTAAGGATCTAAGCTATATATAATATGTCAAATTTTGATGGCTTATCAGTCACTAGGCCTTCACCCTTTGATGGCTCCAATTATGCTTATTGGAAAGCCAGAATGAGAATCTTTTTAAAATTCTTGGATGAAAGTGTATAGCTGGCCACAGTGAATGAATGGACCCCTCCTACCACTGAAGTGACTGGAATCAATGGTTCAAAAATAATGAGACTAACTCCTTACTTCTCATGGACCGCACTTCAGAAAAGTGAAAGCAGTGCAGAAGCTAAAGCATTAAATGCAATCACTTGCGCACTATCACTGGATGAATTCAAAAGAATTATATCTTGTGATTCTGAAAAGCAAGCATGGAATATTTTAGAAATGACACATGAGGGTACATTAATTGTAAAAAAATCTAAAGTCCAACTCCTCACAACCAAATTTGAAGAAATTCATATGGAAGAAAATGAAATGTTTATGGACTTTTATACAAGATTAAATGACATTGTAAACTCTATGTGAGGTCCTGGTGATAAAATCTCAGAAAGTAAAGTGTGTGCAAAGATACTACGTTCACTTCCTGAACAGTTCAACTCTAAGGTAACTGCGATCTAGGAACTTCGTAATACGAACACTATGAGGGTAGAAGAATTAGTTGAATCTTTACAAACCTACGAGTTAAATTTTAAAGCCCCTAAAGGAAAATCTATTGCCCTTATGTCTTCTAAAGATGTTTCTCATAAAAACCATTCTGATTTAGAAAATTAAGAAGACGATATGGCTCTTTTAGCGAAAAAGCTTTATAAAATTTTCAAAAGCAAAAAGAAGGTTGATTTTCAAAAAGCTAATGAGAAGAAAAGATCAAAATCTAAATCTAAGCCTTGCAAATCTTTAAAAGAGAGTCAATGTTACAACTGTCAAGAATATGGGCATTTAGCAAACAAGTATCTTCAAAAGGACAAACCCAAAAAGAAGAGTATGTTGGCTACTTGGGACGCAAGTTGTAAAATTGCTATTAAATTTAAGCTTTAAAAAGAAAGATTTTTAAAGCTTAGAGAAAATTTTCAATCTCTTATTTTAGAAAAGTCTCATATTTCAGACTATTATGAAAAATGCAAATGTGATTTGCATTTCAAAAATTCTTAGATTAAAAGTCTGAAATCTGAGAATGAAAATCTTAAACTTGAAGTCTCTTCTCTTTTAAGTTTAAAGGATAAATGGAAGTATGCCCAAGGAGATCAAAAGTTGAAAAAACTTTTATCTGGATCAAGGAAAATGTGGCGATCGATCCGGTTTGGGCTACGAGAAAAATGTTCCTCTAAAATATAAGAATACGTCTCCTAAGTTTGTAAAAGGAGAGACCTTAAACTCAAAAGGGAAAAGTACAAATCAAGTTTTTTCTAAAACTACTTTTCAAAAATTGAAAAACATTTATAAATTTCATAACCGAAACCCTTTAGTTGAGAAAACAGTTGATCTTCTTAAGGAGCTCTTAAAATCTAACTCATTGGGTCACTCTAACTATAACTACAATCAAAAGAAGACCCACTATACTCCAAAACCCAAAACTGTTATGAAATGGGTTCCTAAGGTTACCTGCTTGGTTGCCCACACTGCTTTCAAAGCTACAAGCCATTCAAAGTGGTACCTAGATAGTGGATGCTCCAGGCATATGACAGGCGATAAGGCTTTATTCACCGATCTCAAAGATATGACTGATAGGTCAGTCACATTTGGTGATGGTAGCAATTGCAAGATTATTAGCCAAGGTACGGTTCAACTCTATAACTTTTCCTTATTCAAGAATGTTTTATATGTTGAGGGATTAAAACACAACCTGTTAATCATATCTTAAATATTCCATAACAATCATAGTGTGAAATTTTCCAATCAGGGTTGTGAAATCATAAATAAAAACGGATCTGTAATATTAAATGGTCGCAGAACTTCTGAAAATGCTATATTGTAAGCGATGGCAGCTCTTCTAGTCAACATGCTACATGGTCCATACCGATGAAACAGAATTATGGCATAAATGCTTTAGACATGTACTCTACCGTAATTTATATAGATTGAGCAAAAGAGAACTAATAAGAGGTTACCTAAATTACAAAAGTTAGACAAAATATGTGGTGAATGCCAAATAGGCAAGTAAACAAGGAGCTCTCACAAGAAGGTGAATTCCAATGCCACATCAAGACCACTCAAACTTCTCCATGTGGATCTTATTGAACCTAACAGGACGAAGAGTCGAGGTGGCAAAAAATACATCTTGGTAATCGTAGACGATTTTTTCAGATTCACTTGGATAGCTTTTTTAAGGGATAAATCAGAAACCCTTGATGAAGTGAAAAGGATTATCAGACGTATTCAATCTTAAAAGGTTCTCAAGCCAGTAAGATACGTAGTGATCATCAATCTGAGTTTGAGAATAGCAGTTTTGAGAAATTCTGTAGTGATCAGGGAATATCACATGAATTCTTTGCGCCCAAAACACCACAACAAAATAGAATTGTGAAAAGGAAAAATAGAGTGCTTCAAGAAATGGGGAATGTAATGTTGAATAGTATGAAGCTCCCTAGAAATCTATGGGCTCAAGCGGTAAATACCACCTCCTATATTATTAACCAAGTTTATACTTGTAAATCTAATAACAAAACGGCTTATGAACTATAGTTTGATAAGAAGTCTACTGTTAAATACTTTCGAGTTTTTGGTAGTAAGTGCTATATTTTACATGACCATGAAAATCTGGAAAAGTTTGACACTAAAAGTGATGAAGGAATCTTTTTAAGATACTCTTTAAACAGTCGTGCATGCTGCGTACTGAACAAAAGGACCGGTGTTATTCAAGAATCTATTAAAGTGGTCATAGACGATCACTTGAATACACCTGCCCCGAGTTCAGACCATGATGAAGTTCTTTTAATTGACAGACCAAATACTTCATCAAATCTAGTAAACTCTGAATTAAGGACTGTTAAAGATCATCCAACCACTCAAATTCTTAGAAACCCTCTCACAGGTGTACGCACTCGTAGACAATTAGAAGACATATGTAATTACGTATGCTTTACATCACATATAGAACCGGTAAATGTAAAAGAAGCTCTTTCTGACGAAAACTAAATAGTTGCTATATAGGAAGAACTTAATCAATTTGTTCAAAATGATGTCTTCCTACACCTAAAGATAAACATATTATTGGAACAAAGTGGATATTCAAAAATAAGTCTGATGAACTTGATAATATAATTCGAAACAAGGCAAGACTGGTTGTACATGGGTACACTCAAATTGAAGGTATTGATTATAATGAAACCTTTACACGAGTTTCTCACCTTGAATCAATCAGACTTTTTATATCCATTGCATGCTTTAGAAAATTTAAAATTTATCAAATGGATGTAAAGAGTACCTTCTTAAATGGCGATTTACATGAAGAAGTATATGTTGAACAACCTATAGGGTTTGAAGACCTTAATTTACTGATCATGTATACCATCTTAAAAAGGCTCTCTATGGTCTAAAACAAGCTCCAAGGACATGGTACAAGAAATTGACTAAGTTTTTACTCAGTCATAATTTTCAAATAGGCAGTGTCGATAAGACGCTCTTTGTTAAGAAACATAACGATGATATCTTAATGGTTCAGATTTATGTTGATGATATTATTTATGGATCAACTTGTACTAACATGACTATTGAGTTTACAGATTTAATAAAATCTAAGTTTGAAATGAGCTTCGTTGGAGAATTAAATTATTTCCTAGGGTTGCAAGTAAAACAACAACCTGATAGAATTTTTATTTCTCAGACCAAATATGCTCTGAACTTGATTAAAAGATTCAGATTTGAGAATGGTAAGAATTTTGATACTCCCATGAGTACAACTTTAAGAGTCTCAAAGGATTTTACAAGTAAAGATGTGGATCTTAAATTGTATCGTAGCATGATTGGAAGTTTGCTTTATTTAACTGATATTAGACCTGATATTGCTTCAAGTGTTGGTATTTACGCAAGATATCAGTCTAATCCTAAAGAGTCACATTTAACTGTTATTTAGCAGATATTGCGATATGTCGCAAGTTCAGTAAATTTGGGTATCTGGTATCCATATGATACTAGTGTTTAGTTAGCAGGGAATACTGATGCTGATTTAGCTAGAAATATTGATGATAGAAAATCAACCAGTGGTGGTTATTTTTATATTGGAAATTACTTAGTTGAAACAAAGTTCTATATCACTCTCTACTGTTGAGGCTGAATACATCACAGCTGGAAATGCATGTACTCAACTTGTTTGGATGAAACGTATTTTAAGTGATTATGGAATTACACAAGATTCAATAGCTTTACATTGTGATAATTTCAGTGCTATAAATATTTCAAAAAATCTAATCCAGCATTCACATATCAAGGACATTGACATTAGGTATCATTATATTCGTGAATTAGTAGAAGAAAAAATAATATCCTTGGAATACATTCCAACAGAGACTCAACTTGCTGACATTTTTACTAAACCGCTCGATAAAAATAAGTTTAATAATTAAAATTTAATCTTGGTATGTGCATTCAAAATTGATTATTCATGCATATGTGTATCATAGTGTAAATATATTTATGAATTTATTACATTTTTTTTGGTACTCGACTAGTCGTGGGTGTACACGACCGGTCCTGGTAGGACCGGTCGTGGATAGGCCAAGACTAATCGTGGAGCGCGTTGGGTGTTTTAAAATTTAGAAAAAATCTCATCTTCCTCATTTCTAACTTTCTCTCTAACGAGCCGACGTCTGACCAGTCGAACCCACCGACCTGATCTTCAAGGTTAGTGCATTTTATTGCTCAATCTATCAGATTCAAGTTCTACTCTCTACTTTATTTACATTGGAGTTCTTGATTTTAAGCTTTGTGGAGATTTTGGAGTTTTTCTTCGACATTTGCTTATCTAAGAAAACCCATCTCTACTTCCTTTGAGTTTTCTTGTTCCTTTATATTTTCTTATGGAAATGGATACTATAGGGAAAAAGAAAACCCATGGTCCATCATCCTCTAGATCAGCTCCAATAACTCAACGCCATCTTCGTTCACTCAAAAATGATCCTTCATACGTACAGGATTTGCGTTTGCGCAATGTTATTGTTGAAAAAGCTGTTGATCTTAACCACATTACTCCGTTTGATATATTTCCTCTCCTCCAAGCTGTAGGATGGGATAACATCTTACATTAGGGTGGGCCTGCATACCAATCTATTACACAGTACATGTTTGCATGCATCTCTATTTTTTCTACTGAAAATTTAACATTTAAAATAGATGCTAGAGAAGGCCCTTTTGATGTAGACCGTCATTTAATATCTGGCCTCATGAAAATACCTGTTAATGATGAGGGTATCCCTATTCATATTCTAACTGAAAAACTCTTAAAAATAGAAAAATGAATGCTCACCAGAACATTATGTAACATGAATGTGCAATGGACTCATAAAGGGAATGCGCTCCCTTCAAGGTATTTGTTACCCACATACAGAGTCCTCTATAGAATCTTTACTTCAAATCTGTATTCGCAGTCTGATAATAAAATAGAGTTGACTTCATTTATGGTTTGTGTTTTACACTCAGTTATTTCTGGTACTAAAATTTATCTTCCATCTTTAATTTATCATTCCATCATTCAGTATCGTCTTCTTCCAGGTCATAGTGATATACCGTTTGCCTATCTCATGACTATGTTGGCTTCACATATGTTGGTCGTTATGCCTGTTGGAGAGGCTCCTATCCATAATCTAATTTTTAACAACTCAAATATAAACAAAATGAAGTTGGAATTGGCTCCTGGCCAAGTGGATGGTGGTGAGGGAGCTGGAGTTGGGAATGAAGAAGAAGCTGATGATCTTCCTCCTGATGACATAAACATGTATGATATTTTTGATGAAATTGAGTTTGATTCTGCTAATGATCCTGATTATGAACCATTTGAGTTTGATGTGTGTTTGCGTGCACTTGAGGAGAAAGTAGAAAACATGAATGTCGCCCATGATTTACAGTTCAAATATATGCGTAAGTATCTTAGGCACTTAAACAAGGGCATGCATCAACTTGATCCTAACATACTTGCTTCGTCTTCAAGTTCTAATTGAATAGTTTTCTCTTTAGTCTGTAATAACTTTAAGTTTACTTTTGTTGAATTGTGAACTTTATATGATTTACTGAGTTTGGTTTGAACTTTTGAACTCTTAATGCCTTATTGAACTTTTATCTTAACTCCTTGATTACTCCTATTTATTTTCTATTATTTTCTTCTTCCTTTGTCATATTGTGCCAAAAAGCAGGAGAAATTTATGTGCTACTCGGGGGGAGTAATTCAGGGGGAGTAGAGTTTGATGTGTGTTTGAGCATGATAGACCGGTGCATGATTCTTTAACCAGGCTGTTACTAGTTTCTTTTTTTAACCAAGCTGTTACTGGTTTCTTTTTATAACTTTTGCATATTTCTTTGTATTCATATTGGTGTTATATTATTATTGAGTGTTTTGTCACAAATTTGACAAAGGGGGAGATTGTAAGTGTTATGGCCTCATGCTTCTTTGGTTGTCAAATTGTCAAATTTTATGTGTCAAAACCTCTATCTGTGTCTTGTGTTTGTATGGTGATATATATGTACTCAAGACACTACATCACAATTCTTCAAGTCAAGTACGGTGAACGACTTCAAGAAAGAAATGCAAGGTCATGAATTTTGTCCTCTTCTATAAGCATCAATGTTCAGAGGTACATAAATAAGAAGAGTTTTTGTTCAAGACTCAAGTGTAACTCAACATGAAGTTTAATTTCAAGCTGTAGAAGATCTCAAGATCAAGCTACATCAAGTAGAGATCTCAAGCTTCATAAGGTTCAAAGGTCAACCGTCATCGAAAAGAATGAAGTTTCAATATTCATACTTCATATCCCAAGTATGAATGACCTTAGATTGACCTTAGGGTAGGTCATTTTGTATACATAATTCAAGATAAATCTTTTTATATGATTTTGAACTATTCTAAGACTAGTCCTAGTCTTTGTTCGACTAGTCCTAGCACTGCCACAACTAGTCCAAAAGATTTCAAGACCAGTCCTAAGTTTTTTGGAATTTTTTAAAAACTTCTGTTCGTCCACGACCAGTCCTAGACTCTGCTCGACCGGTCGTGGGAACAGTGTCGACTCGTTCTACGACTAGTCCTGGTTCTATGACTCAAAGTCCAGCAACTAAACTGGAGGTCCTACTACGAGTCGTGTGGAACCTATGACCAGTCGTAGAGGGCCTATGACTAGTCGTAAACACCCTATGACTAGTGGTGATTCGGTTTTAACCGATGACACTAAAAATTTTAAAAATCTATTCTCTTACGACCAGTCATAGTGTCCACTAGACCAGTCGAAGGTATAATTTCTGCAGCTATAAATAGACGACAAATTTCAGAGTTTGTATATAGAAATTCAAGTAAAATTAAGGGATCACTCTGAGATAAGTCTGTGTTTATTTTAACCTACATTGTGCTCATTTAATATTCTCTTTTTGTTAGCTTTTGCATTTGATTTTACTTCTAAATTTCTATCTTATTTGAAAAGAGGAATTGCTGTATTCCTTCTTCTTGGAATCAAAATCAAATAGAGCTAAGCCCAACTGGTTTAATTTAAAATCAATTAGAACCTAGAACCATTTTAAAGTGAGTATTGGACATTGAACTTCTGTATTCGAACTTCTACTCCGATTGGTTCTTCCGGGCTACTTCAAAAAGGAGAAATCCAGGTATTTTACATTATTATAATTTACATTCTTTTTTATTTATTTTTGGATTTGCCAAAAAAATCTCATTATGGTGATTATCTGAGGAGAGTCAAAAAACTCAAAAAGTGAGTTTTTGGATTGTGTAAGCCCAAGTTTAAAAAGACACAATTGTGAAGGTTTTAGGTGAACGTGTGAAAACTTATTTTGATAATGAATGCTAATATCCACTGTGTGCGGATATTAGGAGTGGAGTAGTTGTGTGGTTGTTTGTTAACAGTTAGAGTACACACAGGCGAACCACTATAATCCCTTGTGTTTTATGGTTGTATGATTTATATTTCCTATCGTTGATTATTCATTTATGGGATGTATATGTGGATGTGAATGTTGTAATCATTTTATTTCAAGCATTGTGAGGAATGTTGTAATAGTTTAGAATTTACTTCTTGTTATTCCTTTATTGCTTTGAAATTCAGTTTCTTCATTTGTTCTAGTAAGGTTGCCCTACCATTTTTATGGTGCATGGTTGTCTTTAGAACAATCAATATTTACGATTACATTTTATTCATTCATTTATTTATTCCTCTTCAGTTTGAGTTCTTGATACAAAGACCTTTATAGAAATAAGGTTGTCGAACCATAAACCCTTGGTTTTTGGTGTAAGGTTGTCCTTAGAACAACATTTGTATCAAATTCTCAAGACTTAAATTTTGAGGGTGCCTTTCATTTCAGCATTGTGGTTTCATTTATTTATTTGGTTGTATCTTTTTATTTGATTTCGCTGTAGTTATTTGTAAATTTGGCATAGTCCTATTCAACCACCCCCCCCCCCCCCCCCTCCCCCCCCCCCCCCCCCCCGCTCTAAGACATATAGCTAGGCCATTTCACCTGTTAAAACCTATTTTGATAGTGAACGCTAATATCCACAGTGTGAGGATATTAGGAGTGGAGTAGCAATCTGTGTGGCTGTTGTTTAATAGTTGGTGAACACACAGGCGAACCACTTTAACTCTTTGTGTTTTGTGGATATGTGATTTATATTTTCTATCTTTTATCATTCTAATTTGTGGGATGTATGTGTGGATGTGAATGTTGTAATATTTACATTTCAAGCACTGTGGGGAATGTTGTAATAATTTAGATTTAAATTCTTACAATTTATTTCAATTCCTTGCTATTCATTTATTCTTCTTTAGTTTGAGTTTTTGATACAAAGAGCGTTCTAGAAATAAGGTTGTCTTGCCATAAACCCTTAGTTTTTATGGTGTAAGGTTGTCCTTAGAACAACATTTGTATCAACCTCTCAATACTTGTTTATTGAGGTTGCCTTTCATTTCAGCATTGTGAATTGATTTTCTTTATTTGGTTATCTCATTCTTTAAATTCCGCTGTTATTATTTTAAATTTTCCATAGTCCTATTCACCCCCCCCCCCCCATCTCTAGGACATATAGCTTGGCCTCTTTATCATACATTTTGCATTGTGTGTTGTGATTACTATACGCGCTAGCGACATCAGGGTCGTAGCCTCCACAAGCATAACATGGATGGCTAAATGAGACACCCAAAATATATTACTAGCATCATGCTGCCATAGATGGCCTTAGGCGAAAATCTCTAAACCCTTTTATTACAAGACGATACCCCAATGTCTAGACCGAGTGGATGTATATGAGCGCATAAAGTCTGTATACCAGTAGGCCGCGTGTCTCACTGTGTCATGGTCGGTTGGGAGGGAGTGTGGCCTAACCCGCCTGAGCGAGTAGGCAATGCTAGGTTGAGTCTGACTAGCTTGAGGAATGGGTCCGCTATTGACGAGTCGGGCTCGATATTGGTAAGTGGATAGTGAGGTCTCTTCCACTTACCCCGTTGTGTGCTTGATGGAGCGACAGGTGGCGTAGAGTGTACTAGACCCCAACGATGATCCAAGAGATGTACAGTACTAATTTATGGAGTAGGTGTTGCGTATTCAGCATTATATTCATTCATTCATTCATTCACTATCCACTCGGTCTAGTGGTGTGCAACTAATTGTTATATAAACTTTCGCATTGACCAGGATTTCGGTCGGGGCGCGTGGCTAACCTGATATCAAGAGCTTACCACATTGAGTCTATCTATCCAAATTTAGGTATGGGATTGGTTTGGATAAAAGTCATTTGTGATAGGTCCCATAGCCTGTGATACCACGTACTATCATCCCGACTTCACATTGCAGCTTGGTCATTTCATTCACACCATATATTGCATATTTCATTACATTCACGACATATGGCATTTTGGGTTGTTATGTTTCTACATTTATATGACCTAAATGAGGCTGATGGTATTCATAGCTCTTCTGAATTGCATGCTATATTGTATCCTCGATATCTGATATCTGGTTCATTATGTTTTCACATTACATAGCTGATTTACATTACTTTCTCAGTATATGACATTGACTTACTACATCTTTTCATCGCATATCCTGGATGAGGTTGATGATATATTGTGGACTTACTAGTATTTCTGTTTACTCTGATATTACATTCTAAACACACATATACTGCTCACACACTTTCACCACCCTCTAAGCTTTCTATAAGCTTATGCACAATAGATTCGTGGAGGTGATGATAGATTGCAGCCAAGCTAGAGCGAGAGCATGTCGCCGAGTTTTGTGAAGATTTTATTATATGCATGTATTTCCCTTTCAACATTGTACTCAAATGATTATATTAGTGGATATGTGATGATGATGTTATTTTTTTGATTTGGGTATACTTGTGGTTATGCTTCTAATGAGACAAATTCATGTTGAAACTCCTCCTTATAGGATCCCAGGATCGAAATCTGGCATATGGACGTTGGAACTAATAATGGGGGTACTACGAAGGCTGTCGGCAGCAAATTCGACAATTGGGAATTTTGTGAGCCCAATTTCTGAGTTTGGGGTGTGACACACCATTTGTTCTATTTTTATGTGTTTCTTTTTTTTTTACAGATTCAATGGTTGTAATTCCTGAGAATTGACAAATCTTCACGAAAAGATAAAAGACTGTGCGAAAGATAGTCTTTTTGGAGAGATTGTGGCTTTTTTGGTCTACTAGCTGAGTGTAGTAGTACTTCCCAGCTCGAAATGGGCGGATATTGGAAAGGGCTAGCTCTCAGTCCTAAAGGGGGGGGGGGGGGGTGAAAAGGACTATGCCAAATAAAAATAAAATGCAAAAAATAAATGCAAATAGTTAAAATAAATAGCAATCTCAAATGCACTAGTCATGAGAGGTTGATACAAACGTTATTTTAAGGACAACTTTACACAAAAAACCAAGGTTTATGGTAGGACAACCTCATTTCTAGAACTTCGGTAAGTATTAAAAACTCAAACCGATACAAAGGCAAAAGAAACAAATCTAGTTCTTACAACATTCACCACAAGTACATAAAAGAGATATAAGAATTCACACACAAATATCAAATACAACATCCACCACAACTCCAAGAATTATAGTGGTTTGGTGTGTACACCAACTGTTCACAAACAGCCACACCTACTCCACTCCCAATATCCATAACCCACGTGGTTTTGGCTTTCACTATGAAAAAAGGTTTTTCAAGATTCACCTTAAAACCTTTACAGATATGTTTTTCAATTGGGCTTACACAATAAAAAAAAACCCCCACTGAGATTTTCCTGGCTGATCTCAGTCAAAACCAAAAAGGAGATTTGTTTGGCTGAATCTCTCAAACTAAATATAGAAAATTATAAAAATACTCATCTGAAGATTCTTCTTCGATGGAGCCGATAGAACCGTTTCTTTGTAGATGTAGATGTTCAGAGTTCTATCTCACAAATGAAAGGGTTATAGGTCTAGATGAATTTTAATTTAAATCCAACCTTTCGCTACTTGGATTGAATTTCTTGGATATTAAAAAGGGTTAAAGCACAATTCCTTTTTTTATTAAATAAGATTGAACAACAAGAGATCAAGAAATTCAAAACTATAAAGCTATATAAAAAATCTTAAATACCATATAATAGCTTCACAATAGCGGGGACTTAGTTCTCAGAGAGGTGACTTGAATTGGCTTGAAATGAATGAAAAAATATTAGAAAAGTCCTCTATTTATAGGCTACAATTTGGTTCCCTCGACTGGTCTAAGGTCTGCCTTGACTGGTCCTGGCAGTAACCAATTTTTAAATTTTTTTTGTGCTATTAGATTAACCTGTCACTCGACTAGTCGAGTGGGTAAAAATCTCCTTACTATAGTTCAAGTCAAGCCCTGCTCGATTGGTCGAGCCAATCTCCACGACCGGTCGAGCAAGGTGCTCAACTAGTGGAAGAACCACTAGAGTTATCCAAAAATTTGAGTAAATTTCTAAACTGGTAGAGACAAAACCCTGGACTAGTCGAGCCAGTGCCTAGACTAGTCGAACTATGACTAGGACTAGTCGAAGCAAAGCCTAAAATAAGTACGTTGACCTAAAATAAATGTGTAACATTAATGACCTAAGCCTAAGGCCTTTCTAGGGTCATGTATACTTTAAATGTGAGCATAGAGCTTGTAACATCGGATGCTTCGGTAGATAGTATACTTAAGGTACTTTGAAGCTTTATCTTATACACTTTGAAGCTTGAAACTTGTGTACTTGATCTTGAGCTTGTAAACTTAAACTTGAGCTTGATCATGTAATGCACTTGATCATGAACTTGATCATGTAATGCACTTGGACTTGAACTGGTATATGCAGTCGCACTTGCACTCGGTCTTGTGTATGAACATGATTTTGTATTTGTAGTTGAACATGTACTTTGATTTGAAGTACTAGAAGCATTTTGATGTTGATGTAGATGACTTGAAACTCATCTTCAAATGAAGGTGAACTTTTCATCTATCAAACAAGTCAATCACTCTCAAGTGGTTTGTCACTACAAAATTTGACAACACAGGTTGTTAGATCTAAAACATAGCACTTACAAATGTTATTCATCCTACGGCATTTGTTGTCGCTGGTGCTATGGCAGAAGACCAAAAAGACTCCCTATCTCCTCCCATCTTATGTTCCATTTACAAAGCCCTCGGAGAGGTAGCAACTCATGAGAAAAGTCCCATTACCGGAGCCTCTTCCACATACACCCCATGGCACTACATTACTGGCTGGATGGGGTTTCGAATAAGAAACAAATGCATTGGATTTGGGATATTATCTTATTCAAATATAACAGAGATAGGTACATTAAGAACAATCATCGTATTATTAATACTGAGTTCATTTACATCCTCGAGTGTCCCTTGATTCTAAGATAAATTATCTAGAATATAAAAATTGACAAAGTTCAAATATTGAAGTCAAATGTCAAATTTGGCAGCACTCCAATTTATGATTTGATCATCTCTTTAAGAGGAATATTATGCAGATCCGATCAACTGATTTCTCTTCTTGAAGCTTGGACAAAAGAGGAACTTGAAGCCTGATCATTTCGGCAGCATTTTGGTCTCTCCTCATTATTGACTGCATGGCAGTCTGGTTGCACAGACCCCCGCAACCAACATGGTTTGCTCGGGTCCACGCAAACCCTGGCCTTCTCTGCACTCCCACCTTCAGTCTTCTCCATTGATCTGCACTTCTTCTGAAATCTTCAATCCTCCCAAATAAGAGGGGGGAAAGGGCACGTATATGCCTCTACACGTGTGAAACCTTGATCTTGGTACCAAGGGACCCACCTTTTATCGATTCTGAACATCCATGGACAACAAGTCCATAAATCAGTTGTGTGACCCTGGGCAACTGAATTATTGGTTACGTAATCCCGCGCAATCAATATGTCTTGTGCGGACCCACGCAAGATACTTTTTTCCTTTTTATTTTATGTTTCTCTCCATCTTTTTCAATTTTATATCCTTATTCTTCAATTCTTTCTTCACTTTTTTATGCCTCAACAGATGCCCCCTTGATCCTTTCTTTGTTTCTCAAGAAATCAAAGAACAAGGATCAATTTTTACTGAGAAAGGGGTTTGCGTGGACTCGCACAACCGGCGCCCATGTACCGTACTCGGCCGCACACACTATAAATACCTGGAACTTGACTTTCTGCACTTTCAACTTGCAGTGAACCTCTACTTCTCTGCGAAATCCCCACGTAACCATTTGTGCTTCCGTAAACCAGCACAACAGGCCTCCTGTTCGTGCAAGGCTTTTGGTCCTTGCACTACCCCACGCAAAGGACTTTTGATTGCGCGAGTCTACACAACTAGAACTTAAAAAAAAAAAAATCAATTTTTTTAACTTTTCATCTTCAAGTACTTTTAAGTCTTTAACCCTTTTTCCACCATGGCCCGTATTAAGTGAACTTTTCGTGTCGTTGACCCTCCTACTGCACAACCCTCTCATAAAGATTTACCAGACCCATCTTCTTTTCATCCCTCTCCACCCTCTAACTAGCCACAACCAAAGCACATAAAAACCACCGCTCCCCATCCCACTTCGAGGAGCCCGTGCTACCAACTTTTGATTTCTTTGATCGCATCACCTCATTACCTTCTCCCATTCATTGAGCAATTTCGATGGGAGACATAGAACGACCCCCGTAACATGGTTGCGAGTATGAATGGAACAAATGGCTAAAATCAACCACCCACATTTGCACTGATAGTCAAAGACCACCCGCTCAAGAGGATACACCTCTCGCCTCTCGATTAAAGAAAACTTACCGTAATAAAGCCAAAGAATTCAAAGAGAAGATCATGGCGCATAATAAAAAGAAGCTTCAAAACTCATGAGAGATGGTCAGAGTGATCGACGGTATCATGAATTCTAACAACCCGCACTCAAAGGGTATGACTGTGATTCCTCTCAGTCTTCATCACCATCAATCCATGCTTGACTATGAGCCAAGGGCTCACATAGATGGAGAGAGACTAATGTACACTTCTTCTTAGTCATCAAGAGAACCGCGCATTCTTGAAGGAATCTTGCTAGCGCATAAGCCGCGGCAATACATCAACGAGGTTTACCCAATGATTTTCCTCACCCCTTCTCACAATCCTCACAACCTATTTCCCACATACGTCTATGAGACGGTCCAACAATGTTTTCGAGACTGTGAGCCACTTTGGGGATCAGAGGAATTTCGAACGAGGGGTCTTTTAACTACACGTCGTTATTATTCAATTGGGCGGAAGCTATCTTGACCAAACATGTGAAGATGTTTGCCAAGATAGGTTTGTATAATGCCATAGAAGTTACACCCCAGTACTTCTACAAAGAGCCGACCATGATAAAAGGCTTCCTCAACTACTGGTCTCCCACCACTAACTCTTTTCATTTGCCAGTGGGTGAGATGAGAATCAGCTCTGGGATCTCCACCGAATAGCGGGCCTTCCACTGACAGCAAAGTTTTACAATGAGTTTGTCTCGTCTAACAAGGAGTTAGCATTCGTTTCTTCACCTGACCGCAAACCTTCCATCTCAGAAACCACCATAGAAATTTTTAAGAAAATGTTAAAATTTCCAAACATTCACAAGATTTCTCCTCTGCAATGGCTTACACATTTCACCAGAGCCCTCAGGTAATTTTAAGTCCATGAATCAACTATTTCCTTCAATTATACATTTCCTCACCCATTTTTATTTCTCCAACAGGTTCCGCGATTATCATTCTTCGAAATTAACGGAGCTTCGCGACAACATCAAAGAGAGAGCAGAGTAAGCTTATATGGGGAGCTTGTGGCCTTCTTAGCTTATTGGCTAAGCATTGTAGTGCTTCCAAGTTCAAAATGGGCAGATGTCATTCGCCCCACGGTCTTTGTCGTTGTTGGTACCTTGGCGGAAGCCCACAAGCCTTCACTTGCATCTCTAGCGTTATGCTCTATTTATAGAGCCCTTGGGGAAATAGTCACTCATGTCAAGAACCTTACCATTGGAGCTTCCTCGGTGTACACCCATGGCATTATATCACTAGCTAGATGGGGGTCTATTTTCCTTAGACTTTTAAAGTGCCAAAGAAAGCATATGTTCATCCTTCGCAGCTTTCACTCCATTTTTTTAGTAAAGAGCCATGGCAAAAGGATCATACAATTGGGTAGCCAACAAGATTCGGGACATTGATCAAGTTAATTTCTTTCTATTCTATCTCTACTGCTACATCAAAGATACTGACACAGTAGATACTGCAACACTCACTATAGGAGAAAGGGCATTCTTTCTCTCCATATGCTCTTGCAGCTTGCCATTGCAGGAAGGAATGGAGTTTTGGAGAGAACTAAACTATCCCAATCATTTTACTCATCAATTCAGTTTTGATCAAGCTATTCTAGAAGACTACAGATTGATTACCCGAAGAATGCACTGCTATGGAACTGGTCCTTTCAATTGGGCCATGGTATGAAAATAGTTACTAGGTGGTCGTGTTGATTCCACTTTCGTAATTCCAAGTTGTAATCATATAGTTCGTGCTTCTTATAGCTAGATGCGATGGTGGGATCGCCAATCATACTTGGTGAATAATCGTTTACCAATAGATGAACCCTTCTAGTTTCCTCTGCCCAAGTTAAGAGGTAGGAAGCTCGAAGACGGAATTGACTATATACCAGAGAAGAGCCACGCACCTTTTCACGGCTAGATTTGTAGAAAAATATCTTTAGAAGATCCAATATGTGAAAAGAAGGCCATCAACACTTTAGAATGTTGGATTGCCCATGGGGTTATAGTAGAATTTGAACAAGTCACTCGTGACTTCATCTGTCATGTTAAAGATAATGTTGAAGGAACATCTTCTCCCTTTCCGGCAGACACTGCTGCAGCCCAAAATGAACCAGCTCCTTCACAACCTATTCCTCCTCACTCATCTTCTCCCATGACTAGGTCTCGGTCGCGCTTGCAAGCATCGCTGTCTATTCCTCAAGAAGAAAGTAGACATGCCTCTCCATCCCCTTAGATTCCAGTTAACAAAGAATCTCAACCAGAAGTAGTTAGCTCCTCCTTCTAAAGAGAAATGGGTCATGATTGAAGAAGTCGATGAAGAAGATTTAGGAGATAAAAGTTTAGCCTCTTCATTGACGAGTAACCCTTCTGTCGTATACGAAGATGATGAAGATGACGAAAATGATGATGATTTCGAAGGAGAAGCTAACATAGATGGCGAGGAGGATGTCATTGAAGAAGGTACTGACAAAGAGCATCCTCCACCAAATTTCGAGACTCTTCCTGGTATCAATATTCCTGCAAAATCTCCTACAATAATAGAGGAGGATGAAGATGAGCCTTTGGATTATGAAGAGTATGGATATTCACCAAGTAAGGAATTCTCTCTCTTTCTCTCTTTGTTATTTTAATTCCATATATATATATATATATATATATATATATATATATATATATATATATATATATATATATATATGCATTTTGCGATAGTAATCTCATTATTATTGTTATATCTTTATTTCAAGTGCTCATATTGTTAATGCTAGGACAGGTGATACTCCTCCTACGGATCCTTCTTCGACTGCACCGGTGATTTCACCAAGGGCTCCTCTAGTTGCTTTAGTGGCACTAAAGGTGGTGGCTCGTGAAATTATTTTTCAAGTAGAGACCACTGATCTACTAACCCTAACTACTAGAGATTCAAGCACGGAGGCTAGAGCGCCTTCTTTTACCAATATGTTAGGAGCTGGTCCTTCTGTTCAAGAAGTTCCACCTCCTGTCAGTCGTACTTTTGTAGCAGGTATATATATTAATTACTTTATTGATATTTCCACATCCTCTAGCCCTATTATTACTACTCTAAGTTCTTTTATTCTTTATATTACAGGAACTCCTCCTTGTAGAGGAGCAGCAAGCTCTGAATCTGTAGCCACTACATCTGAACTATTGTCCTTCATGAAGATTCCTGCACACAAAATGCTTTTGATGAAGAATTTCATGTCAACAATAGTTCATATTTTCAAGGACCCTGAACAATGGTTGAATTTGGACATCGCCATTGAAATTCTATAAAGTACTGCAAGGATGGCAAAGATTAACATTTCTGCCCTACATGATTCTCTTTTCAAATTCTGTGACTCAATAATTTCTCTAGCATCAGCGAAAAATGTCACCATTGCACCTGAGATTTTGGAATACGAAAGACAGCTAGCTCTTTCGAAGGAAAAGGCCTCCCTCATCACTTCTGCTATTTCTGAATTTAATCAAGAACAACTAACTCTTCAAGAATAGTTGAAGGCTTGCGCTGATGACAGGACGATTATTCAGGACCGCATCGCTGCCCTAAAAGAGGAAATTTTGCAATTGGAGTTGACAGATCATTCGAAGGAATCAACCATGAAGGAAATCAAAGAAAATATATGGGTCAGTATCCAATCTGTTAATGCTAAGAGATCTAAATTACTCAAAAGTGAAAAGATGATCACATCTTTGGAATACAAGCTGGCTGAAATTCCTGATCAGGCCAAGATCATAATTGAAGAAAAGTCAAAACATGTCGCGGCTCAAGTTCAGTTAAAGGAAGATTTGTAAAAGTATATGAGAATATTAGGAATTATAGAAGAGCTTTAAACATGTAATTTCATTTGTGTATGTTTTTTTTTTTTTTTGGAACATTTAATTTCCTTTGACTTTCAACATATATCAATGAAGACATGATGATATCTTTGAGATATTTTGTTCTTCCATAAATTTCTACATCATGGATCATTTCAAGCATATTCATTTATGCAATAATCTCAACATGATAGATATTTAATAAAGAATTAAAATTAAAAAAAAAACATTAACATATTATGATTATTAGTATAGGATTCCCTATATGATTTTTATTTTGATAGGCGGTACTAGGTTTCAATTTAATCAGTTTAAGCTCTTAAGTAGTGGATCAATGCAATTTTTTAGACTCTTGGATAGTGGAGTCGGGTCTCACATGATAGTATTTGTAACTCTCATGAGTTCACTAAACTTCTCACAGCCTGGTGAGTTCACAAACCACAATCCATCAGAGGGGCCCAGTGAAGCTACCAGGGCCGTGAACTCAGTTGGATTTACGCACGGGGTTGTCCACAGTAACTCTTTAAAGTTCACATGGTGCACAAGGCGACCTTTGGGGTACCAAATTAAGGGTCGTCAGTCCATTAATGAGTAGGTTTAGGCCCTACTTCATGAGCTACTATTAAAATCAAGCTAAGAATCTAGGGGGTCATATGCATGGTTGGCCTATCTATAGACAATGGCCAAAGAGAGCACACTTTAGCCCACTTTTCTTCATCTGCAAGGTCAGACCCATTCACGAGAGGGCAATTTCATCTGTTCCTCGTGATGCTGCTGGAAAGCTATATAAATGGCATGGGTGTTACGCGTGATTGGCCGTTAAGGAATTTTTGGTCCTTTAGGATTTTTAGTCACTGGCTACATCTGCTGCCCGCATGGTATGCGTATGATGGCCTTCATGAGCTTTTTAAGGCCACAGGCTTCTCACCACTGCCCGAATGACGATGGAGATAGGATTTATATGTAGTTTGTCGTATTAGCTTAGCTAGGCTACCTTAAATGATGATAAGCCACCATTGTTGTCGTAATAATAATAGGTATCTTAATCAATATATCACCACTTGCTGATAATGTTGACGATATTTGCGCTATGCTCATAATAATATATCGACCTGGTGATGATACCAATTTTTGACAAGTTTCAACAGAGCTTATTTAATAACAACAACAATGGTTACTCTCTTTTAATAAACTGAAGATATGTAATTTTAATGATATATTTGGAATTCCTCCTTTATTCAATCATCTGACAAAGAATATATGAATATGACTTCACTTGTATTTACCCCCTTTTGATATAGAAGCATTATGGCGATAATCTTCTGGATCAAAATCAGAATCATCTTCAGGGATAATACTTCTTGATGAAACGCACATTGACTGGTATACTGATACCTTGTCCATCTTGATCAATAACTCTATATGCTCCATTTGAATATACCTCTTTTATAATGTACGACCCATCCCATTTAAGCTCAAACTTGCCCCTTATTCAACGGGTCACCATTATTGGTCTTTTTAGCATTAGTATCATATCCCCTTTCTTGAAAGAGTGATATTTGACTCGTTTATTAAAGGCAACCGATATTCTTACCTCATACAACTGTAATCGCCGCTGGACTGCGAGGCGCTTCTCATCAAGTAGGTCTAGTTCTTTCAACCTTATCTTTGCATTTTCATCATCTGTAATTGACTAGTGCACTGCTATCCTAAGCGACGTGACCTATGTTTCAATCAGAATGATCGCCTCTGCACCGTAAACTAATGAATATGGTGTTGCACATGCTGTTGTTCAGTGGGTGGTCATGTACACCCATAATTCCTCTTGCAACCTTTCATCCCAGTCACACTTATTTCTAGTCACCATCTTCTTCTGTATTTTCACAATCGTTTTGTTAAACGTCTCTACCAATCCATTTTCCAGTGGATAGTAAGGTGTTGAAAATGAATGGTGGATTCTGAACTTTTGACACAGCTTCTCCATGCCTCTATTCTTAAAAGAGGTACCATTATTAGTAACAATCCTCTTTGGAATGCCATGACGATATATTATCACGTGTCAAATGAAATTAACCACATCTTTCTCTTTGACATTACACAATGCGAGCGCTTTGTCCACTTAGAGAAGTAGTCTATTGCCGCTAGAATATATTGTTTCCCTTTGGACTAAGGCGGATTTATGGGCCTGATAACATCGAGTCCCCATGCAATGAAAGGCCAAGAAGTGACCTTTTAATGGAGATCTTTAGGAGGAACATGCACGACATTTTCGTGGATCTGACATTCGTGGCACCTTTTTGCATAATTTATTGCATATTTGAACATTGTGGGCCAATAATACCCTAATCGATGTATTCGATGTAATAAATTTCATCCAGCCTGGTATGCCCCGCATTCCCCAGAATGAGCTTCTCGTAGCATCTGGCCTACTTCTTGTTCATCAAGACAACGTAGCAGCGTCCCGTTATAAGATTTTCTATAGAGCACTTCACTACAAATAATGAATCTGTTCGATCTGTCTGATTTGCTACCTTTGTGCTAGGACTTTTGGTAAGATATCATATTTGAGGTAATCTACGAAGGGTTGTCTCCAATCACTACTGTTACTTCTAAATATGATATAGGAAGCGTTTCGACGACTTCATTGACAACTTCGGGAGAGGGCAAGAATCTTCTTTCCTCTATAGTCACTTGGAGCGAACTTCGGTTTGAATAGGACAAGGCTGCTGCCAGACTAGCCAGAGCGTCTAAATTTACATTTTTAGATCGAGGTACGTGCTTGATTTCAACATGACAGAATTTCCCAAGTAACTGCTGGGCTTTTCGACAGTATGACAAGAGTTCTTACTTTCTTATTTCAAACTCAGTCATTAGCTAATTTATAATCAGCTTGAAAACTCTAAAAAATCTGCAACGTCTTTATTTTCATTTCTTGGGCAATTTTCATTCCAATGATGAGAGCTTGATATTTGGCTTCATAACTCGTGCAAACGGTGCCCAATGTGAAAGAATAGGGTAATACATCACCCTGAGGAGTGATGAAAATAATTCCTTCCCCCGCTCCTGACGCTCGAGAAGCATCATCAAAATTCATTTTCCATTGACCTTATGACTCAATCATCATTACCTGCTCTTTGGAAAAATCATCGCTAATTGTTTCACTTTCCGTTACGGGATGCGCTACTAAGAAATCTACCACAGCCTATCCTTTCACTGCTTTCGTCAACTCATAGGTAATCATGTATTCTGAAAGTAATAATATCCATATGGTTAATCTTCCTGATAACATCGACCTTATCATTAGAAACTTTATCGAATCTGCCCTTGAAATCAAAGTTATATCATGAGATAGGCAATAATGCCTCAACTTCTATACTGTAAATATCAGTGCCAGACATTCTTTCTCAATAGGAGAGTAGTTACATTCCGCACATATCAGAGTTCAACTCAGATAATAAAAAGCAGTTTCTTTCCCATCCTCATTCACTTGTGTTAACAAGGCTCCTAGCGAGTTTTCAGCTGCAGATATGTACAAGATAAGTGGTTTACCTTTTATAGGAGCTGTTAATACTTGAGGTTGTCTCAGCAATTATTTTATTGAATCAAACGCGTTTTAACAGGATTTTCGTACACAAATTTTGTTCCTTTCTTCATTAAATGGGAAAACAGCTGACATCTCCTTGCCAGATTTAAAATAAAGTGACGAATATACGCTAGTTTCCCTTGCAAGCTCTTTAGTTCCTTCAATGTTTTCAACGATGGCATATCTTGAATGGCCTTAACTTTCCCTGGGTCAATTTCGATACCCTTGTACCTGATGACGAAGCTGAGAAACTTTCATGACAACACTCCAAAAGCACATTTAGTCGGGTTCATCTTTAGCTATTTTTTCTGAGCCGACAGAAAACTGATGTTAAATGCTCATGATGTTCTTGATGATTACCGAACCTAACCACCAAGTCATCTACATAACATTCAACATGCTTGTGCATCATATCTTGAAAGATACTTTACATCACCCTTTGATATATTGCCCCAGCATTCTTAAGACCGAACAGCATAACCTTGTAACAGTAAATTCCTAATGAGGTTCTGAACGTTGTTTCTTCTTTATATTCAAGAGCCATTATAATCTGATTATAACCTGCATAGCCATCCTTGAAAGACATAATGACATATTGCGTTGTACTATCAATCAGTAGCTCCATTATTGGTAGGGGAAAGTCATCCTTTGGGCAAGCCTCATTTAGGTCCCTGAAATCTATGCACACCCTAATTTTCCCATTTTTCTTCTTTATCGAAACAATATTCGATATCCACTCGGGATATTTGACCACCCTGATAAATCCGACTTTGATAAGCTTGTTCACTTCTTCTTCTATCAGAGGGACCGAATCTAGATGAAATCATCTTTACGCTTGCTTAATTGGTCATTTGTCCTTGGAAATATTTAATCGATGCACTGTCATCGAAGGTTCTAAACCCGACATTTCCGTATATATCCAAGAAAAAACATCTTTATTTTCTTTCAGCAATTAGATATATTCTTCGGCCTCTTATTCAGGAAGACCAACGCTTATGAATGTATTTCTTGGCTCTTCTTCTATGCCCAAACTTACCTCTTGCAAACTGTCAATTGTCGGCTACCCCCCCCCCCCCCCCCCCCCCCCGTCTTCTATCTACTTCGGAGCTGTCTCAGGATGCTTAACTATTTCGAGATCTATCTCTGATGGATGATCGACTGTGACCATATTTACTGAAGACTCTGCCCCCAATCCTTGAAATCTTTATATCTTCTTCTAACCAACTCCAATAGGGACTTGAATTCCATTCCCATGATTTAAACTAGTCAGTTCTTCATCATCGAAACCCATCCTTTTCGTCATTTTTCTGCTTGTCGAACTGCATTTCTTGAGATCACTAGATGTCAGCTTTCTGTGGTACACATTATTCTCAGCCCTTGCTTCTATCTTTACTTTCGAAGAGGCGAAATTCAATTGGCTTCGGATATTTTGCATTGGCTTCAACATGAAACTTTCCCGGAACAACTGGGAATGGCTTGTTTCTTTCAGCATATGGCAATGGTACTATATAATTTGAGTGCAAGATTTTTAACTGTTCAGGCAATATTAACGTTAAGGGAAGTTGTCCCGACTGCCTCAGATGTCTCAATACACAATAGAATTTCTTCTTTGTTTCTAAAGTTTCAGATGATCTTGCCTTCTCAGATTCTCCTTTTATTGCTTTCACACTAACATTTTTGAGAATTTTTCTTTCATCATTCTTTTTCTCCTCCTTTGGTAAATTCATTGTAATAACTGGCATTTGCAAAGAAGGCTTCGGCTTCTGTATATGGTCATGCATCTGCCATTACTTTATACTGTATTCCATCCTTACATTATTTGAAGCATTAATGAAGGGTAGAAAGTATAATACCGTACTGATGTATCCACGGTCTTCCTAAGAGAAGATTATATGTCGTGACTGCACTGATCACATGATAAACAACATCAATATTTAATTCTCCTATTTCCAATGTCGTTGTAATTTTGTTGAGCGCACACTGCCCATCTTGATTAAAGCCCTATATCATCATTCCACTGGGGCGCAGATTAGAATGACAGTAACCTAATTTATTCAACATTGTTAACGGTAATAGGTTTACTGCAGATCCATTGTCAAGCATAATTCTTTTTACCTTTTTTCCGTGAATATGGCCTATTATCATCAATGGCCTATTATACCCTATATCACAAGCTAGATCATCATCAGAGAAGGCGATCCCACATAATCAATGTGTCTTGTGCGGACCCATGCAACCCTCCTTAAACTTATTTTATCTTTCTCTCCATCTTTTCCATATTTATCTCCTTATTCGTCAATCCTTTCTTCTCTTTTTTATGCCTCAACAGATGGGTATCTACTTCCCCTGGACCTTCGATGCCCCAGACAAAGAGTACATTCACCCCATGCACATTCCTCTATAGTTCTTCCAGAAGAGGATTATGGCTAAAAGGTCATACGACTAGGTAGTTAACAAAATCTTGGACACCAACGCAATCGACTTTTTCCAATTCTGCCTGTACCGATATATGGAAGATACAGATATGGTGGACACCAAATCACACTCTCCGGGAGAAAGAGAGTTTTACCCTCTATTCGATCTTATAGTCTTCCATTGAGAGAAGGGGTAAAATTCCATAAGATTACGGACAGGTGACAAGAAGGATGCGCAGCTACGGTACCGGCCCATATAATTGGGCAATGGTGTTGAAACAGTTGTTGGGCAACCGTGTCAAATCTACTTTCATGATTCCAGGCAGCAACCATATAACCCATGCTTCATACGGTTGTATGAGGTGGTGGGTTTATCAATCATATCTGGTTAATAAGTGCTTACCAGTAACCCATCCCATCTGGATTTCTCCCCCAAAACTCAAGGGTTGCAAGTTAAGAAAGAATCAATTTTATACCGGAGAGGAGTCATGCACCCTTCCCTAGTCAGCTTTGTAGAAAAATATCTCTGGAAGAACTGATCCATGAAAGAAAACTTGCCAATACTCTGGAGGGGTGGATAGCCCATGGAATTGTTATGGACTTTGACAAAGTGCCTCGAGATCATTCCAATAGAGTAGTTGAAGACATTACGGAACTCCATTCTCCAATTCAGGAGAATATTGTTGTAACGCAAGATGATCCAAATCCTTCTCCCACTCAACCTGCTCATCCTAATTCATCCTCTCCAATGATTAGATCTCGAGCACGCTCTCAGACTTCCTCTTCTCCCCATCAACAAGGAATTTCTCCCTCGACCTCTCCAACCCCAGTTGACAAAGACCCTCAACCCAAAAGTAACAGAATTTCCCCTTCGAAAGGAAAACAAGATGTAATTAAGGAGATAGAAGCAGAATTAGAGGAAGAGAATTAACCTTCATCATCTGATGGTACTTCTTCCGTCGAATATGACACTGAGGAAGACAATGAAGGGGCTGATGAAGATGATGATTTTGAAGAAGAAGTTAATATCGATGATGAGGATGACACCATTATCGAAGGTGTTTCTAGTGGCGAAGAACATCCTTCAACCATTCCTCAAAACATTGAAGTCGAGGCTCATCCTGATGTTGATATTCTTGCAATAATTCCAATGAAAATAGAAGTGGAATATGAACCCTTAGATTACGGGGAGTATGGATATTCACCAAGTAAGGAATTTCTTACAATTTTTATCATCATTTAATCTTTACTTAAAGTTATTAATTTTTTTTTATCATTATCATTATTTTCTGTTTTAGGTACTCATGCTATCAATGTTAGAACAGGCAATATTCCTGCTGAAGACCTTCCTCCTACTGCACAATCGGTCTCATCAAGAATTCCTTTGGGTCCCCTTATTGCTCCAAGGGTCGTAGCCCATGAAATTATTTTCCCAATAGAACCAGCGGACCTAGCAACTCCCACAACCATTGACTCGAGCACTGAGGCTAGAGCCCCTTCATTTGCCAATATGATAGGACCTGGTCCTTTTGTTAGAGAGACACAACCCCCTACTACTCATACTCCTGCAGAAGGTATCTTCGTCCTCTTCTTTACCTGTACTTTTATATCTTTTACCTTCATAACTTTTACTATGACTTCCTTCTTTTATTATTTTACAGGGAATCCTCCCCCAAGTGGTACAGCCAGCTCTGTCTTAGTTTCCACCGTATCTAATTTTTTATCTTTTGAGAAAGTCCCTATGCACAAACTGACCTTAATGAGAAACTCCATGTCAGTGGCCGTTCACATGTTTAAAAATCCTCATTAATGGTCAGATCTGAACATTGCTATAGAAGTCATGGACAACGCTGTGAAGATGGCCAAAATCAATGATTCTCTTTTGCGTGACTCTCTCTTAACATTCCATGATTTAGTGACTACCCTAAAATCTGCATAAGATGTAGTCATTGTTCTAGAAATTTTGGAATATGGAAGACAACTGGCATCTTCTAAGGAGAAGGCTTCCTACATCACTTTTACCATTTGTGAATATGATCAAGAGCGTCTATCCCTTCAAGAATAGCTAAAAGCTTTCACCGATAATAGCATGGCTATTCAGAATTAAATTGCTCTTCTAAAGAAGGAGATTCTGCAATTGGAGACGAAAGATTGGGAAGAATAACTGAACATAAAGAAGATCTAAAAGAAGATGTAAGCCAACATTCATTCTGTTGATTCTGAAAGGTCTGAGCTGATCGAGAATGAAGAAATAATTGCCTCTTGAGAGAAGAAGTTGGCAGATATTCCAGATCATGCAAAAATCATTTTTGAAGCTAAATTGAAACACATTGTAGCTCAAGTTCAGCTAGAAGAAGACTTGTAAAAATCATATGTAATTTCTCTTAATTTTCAAGATATATAAATGCATTCCAATGTTTTAAGATAATTGTTTCTTTAAAAGTCTATTATTCACAACTTACTTTAGGCACATATGCACATATACTTGTGTAATTATTTAACACAATGTTATATTTCAATAAAATCTCGAAGTAAAATGATGATCATAATTGTTAGTATGGGATTTCCTATATGACATTTGTTTTGATAGGCGGAACTAATTTCAATTTTAGTTAGATTGCCACGCAGTTTAAGCACCTGAATAGTGGAGCAATCACAGTTTTTTAGACTCATGAGTAGTTAAAGTCAGGTCTCACGTGAATAGTCTTTGTAACTCTTATGAGTTCATTGGACTTATCAGTGTCACGCCCCAAACATGGAAATCGGGGAGTACACAAACCGCGATACATCAGTTTCACGCCCCAAACTTGGAAACCGGGCTCACAGAATTCTCGATCACTGAATCCGGCACCAACAACCTCTGTAGTACCCCATTCTCGGCTCCCAGTACCATATGCCAGATTCCGATCCTGGGAACCTACAAGGATGATTTTCAATATGATTTTTTTATAAAGGAGTATAAACACAAGCATAACCAAGTCACAAAACAACATCACCACATATCCACTATAATATATCATTTGAGTACAATGCGAAAAGGGAATATACAGGTATAATGAAACTCCAGAAAGATCGTCGCACACTCCCGCCTCAGCGCTGCTGCATCCTAGCATCACTTGCATGCAACGGTCGTGCATAAGCTTATAAGGTGTGTGTACGTGCGCATAATGCATGTACCAAGCATGTCATATCAGAGTAAGAAGAAATACTGGCAAGTCATGAATACTATCAACCATACCAAGGTTATGTGACGCAAAGCCTATGTAGCCAAATATCATATACAAGATGCAACGCAAGCATGTCAGTCCTCATTGAGTCCACATGTCAATACAGTTCATTTCTAAAATATCACCAGGGTCTAGTACACTCCACATTGGTTGCCGCCTCCCTTGCCACATAACCAGTGAGTGAAAAAGACCTCACTGCCCGCTTAGCCAGTAGTCTGCCAATGCCTACCCGGCTTATCGATAGCGGACCCATTTATGAGTTGGTTAGACTCAGCCTAGCTTATAACCCACTCACTTGGGCAGATAAGGTCACACCCCCTTCACAACAGACCATGAAATAGTGGGAGACGCGGCCTACTAGTATTCGGTACTCGTGCACTCATGTATCCACTCGATCTAGACGTTGGAGCATCTCCTAGTACCAAAAAAGTTCTGAGACTTTCACCCAAGGACATCTTAAGCACCCACAGTGCTAGAACCAAATATTTTTAGTATCCAATTTGACCATCCACGATATGCCTGTAGAGGCCACAATCCTGATACTGCTAGAGCGCCAAGTGATCATGTCACACAAAATGTAAAATACATGAGTCATACCATCTAGTCATGCATCAAACCTGAATGTACCACATGATCATGTGGAGTAACTCCGTCTCACAAGGAGTCCCCTAAATAACTCAGCCCAATGGCAAATGCAATGATCAGTCATTCCTGATAATAGGCATACAAATGATGCGTATGGGCATGTATCGTGATGTAATACTAGGCATGTTCTCAGTGTGTCCTATTAGACTAAGTACATAGCATGATTATCAGATATAAACAATAATTGACCCGAATACATGGTGGGGTCCACAGAGGGACGGCGGATCTAGTCCAAACATCTAGATAGGCTTTAAATAGTGGATATACCAAACTTGATACTGCATATTCTTTCATCTACAGCAAGGGGTGATGATGCACTTTCCTATAGACAATGGATGGCCTAGGCATTATACTTACATCAAGAATGAGCCTCATGGGTGAGTTTAATGGTTATACAACAAGGTGAGTTGAGAGGGTAAAACTATGTACACAAAGTGGGCTTCCTCACCCTCTCTTATCATGCAATAAACTAGGCCTTCCTATGGGGCCCGATCCATATACAAGGTGGGTCCAAGTTTTGGATAATTCCTTCAAGGTATGGTGGAAAGTACCATCATCAATGGGGGCCCAACGGTTTGGGGTAACCCAATGTGGGGAGATGGAAGGTGGGCTTAACAATGGGCCCTAAGGAGGTTTACGATAGAGGACATTTAACCACCATTATTGCCTAGGGTGGACCCCTTGGAATACAAATCTGAATCATGAAGGGTCCCTTAGTCCTCCAAATATCTAGAAAATGGATGGACAACATGTGCACTTCACTCACACATGGTGGGCCTCACAAGGTAACCCATAGTTAGGCGTATAACCCAAAAATTGGGATGGGCCTCTCAAGGCAATGGGGCCCACACCCTAAAATGAATGGACAAAGTGTGTAGCACAACATCATGGTGTAGGGGGCCCCACAAGGTACTAATGGACCCCACACATGCTGGACAATATGGATATAAAATACATATATGAAGGTAGGCCGATTGCTGGATGTTTGGCCCACCATCCTAGGGGCTTGTTGGACGTCCAGCGAATGGATGGCCTGGACAAATACATGTGGTGGGTCCCACTGAATGTGGGCCATTCAGGAGGTGAGCCAGCCACAAGCCTCCCACAAACATCATTGTGGGCCTAAGGAGGTCTCAATGGTAATGCCATCCCCACTATTTTTCCTACAGCGTGGTCTGCTGAGCGTTGGATCCGATCATTCTCAAGCCCATGGACTGGAATGGTATGAAAATTTTGGATGGACGGTGTGGATAACATACACATCACGGTGGGGTCCATGTAGGTGGGCCACCTTTCCAAAGATCAGACTGATAGTTGTGTTTTCCTTTCATCCAGACAGTCCTGCATGACCAACCGGTCATGCAGGCCCATCCCTGGCCAATCAAAGCAGTTGACTTGCTGGACAACAGGGATGAAATACATACATCATGGAAAGGTCCACGAATCGATGGTCCACCTAACCTTGAATCAAGATAATATTTGTGTTTTTTCCTTCAACCAGGCCTGTATGACCTCACTAGCCATGCAGGCCCGATCTAAGCTACAAGATGGGCCTTGCTTGGTGGACGGTTGGATGTCCCCATGGATGGATAGCGTAAATACATACATCATCAGGGTGGGCCTACAACAAGGGAGAGAGAGAGAGAGAGATATGTGTGGCGGGGGAGCTCCGCCACAATGACCTCCCCTAGAGGTCTAAATACAATACATATAACATGTTGGGTCCATTTCATGTGGGCCCTCAATCACAAAATCATGGTCTAAATAACCATTAACAAGTTGGATATCAAAATAAACATCATGGTAGGGATCATGGAGAATGGCTCAGTGAAACTACAGGGGCAGTGAACTCGGTGGGATTTACACACAGGGTTGGTCGTAGTAACTCTGTAGAGTTCATGGGGTGTACAAGGCTACCTTGGGGTACCAGATTCAAGGTCGTCAGGCCATCAATGTGTAACACCCTAGATTTCGAGGGTCGAGCAAAGTTCAACTCCTGAGACCCAATGCATCACTTAAATGTGGTCTATATTAGTGCATTAACATGAGAGGGATTATACCAAATCAACATATCATACTCCAGAGTTAATATAGTTAGCAAGGGGAAGACTGAGATAAATATATAAAGTATGTACGTGTTTAACAACCTCCAAAGTATGAGTATAGTATCAAGATGAATGTATACATGTTCTGTCTCAAAATATATAAGAGTTAAAATGTAAATGTCTGACTAATCCATATAACCCTATGATCTGGTCGAATCAGTACAAGGTCTACATAGACCCGCCTGATAGCTGAACGTAGGAGAATT
Organism: Magnolia kwangsiensis; assembly: GCA_037074715.1. Lineage (NCBI taxonomy): Eukaryota > Viridiplantae > Streptophyta > Magnoliopsida > Magnoliales > Magnoliaceae > Magnolia > Magnolia kwangsiensis. The sequence goes on from CM073587.1 coordinate 46,097,337, forward strand.
CTTCCTCCTTGTCCATGAAATCCAGTTCAGCTGCGTAAACTCCATCATCACCTGCATCTAAACCAAAGTCTAGTTGGTGTTTTAAAACACCGTCCCAGAGTAGGAGTGAGTGATCAATTCAGTGGTACTATAAGGCAAAGGATAACATGTCATCAATTCGATCAAGCAGTAATGATAAAGTAATACAATAAGAATTTCCTAACTACTCTTATTAATGCAGGGATAGGGTGCAGTAATGATGCATGCCCTCGCACAAAACTCCCTCAAGCGACATCATCAACCATTCGCGTATAGCAAACTCCCTAAACGTGCACTTCCTCACCAAAGCATATGCAATGCGGTGCATGGTCGTGTTAGCCAAGTACTTAATTAGGTTTATTCATACAGTAGATTTGGGAAGCTAAGGTACCCCTCATTATATCATTAACCCAAACAAAGGATCCATCAAGGGTTGTCATTCCTAATTAACCGCATACGATAGGCAAGTTGTAGGGCATCACCCTTAATGAAAAGCAGTGAATAGGTAAATTCAAGAGTTTATATTCGCGGTCACTATGGGGAGGCTCGTCACCTCAGTGCAGGCCGATAGCTCGAATACAGTGTCCCATACTACCATATTCGGCTCACAAGTTTGGGTTGCTCACTAGTCACTACGGGGAGGCTCATCACCCTAGCGTAAGTCGACAGCTCGACCACGGTGTCTCATACCACCATGCCCGGCTCATGAGTCTTAGCGGATTGAGGTACCATGGTTGAAACGGGTCTTTACATTGGTAAGTGGTACCTTAGATTCAAGCAGATATGTCCATACATGGTAAACATACAATAGGCTAATTGGTTTTGATAGATAAGTTTGATTGGTACGAGCGCATGCTGAATTAATCGACATGGAGCGCATAAGCACTTCATGTGGCCTAACCACTATCGATAATCGTCGTACGACCTGGATTCACCGAATGTATCAAATGTGGTGAGACTAATTCCATCACTCAAACGAGAATTATTACCAATTGCCTGGGCTAGGTTATGGCCCCAATCTTACTCAAGTGTAATAGGCAGGCACATGTGATAACTATAATAGTATTTAACAAACAATTCAAATACAATTCTCATCTGAGAAATTTGTCAAACACATTGAACATGTTACCAAATATTTGCATTTCATCCGTGAATTGTAATGGCAAATATGAATAAATGAAGGAATCAATACATACAAGTAAGGTAAATAATATCACTATTTTAATACTCTTAATAGATAAAAATCATCAACATTTTCTCATTCAAACAATTTATCAAACACTTAAGCTTCACATAAGCCATTACGAAGACTAGGTTAGTTATAATATGTATTTTAGCAATTCCTTCTACAAGAATGTCATCATGCAGATGAAAATCCCGAATCCTAGCTTAGTAGTCATAAAAAGCACAAATTGTCTATACATGTTCATTCAAACATTTCCACAAAACATAGGATTCATAGTTACACAACATAGTTCATACATTTGTAATATATCAAAATTGACATATCTAAGACGATGTGATAGCATTCAAGTCAGACATAAATTATTAGCTGACATTGAAAGCCTTGAAAACCATAACCTAAATGTTTATAGTCCGTACCTTTCATTAGAATACCCGATTTGAACTCGATTCCAACCTACGTTCCCAAAAATGGAATAACGAGTGCCTAAATCACGAAACAGGTTAGCTAGTTTGTCGATTTCGCTATCTAGATCTCTAAATCGAGATTAGGGTTAGATTTTCTTACCCAAATCATAGCCAAATCAGAGTATGTAGCATAACAAGGAGGTGATTCAAGGTGTGGAATCGTGGGGAGGAATCACATCAATGATCTCCAAGAATCCCTCTTCTCTCCTCACTCTTTTCTCTCTCTCTCTCTCTCTCTCTCTCTCTCTCTCTCTCTCTCTCTCTCTCTCTCTCTCTCTCTCTCTCTCTCTCCCCTAGGGTTTGGAGCAAATTCGTATGGGAGAGGGGTGGAGTGGTTTAAGGGCTTTATATAAGCCCAGAACTAGTGTTAATGGACCCAGGGTCATGGTACACTTAGGTTATAACCAAAGGGCATCTGTTTTCGACAACCAGGGCCCTTAGGAAGGTCCATTACTCATCTACATCATAGGGCAAGTTTCCTGACCATGGATCTAAACCAGGTTATGACTTCGGTGCAATCGGGTTAGTGGATCGACCGTGGAGGACCAGTATCAGATCAACGGTCGTCCTTACTCGATCGGGGCCACAAGTATATGGATAGGTGCAGGGAAATTTCCCTGATCCATGGGTGAAATTCAGTCAGAATTTGATGGTCCGAAGTCTTCAATTCCACCCGCAAGCCAAAGGCCCAATTTAGTTAAGTTTCATTACATTTTCCAAAGGTATTCATGTTTCTTGCACACTTTGCTCAAGGCTCTAGTGTGTGTTTCTGGATGCTATATGGGCTTAATTCCTGTGATGCTTGTCAAGCCCAATAAGACAGTCATAACCCTATAGTTTCACGGTCATCAGACTTTCAACGTGTAGTCCAAGTCTGATATGGAGTTTTAATGCGCTCCCGAGAGCAACAGGATTTTAGAATTTCTCTTAGGTTTTTAAGCAGTGTTGAGTCAATGATTTTGATGGTTTTGGGTCTTGCCATTTTTATAAATAGTGGTCGGAGCTAAATTTAGGGATTAATTAGTTTAGTACTTAATAAAATTTCATCTAATTTCTACAGAATACAGTCCTTAGGGATTTTTGACTGAGGTGATACTTGGGTCTTTGTATGGATTTTTTCGAGACGTTACATTCTACCCCCCTTAAAAAAAAAATTTATCCCCAAAATTAGTACCTTTTCGTACTCCTCGAGTATTAAGGGTAGTTCCTACAGTCTTCAGCTTCTGTTTCCCAAGTAGCCTCTTCCTCAGTATGGTGTGTCCACAGTACTTTCACAAGTGGGTTAACCTGTCTACGTAGCACTTGTTCCTTCCTATTAAGAATTCATGTTGGTCATAGTACATAGATAGCATCTTTACTCAACTATACCTGCTCCCACTTGATAATGTGAGTAGAATGAGGAACATATTTCTTCAACATTGATATGTGGAATACGTTGTGCATGCCTGCAAGTGGTGTGGGCAAAGCGAGGCGATATGCCACCACACCCACTTGGTCTAGAATCTGAAATGGGCCATTGAATCTCAGCGTGAGTTTTCCTTTCTTGCCAAAATGAAGTACTCCCTCCATTGGGGAAACCTTAAGGAATTTGTGGTCTCCCACTTCAAATTCCAGCTGTTGTCATCTAGTATCGGTGTAACTCTTTTGTCTACTTTAGGCTGCAAGAAGTCGACGCCTAATAATATCAATCTTTTTTGAGGTCTCCTATACTAAATTTGGGCCAACCAAACTCTTCTCACCAACTTCTACCCAACAATATGGTGCTCAACATGGGCGCCCATACAAGGCTTCATAAGGAGCTATGCCAAATCTTGCTTGGAAGCTATTGTTATAAGCAAATTCGGCATAAGGGAGACAGTCATCCCAATTGTCCTTGAAGTCAAGCACACATAACATATCTTCAAGTACCTGATTTACCCATTCCGTTTGCCCATCTGTCTGTGGGTGGAATGTGGTACTGAACTTCAGTTAGACTCCCATTGCTTCTTGAATCTGTGTCCAAAAAATGGACGTAAATTGTGCGTCCCGATCCGACATAATCTCTATAAGAACTCCATGTAGCCGTACAATCTCCTTGATGTATAGCTTGCCTAAATCATTTATTGAGTTTGAAACTCTAATCGGGAGGAAATGAGCCAATTTCGTCAGTAGGTCCACAATCACCCAAATGGAGTCATGCCCCCTTCTCATCTTCACTAATCCGAAAATGAAATCCATAGACATGAAATCCCATTTCCACTCAACTATGGGCATGGGCTAAAGTAAACCAGGAGGTCAGTGATGTTCGGCCCTAACCTGCTAGCATGTGAGACAACGGGATACATAATCTGATATGTGGGCCTTCATGTTGTCCCACCAGTACGAACGCTTCTAGGATGCATCGCCATCCTTGAATTATGAGTGGCTTCTAGGACTTCCCTTCTCAAGTCATGAAGATTCGGGACGCACAGGTGGCTACGATATTATAAACCCCCATCCAAGCCAACTCTCCATTCAGATTCTTCGCTGTCACTTGCTTGCTCTCTCATTTTCATTAACAGTTCGTCCTCTTTTTGAGCCACAATTATCCGATCATCGATAAGTGGCTGCACATGGATGTGTACGACGCTCTTAAAAGGCTCCTCAACTGTAAGCTTCTGTTCGAAGTCTCGCAGAAACTCTACCATATTCCACTCTTTTATCATCAGTGGAGCTACAAATTCTATTGTCTTCTTGCGGCTCAATGCATCGGCCACAAGGTTGGCCTTACCAGGATGGTAGGAGACCTCAAACTTAAAGTCTTTCAAGGTCTCCATCCATCATTGTTGCCTCATGTTCAGGTCCCTCTATGTAAAGATGTACTTGAGGCTCTTGTGGTCGCAAAAGAGCTCGAACCCCTTTCCATAGAGATAATGTCTCCAGAGCTTTAATGCGAAGATGACTGCCACCAATTCCAGGTCGTGCATGGGGTAGTTTTCTTCATGTTTCCTCAAATATCGTGATGAGTAGGCAATCACTTTGTCCTTTTGCATAAGAACACAACCCAAATGAACACGGGATGTGTCAGTGTATATAGTATATCTGACCCCTTGCTCTGGAAATACTAGCACGGGTGTAGACGTCATCTTGTCCTTCAATTCTTGAAAGGCTGCTTCTGCTTTCTCGTACCAAGTAAACTTAAGATCCTTTCAAGTGAGTTGAGACAATGGCCTGACTATCTTGAAAAAATCTTTAATAAATTAGCGATAGTAGCCAGCAAGTCCAAGGAAACTCCTCACTTCTACAACCGAATCGAGTTGCTCTCGGTCCTAAACTGTGGCCACCTTGGCAAAGTCTATGACTATTCCTTGGAAACCACGTGTCCCAGAAACTTGACTTCTTTTTTTCAGAAGTCACATTTCCAGTATTGTGCAAACAAATGATTTTTCCTGAGAGTATCGAAACAGCTTGCAGGTGTTCTTCGTGATCCTTCTGACTCGTGGAATATATCAAGATGTTATCTATAAATACAATGACAAATCGGTATAGATATGGCTGAAACACTCGGTTCATGAGGTCCATGAACACGGCTGGTGTATTTGTAAGTCCGAACGACATCACGAGGAACTCATAGTGCCCAAAGCTAGTTCTGAATGTTATTTTCTCAATATCTTCATTTCTGACACGCAACTGATGATACCCGAACTGTAGGTCGATTTTGAAGAAATATTGTGCCCCCTTCAACTGATCAAATAGGTTATCTATCCTGGGCAGAGAATACTTATTCTTGATGGTGATGAGATTCAATTTGTGATAATCGATACATAATCGCAACAATCTGTCCTTCTTCTTTACAAATAACACAAGTGATCCTCAAGGAGATACACTTGGTCGTATGAAACCTAAATTCAACAAATCATCAATCTGTGTTCTCAACTCCTCCATTTCACATGGAGGCATGCGATACATCAATAAAGAGATAAGTATCGCACCCGACACTATGTCGATGGTAAAATCAATCTCGCACTGAGGAGGTAGCCCAGGGATATTTCTAAACACGGCCATGAAGTCTTGGACTATTGGCGTGTTCCCAAGTGTCAGACCCCCAACATTTTTTAATAAGGAAGTGTAACAATAAACACGAAAAGGGAAATTGACTTGAACTGGGAAAGTGAAGATTGTGCCCTCAGGCCCATGTGTTGTCACTAATCTGGTTTCACAATTAATCTCTGCATTCATTTCAGTGAGTTAATCCATGTCGAGGATGATGTCGTAATAGTATGTCATGATGACAATCAGGTCAATGCACACTACCCTGCTTCCTAAGTCTACTAAGCAATTCTTACACGCTTAGTGGCATCAGTAAAAGTTCTTGCTGCTGCGATAACCCTCACCCCAACCATAGGGGTAGTATTTAACCCCAAACATTTGACTACAAAGTATGATATCATCGAAATAATGGACCTAGTGTCCACCAACAGAAATACAGATGTACCTTGAATGTGGACAGTGACTTCAAAGGCTAAAGCACTGTAGTTGTTGACTCAGATGCTTCAGCTGCAAGTGTATGTACATGCGCTTATTGAGAACGATTGGGTTACACTGCCATAGGTCATTGAGGCGGCCTATTCCGAGGTATGAGTGGTCTATAGAATGGCTATGCTAGCGGTGTTGATCGTTGAGGTGGGGCTGATATAGCTTATAGTGGCTGGCAGTTGATCTTTTGAGGTGGCGTAAAACCATTGTCCCTCATCTTGGTGAAGTAATAAGTGTCTGTATGGCCCACCTCCTTACAGCAGATGCACCAAAGATCTAATCACCTCGGTTGGGTCATTGGAGCCACTAGCCTGGGAGGTGAATCTGCACATGGCCTCTTACCGAGGAATGGTCGATTCGACAGTTCAGGTCGAGGCCTTGGGCCCCTAGGCATATGTGTCCAGGACAATCTATCTCCTTCTTACTTAGCTTACAGGAACATGTTTACTAGCTCAACATAGTTGAGAATGCTAGCGCAACACATTTTAGTGTTGATATTAGGCCGCAAACCCTCTGAAAACTGTCACATTCTCATCAGCTTGTCTGTTAGGATCAGGGGAGCATATCTGGCCAGCTCTGTGAAGTGGTTCTCGTACTTGGCTACAGTCATCCCTCCTTGTTGGAGGCGAAGAAACTCATCCTCCTTTTCATTACGGTAAGTGAAGGAAAAATACTTTTCATGGAAACAGTTTTTAAATGCCTTCCACGTCCACACATATCCTGCAGGGATGGTTCGTAGGATGTTATCCCACCAAAGACTAGCATCCTTCTCAAACATATACATAGCTAGCTTCACCTCTCTGCTTTAGTACAGCGCAGTGGCTTCAACATCTTGGATATTTGGTCTAACTAATATTCTGCCTCCTTAGGTCGGTGAGTACTAGCAAAAGTAGGAGGATGGAAGCGCTAAAAGCGCTTGAATAGGCCACTTGTATTCATAGCTACAGCAGGCTGTATAGGTGGCATAGGTGGGGTCACATTCATGTTCTGGGCAATGGCCCCCGCGATCTTAGCCAAAACTTGTTGTTATTATTGTATTAAAAACATCATTTGCTCCAACCTATTAGGAGGAGAAGCTGCCCGAGTCATGTGTGGCGTCGAGGTGGACGCACGGTTCTGTCCCAGAACTGGTGGTGCACTAGGTGTTGGCCCATTGGTGGGGCCAGTGGCCGGCTGTGAATCTGGCATTGTCTCAAAATTTGGGCCCAAGCTAGGGTCCGTCTGACTGTCGTTCACGGGAGATGCCCCATCAATTGATCCACTAAGTGCGAGACATGCTATATTCTGAGTGTTTTTAGGAGGCATTCCCTATATACAACATAGGGTGCAACACGAGTGAGATTAGGATAATATCACCCACTTTTCCAATCATTCTATACATTCCAAACCAAAAGAAGTTTCATGCATTTCATTTAGTCAAAATTTGTCACAATACATGAGATGTAATATTACATGAGTCATGACAGAAGATGCATGTGATCTAACTTAACAAAAGCTTTCACACTGAATATTTTAACACCAATTTAAGCCAACTAAGGCTATTACATGGAAAAATAGGAAATAGAGGAAACCAAAAGACAACTTTAGCACATGTCTAGTCCTCTAACTCTGGCGAAGGTGGAGGAGTACCCTTATCCTTTATACAACACAAGAGTGCAAGACATTTTCTTAATTTTATGTTTCAGATAGGCCTAATTATCTTTGATCTTCTGATTTAAGGCAGCCTGGTTTTCTTCAATCCTAGCCATGCGGGCTTCTAAGGTGGCCCGATCATGGCGGTCCTCATGGTTAGTAGTGGGAGGTCCCCTATCTGAGTCCTAAGCCTCCTCTTCTTCTCCCTGCTCTTCCTCTTCACTACCTTCTTCACCACTTCTTTCTTCACCTTCGCTGCTTTCTTTCTCACCTTAACTTCCATCCTCCTCTTCACTTTCTTCTTCAATTTCATCCTCATGATCATCGAGTCAGGCTTGGCATTGCCTAGGGCCAATGCCCATGTTGTTGAGTGTGTTCTCACTGATAATATGGATTAGGGCGACGTCATCCACATGGAGTCTGAAGCTAAAGTTACGGGCAATCTTGCAAATAAGTCAGCTAAAAGTTAGCAAGGAGTCTTGCCTAGTAGATCGTTCAGTGCTAATTATTTGAGTTAAGGCAAGAGTAGGCAGGCATACTTTCTCTCCTTGTCCAACCCTATATAAAAAGTCCACCATGAACTTTGTACATTCGATGCGGTTACTCCACCTAGGATACACGTTGTATGTGCATATATGATGCAGTAAGTGGAAGTCGTTCATCATCTTAGTCGAAGAGAGACTATTTTCTCACCTCCACTGCTCTAGTTGGCTGCATAGGAAACGTGTGCGGTGATTTTTCTCTCACTCACTAGCGAGAGATGTTTCACTAGCATGAACCACACCTCTTTCAATTCCCATTATGTGAGCCATCACATACACATCTACTATGGCCTCCTGCCTTCCCAAACGGATAGTAAACTGAAGAGGCTCCAACAGTGGGTTTTTTATGTGGGCATAGAAGGCTCACACAGCACCTTCACTCGCATTAGTGTTTCCCTCAAATATGGGACCCCACCAATTCTCCAAGAGAAAGTCAATGACTGAATATAGTCCAAACAACCTCTCATCAATATGTGCTTCAAATACAACCTTGCTGTTCGGAACTTACCGAGATTAGCACCCACCGGTAGCGATCTTTCCAATGGGATTTGAGGATCGAGGTCTTGTTTGGACCTTCCTTTCACTCGACGCTTGTACTAGCCTCAACGCTCACCTTCTTCGTAGCACGACATGGTCGGCTTAGCCCGGCCTCATCTGGGGATGCTCTCTTATTTCCCATGAGGGAAAGGAGCATAGAGATCAAGAACATGGCTGTGACAAGCTCAAAGAGACACATGGAGTTGGAAAAGCTCAAGAGTGAAATGAATTTGAGGAGTTTGAGAGTGATGAGATACAAAGATGTAGGTTTTGTGCTCAAATGTGGGGAAATAGGGAAGATAGTGAGATGAAAACGGTAGTTTTAAGGCAATAATGGTGGCTAGATGTAATAGGTAGAAGATTTAGAAGATGGAAATGTATAGAGAAGAGGATTTGAGAGAGAAATGAGGTTTTAAGGGGTTTAGAGGATTTGAATAACATGAAATGGGGGTGAAATGGGGTTAGGGGAGTGAAATAGAGGGCCTCACACGTGGGATAGGGCCCACATGGCCGGTCAGACGACGGTGTACCACTGTCCGCGCGGTGCCGCCGCACACCAGTTGTGAAGGCGAGTGGTGCACCACCAACGGGGTGAAGTCTCCGCACCCTCCCTGGTTTGTCGGTGGTGGCTCTGCCCTAGGGCGGTGGCCACCCCCTCCTAAGGTGCTGTTGTAACGCCCTGAAAATCAGAGGTCAAGCAGAAGCTCCGCTCTCGAGTTCCAACGCATCACTTATGCAACATAGATAATGATGATTGAATGTTGTTCATATTAGTGCAGTAAACATGAGTGGGATTAGACCAAAACAGCATATCATACTCCAGAGACAGTTAAATTTCGTACGCGGAAGGCTGTGAAAAATATATAAAATGTATAAACTGTTGTAAGTCTCCAGAGTGTGAACATGTTACCAGGTTAACTATATACATGTATACTCCAAAATGAATAAAATGAATATACGTGGGTGTTCCCAACAGTGTAAAATAACAAGTGTATGGCGTCTAATCAACATCCCTGTGACCATGTCGGTCAGTATATGGTCTATATAGACCCACCTGATAGCCGCATATAGGAGAAACCCTCCTCATCATCATACAAGTCTGGCTCTGCTTCGCAACCATCGCCATCATCTGAAACGAAACTGAAACAGGGACTGGTTGGTGTTTAAACACCGTCCTGTAATGTGGGAATGAGTGATCAACTCAGTGAAACTATACGGCAAAGGTTAACATGTTATCAATTCAGTCAAGCAGTAATGATAAAGCAGTACAATCAAACATGTCCTAATACTCTTGTTAATGCAAGAATGGTATGAGGAAATGATGCATGCCCTCATCACAAACTCCCTCTTGTGACATCATCTAACGATTGTGGTATGAATCATTACCACTGTGCTCTACACCAACACCAACGGCGCATGCAGTACGATGTTATGAACATGATTACCAAGTTCTTATTAGTCCCTTTCATACAGCAGGATTAGGAAGCTAAGGTACCTCCCTTATATCATTTGCCCAACATTGATCCATCTAGGGTCATCAATCCTAGTTATTCACATATGATAGGCAAGTTCAGGTCACTACCACCAATGCCCTACCAACTGGTAGTCTATTTTTGAAGGCGCATCACCAACCTGACTAGGGACCACAGCCAGGATGCATCGAGGTAGGCCTGTTCATACTCGAGGTCACTCCACTGACACCCTACCAACTGGCAGTCTATTTTCAAAGGCTCGTCTCCAACCCGACTGGGGACCACAGCCAAGCTGCGCCAATGTAGGCCGATAGCTCGAATACAATGTCTCATACCACCGTATTCGGTTCATGAGTTTGGGTTGCTCATTGGTCACTACGGGGAGGCACGTAGCCCCAGCATAGGTCAACATGTCGACCACAGTGTCCCATACCACTATACCCGGCTCATGAGTCTTAACGGATCGTGGTACCAAAGTTAAATGGGCATTTCACTGGTAAGTTTGGTATCTTAGGTTCAAGCAGTAGCGTCCATATATGGTGAACATACATTGGGTCAATTGAGTTAATTGACAAGTCTGACTAGTACGAGCGTACATTGAGTTGATCGACATGAAATGCATAAGCACTCCGTGTGGTCTAACCACTGCCGAACATCCAAGTACGGCTCAGATTCGTCGAACACATCCTGCGTGGTGTAAACAATCTCAGCCACCAGTTTGAGGACTGTTATCGATTACCTGGACTGTGATATAGTCCCAATCACATACATTCGTCACAAGTAAGCATATGAAATATTCAAAGTAGTAATAAACACTTAAGTAAATTCCTACAATCATGTGAGCATATTATGGAACACATACATGGAGGAAATCATTCACATAGTTAACATGAATAAGTAGGTTAAACAGTTCATGGAGAAAATCATACACACAAGTAAGATAGTTGGGATTTCATGTCTCAACTTCCTCATACATCACACCTTACTAAATACTAACTTATTCAGACATTTTTACAAACACTTAGACTACACTATTCAACATACATCACGTATGCCGGCCATATTGCATATTAGGACAAATCCTTTTGCCAAGGAGTTGTCACATACATAACAAGCATATATCAATGACAATTGATCATGGCAATCATAGCATCAAATTCTTTATACATACAAACATTTCAACAAACACATGAAAAATACTATTTGTAACATAAGTTGTACATATATGTAAAATGAAACAGATATCGCATTTAGCATGTAAAATAGCACCCACGTCAGTAATAAATCATTATCTGACATTGAAAGCCTTGAAAACCAAAACCTATACGTATATAGTCCGCACCTGAAACCAGAAAATGCGTAACGGATATGATTCAGACAATAAGTCTTTGTCAATGGTGGATTGACAACCTAGAATATGAAATATGTTAGCGACATCATTACTTATACTATTGAAAATCCTAGAACAGGTTAGGTTTAGGATTTCTTATCTTTGTATGGTATTAGAATCACTAGAATAACGATTCAGATAGGTGGATTAGGCACGTAGCAAGACTAGGAAGAATCCCTATAAGAAACTCCAACTCTCTCTCACTTTCTCCCTCTTTTTCTCTCTCTTTCTTAGCAAGGGTTTGAGAATTCGTATGAAATTTATGAGAGAGGGTTTAAGGTCCTTATATAGGCCCAAAACTGATGAAATTAGTCTCAGGGTCATGGTATACTTAGGTTATATCCAATTCGGGCTTATTTCGATCCAACGGAGCATTTCTGGAGGTCCTTTTGCTGAATGCGGTCGGACTTAATTTCACAGATACTGGATCTTAAGAAAGTTAAGTTTTCAGTCCGATCGGATTTCCAAATCGACCGTGGTGGACCAGTTTCAATTTAACAGTCACCGATACTCGATCAGGGCCACAAGTAGATTGACATGTGTAGGCCATCTTCCCTGATCCGAGGCTATATTTGGGTCAGAATCTAACGGTCAGAATGCTTATAATTAGTCCGCAAGTGACACGACTCAGATTACTTAAATTTATATTTAATTTCTAAATATATTCACTTTTCTCACACTCTTCGCTCCGGACTCAAGAAAATAGTCCCAGGACATCATTTGGACTTGATTTTTGAGATGATGGTCAAGTCCAACCAAGCGGTCATAATTGTCTAAGTTCATCGCTATGGGACTTTTGATGGGCAGTCCAGGTCTGACACGGAGTTTTTAAATGCTCCTGAGAGCAACTGGGTTTAGAGTTGGATCCTAGATTTCAGGGTAATGTAGCGTTAACAATTTTACAAGTTTTGGATCTTGCAGATCGTATTTAAAGTGATTGGTGATAATTCCACAGGTAATCTAGTCTAGTACTAGTTAATTCTCGTTTAAGTTCTAAAGGATGCAGCCCTTAGTGATTTCTGCTTGAGGTGGGATTTGAGTGTTCAAATGGAAGTAAAAGAAGAGAGAATTGAGCAATGGAGGTGGGTTTTGAAATAGGTAGAGTGAGGGTGCACAAAAATGGAAGAAGAAAGCCCTTGGAGGGTATTTTTTGGGAAGATTTGAGAGATTTTTGAAGAAAGGAGAGCTTGAAGGGGTGGTTTGTGAAGGGATGATGCTGTAGGAGGGTTTTTATTCAACCAACCATGGACCAGTGGGCCACACAGGACCCTAAAAGAGTCGGCCCACGTCGGCCCGTCCTATCTGGCCCGACTGGCGGCGAGGCCTCGCCGAACTGGTAAGGGCCTCGTCGGTCTCTGGACTAACCGGCGATGGCTCACTGGTGAGGCGAGGTCCTCCTACCCCCTTGGTCCCAAAAAGATAAGGGTCTCACCCTGGGTCCCTGTAACGCCCGTGAAAAATCCGTACTTGGGCTCTAGTACCAACTCGACCCAAAATCGCGTAGAATTAATTTCTATGGAAATTAAGCGTAAGTTAGCTAGCGCAACGCTAGAGTAGCTGGGAAATAGTCCCTGATCACTTTAAATACGTCTACAAGACCCAAAATCGAGTAGAACAAACGACTCTACAATACTCTATAACCTCAGATCAAACTCTAAGCGGGTTTGTTCTCTGGACCACTTTGAATTTCTTTATTGGATCTAGACCGCGCGTCGAAAGTCCGATATCTCCTATCTTAGACCGTTAGAACCGCTTGGCTAGACTTGACAATCATTTCAAAAATCAAGTCAAACCGATAATCACAGACTATTTCATTGAGTCCGGACTGAAGAGACCGCGAATAGGGACAGAATTAGAATTTCAAATTCAAATCTGGCACACGACTTGACGCGTCATTATTAAGCATTCTGACCGTCAGAATTCAGCTAAATTACACCCTCGGATCAGGAAAAATTTCTATTTATTATCATGAGACTTTCAGCCCTGATCTACGTGCGATGACCGCTGAACTGAAACCGGTCCGCTACGTGCGATCTGCGAACCCTGCCGGACTGAAAACTTAATACGTGCTATATCTGGTACGCATGAGCTTAAGTCCGATCGCAATCGACCAGGGGACCACCAGAAATCATCTTTTGGATTGAAACAGCCCCGAAATGGATAGGCACTAAGTAAACTTCGTTCCGGAGCCTGTTTCCGGCATTTTTAAGCTTATAAAAGGGGTTTAAACCCTCATTCCTCTCTCCCATCTAAAAATTGCAAAACCCTAGATTAGAGAGAGAGGAAAGGTGAGAGTTTGAGAGAAAGAGTAGAAGGAATTTTTCCCGTCTCCGAGCCATCGGTTGCTAGTGCTGTAGCAACACTTCCTAATCACCAAGCCGGTGATTCTCCCACATTTTCAGGTATAAAATAACCCCAAAACTTACTGATTTAGGGTTTACTTAGATTCATAGCGTGTTAGCTAACGTAACTTGTAAAATAGGTTCTCCTACTGCCGTAGACGAAGCGTACACGCTCCGTTCAAAATCACGCATCAGTAAGACATAAGGTGAGGATTTTAGACGCTTTGATTGACGGTTTACAATGCTTTCAATGTCGTTTAATAGTAGATTATCGACGGCATCGCCGTTTGACATGTACAACATGCTCTCTGTTTCCTGTTTCGTAAATTAACGAAGAATATGAGATTTAGGGCATTTTAGTCATTTGTAGGAAGTACTGTCTACATTCATATTTTGCTGATGTGATTGACATGGCTTGTTGTCGCATTAGGGAGTTAGGAATGAGTGCATAATTAGTTTGGCGAAGAGATTCGCCTAGTTGCGCACTTTGGGTCGACATACTATATGTAGACTTGAGTGTGTAGTGTATGTGTTTGTATAAATGCTTGTATTAGTATGTATTGAATTAAATGATGTTATGTGGTAGTTTGAGATTGATTTCTCAGTTAATATGCTGACCTAAATGATTTCCTACATGTTGACTATATGCATAATTTCATTACATGCATGGAATATTTGCGCTTGAAGATTTGCTTAAGTTGAATGTTATAACATGTGTTAACATGCTCACATGACTGTATTTCAATTCCAATACTCTTACATAAATTGCTGATGTGTTTTCATAAGTGTTTGGGACTAGACTTAGTCCAGGCAGTCGGTAACCGAGCGAATTCGTGGCTGACTGGTCATAGCCACGAACGACCCGTCGATGAACACGATTCGTGTTTGGAGTTGGCGGCAGTGGTTAGGCCACGCGAAGTGTTTTACGCACTTCATGTCCTTCGGCTTGAGATGCGATCGCGCTAGTCGAGCCCCTCAAGTAACCCGACTGGCCGATGTATGATCGCCTTGTATGAGTCATAACTGCTTGAACCTAGGGTACTGAACTTACCACTGTAAACCCTGTTAACCATGGTACCTTGATCCACGAAGACTCATGAGCCGGGCATGGTGGTATGGGACACCGTGGTCGAGCTGTCGGCCTACGCTGAGGCCACAAACCTCCCCGTAGTGACCAGTGAGCACCTAGACTCGTAAGCAGATTATGGTAGTATGGGACACTATATTCTAGTTGTCGGCCTACACTGATCAGGCGACGAGTCCTTTGTAGTGACCGCGAGCGTATTCTGAGTCCACGGGAGGCGACGACCCTTCCGTCGCAGTAGAGTACGGTAGGCCTGTATTGATAAGGTGATGGGGGAGCGGTGCAACGAGTGCGAGCAACAGCCCTGGCAGCCCTTGCAGCTACCTACATAAATATACCTCGTATGAGATTACTAGGAGTGACGACCCTAGACAGGATCTGTGTTGGGATTGATATAAGGGAAGTACCTTAGTTTCCCAATCCTGCTGTTTAAATGGACTAATAATAACTTGAAAATCATATCACCATGCCATTGCATGTGCCTGGAAGATGTGGAGCACTTGAGGGTCGATTGCATGCTGCGGTCGTAAGATGTTGCCGTATGAGGGAGATCGTCGGTGAGGGCATACATCACGTCATATCATCTTGCATTAATAACAGTATTAGGATTGTCTGTTTTACTGCTTTACTATTATCGCATGATTGATTTATGAACATGCTAATCTTTGCTCTATGATTCCACTGAGTTGATCACTCACTCTCACGTTATGGGATGGTGTTTACAACACCCACCAGACCCTGTTGTAGATGCAGGTGAGGCTGAGATCCAGGAGGCAGAACCAGACTTCGACGAGGACCAGGATGAGTTCTCGTACATGCAGTATCACGATGGCTTCGCGTAGGCGACCAGGATCGATGGGATTTCAGTGGGACCATTTTAGATATTTATTTTGTTCATGTATATTATACGAGACTCAGAGATGTAATCATACTTTGGAGACAGATAAGATTTACTTTGTTTTTTCATACAGTGATATATATATTGTTTAGTCTTCCGCTTGCTTTTATCACTGGATCTGAAGTATGAATTACAGTTTTGGTATACTTTTACTTATGTGAATGCTTTAAATCAGACAACATTGAATCATAATCATTTTTGTTGCATAAGTGACGGTTTGGAACTCGGGAGTTGAGTTTATACACGACCCCCGATTTTCAGGGTGTTACAAGTTGGTATCAGAGCATGAATAAGAGTATACTGGGCCTGGGTTATGGTCTCGCGACGTACGCTGTCACTTCTTTGACTTAGGTGGGTGCGAGAAGGGTCTAGAAACACTTCTAGGATCGCAGATTCGCCGATAGGCGAAGTCTATTTGAATCGATCGCACGATCGAGTCTGTAACGCATCTCGGGTCGCGTAAAGCAACCCGAATAGCTTCTAAGCTGTAGGAAGTCGGGTTGAGACGTCCTATGAATGATTTTAAACCCGTAAAAGTAAATTCTTGGGCCGTGGGATGACCACGACTCCTGTATTCAATCGCCAGGGCTTAAAATCCCCGTTTCACCAAAAATCTTTAAAATTCTTCCTCTAAACACTTCGATCTTCATTTATTTCTTATTCATTTCATGTTAGGCATCAAACCTAATGTGAAAATAACACAAATTTATACTTTCATAAAATTTTACAGTGAATAGTAAAATTGTATGAAAAATGGCCATAAGGCCATTCTTACTTCATTTTCTTTAGCAACTAAGGATTTAGATGGATGTACTAGCTCCTTCTACCCTAAATTCATATGCCGCATCATAGGATTTGGTATTCGGGATTGCAGAATGGTCCCAAAAAGCCCCGAACACATGTTTGGGCTCACATAGGCCAAAATACAATGAACCAAGGTGGGGCCCATAGTTATTTGGGATCCTTGGACCATGGGGGACCGAACCCATCTAGCCCCACCGACCGTATGCATCACCGGTCGGCGATGCATTACCGTACAAGTGGGGCCGTTGGTTCTGAGTTTTAGGCGCACACCCTTAAATAGCATGTGCACCCTCCCCATATAGGTCCCGTCCCACAAAAACCCCCAAATCACACCCCTCCTTCACAAACATCCCTCCCCATAGCTCCATTTTCATTTTCCAGCAACCATTTCCAAAATCTGGGATTCTAAATCGCCTCTAGATCCCTCCTTGGCCAAAACCGACCATCATCCATCACTTCTATGGAGTTGGCAGCCCTTCCTCTTGAAGATTTCATCATTTAGAGCTCCAAAAACCCCCAAATCGAGCTGAAATCGTGAGGTGCTCCATTCCACTTTTTCATTTCCATTTCTCCTTAAAAATACAGCCTTGGTAAGCTTGAAGCATCCCTCTACGACGCCTAGATCTCTTTTTTCCAGATTGGGTAGCCACTTCTCCGCATTTTCACCGTTTTCCATGGCCTTCGTGGAAGCCATTTTAGGCCTTTTATCACTCTCATCCATCATATCTTTGATGGGTAAAAGGAAAACCGTAACAGACGAGGCTGGACCGAGTCGCCCTGCTCAATCGAGAAGACCGCGGGGTGGTGCCGCAAGTTCAAGCGCTGCCGCAGGTCCAGCTGCAGTCCTGGAGTGCCGTACAAAGCGAGATTTGGATCCCCATGCACACCTTGGGCGAGCAATTCTATTAGAGATGCCCCACGACCAATACACTGATCGAAAAGTGTTGTTTGAGGCGGACGTAGATGGAAGACTATTCGACGAATATCTGTTGTTCGAACGCATTGAAGCTGCGCATTGGGGTCTGATCTTTGAAGCTCGCGCTCGTGCTAATGTGAGCACTGTTCATGCCTTCTACGCTAGTATCCAGAATCCTACCTTGGAGCCATTGCAGTTTAAAATCCCTTTTGGTAGAGATCGAATGGCTACGATTGATGTGCGACTGATTGCGCGACTTCTGAACGTGCCTCTTGGTGATGTTCATCCTAGTGAGAAGAACTTGAGGACTAAAGGTGAACGAGATCGCCGCACCAGGTTTCTGTGCGGTAAGTTGGTTCCATGGCAGCCTAATAATAGCCTTAAGGCGACGTATATGTCTGATGATTTGTGCCTGCTGCACCATATCTGCACGTTTAATGTTTATCCCAGGTCGACGAATCGCATTAAATGTACACGCCTTATGGTTGATTTCCTGTATCTGGTGGCCCAGGGAGAGAACGTATGCATGGCTACTTTCATCTTACGACAAATAATCCTCATAGCCAAGTCAAGAAGAACATCCGAATCGCTTCCTTTTGGCCGACTGATTTGTAAGATTGCGCTTGAGTTTGCCTACAGACTTGGGCCGAAATTGCCAATATCGATTCATACCATTGATGAGTCGACTATGGTCAAGATGAAGATTGGGTAGCAGTACCGTGAAAATCAGCTCGAGGAGGACAGCGAGGATGACTTTGATGATGAGGAAGATCAAAGCGAAGAAGAACCTGGAGCAGAGGTTCAGGAAGAAGCTCAGGAAGAGGCAGAAGAGGAGGCTCAGGATACAGATGGGAGCCCTCCTCCTTCTACGCAGGCTACTATCGACGATTGCATTGCTCGGATGGAGGAGAGTCAGGCCGCCTTGTAAAGAGAAGTTCAAGAACTTCGCACTGAAGTCGAGGATGCCAAGGCCGTTATAAAGAAGAAACTCGGCAAGGTGACTCGCACCTTGAAGGCGATCCTGTGTTGCTTGCAGGATAAGGGTGCTCCTCCTCCGTCACCCGACTCGGACTAGCGATGCGATCTTTGATGTAGTTATTAGTAGTTAGTCATTTTCTGCTTTTGATGTGTAAGCCTGTTAGGGCTAGTGCTTTGCTTATTTTGCTGTTGTTTAACTGTCTTAGTTCCCATGTATTTCTCGTCATGATACTTGTAAGGATATATCCCTTGTATTGTGACAATTTTGATTAAATGGAATGCATGGAATGCCTTTGACTCCTTGTGTGAATGATTGCGGTGAATTTATGCTTTTGAGACTGACAAGGTTGCGCCCTGTTTTAAATATAGGGAATGTCGCCTAAGACTACCCGAAGCACGGCTCGGCTTGCATTGACTGAGCATATGGATCAGACTCCTTCGCAGTCTGACACCCATACGGACCCTACTGTGGGCCCGATTCCTGAGACTGTTCGTGCGTCTCAGCCTGCTGTTGGTCCTACAGTTGGACCACCGCCGTTCACGCCGTCTGTCAGAGAGCCACATCGTGCATCTACTTCGACACAGCATCTGCCACAGCCTGCTCCACCTCCTGACAGATTTGAGCAGATGATGGCTATGATGCTGCAGCAGCAGCAGCTTCTGACTACCATCGTGGGGACATTAGCCCAGGGTGGGGGTGCGGCTCCATCTACACCACCTGCACCACCTGCGCATCCAGTTGAGGATGCTTATACATACGCCCAGGATGAGGGCATGGCTCATCCTGCGCCGCCTGCTTACCCTGCGGGGAACGCCGCAGATACACGGAGCCTATTAGAGCGATTTCAGCACTTGCGGCCTCCCACTTTCACGGGTTCTCACAGACCCGAGGAGGCTGAGTACTGGCTCGACCGTGTGTCGAAGATCTTGCGGATGCTTCATTGCACAGAGGCCGAGCAGGTAGAGCTGGCTACATTCTTGTTTGAGAGAGAGGCTAGCCTGTGGTGGGATAGCGTACTGCGGACCGTTGCCACCGACTATGTATGGACGTGGGCAGCGTTTGAGTTCCGCTTCCATGAGAAGTATTATCCCCAGACTTACAGGCATGATAGGGAGAATGAGTTTCTCCGCCTTAGACAAGCAGCTATGATAGTTACAGAGTATGAGCATCGGTTCACGGAGTTGGGCAGATACGTCCCGACGATTTTGGCTGATGAGCAGATGCGCATACGGTACTTTTTGGAGGGTTTGCGACCGGATATTCGGTCGAAGATGTGCTGTGTTAGCATTCCCTCTTATGTGGAGTTGATTCACATGTCCATGCGGGCAGAGCAGGACGTGGATCGACTTGCGCGATCTCGTAGCCCTATTGCTTCTAGGCCGCGACCAGACTTGCCAGACAGGCCCTTTGCGGGCAAGAGACCTCGCGTTGACCCTCCTACTCCGGCCATAGCGCCAGCACCATCGTTTCGGCGCCTCGAGTTATCGTGCACATACTGTGGGAGGTCAGGCCACTTGGCGCAGAGCTGTTTCTCTCGGATGCGGGACAGCGGGTTCTCGCCGCCGCAGAAGATTGACCGTGCTCGTTCACATGCGATATTAGCACCGCCTCTACGGTTAGCTCCTGCGCACCCTTCATTCAGGCCTCCTGTATCGCAGATCAGACAGCCTCCACGGCCCATGACACAGCGGCCGAACCGGCCACAGCAGGCACAGGTTCATGCATTGACAGCTGAGGCAGCTGCGACGGAGACTTCTCAGCATTCGGCCTTCGAGGTCACAGCCCATATTGGAGGTACCCCTATTCTCGTGATGGTGGACACTGGTTCCACGATTTCTTTGATATCGCGTGCTATAGTCAGGCGTCTTGGGTTACAGACTATCACTATGGATAGCGTGCGGGTCTTTGCAGCTCATGGGGATTATTCGGATGTTATCCAGATGTGTGAGGGTTGTTTAGTTGATCTGGGAGGCAGGACGATGGCTCTTGATCTTGTCGTTGATCCCTCGCTCGTTTATCTCGACGTCATTCTTGGCATGGACTGGTTGACTGCTGGGAGGGCCGAGATTGACTGTGAGGCTCGTATGGTGACGGTGTATGAGCCTGAGGGCACGCCTTTCACGTTTTCAGTGCGGGTAAATCTTCCTTTCCGCATACTTAGTTACGCCACTTTATTGCGCGACACTGGTGCCCAGGTACTCAAGCATGTGCCAGTCGTTTCCGAGTTCGGGGATCTGTTCAGAAAAATCCCTAGTTTGCCGCCTCGACAAGAGATCGATTTCACTATCGATCTGGTTCCTGGTTCTACGCCCGTCTCACTGTCGACGTATCGCATAACACCATGTGAGATGGAGGAGTTGAGGACGCAGATTGATGGTCTGCTAGAGCTTGGCCTTATACGGCCTAGTGTGTCTCCTTGGGGAGCACCGGTCCTATTCGTGAGGAAGAAGGACGGTTCGATGCGATTGTGTATTGATTATCGCAGGCTGAACCAGCTCACGGTGAAGAACAAGTACCCTTTACCCAGGATCGATGACTTGTTTGATCAGCTGAGAGGAGCGCAGTACTTCTCGAAGATTGATCTTCAGTCAGGTTATCATCAGTTGCGCGTCGGGGATGAGGACATGCAGAAGACAGCATTCAGGACCAGTTTTGGCCACTACGAGTTCCTCGTGATGTCGTTCGGTCTCACGAACGCACCGGCCGTGCTCATGGATCTGATGAACCGGGTATTTCGACCTTTCCTCTATCGATTCGTCGTTGTTTTCATTGACGACATTTTGGTGTACTCTAGGAGTCGAGAGGAGCATGAGGAGCACTTGCGTTTGGTCCTGAATACGCTCAGACAGCATCAGTTGTTCGCACAGTACAAGAAGTGTGACTTCTGGAAGCAGGAGGTGAAGTTTCTGGGACACGTGCTGTCCAAGGATGGCATGGCAGTTGACCTGTCTAAGGTAGCTGCGGTGCAGGACTGGGAGCAGTTTGGTTCTGTCACTGAGGTGAGGAGTTTCTTGGGTCTCGCTGGCTACTATCGACGCTTCATTCAGGACTTCTCGAAGATCTCGAGACCCTTATCTCAGTTGACACGGAAGGACGTGAAGTTCGCCTGGAATGACAAGGCGGAGTCAGCTTTTCAGGAGCTGAAGGACAGACTTACGTCCGCCCCTGTGCTAGTATTGCCAGAGCAAGGGGTTAGATACACTATATATACTGAAGCGTCTAGCGTTGGTTTGGGTTGTGTCCTTATGCAGAGGGACAGGGTAATTTCGTATGCCTCGAGACAGTTAAGGAAGCACGAGGAGAATTACCCTACACACGACCTAGAGTTGGCAGCCATTAAATTCGCACTGAGACTCTGGAGACATTACCTCTACGGAGAGGAGTTCGAGCTCTTTTGCGACCACAAGAGCCTCAAGTACATATTCACGCAGCGAGACTTGAATATGAGGCAGCGGCGATGGATGGAGACGTTGAAGGACTTCAAGTTTGAAGTCTCTTACCATCCTGGGAAGGCGAACCTTGTGGCTGATGCGTTGAGTCGCAAGAAGGCGATAGAGTTTGTGGCTCCACTGATGGTTGCCGAGTGGGATATGGTTGAGTTTTTGCGAGACTTTGAGCAAAAACTCACCGTAGAGGAGCCGTTTGAGTTCATCGCACATGTACAGGTGCGATCTCAGATCGATGACCGAGTCATCGAGGCGCAGAGGGACGATGCGCATCTTACTGAGCTTCGAGAGCAGGCCAGTGATGATGCTGACGCCGACTGGCGAGTTGGTATGGATGGGGGCTTACGTTACCGTGGCCGCCTATGCGTCCCAGATGTCCCTGATTTGGGACGAGAGATTCTCAAGGCTGCTCATTCTACTAGACTCGCGATGCATCCAGGCAGCACAAAGATGTATCGTGACGTGAAGAGGACGTATTGGTGGGAAGGTATGAAGACCCACATAGCAGAGTTCGTGTCCCGTTGTCTCACTTGTCAGCAGGTGAAGGCAGAGCATCGCCGACCACCTGGACTTTTGCAGCCCATGCCGATCGCAGAGTGGAAGTGGGATTTCATTTCCATGGACTTCATTTCTGGGTTGCCGAAGACGAGGAAGGGACATGATTCCATTTGGGTGATCGTCGACCGATTGACGAAGTCGGCGCACTTCCTACCGATCAGAGTTACGAACTCTGCAGACGAGCTGGCTAGATTGTATATCAGGGAGATTGTGCATCTGCATGGAGTTCCGTTGGAGATCGTGTTGGACAGAGACACGCGGTTCAATTCTATTTTCTGGACTCGCATTCAGGAGGCTATGGGTGTGAAGTTGAAGTTCAGTACTGCCTTCCACCCACAGACAGACGGACAGACAGAGTGGGTGAACCAGATCTTGGAGGACATGTTGCAAGCTTACGCATTGGACTTCAAGGATAGTTGGGATGATTGTCTTGCATATGCGGAGTTTGCGTACAACAACAGCTTCCAGGCGAGTATCGGTATGGCACCTTATGAGACGCTGTATGGGCGACCTTGTTGCGCACCGCATTGTTGGTTAGAGGTCGGTGAGCGTAGCTTGATTGGCCTAGAGTTGGTGCAGGCGACGTCAGAGAAGATTGACATTATTCGATGTCGGCTCCTTACAGCGCAGAGCAGACAGAAGAGCTACGCCGATACGAGATGGAGGCCACTAGAGTTCACAGTTGGGGATCATGTATTTTTACGAGTTTCCCCTATGAAGGGAGTCCTTCGGTTCGGGAAGAAGGGGAAGCTGGCACCGCGATTCATTGGTCCATTCCATATCCTCGATCGTGTGGGAGCAGTGGCTTACCGATTGGCTTTACCCACGCCTCTCGCGAGCGTTCACAACGTATTTCATGTTTCTATGCTGAAGAAGTACGTTGCTGATCCTTCCCATATCATCAGAAGGGAGCAGGTGCAGTTAGGAGAGGATGTTACTTATATCCTGCGACCGACACGTATCCTAGACAGGAAGGAGCAGGTACTGCGTAGTAAGGTGATTCCCCTTGTGAAGGTATTGTGGACGCATCACTCTGAGGAGGAGGCTACCTGGGAGACAGAAGCCGAGATCAGAAAGAACTACCCACAGCTTCTCGAGGAGTACGAAAAGGTACAAATTTCGAGGGTGAAATTATTTGTTAAGGGGGGTAGATTGTAACGCCCGTGAAAAATCCGTACTTGGGCTCGAGTACCAACTCGACCCGAAATCCCGTAGAATTAATTTCTATGGAAATTAAGCGTAAGTTAGCTAGCGCAACGCTAGAGTAGCTAGGAAATAGTCCCTGATCACTTTAAATGCGTTCTACAAGACCCAAATCGAGTAGAACAAACGACTCTACAATACTCTATAACCTCGGATCAAACTCTAAGCGGGTTTGTTCTCTGGACCACTTTGAATTTCTGTATTGGATCTAGACCGCACGTCGAAAGTCCGATACCTCCTATCTTAGACCGTTAGAACCGCTTGGCTGGACTTGACAATCATTTCGAAAATCAAGTCAAACCGATAATCACAGACTATTTCATTGAGTCCCGACTGAAGAAACCGCGAATAGGGACAGAATTAGAATTTCAAATTCAATCTGGCACACGACTTGATGCGTCAGTATTAAGCATTCTGACCGTCAGAATTCAGCCAGATTACACCCTCGGATCAGGAAAAATTTCTATTTATTATCATGAGACTTTCAGCCCTGATCTACGTGCGATGACCGCTGAACTGAAACCGGTCCGCTACGTGCGATCTGCGAACCCTGCCGGACTGAAAACTTAATACGTGCTATATCTGGTACGCATGAGCTTAAGTCCGATCGCAATCGACCAGGGGACCACCAGAAATCATCTTTTGGATCGAAACAGCCCCGAAATGGATAGGCACTAAGTAAACTTTGTTCCGGAGCCTGTTTCTGGCATTTTTAAGCTTATAAAAGGGGTTGGAACCCTCATTCCTCTCTCCCATCCGAAAATTGCAAAACCCTAGATTAGAGAGAGAGGAAAGGTGAGAGTTTGAGAGAAAGAGTGGAAGGGATTTTTCCCGTCTCCGAGCCACCGGTTGCTAGTGTTGTAGCAACACTTCCTGATCACGAAGCCGGTGATTCTCCCGCATTTTCAGGTATAAAACAACCCTAGAACTTGCTGATTTAGGGTTTACTTAGATTCATAGCGTGTTAGCTAACGTAACTTGTAAAATAGGTTCTCCTACTGCCGTAGACGAAGCGTACAAGCTCCGTTCAAAATCACGCATCCGTAAGACATAAGGTGAGGATTTTAGACGCTTTGATTGACGGTTTACAACGCTTTCAATGTTGTTTAATAGTAGATTATCGACGGCATCGCCGTTTGACATGTACAACATGCTCTCCGTTTCCTGTTTCGTAAATTAACGAAGAATATGAGATTTAGGGCATTTTAGTCATTTGTAGGAAGTACTGTCTACATTCATATTTTGCTGATGTGATTGACATGGCTTGTTGTCGCATTAGGGAGTTAGGAATGTGTGCATAATTAGTTTGGCGAAGAGATTCGCCTAGTTGCGCACTTTGGGTCGACATACTATATGTAGACTTGAGTGTGTAGTGTATGTGTTTGTATAAATGCTTGTATTAGTATGTATTGAATTAAATGATGTTATGTGGTAGTTTGAGATTGATTTCTCAGTTAATATGCTGACCTAAATGATTTCCTACATGTTGACTATATGCATAATTTCATTACATGCATGGAATATTTGCGCTTGAAGATTTGCTTAAGTTGAATGTTATAACATGTGTTAACATGCTCACATGACTGTATTTCAATTCCAATACTCTTACATAAATTGCTGATGTGTTTCCATAAGTGTTTGGGACTAGACTTAGTCCAGACAGTCGGTAACCGAGCGAATTCCTGGCTGACTGGTCATAGCCACGAACGACGCGTCGATGAACACGATTCGTGTTTGGAGTTGGCGGCAGTGGTTAGGCCACGCGAAGTGTTTTACGCACTTCATGTCGTTCGGCTTGAGATGCGATCGCGCTAGTCGAGCCCGTCAAGTAACCCGATTGGCCGATGTATGTTCAACTTGTGTGAGTCATAACTGCTTGAACCTAGGGTACTGAACTTACCACTGTAAACCCCGTTAACCATGGTACCTTGATCCACGAAGACTCATGAGCCGGGCATGGTGGTATGGGACACCGTGGTCGATCTGTCGGCCTACGCTGAGGCCACAAACCTCCCCGTAGTGACCAGTGAGCACCTAGACTCGTGAGCAGATTATGGTGGTAAGGGACACTATATTCTAGCTGTCGGCCTACACTGATCAGGCGACGAGTCCTTTGTAGTGACCACGAGCGTATTCTGAGTCCACGGGAGGCGACGACCCTTCCGTCGCAGTAGAGTACAGTAGGCCTATATTGATAAGGTGATGGGGGAGCAGTGCAACGAGTGCGAGCAACAGCCCTGACAGCCCTTGCAGCGACCTACATAAATATACCTCGTATGAGATTACTAGAAGTGACGACCCTAGACAGGATCTGTGTTGGGATTGATTTAAGGGAAGTACCTTAGTTTCCCAATCCTGCTGTTTGAATGGACTAATAATAACTTGAAAATCATATCACCATGCCATTGCATGTGCCTGGAAGATGTGGAGCACTTGAGGGTCGATTGCATGCCGCGGTCGTAAGATGTTGCCATATAAGGGAGATCGTCGGTGAGGGCATACATCACGTCATATCATCTTGCATTAATAACAGTATTAGGATTGTCTGATTTACTGCTTTACTATTATCGCATGATTGATTTGTGAACATGCTAATCTTTGCTCTATGATTCCACTGAGTTGATCACTCACTCCCACGTTACGGGATGGTGTTTGCAACACCCACCAGACCCTGTTGTAGATGCAGGTGAGGCTGAGATCCAGGAGGCAGAGGCAGACTTCGATGAGGACCAGGACAAGTTCTCATACATGCAGTATCACGATGGCTTCACGTAGGCGACCTGGATCGATGGGATTTCAGTGGGACCATTTTGGATATTTATTTTGTTCATGTATATTATACGAGACTCAGAGATGTAGTCATACTTTGGAGACAGATGAGATTTACTTTGTTTTTCCATACAGTGATATATATATTGTTTAGTCTTCCGCTTGCTTTTATCACTGGATCTGAAGTATGAATTGCAGTTTTAGTATACTTTTACTCATGTGAATGCTTTAAATCAGACCACATTGAATCATAATCATTTTTGTTGCATAAGTGACGGTCTGGAACCCGGTAGTTGAGTTTATACATAACCCCCGATTTTTAAGGTGTTACAATCCCCCTGGAAGTACCCCGATTAGGCCCCTACTCCGTTTTGACTCGTTACGGGTCATTTTAAATTGAACCTGATAAATATTCATATTTACCATTTTCTAACGGCTAGAATGGGATGATACACGCTCTAAACCCGTCGATTGACGGTTTAGAAGTGGATTGAAATCATTTTACATGATCACGGGTGTGTACGGACCTGATCTCGGCGACCGCTTACAGAAGTTTTAGTTTAAGTATAGTTCTTCACCATTTAAACTTTAGAATTTGTGTCTAATATGAAAGTACTTAGAGAAATTTGAAGAATGAGGTGATAAAAGGTGAGATTTTGAAGGAAATAGGTTGAAAAGCACTTTCTTTGGCTTTGGAATTGAGTTATGAGAACTTACCAAGGTGTTATGGTTAACCCATTGCCTAAGGACGACTAATTCCAAGTTAGCAAAAATTTGGGGTGTTACAGCTGTACACGTGAGGGGGACCCCATGGGTCCCACCGAAAATTGTGTTTTGGGCCCCCATGCCTGTTTGATGTACTCCCTCTGTCCAACTCACGCATATTCCTATCTTTTGGCTTATTTTAAGTGTGGGATTCACCGAACTATCTTTTAAACCCATTGACTAATGGCCTAAAAGGGATTAAGATCATTTCACAAGATCTCGAACGTGCACAGGCTACATTATAATGGTCAATTTCACCCGTCGGTGAAACTTTAAGATCTTACGATCATTTCTATATTTCATTACCCCCTTCCTAACTCAGAGTACGTCAGAGTGCGTTGTGTTACCTATAACCTAAGTCCAATTTAATCCAAATCATGCTCTGATACCAACTTGTAACGCCCTAAATTTCAAGAGTCGAGCAAAGCTCAACTCCCGAGATCTAACGCATCACTTATGTAACATAGATAATGATGTTAAAATGTTGTTTATATTAGTACATTAATATGAGAGGGATTATACCAAATTAGCATATCATACTCTAGAGTTAATATAGTTAGAAAGCAGAAGACTGAGATACATATATAAAGTATGTATGTGTTTCACAACCTCCAAAGTATGAGTATAGTACCGAGCTGAATGTATACATGTTCTGTCTCAAAATATACAAGACGTAAAAATGTAAATGTTCGACTAATCAATGTAACCTGATGATCCCATCAAATAAGTACAAGGTCTATGTAGACCCGTCTGATAGCAAAACGTAGGAGAATTCTTCCTCCTCGTCCATGAAGTCCAGCTTAGCTGCATAGATTCCATCATCACCTACATCTAAACCAGAGTCTGGTTGGTGTTTTAAAACACCGTCCCAGAGTGTAGTGAGTGATCAACTCAGTGGTACTATAAGGCAAAGGTTAACATGTTATCAATTCAATCAAACAGTAATGATAAAGAAATACAACAAGCATTTCCTAACTACTCTTATTAATGTAGGGATGGGGTGCAGTAATGTTGCATGCCCTCACACAAAGTTCTCTCAAGTGACTTCATCAACTATTCACACATGAAAAACTCCGTAAACGTGCACTTCCTCACTAAAGCACATACAATGCGGTGCATGGTCGCGTTAGCCAAGAACTTAAATAGGTTTATTCAAACAGCAAATTTGGAAAGCTAGAGTACCTCCCTTTATATCACTAACCTAAATAAAGGATCCATTTAGGGTTGTCAATCCCAGTTAACCACATACGATAGTCAAGTTGTAAGGCATCACCACTAATGAAAAGCAGTGAATAGGTAAATTCAAGAGTTTATACTCGCGGTCACTATGGGGAGGCTTGTCACCTCAGCGCAGGCCGACAGTTCGAATACAATCTCCCATACCACCATATTCAACTCACGAGTTTGGGTTGCTCACTGATCACTACGGGGAGGCTTGTCACCCCAGCGTGGGCCGATAGCTTGACCATGGTGTCCCATACCACCATCCCTGGCACATGAGTCTTAGTGGATCGAGGTATCATGGTTGAAACGGTTCTTTACATTGGTAAGTGGTACCTTAGATTCAAGCAGGGATGTCCATACATGGTAAACACACATAGGCCAATCGATTTTGTTAGATAAGTTCGATTAGTACAAGCGCACACTGAATTAATCGACATGGAGCACATAAGCACTCCATGTGGCCTAACTACTGTCGATAATCGTCGTACGACCCAGATTCACTTAACATATCAAATGTGGCGAGACTAATTCCACCACTCAAACTGGAATTGTTACCGATTACCTAGGCCAGGTTATGGCCCCAATCTTACTCAAGTGTAATAGGCAGACACATGTGATAACTATAATATCATTTAACAAACAATTCATATACAACTCTCATCTGAGCAGTTTGTCAAACACATTGAACATGTTACAAAATATTTGCATTTCATCCGTGAATTGTAACGGCAAATATGAATATATGAAGGAATTAAAACATACAAGTAAAGTAAATAAGGTCACTATTATAATACTCTGAATAGATAAAAATCATTAACGTTTTCTCATTCAGACAATTTATCGAACACTTAAGCATCACATAAGCCATTACATAAACTAGGTTAGTTACAATATGTATTTTAGCAATCCCTTCTACAAGAATGTCATAATGCAGATGACAATCCTGAATCCTAACTTAGTAGTCATAATAAGCACAAATCGTGTTTACATGTTCATTTAAACATTTCTACAAACACATAGGATGCATAGTTACACAACATAATTCATACATGTGTAATATATCGAAATTGACATATCTAAGATGATGTGGTAGCATTCAAGTCAGACATAAATCATTAGCTAACATTAAAAGCCTTGAAAACCATAACCTAAATGTTTATAGTCTGCACCTTTCGTCAAAATACCCGATTTGAACTCGGTTCCAACCTATGTTCTCGAAAATGGAATAACGGGTACCTAAATCACAAAACAGGTTAGCTAGTTCATCAATTTCACTATCTGGATCTCTAAATTGAGATTAGGGTTAGGTTTTCTTACCCAAATCATAGACAAATTAGAGTATGTAGTGTAACTGGGAGGCGATTTGAGGTGTGGAGTCGTGGGGAGGAATCACAGCAACAATCTCCAAGAATCTCTCTTCTGTCCTCACTTTTCTCTCTCTCTCTCTCTCTCTCTCTCTCTCTCTAGGGTTTGGAGAAAATTCGTATGAGAGAGGGGTGGAGTGGTTTGAGGGCTTTATATAGGCTCAGAACTGGAGTCAATGGCTCTAGGGTCATGGTATACTTAGGTTATAACCAAAGGGCGTCTGTGTCACGCCCCAAACTCAAAAATCAAATTCACAGGAATCCCGATCACCGAATCCGGTGTCGACAGCCTCCATAGTACCCCATTCTCGGCTCCTAGCATTCATATGCTAGAGTTTCGATCCTGGGATCCTACAAGGAGGATTTTTTTTTTATATACATTTAACTAGTAATAAGCATAACCACAAGTTTACCCAAATCATAAAGGCAACATCATCATCACATATCCACTAATATAATCATTTGAATATAATGCTGAAAGGGAAATATATATGTCAAAATCAAAGCTCCAGAAAATAATTGCACGCTCCAAGCTCAATGCTGCTGCAACCTAACATCACCTGCACGCATCTATCGTTCATAAGCTTATAGAAAGCTTAGAGGGTGGTGTAAGTGTGTGCACGAGATAAGTGTCAAGTATTCAATACAATATCATAATCATACAATATCAGAAAGCTATTAATCCATAAACCATACAATGACTGAATAAGCAGAAACACTGATAAGAGCAGGAATTATCAGCGTAAACAGAAATACTGACAAGATTATAATCATGCGATAACAGAATAAGAGGAAGTATGAACAAGTCCATAACTTAATCAATATCAGAATACGCAATATAGGACAGCTATGCAGATGATGAGTCATAGATAATCAAATGTTGAATGACAAGGATATAATGTAATAAACAATTTGAAAGAGCTAACAAATATCATCACTCTCATCTAAGTCATAGGAATACAGAAACATAACAACCCACAATGCCACACACCGAAGATGTAACGGAATATGCAGTATATGGTGCTAATGGAATGACCATGCTAGAGTGTGATGTCGGGATGATAGTACGTAGTATCGCAGGCTATGGGGTCCACCACAAGGAACCACTATCCAAACCAGTCTCATACCTAAATTTAGATAGTCTGACTCAATGTGGTAAACTCCTGATCTCAGGTTAGTCGCGCGTCCAACCGAAATCCTTGCCATAACGAAGATACACAACAATTAATTACGCACCACCAGCCCGAGTGGATAGTGAATGGATGAATGAATGAGTATGCAACTGCTACTCAGTAGCCTGTCAGCACAGTAGCCTACCAACCGCTGGTAGCTCGCCCAATGTGGTAGCTCACCCAGGCCTCAGCCCCGCCCACATCACACCCGCCCACATCAGCATCCGAGGGTGTTTAGGGATTTTCACCCAGGGCCATCTATGACGGCCCGATGCTCGAACAGATTTTCGGTGTCCCATCTGGCCATCCACGATATGCCTGTGGAGGCTACGGCCGTAATGTCACTAGGGCATACAGTAATAACAACATAATGCAAGATGTATGAGTCGTACAATCCAATCATGCATCAATCCTGCGCATGTCATGCGCTCATGTGAGATAATCTCCACCTATCAGGGAGTCTCACATCATCCTGCCCAATGACATATGCAATGGTCAATCACATCTCATAACAAATATGCAGATGATGCGAATGGGCATGTATCATGATGTTATGATGTCACATACTCATAAACAGTATCAATAATCGGTGTCGACAATGTGAACTTTTAACCAACATTGCCCTCAAGGAATGGCCCACATAGAATCAAATATATAATGGGCACATGGCCTCACACAAGGGCCAAATATACGAAACAGGTGGGCCCTGGTCATGGGCCTAACACATATCACAATGGGCCTTGCCCATGGGCCTCAAATACATCTGGATGGGTCGCACCCATGGGCCTCAGATATACCACAATGGGCCTCAAATATACTTCGCAGGTGAGTCACATACCTGGGTCTAATACACATCAGTATGAGCTACATCACATAGGCCTAATATGCATCACTATGGCTACAACCCATGGGCTTTAAATACACAATAGGTGGGCCCTACACATGGGCCTCAAATATATACCATGAGTGAGCCTCAATGCACGGGTCACCAATACAACAGGATGGGCCTAATGACATGGACCCCATAAATATATCGAATAGGCGCACCAATTGGGCCTTACATACATTGCAATGGGCCATGACCCATGGGCCTTGTATACATCATAATGGGCCTTGCAACATGGGCCTCATATATATTTAAGGTGGGCCTTAACAACAGGCCTCATACACATCAAGGTGTGCCTCAACAACGGGCCTCATACACATCAAGGTAGGCCTCAACAACGGGCCTTATGCACATCAAGGTGGGCCTCAACAACGGGCCTCATACACATCAAGGTGGGCCTCAACAACAGGCCTCATAAACATCAAGGTGGGCCTCAACAACGGGCCTCATACACATCAAGGTGGGCCTCAACAACGGGCCTTATACACATCAAGGTGGGCGTCCTCAACAACGGCCCTCATACACATCAAGGTGGGCCTCAACAACGGGCCTTATACACATCAAGGTGGGCCTCAACAATGAGGCTCATACACATCAAGGTGGGCCTCAACAACGGGCCTTATACACATCAAGGTGGGCCTCAACAACGGGCCTCATACACATCAAGGTGGGCCTCAACAACGGGCCTCATATATGGCCTTAGCAACAAGCCACAAATATATCAAGATGGGCCTAATCAATCATATGGGCTAAATCAATCATATGGCTAATATGAGCAAGCCGATCAAATGGACCGATACAAATGGGTTGTGCGTCATGGAGTTATACTAAGCATGTTATAAAGTACTGCCCTATCCTTACAACGCAGCTAGCCTAGACGGCTTGCATACAATAAGTACAGGCTACTAATGGGCCCTAGGGAGAGTCGTAATGCAGACATTTAACCAACATTATACTCGCAATGTGGACGTCAAACCAACATTGCTCCCAAGGTGTAGCCCGTAGTGAATAACATTACGTAAATCAAGTTGGGATCACACATTGCAAGGGACCTTAGGTACACCCTATTGGGCCTTAAATA
This sequence comes from Magnolia kwangsiensis, assembly GCA_037074715.1. Classification (NCBI taxonomy): domain Eukaryota; kingdom Viridiplantae; phylum Streptophyta; class Magnoliopsida; order Magnoliales; family Magnoliaceae; genus Magnolia; species Magnolia kwangsiensis. The sequence continues at coordinate 46,130,563 of CM073587.1, forward strand.
CATCAAATGGACCATGTCATATGGGCCTTTTACTCATCAAATGGGCCACATCAATGGGCCGCACCAATGGGCCTTATGTGCATTGCAATGGGTCATAACCATTGGGCCTTAGATTGCATCAAATGGTTCTCGACCCATGGGCCTTATACATATCAAATGGGCCTAATCCCATGGGCTTTAAAATACATCAAATAGGTCCAATCCCATGGACCTTGGAACACATCAAATGGGTCCACTCTATGGGCCTTAAATTACATCAAATGGGCCTAATCTCATGGGCCTTGGAACATATCAAATAGGTCCATTCTATGGGCCTTAAATAGTTCAACAACTAGCTACATGCATGGACCCAATTAAATTCAACTGTGGTGAGCCTCAAAAGTGCATTCATTAAGCCCAACATTTAAGGAACTAAAGGTATAAATCATTTTCTCTAAGATCTTTATAATATGGTGGGCCCCACTCCTCAAAATTTTAGCCCAAGGCCAGCATAATTATAACATGTTGCTGTCCTAAATTTGGGCACTCCATTGGAGTGGGTTCAAGGCCTCTAAAACTCTGAAAATTGAGGGTCAAGGTCCCTCATCATGAATATAATGAGAAGAAAGCCAAAAAGGTGGCCCACCATCAGAAGAAATATTTTTGAATTATGATTTTTTTTTTTTATTAAGGCATATTGCTGGACTGCACAGCAGAAAAAATCTGGGAGTCCAACCATCTTGGCCCATTCTTTTGGATACCCAAACGGGGTCACTTGAGGCTAAAATTTCATAGAGTGATACTTTCATAGGTAGGCCACACCCCCACAAAATTTTATAATTTTTAGATATCTCTAAGTATTTTAATTAATTTAAACAAAACAGACTGTCCAGAAAAATTGGACAGACCTGGACGTCCCAACGTGGTGGGCCAGTCCGGCCCTCGTCACGGTGTGTAAAGGGGTCCATTGGCCCTGAAATTTGGTAGGTGGGTTCTAACATAATTGGACCACACTTCTAAAAAATTTTAAAATTTTTGGACATATTTAAATATTTTAATTCATTTACATAAATCAATCTGTCCTGAAAATCAGACTAATCTGGACACCATATTATAATGGGCCGGTCCCGCCATCACCATGGTGTGTACAGGCGTCCATTGGCCCCAAAATTTTTTAGGTGGGTCTTACCATAAGTAGGCCACCCCCCTAAAAAATTTTATAATTTTTAAACACCCATAAGTATTTTAATAAATTTTAAAAATCCAACTGTCCATGGTGGAATGTTGCTGGAACAGTGCATAAAATCCAGACTATCCACCTCACTTGGACCACACCTTTGGAAACCCAATGAAGGTCAGTTGAGGCTGAAATTTGGGGGACATCAAGATGAGATCCTCATCTTTTAGAAAATTATATTTAATAGGTATGAATAGTCCCCCAAATAGTCCCAAAATCTGGTCCAAAGACAAACAGAAACTGTCCAGAAAATTCTGGACAGCAACATGTACCTAGATAAAATTTATTATATAAGTTAAATAAGAAGGGAAATACATTAATGGGCCACACACATCAGGAAATAAAATGAAGGAAAAGAGAGATAGAAGAACAATCCGGCCATAGGAAAAGGGGCTCCGCCACTATTGAGCCCTCCCAAGATCAATCACACCCGCATATCATACCTAGATTTATATTTACAACATGGATCTTACACATGCATGGCCTATAATTAAAATGCATGGTGAGAATGTCATCCCCACCATGGTTATAAGGTCTAGATGACCCAAACATAATATGATATGAAATAAAACTACCATTATGGGGCCCATAGAGAAAGGCCCCATGCATGGATCATGCATGCATAAGGTATGCCATTAGGCCACAACCATGGGATTGTGTGGGATCTCCACCATTGATTGGTGGGTCCTACACTTCCCTCATGAAAGAAAGAAAACATCTAGGCTATAGGAATCAGATTTTTTTTACATCTAGAGGAGCACCCACCATTCTATCTTCTTACTCCTATGAGTTCCTTAGCACCTTAGCTTTGATTCCAATGGAGGAGATGGGGAATGGATGGTTAGGATGGGAGATCATGGGGTAGGAAAGTGGGTCATACTTGAAGTTTTAAAAGAGAGGGAGAGGCTTGGAGAAATTCTCATATGTATGGGAGGGTTCTTGCTTGGATTTTTTGAAAATGAGAAGGAGAGAAGGAGTTGTAAAGGGAGAGAGAGAGAGTGATGGATGGATGGAGTGATAGATGTGTGTAAGAAATTTTTGACTTTTGTGGCCTTTTGTTTAAGAAAGGCATGGGTTTGTAAGAGACTTTTTGACTTTTGAGGCTTGCTTGGAAAGGGTGAAAAAGTGATGTGTACTTGACATGTACTTGACATGTGATGGATTGATGGATTGATTGATTGATGGGATTGATGGGATTGATGTGACACATCGTAGAGATTCTCTTGGATTTCGCAACGCGTGGCATTTTCTTCACACCGAACGTTGGCCCACATCTCTTAACCAGGGTATCCCCTCGGTGCGCAAGTCGCGGCATCGGAACCTCAGCGATGGCGCGGTCGTTATGGTAATGGTCTTGGATTGAGTCAGCTCGGGTTGACGGCATACGAATCAGGGTCGCACGCAAATATTGGTTAAGGGTCGAAAGTTGCCGGAATTCGACCGTTAAGACCGCGAAAGTCTATAGAATGGTACGGTCTAGGATACAGGGCTTACAGTCTATTTTTGAAAACTAGGGCTCTTAGGAAGGTCCATTACTCATTTACGTCATAGGGCATGTTCCCTGACCATGGATCTAAGCTAGGTTATGATTTTCGAGCGATCGGATTAGCGGATCAACCATGGAGGATGAGTATCAGATCAACGGTCGTCCTTACTCGATCGGGACCACAAGTATATGGATAGATGTAGGAAAATTTCCCTGATCCATGGTTGAAATTTGATTAGAATCTGACAGTCCGAAGTCTTCAATTCTGCCCACAAGCCAAAGGCCCATTTTACTTAAGTTTCATTACATTTTCAAAAGGTATTCACGTTTCTCATGTACTTTGCTCAGGCCTTAAGTTGTGTATTTTTGGATACTATCTCGGCTCGACTCCCACGATGGTTGTCAAGCCCAATAAGATGGTTATAACCCTATAGTTTCACAATCATCGAACTTTTAACATGCGGTCCAAGTCCAATAAAGAGTTTCATTGTGCTCCCGAGAGCAACAGGATTTTAGGATTTCTCCTAGGTTTTTAAGTAGTGTCGGGTCAGTGATTTTGATGGTTTTGGGTCTTTCCATTTGTATAGATTGTGGTTGGAGCTAAATCCAGGGATTAATTCGTTTAGTACTTAATAAATTTTTGTCTAATTTCTACAGAATATGGTCATTAAGGATTTTTAGCTGAGGTGATAATCGGGTCTTTGTACGGATTTTTCTGAGACGTTACAATTGAGTAGGCTAAAAACCCTTCCTCATGAGTTACTACTGAAATCAAGCTAGGAATCTAGGGGGTCTTACGCATGGTTAGCCTATTTATGGGCAATGGCTAAAGAGCGCACACTACAGCCTACTTTTTCTTCATCTACAAGGTCAGACACATTCATGGGAGGGCACTTTCTTCCTTCCATGTGAAGCTGTCGGAAGTTATATAGATGACATTGGTCTCATGCGTAACTATCCATTGTAGAATTTTTGGCCACTTAGAGCTTTTAGTCATTGGCTCCATCCGCTGCCCGCATGGGTATGCATGTGATGGCCTATACGGTCTTTTTAGGGTCACTGGCTTCTCACTGCTGCTCAAATAATATATATATTACCAATGATGGTAGGCCTTTTGCATAGTTGGGCATATGGGCTTCGCTAGGCTGCCTTAAATGATAAGTTGTCATTATTGTCATAAGATTTATGTGTGGTTGGCCATATAGGCTTATTCCACTGCCCTGAATGGTGAATTAATAATTGATACATCGCCACTACTGATAATTTTTTGACAACATTCATGTTATATTTAGAATAGTGTATAGGCCTGGCGATGATAACAATTTTCATAAGATGAGTTTTGTATAGGCAATAAATGGCGACAGTGATAGTTGCTAATTTTAGCGATCATGAGTGATACTTGGAAGTAGTTTATGATAATATCATTTGATGATAGTTATCTATATATAATCTTGATGTGCTTGAGAATTCACCCTTTATTCATTCATACGAAGAAGAATACATGGCTTCACTTCTTCTTGCCCCCTTTTGATATAGAAGCATTATTCTGATAATCTTCTAGATCAAAACTGCATTTGTCTTCAATTGTGATACTTTTTGAAGAAGCGAGCATTGACTGGTATGCTGATACCCAGTCCATCTTAATCCACAAATCTGTATGCTTCATTAGAATATACTTTGGTTATTATGTATGACCCATCCCATTTGGGCTCAGACTTTCCCCCTGTCCTGTGGGTGACCACTATCAATCTCTTCAACATCAATACCATGTTACCTTTCTTGAAAGAGCGATGTTCGATCTTTTGGTCAAAGGCGGTGGACATTCTTCCTTAATATAATTGCAATCATTGTTATGCTGCCAGTCCTTTTTCACCAAGTAAATCCAACTTTGCTAACCTTATTCTTGCATTTTCATCATCTGTAATTAATTGATGCACTGCAACTTTGAGTGATGCGACTTATGTTTCAATTGGGATGATGGTGTTGGGGCACCAAAAAATGATTGAGGAGAGAGAGGTAGAAAAGGCATGAAAGGAGAGAGCAAGTTACACGGGACCTAAGTTGCGCGGGTCTTAAGTTACATGGGACTTGAGTTACATGGCTCCATGCAATACACTCGAGTGACGCTGGGGCGCGCACGTTCCATCAGGGAAAGAGGACCTAGTGATGCAAGGTGGGGCCTATGGCAAAGGAATAGAGGGCTCACACATGCAAATGCCTATAAATACCCCCTCATTTGATGGATTAGATGTTCAGAAGGTCGGTCCCTTTGACAGGTATTGAGGGTAGAGAGAAGGGAAGAAGAAGGACTGTGCAACTCATAGCAAGTTGCGCGGGTCCGCGCAACTCGCCAGCCGTGCAACTCCTGTATGAGTTGTGTAGGTTATCTTTGAGGGTAGTCGTTATGCTAAATTTTTGACTGATGATCAAGCTATTTTGGATATTTCTAAGGGATCCTAGTAGGGGAAACCTACACAACTCATCTCCCTTAGAGATTTGATGAAAATGCGCCCGAATGCTGTCAAAATTTACATTTCGATTATATATGACTTATGTACTTTTCTCTTTATTAAGAGATTCTATCTTGGAATCAAAGGATCAAGAAGATGTTAATAAACTCAGAATAAATGAAATTGGGGAATATTCTCTTTGTTCTATCTTTATTGGTGTTAAATAAGAAAATTTCCCAAATTAAATGGACTTCGTTTCTGGTCGAAACAAAATGGCAACTCTGCTAGGAAATTTCTCTTATTTAATGTTGAATTTAAGGATGACTTAGGGGATTTTATCATTGTTTGGCATCTTATAAGATGCCAAAATGGTGACTCTCAGTGGAAACATCCTCCCTTTCATCTCCAAAATAAAATTTATTTATAGATAAATACTAGCTAATATTGTACATGATATTTGACAGGAACATACGCATTTAAATTATAGTAGAAGAATGGGTGACCATTATCCTCTTGAACAAATGGGTAAAGTTGCAATGATCACATTACGTTCGGGAAAGAGGGTAAAGAGTCCCTACAGACAAAATGCAGAGGTAATAAGGAAAGAGATACACGAAGAGATCCATGATAGTACCAGAGAAAAGGGGAAAGATAAGGTGGAAGGGGTGGCATATGATGTAGCGAGTCATTTAAAAGGCATACCAGCTCAGCTAAGCATATATGATGCACTACGATTGTCAGAAGATTCTAGGAACAGTCTAATACAGGCCCTATCTAATAATAATGTCAGGAGAGCATTACTCATAGAGCTGGAACATGACGAACGAGAAAATTGTATGTCGGTCGTTTCTTTCTCAGATGAAGACTAAATCTGTGGTGAAGATCATAATAGACCATTGATGGTTGAAGGTCATGTCGGCATTAAACAAATAAAATGGATAATGCTAGACAATGGGTCTATAGTGAATTTACTACCACTGATGATGCTAAGTGAACTCGGATATCGTTGCTCTCATTTGCACCCCAGTGGGATGATGATACAAGGGTTCAATCAAGATGGACAAAGAGCGCTCAGCAAAATCACGTTGACATTGGAAATCGGGGAGCTGATAACGGATGTTGTTTGTCATGTTATCGATGCAGTAACAACATATAATCTCCTTTTGGGAAGACCTTAGATGCATCAATATGGCATCGTACCGTCAACCCTTCACCAATGCTTCAAGTATTGTAAAGACAAGATTCAGTGTAAGTTGATGGCTAATGCAAAACCATACACGGAGGTAGAATCTTTCTTCACTGATGCCAGTTATTATGACGAATTTGCCATAGGAAATATGAGAGAAGTAATAATAATGAAATGGTGAAAGATAGTATTGTCACAACACAAAATGAAATTGCAAAAATAGCGATGGCCGAGAAAGAGAAGGTGAAACAGGAATTCTATTCTGTACTAAAACATCTAAGACGGCCAGGAAAGCCTCCTCTGACATTATTATCACCCGAGCAGTTAGAGATTTTTTAGAAAAATTATACGATGCCTCTACCGCAAGCCGGAAGGAAGAAACCATTCTCAGTTATGCCTAAAAGGTTCCATGTTGAGGCCAATAAGAAGAACCCTGAACCTATCGACTTCTATATAGCATCAGAGGGGGATATAAAAGCAAAGAGAGGTAATAAGATGAAATCTACAAAGTTGACACCTGAAGATTTAAAAAGGTACAGCTTTTCTAGCAAAAGAATAATGAAGAATATGGGCTTCAATTGTGAAGAGCCAGTTGGTTTGAATAGTGGAAAAGGTATTTTAATCCCGGGTGGGGTTGATGAAAAGAGACAGGAAAGATTTTGCGGGTTGGGAGAGGAGTCCTCAATATACACAATCACCGTAGGAGCGATAGAAGAAGAGGAAATTGAAATGATTAAACATCCTGAAGTGGCTCCCAAGCAAATGGATGATGGGGGGCAACCGATGATTGATAGGTCGTGAGAAATAAAATAGGGATAGAAGAACAACCCCGAAACATATTCATAAGGGCCAGTCTTTCTGAACAGGAGGCCAACCTATATGTGAGACTTTTAAAAGAGAATAAAGATGTATTTGCCTGGACATATGCTGAAATGCCAAGTCTAAAACCATCAATGGCAGTGCATCGGTTAAATATTTCTAAAGACAAGAGGCCAATTAAACAAGCGCAACGGCGATTCCATCCAGAGCTAGTTCCTCTGATTGAAGAAGAAGTGGGCAAACTCATCAAAGTTGGGTTCATCAGGGAAGTCAAGTATCCCAAGTGGATATCGAATATCATCCCATTGAAAAAGAAGAGTGGAAAAATCAGAGTATGCATCGACTTCAGGGACCTGAACGAAGCATGTCCCAAGGATGACTTCCCACTACCGATTACAGAGTTGTTAATCGATAGTATGACGAAATATTCTGTCATGTCCTTTATAGATGGTTACGCGGGATATAATCAGATAAGAATGGCTCTGGAAGATGAGGAAGCCACGGCATTTAGAACCTCACTGGGAATTTACTGTTACAAAGTTATGCCATTTGGTCTCAAAAATGCTGGTGGAACATGTCACGCCCCAAACCTAAAAATCGAATTCACAGGAATCTCGATCGCCGAATCCGGCGCCGACAGCCTCCGTAGTACCCCATTCACGGATCCCGGCACTCGCATGCTAGATTCCGATCCTGGGATCCTATAAGGAGGATTTTCAGTCTGAAATTTTTTTTGTAATGGAGCATAACCGCAAGTATACCCAATTCACAAAGGCAACATCATCATCACATATCCACTAATATAATCATTTGAATACAATGCTAAAAGAGAAATACATATATCGAAATCAAGCTCCAGAAGACAGCTGCATGCTCCAAGCTCAACGCTGCTACAACCTAACGCTACCTGCACGCATCTATCGTGCATAAGCTTATAGAAAGCTTATAGGGTGGTGAAAGTGTGTGCACAAGATAAGTGTCAAGTATACCATAAAGCTGATAAATCATACAAAATCAGAATAAGCAGAAATACTGGCAAGATCATGAATCATATGATATCAGAGTGATGCAAAAATATACGGTGAGTCCATGTATACAATTAGTTGTACCAAAGCTATGTGATGCAAGGCATGAATGCTATCGGCCATACCAAGGCCATGCAATGTAAAACTTAATAAGACAATAACAGATGCTGAGGATGTAATGCAATATACAAATCCAGACGAGCCATAAATATCATCAATCTCATCCAGGCCATATAAGTGCAAAACATCGTAACCCATAGTACTAAGTACTGTGAATACAATGTAATATGCAATGCGAATGAAATGACTATGCTGAAATGTGAAGTCGGGATGATAGTACGAAGTATCATAAGCTATGGGGTCTATCACAAGGGAATTCTATTCAAACCAGTCCCATACATAAATCTGGATAGTCAGACACAATATGATAAACTCCTGATCTCAGGTTAGTCGCGCGCCCAACCAAAATCTTGGCTATCTGAAGGTAGACGTAACAAATAGTTACGCACCACCAGCCCAAGTGGATAGTGAATGGATGAATGAATGAGTGTGCAACTCTTGCTCATTAGCCTGTCAGCACAGTAGCCTGCCAACCACTGGTAGCTCACTCAGTGTGGTAGCTCGCCCAGGCCTCAGCCCCGCCCACATCACACCCGCCCACATCAGCATCCGTCCATGTGCGCTCGCCCACATGTGCAACAGTGATGGGGTATCATACTATCATGTCAGTCCTCATATCAAGTCCACGTATCAATACGGTTACTCTTTGGGATCATCACCGGGGTCTATTACACTCCACACTGACTGCCTCCTCCCTAGCTGCATAGCCCTGTGAGTGGAAGAGACCTCACTATCCACCTAGCCAGTAGTCTGTCAATACCTACCCGGCTCGTCGATAGCGGACCCATTTACGAGCTGGTCATACTCAGCCTAGCTTATAGCCTCCTCCCTCGGGCGGGTAAGGCCACACCCCCTCCCAACCGACCACGACACAGTGGGAGACGTGACCTATAGGTATTCGGCACTCGGGTGCTCATGTTCCACTCGGTCTAGACGTTGGGGCTACTCCTAGCCTCGGAGGTTCTGGGATTTTCACCCAAGGACATCCTACGTGCCCCATAGTGCTAGAACTAAATATTTTTGGTGTCCCATCTAGCCATCCACAATGTGCCTGTGGAGGTCATTGCCCTGATGTCGCTAGGGCGTACAATGATCAAGTCACATATATGCGAGATGCATGAGTCACACTATCCAGTCATGCAGCAATCCTATGCGTACAATGCTATAATGTGAGCACTCCGTCTCATAGGGAGTCCCATAAATGTCTCAGCCCAATGGCTTATGCTATGATCAAACATTCCTCACATCAAGCATACATACGATGCACATGGCATGAGGCATGGAGTTATACTAAGCATGTTACAAAGTGATGAAATATCCTCACAACGAAGATGGGCCTAAATGGCCTGCACACAACAAGTATGGGCCTATCAATGGGCCCTAGGGAGATTCATAATGCGGACATTTAACCAACATTATCCTTACAATGTGGACGTCAAACCATCATTGCTCCCAAGGCACGGCCTGCCATAAACATCATTGCCTGCATTATAGTGAAATCACACATTACATTGGGTGCATATTCCTCGCCTTAAGCCGCATGTACACCACATCGGGCCTAGCCATGCAGGCCACAAATACCTCAAGATGGGCCTCATCACATAGGTTGAAAATATATCAAATGGGTCACAACGTATGAGCCAGAAACACATCATAATGGGCCTTAACCCATGGGCCCTGATACATCACAATGGGCCTTAACCCATATGCTCCAAATATATCATAATGGGCCCCAACCCATAGGCTCTAAATATATCATAATGGGCCTCAACCCATAGGCCCTAATACATCACAATGGGCCTTAACCCATAGGCTCTAAACATATCACAATGGGCCTCAACCCATAAGCCCTAATACATCACAATGGCCTTAACCCATGGGTTTTAAATACATCACAATGGGCCTTAACCCATGGGCCTTAGAATCCACCAAAATAGGCCTAATCACATGGGCCTTATATATATCAAATGGGTCTCAACGGACGGCCACAAATGAATCGAGATAGGCCTCATATATATACCAAAGTGAGCCTCAATAGATGACTATAAATAAATCAAGATGGGTCTCATACATATATCAAGGTGAGCCACATCAATGGGCCACACCAATGGGCCTTATGTTCATTGTAATGGGCCATACAAATGGGTCGAGTCAATTGGGCCGATCAAATGGGCCGAATCAAATGGGCCGAATCAACTGGGCTGATATAAATGGGCCGAATCAAATGGGCCAATCGAATGGGCCAAATCAAATGGCCGAATCAAATGGACGATCGAATGGGTCGAATCAAATGGCCGAATCAAATGGCCAATCGAATGGGCCACGTCCCACGCCCTAATACACATCACATGGGCCTCACGTTGGCAGCCAAAATAGGTGGACGGCGTGGTTGTGAAGTTTATCAAGGCAAGTTCCACCATCAGGACGGTGAGAATACAATGCATACATCATGGTGGTTTCAAATATATCAAGGTGGGCCAAACAGATGGGCCATAAGTGGGCCACGCCCATGGGCCTTGAATACATCATATTGGGCCTCACCCATGGGCCTCAATACCGGGCCTCATATATCACATGGGCCACATATTATGGGCCGCATGAACGGGCCTCACCATCTACACCATTCAACTATATGTTAAAAGATCATTCTATAGCATTTTAAAAAGAATCATATCAAAAGATTATCTGGACTGCACACCAAATAACGGTGGTGATAACGGTTTCCACCATTAAAACCCCACAGGGCCACCATAATATTTATGTTCCATCCAATCTGCTCAGAAGGTCACAAGGACCTAAATTAAGAGGGTAAAACAAATGAATTTCATATTGTTCCAAACTTTTGTGACTCCAAAATGGGTTTCAATGGTGGACGTCTACTCAACACTGTTTTTCTGCGGTGTGGCCTGCTAGATCATCAGCTCTGCCTCATCTTTAGTCCCAAGCCTTAAAATGAGCCTGCCAAAAAGGATGGACGGTTTGGATGGAACACATCTACCAGGGGTGAGATGAACGTGGCACCGTACAGATGGACGATGCAGATAAAATACATGCAGCTACAGTGGGTCCCAGCAGCACTTGTTGACGTCAACCTCACAGCAGCTAGCACTGTATGAGGCACGCCCTCCAATCCACTTATCAGGTGGGTCCCACGTGTGTGGCCCACCCCATCTATTACACGTATATATTTATATATATATATATATATATATATATATATATATATATATATATATATATATATATATATTATTTATATGTTATATTATTATTATTATTATATATATACATTTTATTATTATTATTATTATTATTATTTTGTCTCAAGCCATAAGACGTTCTCGCCATTGGGTGGACGGTTTGGATTTATCACATACATTAGGGGAGGGCCCACCATTTGGACGGTATGGATAAGACCCATACATCACGGTGGCCCCCACATGAATGGACGGGCGGTAGGGATACAGCACAATGCATCATGGTGGGGCCGCACCTGACATCCATACCGCTGGAAGCAGATGGACGGTAAGGATACTACATATATATGCATTATGGTGGGGTCCACGAGCGTGGCCAGCGGCCAGCATGAGAAATGGATGGACGATTTAGATATGGCACGTGCCACATGCACGGCTCACAAGAGCAGGCATTGATGGTATTGTGAATACAGTAGCACTATGGCTGCTGTACAAATCTCAGCCGCTAGATTTCCATAAAAGTGGGTCCTACGTGCGGCCCACCATACAAACAATATAATATATATTTTATTAATATAGTTCATATATAATATAACTATATAATAATATATCATTTCATATGTTATATTCATCCATTGCAGCGTCCAGATGGACGGCGTGGAACGTGGATTCTTTACGCATATGATGGTGTGGCCCAGGATGTACGGTGTGGATGGGTCCCACGGACCCCACTTCCATCTCACACTTCACAGCTAGCCACCACCCACCATCAGTACACACCTCACTGACCATCCACACTTCACAGTTAGCCACGCCCCAAAGTCAGTTCACACACTCCAAGGCTGGCCATACAACACAGGCATCATGGTGGGTCCCATAAGGACGTGGTCCACCAAGATTTTGGATAAAGCTGATACTTGTGTTTTTCCTTCATCTTGGCCATCCATTAGACCCACTATAAGGTGGGCCTCACGATCGGACGGTCAAGATCGTCTTGCACTGTGGAGGCCACAAGACATCACATAAAAAGAAAGAAAAAGAGGGAGAGAAAGACCGGTGAGAAGGGGAGGTACCCCGCCACTATGGGCCCTCCCTATACAATGCATACACCATGATGGGTCCCACAACAAGTGGTCCTCAAATCATAAAATTAAATGATAAGATCACCCACCTAGGATCGTCTTGGTCCGTTGGATAGCCAATCTCCTTGTGCTTCTCTTTGATGGAGAGGATGAGAAATGGATGGCTAGGATGATGGGTTTTGGAGTGGGAAGTGGGCCACACAAACTCTTTTTCTCACCTTAGAATGCATGGATGTGAGCTCTCTCTTGGTTGCTTGGAATTGAGATGAGAAATGAGAGAGAGAGGTGAGATGTAAGGAGAGAGAGTGATGGATGTGAGTGATGGGTGAGGTGAGTGATGGATGTGGTACTTGACATGTAAGGTGGTGTAAGAGAGAGGGTGAGAAACAGTTGACTTTGGAGAGAGAAAGCATGGCTTGCTTTATACTTGACATGAGGTGATTGATGGGATTGATTGATGAGATGGAGGGACATGTTGTAGAGATTCTCTTGAGATTTGTAACATGCGGTGTTTTTTCTCGATCTGAACGTGGGTCCGCATCTACTCGTCTGGGTATCGGATCGGTACATGAGTCGCGGCGTTGGAACCGCGGCGACTGTGCGGTCGCAATAGTATAAGTCTCGGATTAAGCTGACTCAGATGTATAGGATACGCTTTACAGTCGTGTGCAACGTCGATTACAGGTCGCGAATTGTCGGAATTCGATAGGAAGGATCGCGGGAAGCGACTGAATAGTACGGATTAAGATACGGGTCTTACACAACATATCAGATAGTAATGCAAAAGATATTCCAAGATATGATGCACAAGCATGTCAAATGTTAGGTAGATGATTTCATGGTTCGATCAAACGACCATGAAGAATATTATGAACATCTAATTTAAGTATTCCACCGTCTCAGAAAGAAGCAACCGAAGATGAATCCATCTAAATGTGCATTCAGCATTTCATCAGGGAAGTTTCTCAGTTTTGTCGTTAGACATCGAGGAATTGAAATCGACCCAGGAAAGATCAGAGCCATATAGGAAATGTCACCCCTAAAAACACTGAAGGAATTAAAAAGTTTACAAGGAAAGTTACCATATATTCGTCGTTTCATTTCAACCCTTACAAGAAGGTGTCAACCGTTTTCTTATCTAATGAAGAAAGGAGTAGAATTTTCATGGGACCAGTCATGTCAAAATGCATTCGATTCAATCAAAGAGTTTTTGAAACATCCCCCGGTATTAGTAGTGCCTATGAAAGGTAAACCCCTCATTCTCTATATTTCTGCATTAAAAAATTCATTAGGGGCTTTGTTAACACAAATGAACGAGCAAGGGAAGAAAATCACGTTGTATTATTTGAACAAAACTTTAGTGGGAGCCAAATTCAACTATGTGCCTATCGAGAAAGTGTGCCTAGCTCTGATCTTTGCAGTACAGAAAATAAGACATTATTGTCTCTCCCACGATATAATTTTGATTTCGCGAGTGGATCCACTGAAATTCTTAATGACAAGGCCGATGTTATCGAGGAGATTGGCCAAGTGGATGCTTTTACTGTTAGAATATGCGATCACGTATGAACCAGAAAAAGCAATAAAAGGACAAGCAGTGTCGAATTTCTTGGCAACCCATCCCGTGTCAGACAGTGAAATGATAAATGATGATTTTCCAGATGAACGAGTGATGATGATAGAACTATGCGACCCGTGACAGATGTATTTTAATGGTGCTTCCAGAACTTCAGAACCTGGTGTTGTGGTAATATTTATTAGTCCACAAGGTGATCTATTGCCATATTCTTTCACATTAGGCACAACATGAACCAATAATGAGGTTGAGTATTAAGCCCTCATTATAGGGATGGAAATAGCCCAGGAAATTAAGATAAGGGCATTATGAATTTTTGGTGATTCTAAGCTGGTAATAAACCAGTTCATGATAGAATTCGAAGTGAGGAAGCAAGAACTCCTCCCATATTATCACTGCGCACAACAGGTTTTGGAGCAATTTCAAGATGTTGAAGTCAAACACATACCTAGGTCAGAAAATGCAAGGGCAGATGCTTTGACCAGTCTGGCTGCAGCCTTAACTTATTCTAATCGAAGCCCTCTACAAGTAACAATCGAAGAAAGAAGGTTCTTACCACTTGCTGATAATGTCGAGGTTGTTGAGGTACTTCCCGTATCAAGTATTGAGATCACGATTGATGATTGGCGCAAGCCTTTTATGGATTATCTCAAATATGATATCCTATAGGAGGATCCCACATAAAAGATGCAAATATGGCAAAGAGCAAAGAAATTCATTATGTGTAATGAGGAACTTTATAAGAAATCCTACAACGAGGTACTGTTGCGATGTTTGGATATGAAGGAGGTGAATTAAAAATTGGGTGAAGCACATTCAGGAGAATGTGGAGCTCATCATGCTGGTAGAAATTTATTTCATCGAATACGTCGAATGGGGTATTACTGGCCTACGATGTTCACTGTAATTGATTATGCACAATGATGTCATGAATGCCAAATACATGGTGATATAATACATGTACCTCTTAAAGATTTGCATCAATCAGTGGCTTCTTAGCCCTTTGCAGCATGGGGACTTGATGTTATCGGTCTTATAAATCCATCGTCATCCAGAGGGAAACAGTATATCTTAACATCCACGGATTACTTTTCCAAGTGGACTGAAGCTATTGCGTTAAGAAGTGTTAAAGAGAGGGACGTCATGAATTTCATACAACATGCAATAATACACCGTTATGGTATTTCGAAAAAGATTCCACTGATAATGCGATGCCATTTAAGAATAGGGGAATGGAAAAATTATGCTGGAAATATGATATTCAGCATTCATTCTTAACACCCTATTATCCACCAGCTAATGGATTAGCCGAATCTTTTAATAAAAATAATTGTGAAAATATTGAAGAAAACTGTTGCAGGGAACAAACGTGATTGGGACGAGAAGTTACAAGAAGCTTTGTGGGCTTATCGAACTACTCACCATATTGCCATGAAAGCGGCACCATACTCTCTAGTCTACGGGGTTGAAGCTATTATCCTAATAGAGATGCAAGTTGCCTCGCTCAGAGTGGAAGTACATCATTCAATGACTAATGATGAGAACGCTAAGAACAGATTGATTGAATTAAATCTGATGGATGAAAAGCAGTTAGCAGCTCAGCAGCAATTACAGTTGTATCAGGCAAGAATCTCCACCGCTTTTGATAAAAGGGTTAGGCATTGTTCTTTCAAAAAGGGTGATATGGTATTAATGCTGAAAAGACTGATAGTGGTCACTCACAAGACAAGAGGCAAATTTGACCCTAAATGGGATGGTCGATATATAATATCTAAAGTGTATTCTAATAGGGCATATCGGGTAGTGGATCAAGACGGACGGGGTATAAGTATACCACTGAACGCTCGTTTCTTAAAAATATAATGTTCATGAATATGCATATAGTTTTGATTCAGAAGAATTACGACAGAACTCCGTAATTCTACTCAATCAAAACGAGGCAAGTAAGAGTGCAATAAAGATGGATCTCTATATTCCTTTTTAGTGTTGTATTCTATTTCTTTGAGTACTAATGAAATGAAGACTTTCGAGGTGTATCAAAAGCATCAACCATACCGTCAGGTGAAAAGTGCCAAATATATATATATATATATATATATATATATATATATATATATATATATATATATATATATTGTCAATCACCAAAATGCCAATGATAACGTCGATGATTATTGCCAATGATTATCAAGAGAATCGGTCGTTGGATGGAAAAGCTAAATGCAAGGATCACAACAGACTATAGTAGCAATGACGATCTGTCACGTATGATAGCAAGAAAGCGTTGCTATAAAATTGAACTATTACTACTATGCGACTGAGTCAAGACCAAGCATTGATGATAAGTGCCAAAAGTCGATGGATATCGCCATAATTGCCAAAATTAGCAATAATCGCTCGTACAAACATATCTTATCAAAAATTTTATCATCACCAAGCTGATATTATCTTAAATATAATATGAATATTGGTAGAACATTATCAGCAACGATGAAATATCAATTATTGATTTATATGGCTAACCACATATAAAGTTGATGACAACAATGGCAGCTTAGTCAAGTCTTATACGGCCAACCACGCATAAGGCCTATAATCGTCGAAACATATACATCAATGTATGTATATATATATATATATATATATATATATATATATATATATATATATATATATATATATATATATATATATATATATATATATATATATATATATATATATATCATTCGAGAAGTAGTGGAGTTGCCCTAAAAAGTTCATAAAGAGCTTCATATGCACCCATGCGAGCAATTGACAAAGTAGATATGTAAGACCATTGTCGTTCGTATAGTTTCAGGCAGCGTCATGAGGATGGCTGGAGAGCACTCCTTGTGAATGGGTTTAACCTTGCAGGCGAAGGAAAAGTGAGTTTCTGAAGCGGATGACTCTCTAGAACCCTGGTTTGATTTCAATAGTAACGCATGGGGGGCAAGTCTCTGAAGTAGGAGACCCTCCACTGATGGACTGGAGGCCTTGGATTTAGTACCCCAATGGTAGCCTTGCATGCCCCATGAACTCTAAAGAGTTATTGTGGCCAACCCTGTACATAAATCGTATCGAGTCCACAACCCTAATAGCTTCAATGGGCCCCTCTAATTGATCATGGTTTGTGAACTCCCCGGCCATGATAAGCCCTGCAAACTCTAGAGAGTTACAGCGGCAATTCACGTAAGACCAGCTCCAACTACTTATGAGTTTAAACTGTGGTTGCTCCAACTACTTATAAGCCTAAACTGTGTGTGTAACTAACTAGAATTGAAACTTAGTCCCGCCCATTCTGAATATCATTTAAGCGATATTATTCTAACCATTATTATAACTTATCACTCAACCTCCACATATCTATCAAGTATTCTTATGAGAATTGCTCAAGTTCAAAATGATGCAATGATAAGATAAATTTATGCCACATGAAGATATGACATTAAGACAGATAAGTTTCATATAAGGTATTTAAAGAGAGAGAGAGAGAGAGAGAGAGAGAGAGAGAGTCATATTTCCTATTCAAAATGTACTCTTGTTAAACTTAAACGAATGTATTTACTATTATTCTATTCCGAAGAGGATAAGTTTTCAATGATGATATGCTTGTTCTTTCAAAGTGAACGACGGTGCCTGTCTGTCTCTTGTATTCTTGACACCTCAGGAATAATATCTTTCACAACTTGCAAAGGAGGAGGGAGAAATTGTACAGAATTACCATCTTCTTCTGAAAATTTTGAAGATTCGTGGGTACTTTACAGAGATACTCCAAAAGCTATCCAACCTTAAAGAGTATCGGCCAATTATGCTTCATAAGAAGTGTGTTCCGAGCAAATCATTACACAAAATTGACCAAAACAGGGGGAATAGTTAGTCTCCCTGTAATAACTGCTGCCTTGGTCTTCTTGATAACTCCTTAGTCGAGGTGGAGTAATGAATATGGCATGGTCAACTGAATGATATTTGCACACTAAATAGTATTGGTGGACCCACCAACGCATCCATGGATAGGAAGAGTGGATTGGGCATCCGTGGCCCGAAAGTATAAAACGAGATCCAGTGTTAACACTCAAGAGTTGCATCCATATTAAAGCCCAGTTATATGGTCTGAAGCCATAGTTCCTCATAGATCTAGTAACAGTATCACAAGTCGTCGACACAGTTTAGTTAAACCCGAACTGATGAGCAAATATTCTTCGATAATAGGATTCATGCCAAAACATTTTTCCTTCTCTTAAGGGAAGAGTGTCGAATCTGATGGAAATAAGGAAGGAGTGCTCACCATGAGAAATGGAGTCATTATCAACAGCTTATATGCCTTCTGGGTGAATAGTGAAAGGAAAATGATGAAAGTCAACAGGATCGTCGTCTTCTATTTTACGAGTAACCCAACCATTTGATTTTTCAACCATCTTCCTCAGTTGGTAATATTGAAGAGGGAGCCGATGAAGATCCGAATATGCTTTCGGTAGGCCATCAAAAGTCCAAGGCAAATATACTCCTAGCCGACCTACAAAGAAATGCTAAGGAGCATAGATCGAGAAAGTTTGGAGTGATGAATCTATGTCCCCAGAAATTATATCACCAAAAGCACAATATAAAGATCATAGAACTAAAGGAGCCAATGAATGCTTTTGACCCTCAACCATGGTGCCAATAGCTACAAAAAGGGAAGGTCTAATGACTTGTTCCAAACCGGGGAATATTACTAAGCTTAACCAATAAGCTAGGAAGGTAGCTAATTCACAAGAGTGTGACTATATTCGATAGTGCTTGTAATATTCTCACGAATGGTTTTAATATTTTAATGGTTATAGCTTGCAAAGCTATCAAGGTAAAATAACAAGGTTATTTTAGAAGAAAGCTAAAGATTTGAAGAGAAAAGAATTAAGAGAGGAGAAGTATACCATAGTTTACGAGATAAATGAGCCAACCATTTAAGAGAAGTATTGTGTTTAGGATGGGAAAAATTAACCAATTCACTAAAAAGTTCCAGAGTAGTTTTTGAAATCCTAGATTTACTATTTTCTACAGAAGCAAGAGGCAATTCTTCATTCAAAGGAATATAAATATCAAGGATGTCACCCATGATGGGAAGACCTGCTATACAACAAAGGTCCCATAAGGTAATACTCATCTCACCCAGAGGAAGATGGAATGAGTTAGTAATGGGGGACTAAAAGTTAAGAAAGCCCTTAAAGATAACTGTGTTTCCATAAAAATGCTCTGATGTAGCTATGAAGGCATCACAAAGATTAATTCGTTCCAAAATGACCATATGTTTTCGAGCAACCGCACAGGCCCAGGCACTATAGAAATCTTGAGGAGACAGGAGACCCTCGACTATGAAGTCATCTGTCCTCCAAGGGACACAATTGATAAAGAAATGTTGACGAGTAGTCTCGAAGAAATGAGTTGGAAAAGGTTGATGAGAATTATGGCAAGGGCATAGAAATCGCATTTCATATATCATGTCGGATTTCTGATGTAAATCCTTTCCTTCTATCTGGCCTTCTAGGATTCAGGGTTCTCTCATGATCCAATTATTTATGAAGACAAGGCGGCTTTGGTAGGTGGAAGGTTTGTTATGAGGGATTGATCAATGCCTTTGAAGATTCATGGGATAAGAGATAATTTTATCCAACTAGGGGTGGTGGACTTCCAGTAGTCTTTCATTAATCTCCACACAAGTCCAAATATGATGAGGGAATTGTTCACATGCAAAAGAAACTGAAGAATTTCTTTTTCTCGAGGAAGAAGCCTTGGAAGGATTCATGGTGATAAGCAAGAGAAGTTAAAGAAATTTTGACAGAGTTTTGAGATAAAAATTTATCGCACCAAGGGCGAATGAGTTACGTGCGCAAGTAGCATGGATAGTCTGCGCACAAGGTGGGCTTGGTTGGAAGATTGAATTTTGAAGTGAGGAACAATCGAGTGGACCAGTATTTATAGGCTCAAGGCATCGCCAGAGAGTTGCGCGGGCCAAAGAGTTGCGTGGATAAGAGAATTGCGCGGAGCCGCACAAATCAGATTCTCCTTGACAAAGTTTGATCCTTCAAATTGATTCAGAAAAATCAAATTTTGGATCAAGGGGGCATCTGTTGGGGCACGAAAAAATGATTAAGGAGAGAGAGGTAAAGAAAGGCATGAAAGGAGAGAGCAAGTTACGTGGGACTTGAGTTGCACGGGACCTGAGTTGCACTGGTCTGTGTAATTCGCTCGAGTTGCACTAGGGCGCACAAGTTCCATCAGGGAAAGAGGACCCGGTGATGCGAGGTGGGGCCCATGGCATAGGAATTGAGGGCTCACACGTGTGAATCCCTATAAATCCCCCTCACCCCATCATTTGACTGATTAAATGTTCAGGAGGTCAGTCCCTTTGATAGGTATTGAGGGCAGAGAGAAGGGAAGGAGGGTTACGCAACTCATAGCAAGTTGTGCGGGTCCGCGCAACTCGCCAACCATGCAACTCCTATATGAGTTATGTGGGTTATCTTTGAGGGCAGTGTTATGCTAACAATTTTGACAGATGATCAAGCTATTTCATATATTTCTAAGGGATCCTAGTAGGGGAAACCCGCACAACTCGTCTCCCCTAGAGATTTGATGAAAATGCGCCCGAATGCTATCAAAATTTACATTTCGATTATATTTGACTTATGTATTTTTCTCTTTATTAAGAGATTCAATCTTGGAATTAAAGGATCAAGAGGAAGTTAATGAACTCAGAATAAATGAAATTGATGAATATTCTCTTTGTTCTATCTTTATCGATGCTAAATAAGAAATTTTCTCGAATCAAATGCATTTTGTTTATGGTCAAAACAGACGGCCTTCATGCCATACACCAGAGAATATGGCATACCTTTCGACATTGTCTAGTGAGTAGTCCTATAAGCCCACAGAGCCTCTTGTAATTTCTCATCCCAGTCGCGCTTATTTCTAGTCACTGTTTTCTTCAGTATTTTCACGATCGTTTTATTAAATGCATTGGCTAGTCCATTGGCCGGGGGATAATAAGGTGTCAAGAATGAGTAGTGAATCCTGAATTTCTAACATAGTTTCTCCATATCCATATTCTTGAAAGGAGTACCATTATCGATGATGATTCTCATCGGGATATCATGACGATATATTATCGCGTGTCGGACGAAATTAACAATGTCCTTTTCTTTGACATTTTGCAACGTAATCACTTGCGTCCATTTAGAGAAATAATTTATTGTTGCCAATATATATTGCTTTCCTTTGGATGAGGGCGGATTTATAGGACCAATAACATCAAGTCCCTAGGCAACAAAAGGCTAAGAAGAAATTGTCTGATGAAGATCTTCGGGGGGCATATGTATGACATCCCCATGGATCTGACATTCATGGCATTGCTTTGCATACACTATAGCATCCTTGAACATTGTGGGCCAGTAATATCCCATTCGATGCACCCAATGGAATAGATTTCGGCTAGCATGATGTGCCCGCATTCTCCAAAGTGAGCCTCTTGTAACATTTAACTTGATTCATGTCTATCCAAACAACACAATAGCATTTCATTGTAAGACTTTCTATATAATACTTTGCTACAGATGATCAATCTGCTCTATCGTTGCTGGATTTGCTATCTTTATGCTAAATCTTCTTGCAGAATATCATATTTAAGGTACTCTACAAAAGGCTGGCACCAGTCGTCTATTGTCACCTCCAGGCACGATATAGTGAGTTCTTCCACAACTTCATCAATAATCTCTGATGATGGCAAGAACCTTCTTTCTTCTATTGTTACCTCAAGAGGACTCTGATTCGGACAAGATAAAGCCACCGTCAAGCTAGCTAAAGTATCTGCCTTTACATTTTCACATCAATTGCTCTAGTAACTGCTATGCTCTCTGATAATACGACAAGAGCTCTTGCTTTCTTATTTCGAACTCAGTTGTCAGTTAATTTATAATCAACTTAGAATCTCTAAAAATCTGTAACATTTTTATCTTCATTTACTGAGCTATTTCCATCCCGATGATGAGAGCCTTATATTCAGCTCATTATTTGTGCATGCAGTACCCAATGTAAAAGAATAAGGTAATAAGTCGCCTAGAGGAGTAATGAATATTACCCTTGCACCTGTTCCTGATGCTCGAGAAGCGCCATCGAAGTACATTTATCACGGGTTTGGCGATTTAACCAGCATAACTTATTCGTCAGAAAAGTCATTGCTGACAGTATCACCGTCTGCCACAGGATGAGCTGCCAAAAAGTCTACCACTACTTGTCCCTTAACTACTTTCACTGGCTCATAAGTGATCGTATATTCTGAAAGTAACAACATCCACTTGGCCAATCTTCTTGATAAAATCGGCCTTATTATTAAGAACTTTATGGGATCTGCTCGCAAGATTAAAATTATATCATGGGAGAGGCAATAATGTCTAGTTTCTGTAATACAAATATCAGTGTCAAGCATACTTTCTCGATCAGAGAATAGAGTGGGAGTGAGTGATCAACTCAATGGTACTATAAGTAAAAGGTTAACATGTTATCAATTCAATCAAGCAGTAATGATAAAGCAATACAACAGGCATTTCCTAACTATTCTTATTATTGCAGGTATGGGGTGCAGTAATGATGCATACCCTTGCACAAAGCTCCCTCAAGGGACTTCATCAACCATTCGAGCATGGCAAACTCCCTAAACGTGCACTTCCTCGCCAAAGCATATGCAATGCGGTGCATGGTCGTGTTAATAAAGTACTTAATTAGGTTTATTCATACAGAAGATTTGAAAAGCTAAGGTACCTCCCTTTATATCATTAACCCAAATAAAGGATCCATCTAGGGTCGTCAATCCTAGTTAACCGCATACGATAGGCAAGTTGTAGGGCATCACCCCTAATGAAAAGTAATGGATAGGTAAATTAAAGAGTTTATACTCATAGTCACTAAGGGGAGGCTCTTCACCTTAGCGCAGGCCAACAGCTCGAATACAGTGTACCATAACACCGTATTCAGCTCACGAATTTGGGTTACTCACTAGTTATGAACATGTTACCAAATATTTTCATTTCATCCGTGAATTGTAACGACAAATATGAATATATGAAGGAATCAATACATACGAGTAAGGTAAATAAGATCACTATTTTAATACTCTTAATATATACAAATCATCAATGTTTTCTCATTTAGACAATTTATCGAACACTTAGGCTTCACATAAGCCAACACATAGACTAAGTTAGTTACGATATGTATTTTAGCAATTCCTTCTACAAGAATGTCATCATGAAGATGACAATCTTGAATCCTAGCTTAGTAGTCATAACAAGCACAAATCATGTTTACATGTTCATTCAAACATTTCTAAAAATACATGGGATGAATAGTTACACCACATAGTTCATACATGTGTAATATATCGAAATTGGCTTATCTAAGATGATGTGGTAGCATTCAAGTCAGACATAAATCATTAGCTGACATTAAAAGGCTTGAAAACCATAACCTAAACATTTATAGTCCACACATTTCGTTGGAATACCTGATTTGAACTCGGTTCCAACCTACGTTCCCGAAAATAGAATAACGGGTACCTAAATCATGAAACGGGTTAGCTAGTTCATCAATTTCGCTATCTAGATCTTGAAATCAAGATTAAGGTTATATTTTCTTACCTAAATCGTAGTCAAATCAGAGACTTTCTATCTTGATCCATGTGACTTGAACTTTAGCTTGACTTCAACTTGAACATAAGCTTGACTTTAACTTGAAGAACCTATGCTAAGTTATTTTGATAAGGCAAAATTTGACAAACCAGGTGTAACATGTCCTTTAAACATAATAGCACATACAACCTTAATAGTAGAAATGAGCATACTCTCTTATTCCTTATCCAGGTGGAAAGAAATCACCACCGGATATATTTCATCTAGACCCAAATAAACATATTTAAGATCAACATGTAATAGTTTTAGGTCAAACTTTGGCACCTTGAGACTAGATGGTAGAGGATTTATCTTATTTTGGGGCAAATTTTCAAATTTTGGCCTCTAACGGTTAGTTTCAAGTACCAACGTAGCATCAAGCAAGGCATTTATCTCCTTAATCATATCATCGTCTAAATCAGGGGAGTGGACCAAGCACATCTATATAGTATTAGAGTATAGATTCAAAAGTGACCTATCTTCCACGAATGAGTCAATCATGTTTACTTCGTGGGCATCATCAACATCCTCTGGTTGTTTGCATATATTGAAAATATTCAGCTCTAATGGCATGTTCCTGAAAGTTAGTTTCATGATCCCATTCCTACAATTGATAATGGCATTTGATGTAGCTAAGAATGGTCGGCCAAGGATGATGGGAATTTGCATACTCACATCAATGACGGGCTGAGTATCTAAAACAATAAAATCTATTGGATATTAGAATTTATTGACTTGGACTAGCACATCCTCTATCATTCCACTCAGTATACAAACTAAATGATCAACAAGTTGCAATGTGGTCCTGGTGGATTTCAATTCACCAAGGTCAAGCTATTCGTAAACTGAGAATGGAATCAGATTTACACTTGCTCCCAAGTCAAGTAGTGCATGCTCAATCCGGTGTTCCCAATTACACAAGAGATGGTTGGGCTACCAGGATCCTCGTATTTTTATGGAACATCTTTCTTGAGTATAGCACTCACTTTTTTTGTCAAAAAATTTTCTTTTTAAATGTTTTATTGTCTCTTAGTCGTACAGAGATCTTTTAAAAACTTGGCATATGATAGTATTTATTTTATGGCATCTAATAAGGGAATATTGATCTTCACATTTTTAAACACCTCAAAGATATCTTAAGTGTTAGGCAGCGATTTTGGTAAAATCAACCTTTGGGAGAACGGGGCAACTAGCTTATACCGTTTTTCCATTTCTCTCTCATGTGTATCATTGCTAGGTCTATCATTCCTCTCAGATTCTTCTGAGTCCTTAGGCTATCCAGCCCTCTTCAGGATGTCTTTATCAATTATCTTACCACTTCTAAGAGTGGTGATAGACTTAGCTTGCTCCACATGGTTATTTAAAGAGCTTGGGTCACTTATCTCGCATTATGGTTTTAGGTTAGGTAAAGGTTGAGCTAGAAAAGTCCATTTCTCCCTAACTATGTGTGACTCCAATCTTTAAATGGACTTGTTAAGGTCCTGGAATGCTTGTAAAGTACTCTAATTGAATAACTCTTGATTTCGCATATGTTTTTTAAACGAATCTTCTTGGGCTCTTCTGTAATTGAGAAGTGGAGGAAGAACCCCTTGAGGATTAGCCATTTTCCCATTCCTCTAACTAAAGTTGGGATGGTTCCTCCAGCTAGGATTATATGTGTTTGAGGTGGGGGTGCTAAACAGCCTTTGATAATTGTTCATGGCATTGGACTACTCTTTTAACAACTCTTGGAATGCAGGAGTTGTGGGACAATCTTGTGTCAAGTGTATGTTACTAACGCAAATACCACTAACAACCTCAACGGTCTCATCAAGTTTAACTGTTTCTACTTTCTTCAGTTCCATTACCTCAATTTTCTTATGATATTGGCCACTCTAGCATTTAAATCATCATCTTCTCTTAGGATGTACATTTCTCCCCTCTCTCTAGATTGAGTTAGTTTGGGATTAGTAGGCTTAGATGAAGTATCCAATGATTAGGCATTTTCAGTAAGCATATCAAAATAATCTCATGGGTCATCAGCATTCTCATTCATAAATTCCCCATTACACATCATATTTACAAATTGGCTCATGGGCGAAGTCAGTCCATCATAGAAAAAGCTTATGACCTACTAGATTTCGTAACTATGATGTGGGCAAGAGTTTAAAAGGTCCTTGAATCTTTTCCATCATTGGAAGAAGATCTCTTCTTCTTTTTGACAATAATTCATGATTGCCCTTCTTAGGCTATTGGTTTTATGAACTGGGAAAAACTTTTTGAGGAACTCCCGGGTCATCTCAACCCATATCCCTATCGATCTCGATCTCAAGAAGTGAAGCCATGACTTGGCTTTCTTCTTTAAAGAGAAATGGAACAATTTCAATCTCAATGTGTCATCAAAGACGTTTTGGAAGTGTAAGGTTGCTATGAGCTCATCGAAATCCTTAAGATTTAAATATAAACTTTCATAATCGAGTCGATGAAACTTTGGAAGTAGTTGGATCACTCCCGGCTTAAAATCCATATTTTCTACATTATGTGGAAACACCATGTAGGAGGGTGTACTCGTCCTCGCTAGTTATAAATAAGCACGTAGCATTCTAGGATGAGGAACATTATGTACATTGTTATCATCTTGTTCTTTAGTGGGATGGTAAGGTTGATTTATAGCCATATTTTCTATTAACTTAAGAGGATCTCAAGGTGTGTCTAATCCGATGATGGATAGAAAAACCTGTACATCCTGAATTTTTACGACCTAAGTACATACTCATGCATGAGAATTTTGGATGTTAATAATGTATAAATTGGATGCTTTAAAAATTATACCATTTTTTCATTTAGATCATATCTAGTTACATTCATGAAGGTAACCATTAACAAGAATAAAATTGATTGTATTTATTATTTTATTTGAGTAAAAGAATTTAACAAATTATCAAATTCTCTCTCAATGGGAGCTTGTTACATTATCGAGTTGTAACACCCCGAAAATCGGGGGTCAGGTAGAAACTCAACTTCCGAGTTCCAGAATGTCACTTATTCAACATAGATAATGATAAATGCATGTTGTCTGTAGAATGGCATTAAACAAGATTGAGACTAAGCCAAAACAGCATATCATACTCCAGAGATAGTTAAATTAGCAAGTGAAAGACTGATAAATACATAAAATATATAATTGATTGTAAGTCTCCAGAGTGTGAACATGTTACCATGTTAATTAAATACATGTATACTCCAAAAATGAAAAGAAAAGAATATACATGAGTGCTCCAAAAATATAAAATGACAAGTGTCAAGGCGTCTAATCAACCTCCCTGTAATCCCGTCGATCGGAACACGGAGGAGAAGTCCTCCTCATCATCATACAAGTCCAGCTCCGTTCCACAAGCAATGCCAGCATCAGAAACTAAAATAGGGACTGGTGGGTGTCCAGAAACACCATCCCATAACGTGGGAGTGAGTGATCAACTCAGTTGAATAATAGAGCAAAGATTAGCATGTTATCAAATCAATCACGCATTAATAGTAAAGCAAACAATCAAACATTCCTAGATACTGTTGTTAATGCATGCATGAAATGACATGATGGATGCCCTCACCGACATTCTCTCTCATGCGGCACCATCTGCGTCCGCGGCATGCTTTCTTCCCGCAGTGCTCCACATCTTCCAGGCACATGCAATGCGATATGGATAATGATTATCGAGTTGTTATTAATCTTTTTCATATAGCAGGATTGGGAAACTAGGGTACCTTGCTTATATCAATCCCAACACAGATCCTATCTAGGGTCGTCACTCCTAGTAATCTCATACGATGTTATATTTGTAGGTCGTTGCAAGGGCTGTCAGGGCTATTACTCACACTCGTTGCACCGCTCCCCCATCACCTTATCAATACAGGCCTACTTGTACTCTTGTCGCTACGGAAGGGTCGTCGCCTCCCGTAGACTCAGAATACGCTCGAGATCACTACAAAGGGCTGTCAGGGCTATTGCTCGCACTCGTTGCACCGCTCCCCCATCACCTTATCAGTGTAGGCCGACAGCAAGAATATAGTGTCACATACCACCATAATCTACTCACGAGTCTAGGTGCTCACTGGTCACTACGGGGAGGTTTGTGGCCCCAGCGTAGGCCGACAGCTCGACCACGGTGTCCCATACCACCATGCCCGGCTCATGAGTCTTTATGGATCAAGGTACCATGGTTAACAGGATTTTCAATGGTAAGTTCAGTACCCTAAGTTCAAGCAGTTATGACTCATACAGGGTGAACATACATGGCCAGTCGGGTTACTTGATGAGTCCGACTAGCGTGAGCGCACGTTGAATCAACCGACATAAAGTGCACAAGCACTTCGTGTGGCCTAACCACTGCCGATGACTCTAGTACGACTCGGGTTCGTCATACACATCCTTCATGACGAATAGAATCCAACCATAAATTCTAAACTATTACCGACTACCTGGACTAGAGTATAGCCCCAAACACTTGCAATCTAAATCAGAAATCATATAAGAGAGATAGAATTGAAATACAAGAAATACCAGCATGTTATCAGCATGTTATAACATACATCATAAGCAGTTAAGCATACACGAGTATTTCACACATAAGGTAATGAATTCAAATACAAGCATGGAGGAATTCATGAACATCATCAAATTAGTTGAGAATCCAATCTCAACGCTAATCTACAACACCATTTACTCAATACTTACTAATACATAGATTTATACAAACACTTAGTCTACACAACTCCAACGTACCTAACGTATGTTGATTTCAACATATAATATGACAAATCCTTATATCAAGGAGATGTCTAATACACGATAGTCATGTTCTTACATTCAATATATATGGCAGGCATAAATCACATTAATTTAGGCATTTCAACAAACACTTACTCTACACACATTATTCCGCATAGCATATATCGGCCAATATGTGCGTTAGGGCGAATCTCTTCGCCAAACAGATCATACACGCATTTCTAATATCATAATACGACAAATAGCCATGGCAATCATTTTCAGCAAAATACGGACATATACCGTATTTTCTATAAATGCCTAAAATACCCTAAATCTCATATTTACCGTCCGTTTACGAAATGAAAAATGAACAGCATGTTGTACATGTCAAACGGCGTTGCCGTCGATAATCTACTATTAAACGACATTGAAAGCTTTGAAATCAGTCAATCTAAGCGTTTAAAATCCGCACCTTTTGCCTTAGACGTGTATCGTTTTGAATAGAATGTCTACACTTCGTCAACAACGTAAAGGCGACCTAATGCACAAGATACATAAGCTACTTCGCTATTTGAATCAAAAGAATCCCAAAAACAGCAAGTAGGTAGAGTTTTTCTTACCTAGGAGTATGTTGAAATCATCAGAAAAGTCATTGGAGTGCGGTGCTTTGGCACACGCAAAAGCTGCAGCAAGTGGCGGGAATTCTCTCCCACTACTCTCTCACAATCTCTCACTTTCTCTCTCTTTCAATCTAGGGTTTCTAGCAAATTCAGATGGGAGAGGTATGTGAGGGTTTAAGGCCCTTATATAGCCTAAATTCTAACCTAAATAGACTTGTAAACAAAGTATACTTAAGTTATAACCAAATCGGGGTTGTTCCGATCCAAAAGAGCATTTCGGGAGGTCCCCTGGCCGAATGCGGTCGGACTTAAGCTCATGTATACTGGATCTAGCACACATCAAGTTTTCAGACTGGTAGAGTTCCCAGATCGCACGTGGCGGTCCAGTTTCAGTTCAGCGATAATCGTGCCTTAATCAGGTCTACAAGTCTCGTGATATGAAAGAGAAATTTTTCCTGATCCGAGGGTGAAATTTGGCTAAATTTTGATGGTCAGAACGCTTAATAATAACGCGCCAAGTCACGTGTCAGATTTGGATTAAAATTTCCAAATCTAACCCATTTCTCACACTCTTCACTCCAGGCTCAATGAAATAGCCTCTGAACGTCGGTTGGGCTTGATTTTCGAAATGATTGTCAAGTCCAGCTAATCGGTCGAAATGGTCTAAGATTGTAGGTATCGGACTTTCGACGCGTGGTCTAAATCCAATACGAAGTTTCAGAAGGTTCCTGAGAGCAAACGGGTTTAGAGTTTGATCCTAGGTTTCAAGGTATTACAGCGTCATTGGTTCTACAAGTTTTGGGTCTTGTAAAATGTATTTAAAGTGTTCAGAGACAATTTCACAGCTACTCTAGTGTAGCGCTAGCTAACTTACGCTTATTTTCTAAAGAATTTGGTTCTAAATGATTTCTTTGGCTTTGGAATTGATTCCTAAGAGTGATGTGGTTGACCCATTGCCTAAGGACGTCTAACCCCAGGTTGGCAAAAATCCGGGTGTTACACGAGTTTGCAGCAGAAATATAAAATTAAATCATAAAACTATCTTCGTATTCATTCAGTATAATCTTCCTTGGGGAGATGGTCGTCTAAGTCTTCAATCTATACATCACCTGCATCATCTGTACGGTTGGAGAGGGTCAATGCCCTACTATATTGATAGTTATCCTTTAAGATTAACAATAATTCAAGAATTCATAAAAGTAATGTAAGGCTTCTGATACGTCTCATACTCCACCACTACGAGAGGTATCAGCATGCGCAACCAATCTACATGAATGCATGCCTAGCAAAGTGTGTACGGCTTATCATATGTAGTGATCATCATAATGTGGAATATAATTCATAGAAAACCTGACTCGTCCCGCATCCCATAACTATGAAGATTCGCCGGCGTGTCCAAAGTTAACGAGGATTTATGCGAACATCTCAAGGCGACACAATAATACGGGTGGGGGGTTTACGTAATACGATGTGTTCATGGAGTGAGTATTTGCGACATCCAATCCTGAGAAGTGATGCAACACGCATGACGATTTACTTACATCAATTGTGAACCATGCCAACTAACCCATGGAATTACATGCTAACCAAGAGGGCCGTCGTCTACGATAAATATTTGCATCATTAGTTGTAATACGTCTAACACATCACTTGCATTAATAGAGAGATAATTTGAATCATGGGAGTTTGGAATTCCAAAGCACATGCCCAAGCCATAAAGGTAAATAGCACAAGGCTAATAAAATAAAGAGGAGAGTAGCAATGGCTAATTCAACAAAGAGGAGAATGGCAATGGCCAACTCAACAAAGAGGAGAGTAGCAATGGATAACTCAACAAAGAGTAGAGTGGCAATGGCCAACTTAACAAAGAGGAGAGTAGCAAGAGCTAACTCAACAAAATTAGTAAAGGCAAGGGCGAGGCTTGTATCCATCATCCCACATAAATTAATGAAGATCACATGTAATGAACATCATACTATAATTCCCAAAGGATAAATAATTGTTGGTGGTAAATTAAACAATTGTAGGGAGAGAATCATAGTAACATGAATGCATGTAAAAGGCAAGATAAATCGTATTAACTCAAATTAATATAAGTTTAAAGGAATCCCTCACCTTTGATTCGTTTGATCGCTCATTACCAAAATTACATGTTTAGCTGTAGACGTTCGTCCTTGCTCGGTATCGTGATTCCAACCCGACGACCTAATGTTGGCGGATTGTATCCATGACCAACCAACCCTTGCCTTCTTCTTCTTCTTTTCCTTAGGAAGTTGGGTAGAAAACTTGCAGTAGATTAATCAGCTTGTCGAACTAATTGAGTTAACTCAATTGGACTTCCTAAATTCTTTCTTTCTCTCTCTCATTTTCTTGTCCTTCTTTCTCTCTTTCTTGTTGGTACGTCCTCCAGGTTTGCATGGGGAATATTTATATAGGTTGGGCATCTTCATAACCTTCTTGCATAAGGTTAGAGGCATACATAAGGTGGGTAATGTGCATTAAAAGGTAATGCATCTTCTCACGGGCAATCCAGTTCCTCCATTTTTGGTTTCTTTAAGTTTCCACTCTTCTTTCTATTTTTCTGGAGATCGAATCGTGTGTGGTTGGACCACCATCTAGATGACTCAAATCTCCCAATGCTGTATTTTTACGCCATTTAAAACTATCATTTTGCATGTGGGAGATGGTCCTTATTACGATGGTGGATTGAAATCTGGACCACTTTCTCCCTAAGTAAGGTTTCGATCACCACTAATCATTGGATTAGTTAAACTAAGCTAGTTTCCATCCCCGACATAATGCGAGTAAAATCTCATTGATTCGATTCAGGCAGTAATGAACGGCTTGCATGGTTCATAATAAACACCAAGGGAGAGTTTTCAGGACCCTGGCTCATGTAATGGATGGCTCAGATCAACGAATGGGCCCCATCATCAGCAGATGATATTTCTAATCTAACAAAGAAGATGACCCAGCCACTAATGGCGGGTCATCCTTGAGTGGTTGATCTTGCGATCAGCAATGCATGGAATGCTTGGATCTGTCCCAAGATTAGTGTGGGACCCACCAGTTGCACGTTGATTATTATTTTTCTTAATAGGTTTAGGTGCAGCATGCGACAGCGACAATGACAGCAAAATCAAACCATAGCTAGGAAAAGCCCTTGTTTGGAGGGCTCTGATGTCTCCAAGTAGAGGGATGGGATGCTAAAAAGGTAATGCAAGCGGATTACCAGCATGAAAAGAGGGAAGAATGGAATTCTTTCCATTTTTAGAAGGATGGTTTTACATAGCCTCCTTGCGCCCGAGTTTGTGCCCACGCGTGTGCTCGTTCTTACGTGAACCAGACAAGGTTTTGGTCAAATGCGGGTGCTCCATCTGATGGGTGGTTCAAATCGACCATTTGGGTCATGATGGTGGGCCACAACGCATCCTAAATGGACATTGTCTATTCGTCTGTCGCAGGGGAGAGAATTTCCTGAAAGTTTGGGTCAGACCTTGTTGACTGGGTCTCCTGGTCCAGTGCACAGTGGTTGTGCACCTACTGTGCACATGCACTTACGGGGTGGGGTCAACCGGAGTTATCTTGAGGAATCTGGTTCGTCCATTAGATTTCATGGGTCCAAGTAGGGCCTTTGGCTGTTGTTCAAGCCAATCAAAAGTCCTGGTGGGCCGCGCCTTAGGATCTTCGACTTTAGTTGCTAATTTCGCTAGGTCAATGGTCAGATTCTTTCCAAACTTGATCATTGGCATATTTGACGGTTCATAATCTTATTTAGGGTAAAATCATCAGTCATTTCCATCGTTAATTACCCCTACACCTCAATTGAGAGGGAGACATGGGTTTGAATAGATGAGTTATTTCGAGATGATTCATTGACGGCCCAAGAGTTCTTTAGATGGATCTAATGACCAGTTCTGATGATCATATCCATCAACGTACGACGCGAGGCCCAACTCTAATGATTTATCTTCAATTTTATAGTTGATCTATAATTCCAACGGTTGGATCTTGTGATCCAGAAGCGAAAGTGTTTCATACTCACTTCTTACTAGTTCTAGGTTTTCTAAAGTCAGCATAGGTAAAGATCTAACCACTGATCCTATGCTTAGAAGGTCAAATTCGTGTTGGAGAATAGATGTAAGGTTAGGATTGGCTAAATCGGTATCGTACACATGTATGTACTAAGTTAAATTTTATGGTAACACTCAAGAACTTTTAATACTTGGGTATTGAAAAGTTCAGGGTGTTACAAAACCTCCGACTAATCCTCCTTCACTTAAGAGGTGAAAAGTATTGTCACAAACCCACTGGGGCATGAAATACTCTCAGTCCTTATGTCTGAACTAAAACCTGGAAGAGAAAAATTACAAAAAAATAATAAATTTGAAAATAATACAGCAAGATGAGTTTGAAGGATATTACCAGATCGAAGGTTCTCTGTTAGTGTTCTACAAAACATAAAACAAGGTTAGTATCTAATAAATCAGAAAAACTTAAATCTAAAAACACATAAAAATTAACCATAATCCTAACCTAATGTATTTCAAAAAAATGCTACTAAAGTCCTCGACAACGGTGCCAAAAACTTGTTAACAACAACCCCAAGTGCAAGGCTGTGATGTAGTAATAACTCAGTGAGACCATAGTCTTAGCCACAGGGAATTTCTATTTGGAGTTCCTATAATATATTAGAACTTGAACTAGAATCTAAACTAATAACTAATTCATATTTAAAGAGTAATTGTGGAAGAAACTATCATAGATGAAGACTAGAGTGTCAAGGTTCCACTTATAGCTTCCTTAATATTACTTGATTTAACTGTATCACTTAACTGGAATCGAAGTCCTATCCTATTCAGTCAGATAACGGAGCAATTAAATCATCATTCATATATCCCAAAACAGATTTGAACTTCATTGAATTGGTTCCCTCATAAAGCATTAATGTATTAATCGTAGGGAACTCAAAGCATCTATCATGCCTGGAGTCAATTATAGATCAATGGATTTTATAAACTAAACAATTGTAAAACATGTAAGATAATATCAATAGTCCTCCTAAGCATCCAAAGTGCCCAGAGTCGACAATGGATCAAAGTAAACTGAAAATACTTCTTCATTCAAACCAGATATCAATGAAATGCTTAACATATAAACTAAATAACTCGAATCAAAGTAAAATAAACATTAAGAAAACTACAACCTGTCTCTTAGCTCTATCCAAGAGATTAGCCAACCATAGACATGATGTCACACCCCAAACTCAGAAATCGGGCTCACAAAATGCCCGATCGCCGAATCCAGCGCCGACAGCCTCCGTAGAACCCCATTCTCGGCTCCTAGTTCCCATTTGCCAGGTTCCGATCCTGGGATGCTACGAGGAGGATTTTTAACGTCAGATTGATTCATAATAAGCATAACCAAAGGCATAACCCACAAATAACAACTAAGAACTCCATTACATTTTTACTATAATCAAAAACTTTACAAGTACAATGAGCATAAAGGGAAATATAATGGTAAAGAATAAAAACTCCAAAATGATCTGCAACGTGCTCCTACCTCAGCGCTGCTGCTCCCCAACGTCACCTGCATGCAACGGTCGTGCATGAGCTTATAAAAATCTTAGAGGGTGGTGAAAGTGTGTGCGCAAGGTAGTAATATGATCATGTAATATCAGAGTGATGCGGAATGTGCAGATGGATCAATAATATCATGAGTCGTACCAAGGCTATGCGATGCAAGACATGAATAGTATCGGCCATCCCAAGGCCATGCGATGTGCAATGCAACTCAAGCATACAGATCCTCATCTATGTCCACACATCAATACAGCTCAAATATGGGATATTACCGGGGTCTAGTACACTCTAAACCAGATTGCCGCCACATCGCGGGCAATAAGGTAAGTAGAAGAGACCTCACTATCCATCTGTCAATATCAGGCGCGACTCGTCGATAGCGGACCCATTCCTCAAGCTGGTCAAACTCAGCCTAGCATTGCCCCCTACTCTTGGGCGGGTAAGGCCGCACCCCCTTTCAACCGACCACGACACAGTGGAGAGCGCGACCGTCTGGTAATCGGCACTCAACGCTCATCTACCCACTCGGTTTAGACATTGGAGCAACCTCTTGGTACCATAAGGGTTTAGGGACTTTCATCCAAAGATATCTATAGCACCCCATGTAGAATAAGATTTTCGGTATCCAATCCTGCTAACCATGATGCGTCTGTGGTGGCTACGACCCTGATGTCGCTAGGGCGTACAGTAACCATATCACACGATGCGAGATGCATGAATCACACTATCCAATCATGCAGCAAATCCTAGCACGTATTGTGCGCTCATGCAGGACAACACCGCCTAATCGGGGTCCCATAATCAATCTGTCCGAAGGCATATGCTATGATCAGTCACTCTCATATCAAGCATACATATGATGCATATGATCATGAGTTATGAAGCTATATTAAACATGTTATAATGAGATGAACTATCCTTACAATGCAGATGGGCCTGGGCTGCCTATACACAATAAGTACGAGCCTAATAATGGGGCCTAAGGAGAGTCGTAATGTGGACATCCAACCAGCATTACACTCGAAACGTGGACGTCAAACCAACATTTCTCCCAAGCCAGAACCCGTAATAAACATCATTACATAAGCCAGGTTGGGATCACACATTGCAATGGACCTTAGGTACACCCCATTGGACCTTAAATACATCAAATGGGCCATATCAGATAGGCCTTCCATTCGTCAAGCGGGCCACATCAATGGGCCGAACCAATGGGCCTTATATGCATTGCAATGGGTCAAAACCCGTGGGCCTTAGATTGCATTAAATGGGCCCAATCTCAAGAGCCTTATACATATCAAATGGGCCTAATCCTATAGGCCTTATATAATTCAAATGGGCCTAAACCATAGGCCTTATATATCAAATGGGCCTAACCCATAGGCCTTATATATCAAGTGGGTCTAAATTCATAGGCCTTATACCAATCAAATGGGCCCTATAATATATTAAGATGGGGTCCACTTGGACTATGGATCTGGCCCATTCTTTAGCTCAAACCGTAAAATGGGCTTTTAAAATGGATGGACAGGTTGGATGCAGCAGCTGCATCAAGAGTGGGGGCCCACATGAAGGTCCACCTTCATTTATAAATAGTATAATATATATATATATTATTACATATAATGTATATATGTATATATAGATATAAAATATTATATATAATATAATATATATATATATATACACACACACACACGCTGCACCCAGCGAGGGTGGGCCCCACCGTCCAGTGAGGACGGTGGGCCAGAACGCATAAATCACGGTAGCCGTCACCGTCCACGGACTGTGGACGGTGTGAATAAAATACATAAATCACTGTGGTCCCATGTGGGGCCCACCATTATGTTTAAATGGCATCCAAGCCGTTCATAAGGTCATTCTGACCTGGATGAAGAGAAACCATAAATATCATCTTGATCCAAAACTTCTGTGGATCCCAGAAGGAGTCCCAATGGTAGATGTTCATTCGCACTGTTTCCTATGATGTGGGCCACCTGAGCATTGGATCAGGCTGATCTTTGGAGGGGGCCCACCTGAGGAGGGGACCCACCTCATGAACGGTGTGGATCTAACATATACATCATGGTGGGGCCCATGGCAGCAGCCGTGGGTGGCTGGCTGCCGCCCGCCCGCCTAAAATGCAGGACGCGCCAGCGTCCTCTCTTCTTCATCTGACAGCAGCAGCAACCAAGCTACTGTTGCTTTTTTTTTTGAAAA
Source organism: Magnolia kwangsiensis (assembly GCA_037074715.1). NCBI lineage: Eukaryota > Viridiplantae > Streptophyta > Magnoliopsida > Magnoliales > Magnoliaceae > Magnolia > Magnolia kwangsiensis. Next base: position 46,167,608 of record CM073587.1, read on the forward strand.
ATGAAAGGTTTTGAGGATTTTTGAGTGTGGGGCCCGCTCCAAGTGGATCCGCTCCAACCATTGTGCTCAGTAGCTCGAGGCTGTCCCAATGAGTCTAGAGTTTGTGATTTTTAGACGTACAGAAACATCAGAAATTTCATCAATGGTAACCACCGATGGTCCCAATGCTATGGCCCACCAGAAGCTCAGATCAGCCTCATTCTTCTACTCAATGGTTAAAACGGTGTGGGTAAGAGGATGGACGGCTTGGATTGGATATGTACATCAAGGTGGGGCCCATGAGAGTGGGTCACTCCCAAGCTATAAAAAAAAATAAACTGATATTTGTGTTATCCTCCATCCCACGTCCAGCGTCCCTGGACGCTGGACGCTGCACGTAATTTCACTGGAGGTGGGCCCCATGCTTAGGGTGGGCCACCCCATGGAGGATAGTATAGGCATAACACGTAAGGTGGGCCCCACTTGAGGATAGATTGGATCAAATAGATACTTCGAGGTGGGGTCCATTCAAGTGGGCCACATAAAATAAAATAAAATAAAATAAAATAAAAAGCAATAAAAAGGGAGAGAGAGAGATGGAGAGTGGGACACGCGTGTAATGGAGGGCTCCGCCACTATGAGCCCTCCCTTGAAGAAATTATACAATCGGATGTCCTTTAACACATGGGACCACTAAAATTTAAAATCAACGGTGGGGATCCTTTCCCCACCAATATGGATGGTCTAGATGACCTTTCAAAAGAAAATAAACATCATGATGGGGTCCATGCAGAATGGCCCCATCATGGAATGATCATGATGATCCTAGTGGGCCATCGGCCACATCTTAGGGTCCCAAATGAGATCCAAACCATTGATCGGTTGGCCTCACTTGGCTCATCCCAAAAATACGAAAAACTACTAATATCTAGCACCCACCGTCCGATCTTCTTGCTCCTATGGGCTCCTTAGTACCTTAGCTTCAACTTCAATGGATGAGATGAGGAATGGATGGCTAGGATGGGAGATGATGGGGTAGAAAAGTGGGCCACCTTGGAATTTTTGGAAGAGAGGGAGAGACTTGGAGAATGCTCATACGTATGGAGGTGTTGCTTGGATTTTTTTGCAAATGAGAAAGAGAGGAGTTGTAAAGGGAGAGAGAGTGATGGGTGATGGAGTGATGGATGTGCTGGTGATGGGTGTGTAAGACCTTTTGACTTTTGTGGCCTTTTGTGTAAGAAAAGGCATGGGCATGGAAGACTTTTGTGGCTTTCTTGGGAGAGGGTGAAAGTAATGTGTACTTGACATGTACTTGACATGTGATCGATTGATTGATGGGATTGATGGGATTGATGTGACACATCGTAGAGATTCTCTTGGGTTTTGTAACGCGCTGCGTTTTCTTTGCACCGAACATTGGCCCACATCTCTTGACCAGGGTATCGCCTCGGCGCGCAAGTCGCGGCATCGGAACCGCAGCGATGGCGCGGTTGCTATGGTATTGGTCTCAGGTTGAGTCGGCTCGGGTTGACGGTGTATGAATCAGGGTCGCGCGTCAATATCGGTTAAGGGTCGAAGGTTTCTGGAATTCGACCGGTAAGACCGCGGAGGTCTACAGAATGGTACAGACTAAGATACGGGTCTTACACATGATTGAACCAATACTAAAAAAATATAAAAAATAACTATAACTAAAGGATTAAAGAAGGAAGGAGGACTCCTTAAAGCTCCACAACTCCTTGCTTTACTTCTACCATAATTCATATATAAAAACTCCTAAAATGGCCATTTATATAGGCTTGATTCTCACAGACTTCAAAATTAACTCAAATTTACATAGTTATCGCGGTTTTGATGGCATCGAAGTCCCATCGAAGAGTCCGGGTGAAAATAGGAAATTGTCCAACAACACACTTTTGAATTTGTGTATTTTAATGATGTCATCGAGCCTCCTTTGATGACATCTAACACACCTTCAATGAAATTGAAGAATGCCCAATTCTGTCTAGCAACTTAATCTAATTTTTTTGATTTTTGTAATGGGATCGAACTGGGTTTCGATGCCATCTAACACTTACTTCGATGGCACCAAAGTTGTCATCAATTGCATCAAACAATCGAATTTCACACTTTCAATTTTTTACACTTTGTAACTTCGATTTTCTTCCTACTTCACTTGCTTTCCTTGGATCTTGGATTGTTGAATTCTTCAATCTTGACTTCGATAGATCCAATCCTTCACTTGGTAATTCTTTGAGCATTAAATCCATGTTTTAAGCATCTTTTTCTCCTTAGCTCTCAAAATCACCTTGCATGAGAAAACATGTGTAATTAAATCAATTAAGCATAATCATGTTTATAAAACTAATGCATAACAAGGAGAGAATATACAATATTTCACAATCAACAGAAAGTTCGTAGATAGTCGTAGTAGGATATTTCCCTTCATATGAATGAATTGGATTGGCCATCATATTGACCAAATATAAGATGTGAGAACCTCACCTTGATAAGCCTTTTACTAAACGTCAAGTTACCTCATTTAGGAAATTTTTACCTTAACAAATCTTTCCAAATCTGAATCTTTCAATTGACTCACTTTCCACTATCAATCGCAACTTAAATTTAGACCACACTTTAGCCTCATATGATTATGAGATCATATAAAATTTAGACCCCTATCTATAATCCTATACCTTGAATGATGACCGCCTTAAAGCCAATTTCCTTATTTTGCTACAATCGGTGAAGTTTCATATTCAGACATTTCCCACCATTGATCAACCACCAAATTTTATCCAATTTTGTTCCTATCTTGGCTGCACTTTTTTTTAAAAATTTTGGCCCTTATCATTAAGCATGGACCGTTAATTGAGATTAAGTCTGTTTTGGCACCCACTGGGAGAACTTTTAAGATATGTCAATCTAAATTTCAGGTCACTAAGAAAATCATGTACTCCAGCTCTATTTGATGACCCCAACACCCTAAATAAGTTAGATTTCAAGAACTATTTTCAATTTAAGGAGAATTGAAAAACCTAGTCCAAGTGGGATGTGACACATCTCATGCTCACTCCTTATAATAAGGGGGTGTGCTCCCCCTCTTCTAGTAATACCCATGCATGCACATCAGCCTCTCACACTCATGAGTGAGAGAGAGACATCCAAGCCTAGACGCCCATCTCTTCTCTTCTTTCCCCACATGTGTTATGTCTCCCTCTTACTCGAGTGACGTCATAGTTCGTGTAAAAGTCCTTCTACATATAGATCTACCTAGGGTTTGTATTTAAATCTAAGGTAAGGAATTCATTTAAACTTACACTAATTTAAGTTAAATTTATACATAGTTCTCTTATTATTGTATTTAAATTGTACATAGAGTGATTTTTATTATGATTTCCATGCTAATAAGTTGTTGAATTATTATTAATTGTTTAACAATGTTGGATGGACTACTCGTTCTTCTGATCTGCCCACTCTTCCTTCCTATTAACATATTCTCGCAAGTGCCATTGCGGATGAGGGCCTCGATCTCCTCCTTTAAATCAAAGCAGTCATTAGTTAAATAATCGTGGTCACGGTGGAAGTGGCAATACGTCCGCCTATCCCGCTTGTCGGCATCAAATTTCATCTTGTTTGGCCATTTAAGGATTCGTTTATCCTGAACTTCCATAAGAACTTGTTTGAGCATTGCATTGAGGGGAGTGTGCAAACTAAACCAGCTCTTAGGCTTCCTAATCAGGAGTTGACTTCTAATCAGTTCATCTTCCTTTATCCTTTTGTTGCTATTGGTCGAGGTTGGTTCCTCCTTAGGTCATTTTTCTCTAGTCAAGCTCCATTTGTTTTGACCATCCTTTCATGAGCTAAAAAGTTCTTCAATGTTGGAGTATTTCTAAGATCGATTAAGGAGATCAACCAATGTTGTTGGAGGGTTCTTCCCAAGTGTGACGAGGAACCTCCCCTCTCTTAGGCCTCCCATCATGGCAGTCAAGGTGATCTCTTCTTAGTGCCCTTCTACCTGTATTGCCTCCGTGTTGAAACGTTTGATGTGGTCCTTCAGTAACTTGTCCTCTTTTTGGATAATAGTAAGGAGGTAAGTAGTCTGCTTGAGCCTTTCCTTTCCTTCGATGAAGTTAGTGATGAACACTTTAATAAGATGTGTGAATGAGTTGATCGAATGTGGCTTTAACTATTGGAATCACTTCCAAGCTGCTCCTGTTAGGGTCAGGGAAAATGCACATGACAATGGTTGATGCGCTGTGAAGTTCTATCCAAGCCCTAAAATATTCCAGGTGTTCAGTCAGGTCAGTAGTTCCAGAGTATGGGGCGATCTGGGGCATTCAAAACCTTGGCAAGAGTTGAGCATGCATGATGTCGGCGGTAAACAGCGTCTCTTAAAAGGCCGAGCCAAGAGTCCTAGAGGGGGGTGAATAGGATTATGTCAAATTAAAAATAAAATGCAGAATTTAAAAAAATATAAATAAAGATAGCACTTAAACAATCCCACAATGCAGAAAAATAAAACAACCTCAAATGTACAAGTATTAAGAGGTTGATACAGATGTTGTTCTAAGGACAACCTTACACCAAAAACCAATGGTTTATGGTAGGACAACCTAATTCCTAGAACAGTCTGTGTATCAAAATCTCAAACCGATACAGAGGAATAAAGAAAAGAATAGCAAAGAAAGAAACTAAGCTATTACAACATTCCCACGCTTGCATAAAAAGGATTACAACATTCTCCACAAATATATAAAAGAAAATTACAACATCCACACAATGAAATAATCAATCAATCACCACAAGACCAGAAGTTATAGTAGTACGCTTGTGTGTACACCAATTGTTTAGAAAAATAGCCACAAAACTACTTTACTCTTAATATCCTCACACAGTGGATATTAGTGTTCACTGTGAAATAGATTTTTCAAGGTTCACCTAAAACCCTCACAATTGTGTCTTTCAAGTGGGTTTATACAATTCAAAAACCCCACACTCTGAGTTTTCTGAATCACCTCAGACAAACCAAAAGAAAAAGATTTTTCTGGCACAATCTCAAAGAAACCAAAAGAATGATTAACAAAATAATAAAATACTTATTTGGATATTCTCTTTTATTGTAGCCCGGTAAAACTAATTCGGAGTAGAAGTTCAATGTAGATGTTCAATGTTCACACTCACTTATGAAATGGTTTTAAGTTCTAAATGGATTTTAGATTAAATCACCTTGGGCTAGCTTGATTTGATTTTGATTCCAAGAAATAAAAAATTTTCAATCCCTTCTTCAAATAAGATTGAAATGTAGAACTTAAAATCAAATATAAAAAGCTAATTAAAGAGAACATTAAATGAGCACTAAATAGCTAAAGAATATCACTAACTTATCTCACAAAGTGGTGTCTTAATTTTTCTTGAATTAGATATCAAACTCTAAAAATCGTACTCTATTTATAAGTGCAGAAACTGCTCACTCAACTGGCCCAGAGGTCAGCTCAACTGGTCAAAAGACCAACAAAAATTTAAAATTTTGGGCATTATAAGATCAGGCTGTTCCACGACTGGTCGAAGGACTTGCTCAACTGATCGAGTGGCCTTCACGACCGGTCGAGTCCTATCCATGACTGGTCGTGTGGGACCTAATTTAGTTATTGGACTTTAAGTCGAGCCTACTCGACTGGTCGAGCACTGTTCACTCGACTGGTCGAGCAGTCTCCAGGACTGGTCGAGGCTTTAACAAAAAATTCTAAAAATTAGTAATAAACCTTGGATTAGTCGAGGAATTTCTTGGACTGGTCGAGCTAGTGCTAGGACTAGTCGAACATAGTCTAAGACTAGTTAAGAAACAGTCTATACACGTATGTAATGACCCAATTAAAGTATGCAATCAACAATGACCTAATATATGGTCAATCTAGGGTCTTGCATACCTTATAAGCAATGTTTGAACATTGAAACATCTTTTACTTTGGTTGATAGTAGATCTTGAAGTACATGAAGCTTGACATCTTGACGTACGTGAAGCTTGACATCTCGTAACACTTTGAAGCTTGAACTTGAAGTATTTGACTTGTATTTCATCTTGAGCTTTGAGGTTCAAAGTAAAGAACTTTGTCTTGACATGGATGAAGCTTTGAAACCTCTAACAATTGAAGTTTGAAAGATTGAACTAACACTTGGTGTTGTACTTGATCTTGAACTTGTATATCTTGCATTGAAGTTCTTGAGGTACAGACCTTTGTTCTTGTACTTGAGATGCATGATCTTGAGTATGTAGATGAGCTACACAAAACACAGATTCCTAGAGGTTTTGGCACTACAAAATTTGACAATCATAGTAGCTAGAAAACATAGCACTTACAGGCTCAGTTTCTTCCAGCATCACACCCGCTGAGGTCAGGGCATGCACGCGATAAGCCTGCCATATGTCACTGATCTAGCCCCGCAGTTCATCGAACTCTGCTTCTCAAGGGTCCTCACTTTCAGCCACTGCCTCGGCCATGATTTTGGGAGCTTTGTCACACCTCTTAATCACCAAGTCATGGAGTATGCCAGAGGCAGCTAGCGCAGCAATTCCCGAGACGTGGGAGGGCACCGACCTCGATACTCTGATCTACCTGCTCCTTCAGGAGTCAGCGAGCACTTCAAATGGTGCGGTAACTTCTCTAACCGCTCAAGTTGTTGCTTCTCTAGTCCCCTGGACGGAGGGAGGGTTCTGTTGCTCTAAAAGTTACTTTATCGAGTTGATATTGTTAGTTAGTGCTTCAACTTACCGTTCGAGGGAGACAAGTCATCATCCCCAATTTCGGGATCGTTGCACCGGTCCTGTAGGTACAGAATCAGCCTGAAATTAGAAAGAGGAATCCCGGTGATTGGCGAATTGCTTTAGCAATGCAAGATCGGGAGCAGTAGTAGCGGTCTGAGTTTTCTTTCTCCCCTTCGCCATTATTGAACCTTCGTGGATTATGAGAACGGCTTTAAATGTCGTTCCCAAATACATCGTCAAACTGTTGATGTAGAAATTTGGTTAGCCTTCCTTATACCTTCGAGTACATGCATAGTGAGCGAGCAAAGGAGACCCTAAATAGTACAGGGGACCATCCGATACCTAAGTCAAACAGGGAGTATGGGTCTAGTCATAAACAGGATTTTAGGTTAGAGATTGTGTGTACCTTTCACCATTGGAGGTGCTCCTATTTATAGGTGAGGATAGGCGGTGGCATAGAGGAGATTTACTTGTTTAGTAGGGACATGTTGTAATAGAATTTGAATCTCATATATGTAGCGATGATCTTTCAAGATTCTCGATTAGGATCTCGGGCATATACATGTTGCGGTCGCTTTCTTAGATCCTAAGCTAGGATCTTGGGTAAACATCGTTGGGATCATGTCGGAGCCAACAGAAGAAGGGTTGTGCCGTCCTGACTCCTTTGGCGAGTAAGAGTTGAGCTTCTTTTGGCATCGACATATCAGTGGGTCTTCTGATCTGATGACGAGAGGCCGAGCTTGATCTTATTTCCTGCTCGGTCTGAGGTCGAATTTTTTGTTCTATCGTTGTCCGACTTGATGAAGTGTACAAAGTTCCAACCTGAATTTATTTTATAGGTAGATCTATTTTTCCTGTAAAAACTCAGATGGGTATCACCGTGGGAGAAATGTACAATCATGCCTGGAATCTGTATATTTACTTGTTGTAGCCCACGAGCAATCTAGGTGACGATGGATTGAAAGGTGATTTCCAACACCCATGGTGCACATGTGAGAATAGGGCATGTTGACAACGGCATCAAACTGATAATCATGTATGATGTTTTAGAGTGTTTATACCTGCTAGAGATCTTTCTTTTTTTAAAAATACGCACCCGACGGCCAACACACAGACACTCAAGCGTAGTGGGATTTCACCACCTATGAGTATCGAACCTAAGACCTCGTGTTAAAACTCCTCAGAGTCTACCACAAAGGTAAGAATCGAATCTTTAAATCATAAAAAATATCTTGGTATAAGATGGCTCATGTCTTGAACCTTTCTTTAACAATATTTGACTGATCCCTACACTAAGCCAAGCATCAGAAAGGCTAAAAATGTGGGCCAACTATTTCAAATGTCCTTTCAGGTAGAGAAATGGCTCAATGGATGTAAAATATTAATAAATTAATAATAATAAAATGTTTAAAAATAATGTTTAAATAAACAAGCCATTCTAAGGACCAAGCTGACCACACTCCAAGCAACAGTTGAGATGGGTCTCGAATTTCACTATTAAAAAAGTATAATTATTTGTAGGGATCCATTGTAAATTCCATGTGTCATCTTATTTAGGCAATTGGTTCAACCAAAATGATTGGGGATGTAGAAAATTTGGCTATTTACCATAAGAAATAGTTGTGACAGGTACACCCACTATTAAAACTATCTAGATTGTTGGTGTGGCCCACTTGATTTTGAGATTATCCTGATTTTTGGGATCTAAGAACAGAAAAGGACCTAAAATAGACAAATTAGATGGCCTAGACGAATCTTGATGGACACCGTAAACAATGCGTGACAGCGCCGCTCCAAATAATTTTTACCATAAATTTTCTTAAATTTAGGAATTTAGCAAATGGAACATTTACGAACCGGTAAGTGCTTTTTGAGTAATGAAATTACGATAATGCCCACTATACACTTTTTTCTTTAGAAAATAGTAAAGTGAAAATTGTGAGGCCACATGATATTTCTATGATATCCAACCTGTCCAATAGATGTAATCCACTATGATATTTAGAAAAACTAAGCATTTGGTTTTTTTCATCACATCATAAAAAAGAACACGCACTACTTAAAAACATTAAAATGCAAATACAATCCATTAAGTGATTCAATTAGAAAGATTTTTTCATGTGTGATTATCATAGTTGGGTGCATATGTTTGACAGGTTGGATATCATACATATACCATATGGGCCCCAAAATTTTCTAACTTCATTACCTTTTAAAGAAAAACAATATATAAAGGTATTGTGTTAACTTCCCTTCTAAAAAAACACTAGTTAGGTGTTTTGATTGGTGGGAGAATTCTTTAGTAAATTTGGTTTATAAGAATTTCTTCCATAAAAATCTCTCCACAATATATATATATATAGATAGAGAGAGAGAGAGAGGAATGCTCACCTATGGACCTTCTGACATGAGCACCCATGCGCACCTTTCCACACATGTCATGGGCACAGAATTTGAATGATCCACGTGACGTGGCACCCCTTAAAACCCTATGGGCCCAACTTTCAGCCCGATACAAAACTCTAATAGGCCATAGAAAAGAGAAATGCACATCAATGAAGGAAAATCTTCCTTTTTCCATGGCCCACTAGAGTTTTGGATCATGCTGGAAATTGGGCTCATAGAATTTCAAGGGGGGTCGCATCACGTGGACCATTCAGATTATGTGCCCATGACATGTGTGCAAAGGTGTTCACAGATGCTTACATAAGAAGGTGCATAAGATATATATATATATATATATATATATATATATATATATATATATATATATATATATATATAAAGGTTCTATGCAGTCAAGCTCATGGGAACTTCCCATGAGGTCGAGCTGTGTGGGCCCCACCATGATGCGTGTCCAACATCTACCCCATCAGTCAGATGCACCATTCCATGGTGGGCCTAGGGCTTAAAAATCAAGTCAATTCGTGACTTGTGTGGGCCACACCACATACAAAAGTTGAGAGGGGCTATCCTCCATTAAAACATTCATAATCATTTGTTGGGCCCACCGAGATGTGGTTCACAAATCCAGGCCATCCATTATGTGTGTCCCACTTGGATGAGGGATCAAACCAAGTTTCAGACGCATCCAAATTTTAGGTGGGTCCCACCAAGTGCTTTTATATGTTTTAGTCATGTCTTCACATGATTTTAGATGGTATGGCCCACCTAAGTTTCGTATACGGCTAATTTTTGGGATATCCCATAATTTAAAGGGGACCCATCAAATGAATGGTGTTGATGTTTCGACACACATCACAGTGGGGTCCACACAGCTCAAGCTCATGGGAAGTTCCCATGAGCTCAACTACATAGAACCTTTTCCCATATATATATATATATATATATATATATATATATATATATATATATATATATATATATATATATATATATATATAAAATTCAAGTTTCATCCTTGTGAGAGCTTTAGAAAGCTAGTGACTTCTCTTTCTGCATTTAGTTTCTTTATCTGGAACTGTTGCGAGCTGATCTTGGTGAGAGTTGGTATCAGAGCCATCTTGTAAGAAGTTTTCTGTAAGAAGCTTTCTTATAATATCCATATTTTCTTATTCTATTTCTAAATTTTTATGCAAGGTTATCTTCAGAACTTATTACTTCTTTCTTTCCTCTTTTTTTTCGTAAATCTCTTTGTAATAGATTTAAATTCTGTATTGATATTTATAAATTAAAGTTAAAGGAGGTTCAAGGCTCCCTTTTCGTAATACCCTATTGCCATTAGCCATGAGTGCATTAAGCCTTTTAGGGATTCTTATTATTGACAAGCCACTCTTTTAATTTTGATTTCATAAATATGAATCCAGGAAGGTGATCTATCTCAGATAGTTCTACCAAAAAATTTGAAAGATCAAGCAGTTCTGCTAGCCAAAAATCTGCCAAATCTGTTTCCAAAAGTGTTAAATCCAAAACAACCAAATGGTTTTCTACCCAAAGTAATTTTGATTATGCAAAATACTCACAAGAATCACCAAGCATTTCCAAAACCATAGACGTTAAAACTATGTCAATTAAAAATCCAGAAGAGATACGTTATTCTGACATAGAACAATCTCTTCAAAATTGGCATATTCCAAAAGTCTCGACTGAAGAAATTTATTGAGAAGGTTCTTTACAAAATGATTGTAACGCCCTGAATTTTGAGGGTCGAGAAAAGCTCTACTCCTGAGATTCGGTACATCACTTATACAACATGGATAATGATGTTTAGATGTCGTCCATACCAGTGCATTAAACATGAGTGAATTATACTAAAACAACATATCATACTCTAGAGATAATGTAATTAAATAAATGGAAGTTTGACATATATGTATTAAAATAAGTAAGAAGTTCTCAACCTCCAGAGTATGATAATGTAATAGGGTTTAATATATATGAAGTTTGTTACAAAATAGACAAAATGAGAAAATGTAAGATGTACAACTAGACAAGTATCCCAGTATCCCGGCGAAGCAGCTCTAGATCTACATAGACCCGCCTGAAAGCTGACAGCAGGAGAACTCTTCCTCCTCATCCATGAAATCCTACTCCATCGCGTAAACCTCATCATCATCTGTATCTAAACTAGTGTCTGGTTGGTATTTTAAAACACCATCCTAGAGTGGGAGTAAGTGATCAACTCAGTGGTACTATAAGACAAAGGTTAACATGTTATCAATTCAATCAAGCAGTAATGATAAAGCAGCATAACAATCGCTTCCTAACTACTCTCATTAATGCAGGAATGGAGTGTAAGTAATGATACATGCCCTCACATCAAAGCTCCCTCAACAAGTGATGCCGACACCATATCGCATATGACTACACTGCCTCTTATGTGACTTTCATGCCTTTAAAGCACGTCCTAACTCATACAGTGCTATGCATAGTCATGTTAGCCCAGTAATTAATTTAATTTATTCATAAAGTAGATTTGAGAACCTAGCGTACCTCTCTTTATATTATTGACCCGTACCGAAGGATCCATCTAAGATTGTCACTCCTAGTCAAGCACATACGATAGGCTAGTTATGGGGTCATCACTCCCAATGAAAAGTAATGGATAGGAAAATTCATAATTTTATACTCATGAACACTACAGGGTGGCTAATCCTCTCGGCGCAGGCCGACAGCTCGAGCACAGTGTCTCATACCACTAAGTTCGGCTCACGAGTCTGAGTTTGCTCACTGGTCACTATGGGATAGCTGATCACCTCAGTATAAGCCGATTGCTTGAACACGATGTCCCATACCACCATGCCCGGCTCATGAGTCTTAGTGGGTCGTGGTACCATGGTTAAAATGGTAAGGGGTACCTTAGATTCAAGCAGTGGTGTCCTTACATGTGGAATATGCAATGGACCAATCGGTTTATTAGACAAGTTCGATTCGTATGAGCATACGCTAACTTAATTGACATGGAGTGCATAAGCACCTCTCGTGGCCTAACCACTGTCGATAATCGTCGTGCGACCCAGATTCATCGAATATATCCAATGTGGTGAAACTAATTTGATAACCTAAAAGAGACTGTTACCAATTGCCTGGGCTAGGATGTAGCCCCAATCTTAATCAGATGCGGTAAGTAAACACGTGATAATCGAATCAGTATTTAACAAACAATCTAAATAAATTTCTCATTTGAGCATTTCATCAAACACATTGAACATGTCACTAAACACTTGCATTTTATCCAAAATTGTGTAGCGGCAGATATGATTACATGAAAGAAACTATAAATATGATTAAGGTAATTAAGAATCCTATATTAATACACTTTATCAACATTTTCTCATTCAGACATTGTATCAAACACCTAAGTTACACTTCACCAAATACATAGACTAGATTAGTTACAACATATATTATGGCAATTCCTTACACAAGAAGATCATCATGCATTCGACAAACATGAATCCTAGATTAACAGTCATGGAAAGTACAAACCACAATTGCATGTTCATTCAAACATTTCAACAAACACATGGGATGTGTCTTGTATTCAACATAGTTCACACATGTATGATATATCGAAAATGTCGTATCTAAGACAATATGGCAACAATCAAGCTAGACATAAATCATTATTTGACATTGAAATCATTGACAACAATAACCTAAATGTTTATAATCTACACCTTTCGTCGGAATACTCGATTCAAACTTAGTTTCAATTCTACGTTCCTGAAAACGGAACGTTGGGTACCTAAACAACCAAATAGGTTAGCTAGTTCATTGATTACGCTATCCAGATTTCTAAATCGAGATTAGGGTTAGGTTTCCTTACCCAAATCATAGCTGAAACGGATTGTGTAATGAAAAAGGAGAGGTGATTCGGTGTATGGAGTCCTGGGAAAGAACCACAGCAACGATCTCCCATACTCTCTCTTCTCTCCTCACTCTTTTCCCTTCTTTTCTCTCTTCTCTCTCCTAGGGTTAGAGAAATTCGTATGGAATAGAAATGGGGTGGTTTAAGGGCTTTATATAGGCCCAGTAGTGATGTAAATGGCCTCAGGGCCTTGGTATACTTAGTTTATAACCAAAGGGTGCCTGTTTTGGGTAAACAGGGTTCATAGGGAGGTCCATTACTCACATACGTCATAGTGTAAGTTCCCTGACAATGGATCTATGTCATGATGTAATTTTGGTGCGATTGGATAGGTCGATCGACCATGGAGGACCCGTGTTAGATCAATGGTCGGACTTGCTCAATCGGGGCCACGAGTATACGGATATGAGCAGGGAAATTTTCTTTTCCCATGGGTGAAGTTTGTCAGAAACTGATGGTCCAAAATCTACCATTTCACACATAAGCGAGCAGCCTAATTTACTTAAGTTTCATTATATTTTCTACAGATATTCGCGTTTCTCACACACTTTACTCAAGACTCAAGTTTTGCATTTCTGGACATCATTTGGGCTCGATTCCCACAATGGTTGTCAAGCCCAGTAGGACAAATATAATCCTATAGTTTCGAGGTCATTGGACTTTCGACGTGCAATCCAGGTCCGATACGAAGTTTTAATATGCTCCCAAAAGCAACAGGCTCTTGGGTTTTTTCCTAGGTTTTTAAGTAATGATGAGTTAGCGATATTAATGGTTTTGGGTCTTGCCATTTATGTAAATGGTGGTTCGAGCTAAATCCACCAATTAATTCATTTTAGCACTTAATTAATTTCTGTTTAAATTACTACAAAATACAGTCCTTAGGGATATCTGCCTGAGGAGGTACTCGAGTCTTTGTATAAATTTTTTCGAGACGTTACAATGATGAATCTCTTAAATCAGATTTCATCATCAAAACTGTAAAGCAAACTAGACCCATTTCTCATCAAAGTGAAGACATGGATCTATTCTCTACTCGAAAACTTCTTCAGTATTCCCACAAATATAATTATATCTATGTAGGACTTGTTTAAGTCGCTATAAAACCATTAACTTGATTAGGTTTATAAGCTTTTGTTCTTGTCTCTCTTAAAGACAAGAGATTTCAAAAATTTTAAGACTCTTTGATTGGATTGATTGAGGCTAGCCTTAGTGATGGTCCTTCTTTTTTCAATTGTATTCCAAATTTCTCTTTCTCTCTGACAGACAAACATTTATTTAAATTCCTTCACTTAGGAGTTTATACAAAAGGTTTTGATATGTCCCTAAGTAGTGAAAATATTGTGGTAACTTACCGTATATATTATAGACTAATGAAAACAGTTACTCCTGGAATAGCTTAGGAAGGCCAAATTAAATGTTTAACTACCTTACTAATGGCTAATCTTGCTCATAATGTCATCACGCCAAAATGGATAAGTTGGGAAGATGTCAATCTTTCTAGCTGACATCTTAAAGATGCTCAAGAAAAACCTTCAAATGAAAATACCAAACCTAAATTTATTAAGACCGGTTTTGTAGACATTCTCTTTGCCAAATATCATCAAGATGAATCAAGTTCTTCACACTCTCTACCAAAATTAAATCCTCCAAAGGCTATCCCAACACACATCTTTAGCCCTCGATATCAAAGTCAAGAAGATGATTATAACCCTATCGAAAGTGACTTTCCACAGATTAATATGATTTTAGCCACCTGTCAAACTCAACAAAAACCCTTTACAATAGATATTGAATATCTAAAAAAGGATTTTCAAAACCATCCATTAACTAAAATGTAAGTCAAACATTCCTGCACCCATCCAAAAGAATCTCAAAGAACAATGGTATCTTCAAATGAACCAAAGTCGGATTATTATTCCCTTTTGCACTTGGTTTAAAAACTTTAGTGAAATCCAACCAGATAATCCCAAAGAAGTTCTTATGCATAGAGATCTCACTCGAAAATGGGAATCTCAAGCAAGAGATCAAACCAGCCAAATATTTCCTCCTTTGTCTCTAATTAAAATATCAGGTACAACAGCTTCTCCTATTAAAGTTGCTGAAAAATTAAGTGTTGATAGACCAAGGACTCCAAAAGATCTTGCTCCACTAATTGAACAAAATAATTATGCAAATACCTTTCTTCATACCCTCGGAGAACAAATGAATTTACCAAAAAAAAAAAATCATTATCTCCATCCTCTTCCTCTTCACCTCAAAGAAAAATTTCTACTTTCTTTTTTCCAAAAGAACCTACTAAACCAGCCTTTCCAAATCCAAATATTGTTCGCTCTGAATTTATAACCGAATTAGCCAAAGAATTAGACAAAGCTAAAAATCCATCTATTAAACTTTTAGCCAAAGATTCAGATCAAAAATTTGATGAATTTAACCAAATTTTCTAAAAAAATCATTTATCTTCTGATTCTTCTAAAAAAACGAATCTGAAATTGACCCTGACTCTAATAGATCTACTTTAGAAGAAGCTAAAAATCAATTTCTTGAACTACAACAACCCCAAATACAATAACCTTAAATCCAAAGTATAGTTTGGCCCTGAAAACATTATTATCACTGACATACTCCTGTTGATCTTTAGATCGAAGAACAACAAACATTCTCTCGCCTTCATTTGAATGGAAATCATCTTTGTGAATAGAATATTGATAATATGACTGAATATCAAATACTCCAAATTTGCAACCAAATGTTAATCTACCAAAATTCCTGCTTAATCTATCATCATTCTCTCCTTAATTTAGCAATGGCCATAACATAAGGCTTTACTAGTCAGCTATACGGATGGTGGACAGATTACCTTTCTCCAAATCAGCGTGATGAAATACTCACTGTTATCAAACTTGATGCTAGAGGAACTCCAATCCTTGATGATCAAGGACAAGAAATTGGTGACCAAGTCACTGTCCTTCTGGTTAACATTATTGGGCATTTTATAGGTCCTATAGATGACATATCTGAGAAGAACAAAGAACAATTAGTGAATCTCAGATGTAGAACTCTTACCGATTTTCGTTGGTACAAAGATGTTTTCTTATCTAAACTTTATAATATTACCGCTTGTGATGACGTTATTTGGAAAGATAAATTCATCCTCGGCCTCCCTCCTCTCTTTGCTGAAAAGATTAAAGCCAAATTAAAATATTCAAATTTTTGCATCCTAAATTACAGTCGTTATACCTTTGGAGAGTTAATTTAAGTAATTTGCCAAGTAGGATTAAGCATTTGTACTAAAATGAAACTCTAAAAATGTTTAAAAAGAGAACAATTAAGTAGTAGAAAAGAATTAGGAAATTTCTGCTATCAATTTAGATACGATCCAATTGTTTCTCCTTCTAAAAGAAAACATGTTAAATTTCCTCCTCTGCAAAAATTTGAGAAGCGTCGCCCATGATACACTTCTCAAAAAACATATGCCAAACTTAAACCTCAATATAAAAATAAAAAAATCTTCACAAACTAGATCCAAATGTTATAAATGTGCCTTCCAGATCATTATGCCAATCAATGACACGCCCCAAACTCGGAAACCAGGCTCACAAAATTTTTGATCACCGAATCCGGCACCGACAGCCTCCGTAGTACTCTATTCTCAGCTCCCAACACCCATATGCCAGGTTCTGATCCTGGGATCCTATAAGAAGGATTTTCGACATAAGATTGTTTCACAATAAGCATAACCATAGAATAACCCATGAACAATAACCACAAGAACACCATCACAAATCTAATATGATTGCAACTCAAGCATACCAATCCTCATCAGAATCCACATAATCATACAGCTCATCTTTGGGATATTACTGGGGTCTAAAACACTATACACCACATTACTGCCCTACACTGGACACACAACTATGCAAATGAAAGAGACCTCACTACCCGCCTAACTAGCAGTCAACCAATATCTACCCGGCATGTCGGTAGAGGACCCATTTACAAGCTAGTCAGACTTAACCTAACATTGCCCCCTTCCCTCGGGCAGGTATGGCCACACCCCCTAACTGACCATGACACAGTGGAGACACAGCCTCCTAGTATTAAGCCTCATGCACTCATACATCCACTCAGTCTAGGCATTGGAGCATCCTCCATGGTACCATAAGGGTTTGGGGACTTTCACCCTGGGACATCCTACGCGCTCCCATGCTTAAACAGTATTTTCGGTATCCTGCCATCCATGTTATATCTGCGAAGGCTACAGCCTTGATGCAGATAGGGCGTACAGTCATCGTAATCACACAATGAAAGATGCATGAGTCACACAGTCCAGTCATGCATCAATCCTCCACATGTCATACGCTTAGGTGGGACAACTTCACCTATCAGGGAGTCCCATGAACAACCTGCCCAATGTTATATGCAATGATCAACCACATCTCATATCAATCATGCAGATGATGTGTATGGACATGTATCATGATGTTATGTTGCCACATACTCATAATCAGCATCGATAATCATCATCGATAATCGGCCTGGATAATCGGCCTAAAAGTAAGGTGAGATCCATAGATGAACCGCCAATCTAAACCATAATATAAAGATCGGCCCTCGGCCGTGGATATACCAAATTCGATAGCCCGGATCCATCCATCTATGGTGATAATGGACTATGCAACATCGATGGGACCCAATGATTTTGGTCAACCCACTAGAGAATGATGAGAATGGGCCTAATAAGGCCTAAGAAAAGGTCATAATGTGGACATTTAACCATCATTACCCATCCATGTAGACATTTGAGCAACATTGCTCCCTAAGAGTGGCCCACATAGAGCCCAACATATGGTGGGGTCGTGGCCTTACACAAGGGCCTCACATACAACATAATGGGCCATATAAATCACATTGGGCCGCACATATGGGCCGCACATATGGGCCACACATACATCATATCAGGCCTCACTCATGGGCCACAAATACATCAAATTGGGCCTCACATATGGGCCTCATACACATCAGATCAGGCCTCACATATGGGCCTCATACACATCAAATTGGGCCTCATATATATCAAGTGGGACTGATGGGACATCCCATGGTTTAAAAAAATAGATGGACAGCATGGTTAAAACACACATCATAAGAGGGATTTCCATCATCCCAGCTCTGCTGGATGGTGAGGATACAACACATCATCAAGGTGGGCCCCACATCTAGCTGGAATGGATGATGTAGACGGCCACACATGCTGCAGGGATGAAACACATATATTAAAGGTGGGTTCTACTGTTCAGCAGCTGCTGGACGGTGCTGGATACCTAAATACATCATGGTGTGTCCCACCATTGGACGGACAGCCTGGATATACACTACATGCATACAAGGTGGGCCCCACATGTGTGGATGCAAGGCATCCACCAAGGTGGGTCCCATGCCATCTAAAGGGACGGACGGCTTGGGAAAACACAGAAATCACGGTGCACCCCCCCCTCTCTGCACAGAAACATATGGACGGAGTGTATAAAGCACATACATATCAATGGGGTCCACATCACCATCCAAGAAGATGGATGTTGTGGATATAGAAAAAATACCTCAAGGTGGGTCCCACCCACACGTGTGGGGTGGGCCCACGTCCATGATAGATGGACGGTGTGGCTACATAACATACATCATGGTGGCTCTACATGCACCGTCCAAATAGACGGTGTGTGAATGTTATCTTATCTAGCTCCTAGATTTGTGAAATTTTGTAGTGTCAAAACCTCTTGGAATCTGTATCTTATGTAACTCAACTTTGTATCATCCTTACCTACATTCAAGTACAAGAACAAGAGACTCTACATCAAGAACATCAAGAACTTCAAGTATATGAATAAGAGATTCAAGTATAACATCAAGTGCTAGTTGAAGTTTTCAAGTTTCAACTATATCAAGACAATGTGCTGTACTTAAAGAATTCAAGCTCAAGTAATCTTCTCAAGTCTAAGCTCATATACTCAAAGTTAAAACTCAAAGTCAAAAGGTCACTACTTCAAGCTCATCTTCGAATATATAATGATAAGCTTCAAGTACTTCAAGATAGCTATCAACCGAAGCGAACGATGGTTCAATGTTCAATTTTCACCTATAAGGTATGAATGACCCTAGATTGACCATAGATTAGGTCATATTAATTGCATTCTTAATTTGGGTCATAATATAATCTTATAGACTTTTTCTCGACTAGTCTTAGCTTATGTTCGACTAGTCCAAGTACTGCCTCGACCAGTCTAAGAATTTTCTCAATCAGTGCAAGGTTTGTTGTGGATTTTTAAAATTTCTGTTGGACCCTCGACCAGTCAAGTGAATAGTCCTCGACCAGTCGAGCCTCAATGTCCGACAACCTTTTTGGGTCCCACTCAACCATTCGAGCAAGCCACTCGACCAGTCAAGCCAGCCACTCAACCAGTCGAGGATCAATCTTATCTTATCGAGCCTAAAATTTTGAATTCTTATTAGTCCTTTGACCAGTCGAGCCGACCATTGGGCCAATCGAGTGAACATTTTTTTCACGTATAAATAGAGCACGATTTTCAGAGTTTGGTAAGTCATTCAAGAAAAATCAAGACACCACTCTGAGAGATAAGTTTATGATATTCTTAAGCTATATTGTGTTTATTTGATATTCTCTTTTAATTAGCATTTTGTATTTAATTTTGAGTTCTTTATTCTAATCTTATTTGAAGAAGGGATTTAAGTTTTTCCCCTTTCTTGAGATCAAAATCAAATCAAGCTAGCCCAAGGTGATTTAATTTAAAAATCATTTAGAACTCTTTCATAAGTGAGTGTAGACATTGAACATTTACATTATCATCTACTTCGAATTGGTTCTACCGGGCTTCATCAAAGGAGAATATCCAGATAAGTATATTTACATTTTTGTCCATCTCTATTTTGGTTTTTGAGGTTGTGCCAGGAAAAAATTATTTTTGGTTGTCTGAGGTGATCCAGAAAATCTCAGAGTGTGGGGTTTTTGAATTGTGTAAGCCCACTTGAAAAACACAATTGTGAAGGTTTTAGGTGAACCTTGAAAAACCTATTTCATAATCAAAGCCAATATCCAGAGGGTGAGGATATTGGGAGTGGAGTAGTTGTGTGGCTGTTTCTTAACAGTTGGTGTACACACAAGCAAACCACTATAATATCTGGTGTAGTGGGGATTGGTTGATTATGGCTTTGTGTGAATGTTGTAATTTCTCTTTGAGCCTTTGTGGAGAATGTTGTAATCTATTTTATGCAATTGTGAGAATGTTGTAATAGCTTAGTTTATTTTATTTGCTATTTTTATTTTCCTTTGTATTAGTTTGGGATTTTGATACACAAACCATTTTAGAAATCAGGTTGTCCTACCATAAGCCATTGGTTTTTTGTGTAAGGTTGTCCTTAGAACAACATCTATATCAACCTCTCAATACTTGTGCATTTGAGGTTACTATTTATTTCTACTTCATGGGATTGATAAGTGCTATCTTTATTTATTTCTTTCCAATTCCAAATTTAAATTTTAATTTGGCAAAGTCCTTTTCACGGTGTGTATAAAATAAACACATCTTGGTGGCCCCCATAACTGGTTGACGTCAGCAGTCATGGCCCACCGTCCTAAAAATAGACGGTGTGGATTTCATCAGGTGGGACCACACATGTGGCCCACCAAGCTTTAAATAAAGCTGATATTTATTTTTCCTCTTCATCTGGGCTTGTCCGTCTAAGCCCGTCCACTGGACAGTCCAGCAAGGTGGGCCCCACAGGTAGATGGCATGGATATAACGTATAAATCATAGTGGGGACCAATAGGGTGCGTCATATGGCCCCGAAATCAGGCTGATATTTGTGTTTTTCCCTACATCTCGACTGGCCCAAAAATGGGCAGCAAGGTGGGCTCCATAAACTGGATGTTCAAAAATTTCTGAATAGTCTAGATTTGATCACATCAGGTGGGCCGCACACATATATCACCATAAAAGAGAGAGAGAGAGAGAGAGAGAGGGAGGGAAGGAGAAACGTGTGATGGAGGGACCCCGCCACTATGGGTCCCTTATTACATGCATCATAAACCATACAATGACATAAAAATTTTGGATAGTAATATAACACGAAAATCTGAGGTGGGGACATGTAACATCTCAGAAAAATTCATACAAACACCCGAGCATCACCTCAGGCAGAAATCCCTAAGGACCGTATTTTATAGAAATTTAGATAAAAATTAATTAAGTACTAAACTAAATTAATCTGTGGATTTAGCTTGAACCACCATTTACACAAATGGCAAGTCCCAAAACCATCAATATCACTAACTCATCATTACTTAAAAAACTAGGTGAAATCCCATGAGCCTGCCGCTCTTGGGAGTATATTGAAACTTTATCTCAGACCTGAACCACACATCAAAAGTCCAAAGACTGTGAAACAATAGGGTTCGATCCTACTGGGCTTGACGACCATTGCGGGAATCAAGCCCAAATTGTGACCATAAATGCATAACTTGAGCCCTGAGTAAAGTGTGTGAGAAATGTAAATATCTTAAGAAAATGAAACGAAACTTAAGCAAATTGGGTCATTAGCTAATGCACAAATTTAAGGATTTCAGATCGTTAGTTTCTGACCAAACCCCACCCATGGGAAAAGGAAAATTCCATGCTCATATTCATATACTTGTGGCCCCGATTAAGCAAGTTCAACTGTCGATCTAACACAGGTCCTCCACGATCAATCGGCTTGTCCGATCGTGCCAAAAATCACATCCAAGCATAGATTCATTGTCAGGGAACTTACACTATGATGTATGTGAGTAGTGGACCTCCCTATGTGCCCCGTTCATCAGAAATAGTAGCCCTTTAGATATAACCTAAGTATATCAGGGCCTTGGGGCCATTTGCATCAGTTCTGGCCTATATAAAGCCCTTAAACCACCTCATATCTCCCTCATACGAATTTTCTCCAAACCCTAGGAGAGAAAAGAGAGAAAAGAAGAGAAAAGAGTGAGGAGAGAAGAGAAAGTTTGGGAGATATTTGCTTTGATTCTTTCCCACGACTCCATACACTGAATCGCCTTCCTGTTACATTACACGATCCATCTCAGTTATGATTTGTGAAAGAAATCCAAATCCTAACACCGTAGTTAAGATCTAAAATATTCGTTTGTCAACCTAACTAACAGATTTTACCATTTAGGTACCCATCGTTCTATTTTCGGGAACATAGAATTCGAACAAAGTCTGAATCGAGAATTTTGACAAAAGGTGCAGACTATAAACGCTTAGGTTATAGCTTTCAATGCTTTCAATGTCAGCTAATGGTTTATGTTTGACTAGATTGCTACCATATTATCTTACACACATCGATTTCGATAGATTTTGCATGTATGAACTATGGTGAACAAAATATGCTTTACTTGTGTTTTTTGAAATGTTTGAATGAACTTATAAATATGATTTATGTTTGCCATGACTAATAATTTAGGATTTATCATTTTCATATGCATGTTAACCTCTCTGTATAAGGATTAGCTAAAATATACATTGTAATAACCTAGTCTATATATATTTGGTGAAGTGCAGTCTAAGTGTTTGATAAATTGTCTAAATGAGAAATTGATGATGATTTGTATTTATTAAGAGTATTAAGATAGGATTCTTAGTTACCTTATTCATATGTATGATTTCTTTTATGTGACCATATTTGCCGCTACGCAAATTATGGATAAAGTGCAAGTGTTTGGTACTATGTTCAAAGTGTTTGATGAAATGCTCAAATCAGGAATTTATTTAGATTGTTTATTAAATGTTGATTCAATTATCACATGTGTTTACTTCCCGCATTTAAGTAGGATTGGGCCTACAACGTAGTCCAAGAAATCGGTAACAATTCTTGTTTAGGTGGCCAATTTAGTCTCACCACGGTGGCCATATTCAATGAATCCGAGTCACACGATGACTGTCGATAGTGGTTAGGCCACAAGTTCTTATGAGCTCTATGTCGATTAAGTCAACATATTCCCATACCAATCAAACTTACCTAAAAAACTGATTGGCCTATTGTATGTTCACCATGTATGGAAACCACTGTTTGAATCTAAGGCACCCCTTACTGATGTGAAGGCCCACCTTAACCATGGTACCACGATCCGCTAAGACTCATAAGCCGAGCATGGTGGTATGGGACATCGTGTTCGAGTTGTCGGCCTACATCGAGGTGATCAGCCACCCCATAGTGACCAATGAGAAAATCAGACTCGTGAGTCGAGCATGGTGGTATGGGACACTGTGTTCGAGCTGTCAACCAACGCCAAGGTGATTAGCCACCCATAGTCACCCCTAGTATAAGCTTATGAACTTGCCTATCGACTGTTTTCATTGGGAGTGATGACCCTACAACTTGCCTATCGAATGTGCTTGACTAAGAGTGACGAACCTAGATGGATCTTTTGGTTCAGGTCAATGTTATAAAGGGAGGTACCCTAGCTCCCCAAATCTGTTGCATGAATAAGCTTAGTTAACTACTGGGCCAACATGACCATACATTGTACTACATTAGTTAGGACGTGCTTTAAAGGCATGGAAGTCGCACAGGAGGCAGTGTTGTCATATGCAATATGGTGTCGGCATCACTTGTTGAAGGAGATTTTGATGTGAGGGCTTGCATCATGACTTACACTCCATTATTGCATTAATAAGAATAGTTAGGATGTGATTGATATAGTGTTTTATCATTACTGATTGATTGAATTGATAACATGTTAACCTTTGCCTTATAGTACCACTGAGTTGATCACTCACTCCTACTCTGGGACGGTGTTTTAAAACACCAACCAGACACGGGTTTAGATGCGGATGATGATAAGGTTTATGCGATAGAGCAGGATTTTATGGACGAGGAGGAGGAGTTCTCCTACTGTCAGCTTTCAGGCGGGTCTATGAAGACCTAGAGCTGCTTCACCGGGATATCGGGATACTTGTCTAGTTGGACATCTTACATTTTCTCATTTTATCTATTTTGCAACAAATTTTGTATATATTAAACCCTGTTACATCATCATATTTTGGAGGTTGAGAACTTCTTACTCATTTTAATACATATACATCAGACTTTTGTTTACTTAATTACATTATCTTTGGAGTATGATATGTTGTTGAGTATGATATGTTGTTTTAGTATAATCCCACTCATGTTTAATGCATTGGTATGGATGACATCTAAACATCATTATCCATGTTGCATAAGTGATGTGCTTAATCTCCGGAGTAGAGCTTTGCTCAACCCTCGAAATTCAGGGTGTTACAAGTTAGTATCAGAGCATGATTTGGATTAAACTCGACCAAGGTGACAAGTAACACGACACACTCTAATGCACTCTGACTTAGGAAGAGGGTGATGAAACTTAGAAACAATCGTAAGATCCTGAAGTTTTGTCGACGAGTGAGATTGACTACTATAGTGTAGCCCATACGCGTCCAAGATCATGTGAATTGATCTCAGTCCCTTTTAGGCCGTCAATCAATGAGTTTGAACCATAAGTCGACAAATCCCAAAAATTGAAATAGGTCAAAAGGTTTGAATATGCACTTGTCGGATCGAGAAAGTGCACCCTACGAGCCTAGGGACCCAAACCATAAAATTCGGTGGGGCCCAGGGGGTCCTACGCATGCATACATCACCCCAGGAGGGGGTAGCCACCACCCCAGGGTGAAGCGACTGCCGGACACCCTAGAGGGGTACGGCGGTGCACCGCCTGCCTCCATAGTGGGGCGAGGTGGCACCGCGGCAGTGGCGGCGTGCCACTAACGACCGTCCATGTGGGGCCCTCCCATGTGTGGGACCACCCACTTAACCCCCCTCCTTGCCCCTTTGCTCATTTCATCCCACTTCTAACCCTCCAACACCCCCAAACCCTCTAAAAAGTCTCTCTCTCTCTCAAATCCCTACTTCCATTTACTCCAATCTTTAAAATTTTCTACATTTTACACCCTTCCACCACCATCCCCCTAAAACTACCTCTTATAACTCTCCATCTTCCTTATTTCCCACTCATTTGAGCACAAAACCCACCTTTTGTGTCTCATAACCTCCAAACCTTCAAGTTCAATCCATTCTCCAAGCTTTTCCACCTCTATGGCTCTCTTTGAGCTTGTCACCACCATTTTCTCCATCTCAATGCTCCTTTCCCTTATGGGAAAGAAGAGAGTGGCCCAGGAGGAGGCCAGGCCTAGCTGTCCAAGCCGCTCGAGGAAGAAGGTGAACGCTAAGACTAGTGCAAGTGTCAAGCGAGAGCGAAGATCGAAATGGGACCTTGATCCTCACATCCCATTAGAAAGGTCTCTACCGGTGGGTGCCAAGCTTGGTAAGTTTCGTGATTGCAAAGTTGTATATGAAGCTCATCTTAACAAGAAGTTATTTGGGTTGTATCTAGTAATCGACCTTCTGTTGGAGACCTGGTGGGGTCCCATATTCAAAGAAAAGGATCATGCAAGTGAAGGCACCGTACGAGCCTTCTATGCCCACATACGGAACCCAATACTGGAGCCTCTTCAGTTTACTATCACTCAGGGGAGGCAGGAAGCCATAGTCGATGTGGATGTTATGGCCTTATCATGGGAATAAAACGTGGTGTGGTACATGCTAGTGAAACTCATCTCGCTGGTGGACGAGAGAAAAATCGTCGCACTCATTTTCTTTGCGGCTAACTTGAGCGGTGAAGGCGAGACAATAGCCTCGCATCAACACACATGACAGCATACTTTCACCTGCTCCACCACATATGCGTGTATAATGTGTATCCTAGGTGGATTAACCACGCAGAATGTACTTGCTTCATGGTGGACTTCTTGTATAGATTTGGACAAGGGGAAAAAGTATGTTTGCCTACTCTCGCCTTATCTCAGATAATCAGGACAGTACGATCTACTCGGGGGGACGCATCCCTCCCATTCGGCTGACTTATCTACAAGATTTCTCGTAACTTTGGTTTCAGACTTCACATGGATAATCTTGCGCCTATCCACTCCATCAACGAGACTACACTCAACAATATGGGAATAGGCACTAGGAAACGCCAAGCCCATCTCAATGAGTACGGGGATGAAATAGAAGAAGAGACTAAAGAGGAAGAAGGTAGTGAAGATGAGGAAGGAAACGGAGAGGATGAAGGTAGTGAAGATGAGGAAGGAAATGGAGAGGATGAAGGTAGTGAAGATAAGGAAGGAAATGAAGAGGAGGAAGGCAGTGAAGAAGAAGAGCAGGGAGAAGAAGAGGAGGCCCAGGACTCAAATTGGGGGACCTACTACACATGAAGACCGCCATGATTGGGCTGCCTTAGAAACTCGCATGGTTTAGATTGAAGAAAATCAGGCCCAGTTGAAGCAAAAGTTTGAAGAGAATCAAGCCTATCTGAAATAAAAATTCAAGAGAATGTCTTGCACTCTGAAGGCCCTCCTGTGTTGTATGTAGGAAAAGGGTGTTCCTCCACCTTTGCCAGAGTTGGAGGACTAGTCATGTGTTGTAGTTCTTTTCTTGTTTTTCTTTGTAATAGCCTTGGTTGGTTTAGTTGGATGTTAGAGTAGTTAGTGTTAAAGCTTTTTGTTAAATTAGCTCACATGCATTCTCTGTCATAATTCATGCAATACTACATCTCATTTATTGTGGTAAATTTTGGCTAAATGAGATACATGAAGCTTCTTTTGATTTGAAATGTATAGAATGTTTGGAAAAAGTGGGTGATATTATCCTAATCTTACACACATTGCACCATATATTGTATATAGGAAATGCCTCCTAAAACCACTCAGAATATAGCACATCCACACTTGGTAGATCGATTGACGGGGCACTTCCCCTGAGCGATAGCCATATGGACCCTAGTTTAGGCCCGAACATTGAGACAATGCCGAATTCACAGTCGGCCACTAGCCCCACCAATGGGCCAACACCTAGTGCATCACCAATTCTGGGATAGAACCGTGTGTCTACATCAACCCACACATGCCTCAGGAGGCCTCTCCTCCTGATAGGTTGGAGTAGATGATGCTCCTAATGTAGCAATAGCAACAAGTTTTGGTTACGATTGCGGGGGATATTGCCCAAAACATGAATGTAGTCCCGCCTATGCCACCCATGCAGCCCACTGGAATGATGAATATAAGTGGCTTGTTTGAGCACTTTCAGCACTTCCACCCTCCTACTTTTGCAGGTACTCATGGGCCCGAGGAGGCTGAATACTAGCTGGATCACATCTCCAAGATGTTGAAGCCATTACATTGTATTAAGGCAGACCAAGTGGAGCTTCTTACTTATATATTTGAGAAGGAGGCTAGCCTTTGGTGGGATAACATCTTACAAACTGTTCTTGCAAGGTATATATGGATGTGGGATGCGTTCGAAACTCGTTTCCATGAAAAGTACTTCCCCCTCTCTTACCGTAATGAAAATGAGGGTGAATTCCTCTGCCTTCGACAAGGGGGATTGATAGTGATTGAATACGAGAACCGCTTCACAGAGCTGGCCAGATATGCTTCATTGATCCTAGTGAATGAGCCGATGAGAATGCAATGGTTTTCAGAAGGTCTGCGGCCTGATATCTGCACTAAGATGTGTTGCGCTAGCATTCCCCATTATGTTGAGCTAGTGAACATGTCCCTGCGAGCTGAGCAAGATGGTGAGAGATTGTCTCGGACACGTATGCCAATGGGCCCGAGGCCTTGGCCTGAATTACAGAACCGGCCAGTTCTTGGCAAGAGGCCACATGTGGACTCACCTCCTAGACTAATGGCCCCACCGACCCAACAGAGGTGAACTAACCATTGGTGTATGTATTGTAATAAAGGGGGACACACTGACCCCTTTTATTTTACTAAAATGAAGGACAACGATTTCACGCCACCTCAGAAGATCAACTGTCAGTCACCGCATGTTATCGTAGCTCCACCTTTATGATCTACACCACCGGCATAGCCATTCTACCGACCGCCCATGCCTCAAAATAGGCCACCTCAAAGACCTATGGTAGCGCAAGCAAATCATCCACAACAAGCTCGTATACATGCACATGCAGCTAAAGCATCTGAGTCAGCAACTGCAGTACCGTTAGCCTTTGAAGTCACTACCCACATTCAAGGTACACTTGTGTTTCTGTTGATGGACACCGGGTCCACTATTTTCAAAATATCATACTCTACAGTCAAGCGCTTAGGGCTGAAGACTACCCTTATGGTTGGGGTGAGAATCATTGCGGCAGGAGGAACCTTCATAGATGCCTCTAAGCTTTGTAAGGGTTACCTGATAAACTTAGGGAGCAGGGTGGTGTGTATTGACCTAATTTTCACCACCCTATATCATTACGACATCATCCTCATCATGGATTGGCTCACTAAAATGAAGGTAGAGATCGACTGCGATACCAGATTAGTGACAGCCCCTGGGCCCGAGGGCACGACCTTCACTTTCCCTGTTCAGGTCAGTTGGCCCTATCGCATCAGTTGTTATACTTCCCTGTCTGATCCTTGGGGACACACTAGTAGTCCAAGATTTCACGGACGTGTTCAGAATGATCCCTGAACTACCTCCTCAATGCGAGATCGACTTTACTATCAACCTTATGCCAGATGCGATGCCTATTTCTTTACCAACATACCGCATGCCTCCGTGTGAAATGGAGGAATTGAGGAAGCAGATAGATGATCTATTGGATGCAGGTTTTATATGGCCTAGCATATCTCCTTGGAGAGCTCCTGTGTTGTTTGTAAAGAAGAATGATGGATCGCTACGATTATGTATAGATTATCGCAAGTTAAACCACGTAACAGTGAAGAACAAATATCCTCTGCCCAGGATAGATGACCTATTTGATCAGTTGAAGGGAGTGGAGTATTTCTCTAAAATCAACCTACAATCTAGGTATCATTAGTTACACGTTAGGAATGAAGACGTGCAGAAAACATCTTTCAGAACTAGTTTCAGGCACTATGAATTCCTCGTGATGCCGTTTGGACTTATAAATGCACCGACCATATTCATGGATCTCATGAATCTAGTGTTTCGGCAGTATTTATATTGATTCATCATCATGTTTGTAGATGACATTTTGATATACTCCAAGAGTACGAAGGATCACGAAGAATACCTACGAGCAGTTCTTGATACTCTCAAGAAAATTAGTTATTTGCTCAGTACAGGAAATACGACTTCTGGAAGGAAGAAGTCAAGTTTATAGGACATGTGGTTTCCAAGGAAGGAATTATTGTGGACCTTACCAAGGTGACCGCAGTATAGGACTGGGAGTAGCTTGGCTCAGTTACAGAAGTGAGAAGTTTCCTCAGTCTTGCTGGCTATTATCACCGATTCATTAAGAATTTTTCCAAGATAGCCCGACCTTTATCTCAACTCACTCGAAAAGATCTTAAGTTTGCTTAGAACGAGAAAGCAGAAGCATCCTTTCAGGAATTAAAGGACAAGCTGACGTCCGCACCTGTGCTCGTATTACCAGAGCATGGGATCAAATGTACTATATACACCGACGCCTCTCGTGTTGGTTTGGGATATGTACTTATGCAGAAGGATAAGGTGATCACCTATGCCTCACGACAATTGAGGAAGCATGAAGAAAACTACCCTACTCATGACCTAGAATTGGCAGCAGTCATCTTCACATTAAAGCTCTTGAAACATTACCTTTATAGAGAGGAGTTCGAGCTCTTTTACGACCACAAGATCCTCAAGTACATTTTTACACAGAGAGACCCGAATATGAGGCAACAACGTTGGATAGAGACCTTGAAAGACTTCAAGTTTGAGGTCTCCTACCATCCTGGCAAGGCCAATCTTGTGGCCAATGCATTGAGCCACAAGAAAATAATAGAATTTGCAGTTTTGCTAATGATAGAAGAGTGGAATATGGTGGAATTCGTATGAGACTTCGAACAAAAGCTTACAGTAGAGGAGTCATTCAAGAGTGTCGCACACATCTACGTACAACCACTTGTTGATGACTAAATCATTGTGGCACAAAAAGAAGATGAATTGTTGGTGAAAATGAGAAAGCGAGCAAGTGACAGTGAAGAATCCGAATGGAGAGTTTGCTCGGATGGAGGTTTACGATATCGTTGCCACCTATGCGTTCCGAATCTCCATGACTTGAGAAAGAAAGTCCTAGAAGCTATTCACAATTCCAAGATGGCGATACATCCGGGCAGTACGAAGATGTATCGAGACATGAAGCATTCGTATTGGTGGGACAACATGAAGGCCCAGATAGCAGATTATGTATCTCGTTGTCTCACGTGCCAGCAAGTTAAGGTCGAACATCGCTGACCCCCTTGTTTACTTCCACTCATGCCCGTAGCTGAATAGAAATGGGACTTGATATCCATGGACTTCATTTTCGGGTTATCCAAGATGAGAAAGGGGCATGACTCCATTTAGGTGATTGTGGACCGGTTGACGAAATCAACTCACTTCCTCCCAATTAGAGTTTCTAATTCTGTTGATGACCTGGCCAAGCTGTTCATTAAAGAGATAGTACGATTGCATGGAATTTTTATGAAAATCGTGTTGGACGAAGACACATGATTCACATCTATCTTTTGGACTCGAATCCAAGAAGCAATGGGAGTAAAATTGAAATTCAGTACTGCGTTCCACCCACAGACAGATGGGAAAATGGAACGGGTGAATCAGATAATTAATTAAGTACTAAACTAAATTAATTGGTGGATTTAGCTTGAACCACCATTTACACAAATGGAAAGACCCAAAACCATCAATATCATTAACTCATCATTACTTAAAAACCTAGGTGAAATCTCATGAGCCTGTCGCTCTCAGGGTACATTGAAACTCTGTATCAAACTTGGACCGCACGTCGAAAGTCTGATGACCGCGAAACTGTAGGGTTATATCCATCCTACTTGGCTTGATGACCATCACAGGAATTGAGCCCAAATTGTGTCCAGAAATGCATAACCTAAGCCCTGAGTAAAGTGTGTGAGAAACTCGAATATATTTAGAAAATGAAATGTAAAATTGAGGATTTCTAACCAAACTCCACCAATGGGAAAAGAAAATTTCCCTGCTCATATCAGTATACTTGTGGCCCCGATTGAGCAAGTTCGACCATCGATCTAACACAGGTCCTCCATGGTTGATCGGCTTGTCCGATCATGCCAAAAATCACATTCTGGCATAGATCTATTGTCAGGGAAATTACACTACGATGTGTGTTAGTGGACCTCCCTATGTGCCCCGTTCATCAGAAACAGTCGCCCTTTGGATATAACCTAAGTGTATCAGGGCCTTAGGGCCATTTGTATCAGTTCTGGGCCTATATAAATCCCTTAAACCACACCATCTCTCCCTCATACAAATTTTCTCCAAACCTTAGGAGAGAGAAGAGAGAAAAGAAGAGAAAAGAGTGATGAGAGAAGAGAAAGTTTGAGAGATCGTTGCTTTGATTCTTTCCCACGACTCCATACACTGAATCGCCTTCCTGTTACATTACATGATCCATCTCAGCTATTATGTGGGTAAGAAATGCAAACCTTAACACCGTCGTTAAGATCTACAATAGTCATTTGTTAACCTAGCTAACAGATTTCACAATTTAGGTATCAGACGTTCTATTTTCGGGAACATAGAATTCAAACTAAGTCTGAATTGAGAATTTCGACAAAAGGTGCGAACTATAAACGCTTAGGTTACGGTTTTTAATGCTTTCAATGTCAGCTAATGGTTTATGTTTGACTAGATTGCTACCATATTGTCTTACACACACCAATTTTGATAGATTTTGGATGTATAAACTATGGTGAACAAAATATGCTTTACATGTGTTTATTGAAATGTTTGAATGAACTTGTAAATATGATTTGTGTTTTCCATGACTAATAATCTAGTATTTATCGTTGTCATATGCATGTATACCTCTCTGTACAAGGATTAGCTAAAATATACGTTGTAACTAACCTAGTCTATATATATTTGGTGAAGTGTAGTCTAAGTGTTTGATAAATTGTCTAAATGAGAAATTGATGATGATTTATATTTATTAAGAGTATTACGATAGGACTCTTCGTTACCTTATTCATATGTATGATTTCTTTTATGTGACCATATTTTCCACTACGCAAATTATGGATAAAGTACAAGTGTTTGGTAATATGTTCAAAGTGTTTGATAAAATGCTCAAATAAGGAATTTATTTAGATTGATTATTAAATGTTGATTCGATTATCACATGTGTTTACTTTCCGCATTTGAGTAGGATGGGGGCTACAACATAGTCGGTAACAATTCCCGTTTAGGTGGCCAATTTAGTCTCACCACAATGGCCATATTCGATGAATTCGAGTCACACGATGACTATCGATAGTGGATAGGCCACAAGGAGTGCTTATGCGCTCCATGTCGATTAAGCCAGCGTGTACCCATACCAATTGAACTTGCCTAACAAATCGATTGGCCTATTGTATGTTCACCATGTATGGACACCACTATTTGAATCTAAGGTACCCCTTACCGATGTGAAGGCCCACCTTAACCATGGTACCACGATCCGTTAAGACTCATGAGCCAAGCATGGTGGTATGGGACACTGTGTTCGAGCTGTCGGTCTACGTCGAGTTAATCAGACATCCCGTAGTAATCAGTGAACAAATTCAGACTCGTGAGCCGAGCATGGTGGTATGAGACACCGTGTTCAAGCTGTCGGCCTATGCTGAGGTGACTAGCCACCCCATAGTGACTGCGAGTATAAACTTATGAA
Organism: Magnolia kwangsiensis; assembly: GCA_037074715.1. NCBI lineage: Eukaryota > Viridiplantae > Streptophyta > Magnoliopsida > Magnoliales > Magnoliaceae > Magnolia > Magnolia kwangsiensis. The sequence continues at coordinate 46,200,479 of CM073587.1, forward strand.
CTTGCCTATCGACTATTTTCATTGGGAGTGATGACCCTACAACTTGCCTATCATATGTGCTTGACTAGGAGTGACGAACCTAGATGGATCTTTCGATTTGGGTCAATGAAATAAAGAGAGGTACCCTACCTTTCCAAATCTACTATATAAATAAGTTTAATTAACTACTAGGCTAACATGACCATACATTGCACTGTATTAGTTAGGGCGTGCTTTAAAGGCGCGGAAGTCACACAGGAGGCAGTGTTGTCATATGCGATATGGTGTCAGCATCTCTTGTTGAGGGAGCTTTTGATGTGAGGGCATGCATCATGACTTACACTCCATTCCTACATTAATTAGAGTAGTTTGGATGTTATTGATATATTACTTTATCATTACTGCTTGATTGAATTGATAATATGTTAACCTTTGCCTTATAATACCACTAAGTTGATCACTCACTCCCACACTAGGACAGTGTTTTAAAATACCAACCAGACACTGGTTTATATGTAGATGATGATGAGGTTAATGCAACAGAGCAGGATTTCATGGACGAGGAGGAGGAGTTCTACTGTCAGCTTTCAGGCGGGTCTATGAAGACCTAAAGCGGGTTCGCCAGGATACTGGGATACTTGTCTAGTTGGACATCTTACATTTTCCCATTTTGTATATTTTGCAACGAATTTTGTATATATTAAACTCTGTTACATCATAATACTCTGGAGTATGATATGTTGTTTTAGTATAATCTTACTCATGTTTAATGCATTGGTATGGACGATATCTATACATCATTATTCATGTTGCATAAGTGATGTGCTGAATCTTGGGAGTAGAACTTTGCTCGACCCTCAAAATTCAGGGCGTTATAGGACACCATCCCCACCATGCAAATTAAGGGTCTAAATGACCCTTAAAGGCATGGATTCAAAAAGAAAACATCATGATGGGGTCCATGGAGAATGGACCCATCATGGATCATGCATGCATCAAGGATGGGCCATCGGCCACATCCAATAGTCCAAGTAGGATCTCCACCTTTGATTGCTAGGTCCTACATGGTCCTATGCAATGAAAACTAAAAATTAATGAAATGATAGAAGGATCTAATCCTAAACAAGTACCCACCTCCAAATCCTGATCTCCTTCTTGTCCTTTTACCACCAATGAGTCTTCTTATCTTCAAGGGAGGGACTTTAATAGTTGAGATGAGGTTTGGAGGATTGGATATAGGGTATTAGGGAGCTTAAGGTTGCTGAATTTTTTTCTTTGGGATGAGTCTTTCTCTTGCTAACAATGGAGGAATGAAGAAGAAAGGCAGGGAAAGAGGGAGTTGTAGTAGTGTAATGATGGGTTTGTAAGGCTACGATTAGTTTGGGGAAGAGAGGCCATCGTTACATGTAAGAGCATGCCTAGCATGCATGGGGCTAGGGTGTCTACGGTAGGGTAGGTAGGTAGGTAGGTAGGGAGGGAGGGTGAGGTCATCCTCATATGGCCTAGGAAAATGTGCAATCTAGATAGGTGGGTCCCATAAATGGCCGGAATCATGTGTGACCCACAACTTATGATCTAAATATCGGACTAGCGCACGAGACACGGTGTTGGAACAGCGGTGACGATGTGGTCATAATGGAGCGGATCTCGGGTCAAGATGGCTCGAGATTATAAGATATGACTTGGGGTTACGTGCAATCTACAGGTTGCGGGTCACTGGAATTCAATCGGGAAGACCGCGGAACCCTACGTAACAGAACAGTCACTAGGGCATGGGCATGATAGCTCTCCCCTCTTAATAAAAATTTCATCCTCGAAATTTACTATCACGCAGAATAAAGAAAGGGAATAGAAAGCATGACATCATGAGCATATATATAACTATCAATGCAATACAAGGCATAATACGATCAATCTACAAACAAATTGGGATAGCGCTCTCTAATCTCAGCCTCTCGCTCCCTAGACACCTCCTCAACAAAATGATAACCCCACTGAACCTTCACCAAAGGAATGACCTTGGTCCAGAGGACCTGCTCCTTCCGATCAATGATGCGAATCGGTTACTCAATATAGGAAGCATCCTCACGGACCTCAAAAGGCTGCCAATCAATCACGAGAATAGTGTCTGACCCACATTTCTGCAACATCGAAACTAGAAAAATGTTGTGCATGTCAGACAACTTAAAAGGTAAGGCAAGACTATAGGCCACGGCGCCAACACGCCCAGTGATCTCAAAAGGTCCAATAAACCTTGGGGCAAGCTTGCCCTTCGCTCCAAATCAAACCATGCCCTTCATGGGAGAGACCTGGAGATACATTCTGTCCCCAACTGCAAACTCTAAGGGACGACGTCGACGATCAGTAAAACTCTTCTACTAGCTTTGAGTTGTGTGCATCTTGTCTGATGATGTCTACTGCACAAGCTTGGGGCCTAAGAGATGATGCTCTCTAACCTCGGCCCAACAACTGGGAGATCTACACAGCCTGTCATATAAAGCCTCGAAGGGAGCCATACCAATATTTTCCTGATAGCTATTATTATACGCAAACTCAGTCAGGTGCAAATGCTCATCCCAGCTACCCGAGAAGTTGATCACACAAGCCCTGAACATATCCTCAAGAATCTGGTTGACCCTCTCCTTCTACCCATCAGTCTATGAATGATACGCCATACTGAACTGCAGGGTAGACCCCATCGCTTTCTAGAAGCTCCTCTAAAACTGAGAAGTGAACGTCAGGTCTTAGTCGAAAATGATAGAAACTAGAATACTGTGCAATCTCACAATCTCATTAATAAATAATATGGCAAGCCGGTCCAAATGTCAAGTTGTACAAATCGTAAGAAAATGTGCGGACTTCGTCAGACAATCCACGACAACCCAGATGGAGTCATGACCACGCTGAGTCCTCGGTAAGCCCATGATAAAATCGGTGGATACGTGCTCTCACTTCCATATCCGAACGCACAACAGCTGCAATGGACTAGGGGTCTTTAATGATCATCCTTGACACGCTGGCATGTGTCACACTCGGCCACAAAATAAGTGATATGGTACTTCATCCCTACCCAAAAATACTGGCGCATCATATCACTATACATTTTCATCGAGCCAGGGTGGATAGAAAATCGTGATCGATGTGCCTCGGTCATAAGATCTCTGCGCAACTCTGGAACATCAGGGACACATAATCAGCCTTTGAAATGAAGTCTACCATCAGAACTAATTTTTCAATCTATATATCTCTCAGATGCTGCCTCTGCCCAAAAACTCTGCAACTACTAGTCTGCCTGCTGAGCTTCGATCACCCTTGCGATAAGAGAGGGTCGAATCAATAGGCTCAATAACTGCACAATAGAAGACTGCAAGCCAAACTCGAAGTCGAACGTTGCTACATCCCCAAGCATCTTCCACTCCCAAATCATCATGTGCGTCACTAGGCCTTGTAGCTGACGGCTAAGGGCATCTGCCACCATGTCACCTTGGCCGGGTGATACTGAAGATCAAAATCATAATCCTTCAGTAGCTTCATCCAATGTCTCTGCCTCATGTTCAGCTCAGACTGAGAGAATAAATACTTCAAGCACTTATGGTAGAAGATCTCGAACCTAACCCCATAAAGATAATGCATCCATACCTTCAGTATGAAGACAACTGCTGCCAACTCTAAATCATGCGTGGGGTAGTTCATCTCATGGACCTTGAGCTGGGGAGATGCATAAGCCACCGAATTTTCGTGCTGCATCAGGACAGCACCCAAACCACCTCGCGAAGCATCAGTAAATACAACAAAGCAATCACTCCCAGAGGGAAGAGTAAGGATACGAGCGGACGTGAAGCGGTCCTTTAGCTCCACAAATGCTTGCTCACAAACATCACTCCATACAAACTCTGTGCCCTTTCGGGTCAACCTGGTTAGTGGTGCTGCAATATGGGAGAATCCCTCAATAAATTGTCGATAATATCCCACCAAACCAAGAAAACTACGGAGCTCGAATGCGTTCATGGGCTGGCCCCACTGACGCACTACATCAATCTTTAAGGGTCCACTGCGACACCCTCCCTCGTTACTACGTGACCGAGGAACTTCACCTCCTTCTACCAAAACTCACACTTCTCCAGCTTCGTATACAGTTGGTGGGCATGGAGGATCTGAAAGGCGATCTCCAAAAGTTGCTACTGGTCCTCGTGGATCCTTGAATAAATCAAAATGTCATCGAAGAAGACCACAATAAACTGATAGAGATAAGGATGAAAGACCTCATTCATCAACTGCATAAAGACCGCAAGTGCATTAGTAGTCCGAAGGACATGACCTGAAACTCAAAGTGACCATAGTGCGTCCTGAAAGCTGTCTTCAAGATGTCCTCCTCTCAGACTCGAATCTGATGATAACCGGAACGTAGGTCAATCTTTGAAAAGAACTGTGCACCCTGCAGCTGATCAAACAAATCGTTTATCCTCAGGAGCAGATACTTGTTCTTGATTATGACCCGGTTAAGCTCACGATAATCCACGCAGAGCCTTAACGAGCCATCCTTCTTCCGAACGAATAGTACCAGTGCCCCCCAAGGCGAACTGCTCGAACGAATAAATCTCAACTCTATCAACTCCTCTAACTGTTACTGCAACTCTCGTAACTCCATCGGTGTCATATGATACGGGGCCTTCGACATAGGCGCGATACTAGGCATAAGGTCAATCTGAAACTCAATATATCGGCGCGGTGGCAATCCCAGAATCTCTTGAAATACATCAAGAAAGTTGTAAAACACAGGCAACTGCTCAACACTCACTGCCACAGGCTCCTCTATTGTGCACGACATCAAACAAGACAATGACTCTCCTTTGGGCTCAAAAAATAACTGGAACTACGATAAGCCAAGTATACAGAACGTGACCATCCTCGCGGAGCAATCTAAGATGGCGTAGTACACGGCAAGCCAATCCATGTCCGGGATAACGTTGAACTCTGACATTGGCAATACAAATAAATCAGCGGGCAAGAAGACAAACAACATCGGCCTGGCACTATAGTCTTCCCCAAGGACGTCGATACGGTCAATCCCTCATAGGTAGACTCGGTCGGCAATTCAGTCGAATGGCAGAAATTCTCAAACATGAAAGAATGAGATGCACCAGAATCGAACAGAACTCAGAGACAGGAAGAATACCCTCCATAACTCCAGAGGATTGTGGGTCCTACTAAGCTGTATAAAATTTAGCCTAAGCTAGCTAGGGAGGTGCCTGTCCCCTCTGAGGTCTTTACTGCTGCTACGGTCGAAACTGCTGCCTCTGCTACTATGGTCTCGAGGGCTGATGTTGTTGCTGCTATGGGGGCCTTGGCGTTAGGAGCTACTGTCATGGTCGTTGATGCTGCTATGAAGGCTGCTGAGGTGCTCTCGACTACTGCTGCTACTACCGAGGGCTGGGACACTCCTGTATACGGTGTCCAACTCTACTGCACCCAAAACAAGTCTCTGTGAATGGCCTTTGGGGTGCTGCTAGAGGTATGGCTGGTGCAACTGGTGCTTGGCTAGTCGCACGCCTCTGCTGCTATTAGTGCTGCTTCTAAAAACCACTGGAAGGAGTCCTCTTTCGGTCTCTCCTCTGACCCCGATCGCTCTGAGTGTTAGCCCACTCAGTCTCATAAATCTATGCCCTTTGTACTATCACCTCGAAAGTCGAGAGCTCATGCCCAACAACACAGCCTCGGAGACCACTATGCAAGCCATTCTCGAAACGGCGATCCTTCCGCTCCTCATCATCGATCAACTATGGCACGAACCTCGATAACGTTACGAAATGAATAGCATATTGAGCCACAGTCATGTCTCCATGCACCAAGGTCTTAAACTCCAACGCTCGCTTACGTCGAACGTGGTCGAGGAAGTACTGTCGGTTGAATCAGCCAATGAAATCCTCCCATGTCCAGACGAAGTCAGCTCCTGTGGCATGAGAACAGAGGTCTTGTAACACACTGTACTTTCCAATACTCGGATGTTACCATATAACCAAGCTTAGCATAAATACAAGTCAGGCCTAAGTAAATACTTATGTTCATCCTAGTTTAAAACTGACCATTGAAAAATAGCCCGCACATATATATTTAATGTACATAAAATATTATGAAAATAATGTATATTAACTAAATATAATGAATAATAATTTTACAATATATAATTTAATTATAAATGTTAATATAGTACTGAATATTTTTATAAACATGTATACTAAAAATTATTAGATATTTGAATAAAATTTCATATTATTTAATGACGCTATTTTAAATAAGATATTGAACAATTTCCAATTCATAAATATATATAACATGAGACTGTATATTATGAATTGTATATCAATAGATAGGTGATCAATAGCATGTATATGGTAGTATGTTAATATTAAAATATTATATTTATATATATGTATGAGATTTTAATTATTTTAATCACAAGTAATATACCAAAATAATGAAATTGATCTTGATATTAGTATTGGTTAGTAATAAATGACGAAAGCCTTACAAATGGCCATTTAGGACTTTTTAACCGTTGACGTTCGACTTTGAGATGATCCAACTGTCGAATCAATGAGAAACCCCAGGTAGGTCCCTAAACTTAGGCGTATGGCCCACTCAAAGCCTTGGATCTGCCTCGTCCTTTGGGTCGAGCCCTAACATGGGCTGATAAGGTCAATGAGCGGAGTAGATCCTATCGGGACATCTCTATGGGTCCCACTCTAGGGTGCCCATACGCAGGGAATGGGTGCACCAGTTTTGCACGGGACCACCATCCCCAGTCAAATTACTTGGGCCCATGAGTTTCCAGGAATGGGAAACATTCCTGCCTGCTACCGTTCAAACAGCTTGTTAGATGTTTTTCTCCCTCCGCGTGTGATCGAGATACGGCCCACCATCTCATCACAGTTGGAAAATTTGAACCGCACATCTGATGTAGGGTCCACGGCTGACCAAAACCCCACCTATTTCACACAATGAAAAATGTACACGTGGCCACAAGCTCGGGCGTAAGCTGACGATGTGCTGAAAGTTCTTCCCAAAAATGGAAATTTTTCGTTATTTCGTCCATTTTCCAGAAGGGCGATCCGAGTGAGGCAGAATCCCCCAATCTCAGCCATCCGCTCAGGGCTATCCTAGCCATTCATTTCTTAGGGTTTTCTTTTATCCACGGTAATGAGAAACCATGGGCGGTTTTGTTATAACCGGCTGTATTTGAAGAGCATGGTGAAGCCATGCATCCGGACCGCTCATTTCAAATCTTACGGTCTAGGATTCACTATAAAAATGCCATATGAGAGCTTGGAACTGGATTACATTAGGGCTCCTCTCTATTTCTGCAGCTGCACTTGAGAAACCGACCATGTCCTTCCTACCTTTGAACCCATCACCTAAACCACCTAGAAGCTTCGAAAGATCACCTCTATAAGCTCTTGTGGACTAATCTGAGGAGTTCCGTAGAAGCAAAACGAAGAAATATGCAATGTAGCAAGATCTGTCATTAATGGTGGGTCATCTTCCTCGACCAACCACACTAAGATCGGCCCAAGTTGGGACAAATCCAACAGTCCAACAGTTTTGTTGGAGCTGCAACAGCTAACAGAATGGAAGCAAATAGAAGCATGGAGGAAAAAGAGAGAAGAAAGAAAAAGAAAGAGGGAGAGAACGTGAGAGAGAGATAGGTGCAACTGCACCATGCTACTGTACAGTGAACCGAGTCACTGACTCGGTTCAAGTTTGAGGCAGGTCCTGCTATGGCTGGCTAGAGAAGGAGAGCAGGGAAGAGAGTGAGAAAGGAAAAGGGAAAGAAAGAAAAGAGAAAGAAGAGGAAGGAGAGGATTCGTGGGGTGCTGCTGCTGCACCACACCAACCTGACCGAGTTCGGTCTGAGCTAGGGCTGGGTCTGGTCAGATCCAGACACTGTCTGGTCATGGGTAGGAAAAGAGAAAGGGCACGAAAGAAGAAGGAGAATAGAGGTGGGAAGGAGAGGAGGCTCCGTGTGGTGGCTGTCTTGCCACACTAGCTCAACTTGAGCCGAATCATCAACTCGCTGGCATTGAGTTGGGTGAGCCCTGTCCAAGCCCAAACGTTGTTGGGTGACCAGCACGGAAGGAAGAAAGTGAAGATAGAAGGGAAGAAGTAGGGAAAGAGAGAGAGAGAGAGAGAGAGAGAGAGAGAAGATCGAGTCAACTCAGTTTCAAACTGAGTCAACTCACTGAGTCAGGCTGGTCCAAATCCCATATTATTCAGGGATCATACTCAGTCAACAAATCGGCGGTATTGAGGCTCTCGGTCCCGATCCTAGTACTATGCATCGCCATCAGGTAACCTCTCCAACCGAATCCAAATCGGTCGAGTTGACTCAATGAGTGAATGTTTCTTTCTAGATTAAATGTGCCTCAATATATTGATATCATGATTACTCTTATTATGTAGGTTGCTAACATTATATGTAATTAGCCTTTAAACGGATAATTTGTGCTAGGACTAGTAATTTTAAACGAAATTACAATTAGTAAATAATTTTATTTCATTTACCACTCCTAAATATTAACATTAATAGTACATCGTAATATTTATTATTATCACAAGGGTTAGGGTTGTCATGATAGGTAATAACAATTACATCACTAGCATTAATGGCAATTTTACAATCATTAATACTATTAACATGGTTACCATTCCTATCATCACTAGGAATTTAATATCAGGAATGAATAGCTGATAATAACTTATCTATACCGATGTTAGCTATTACATATAAAATAATATCATTACTAATTACTACTGTATTGCTTTTTCCACTCTTAAATATTATCATAGATGGTAGATCACAATATTAATTATCATCAGAATGATTATTATTAATATGTTAGCTAATATGAAGTATAACACTAACGCTAATAATTATCTTATAAATATTGAGTTTAAACGTAACTAATACACCAACTAAGGTTCAAACCCTAATTATCTAGCCTAGAACTAAACTCTAGAATAAAATTCTAAAATCCAAGTATGGGGCTAGACTCTATGATAAAACCCTAAAAGATGACCCTAGGCTATGATCTTCAACCCTAGGTAGTGTGTAGAACTTGGATCTAATCGTATAAGTTCATGATTTGTGATAGGATACAATCCTAAACGCGTAAGCACTTAGCGACACTAGAAGGCGATTCAAATTATAAGGTGATGATTCTTCCCCTTGAGCTTTTCATCTTCTCATTAGCTTAAGTTATAGTTTTTATTAAAAATTATAATTGATGTCTCTCTTATAATCACATATGTTAGTTGGTGGAAATTGAATTGTTATATTACCTGCTTAATGTTCACCCTGTATATTTGTTCATGCTTGTGGATTATTTGTGTATTGCTTATGGACTATAAACTGGTACATTAGTGGGAAACTCCCACCTATAAATGTACACCCATACTTAGGATGTAACCCGACTAGTTGTGATTAAAATGGACCTTCGACTTAATAATTATTGAGTGGTAGTCTAAATGGATCATTAATGTGGGCCTACCATTTAGGGTTGTTGTGTCCAATGGTTTTCAAAGATGATCTTTTATCGCATGGTTTTAATACTTGTCCTAAGAGGTCAATTTTGATAATTGCCCTATGTGGCTTGTTTGATATCACCCTATGTGACTTTGTTCTGGTATTTTTCCTATACAGGTCCGATGTTTTATACCATACAACCATGCGATGGTAAGCACCATATGCTGTAATATGATTGGCCACTAGTCAATGGGTTTCCATTAAACATCCAAAGATGGTAGCCTCATGGGCCTGAGATGGTGGTAATGGGACACTATGCCCGAGTTGTCGGCCTATGCTGGGCCATGTGCTCCCCGTAGTGACCTTTGAGCTTATCTAAATTGGCTGGTTATAAATTAGACTAATAACGGGTTGGCTAATCATGCATACATGGCACGTATTATTTTCGACTGGATGATGTTTCCCAGGTTAGATGATTCCGACTGGATGATGTTTCTCAGGTTCGATGATTGCATGGGTGACGGCCCACTGTCCGCACGGATGAGCATCCCTAGGGCATGATTGCATATTTCAAGCATTTATGCATCTAATAAGACTACATTTACTCTATTTTGGTTGTCTGGATGTTTTATACTATTTCTTACCTAATGCGGCGGTGTATAATCTTGAGGGGAATTCACACTGAGTTGGTCACTCATCCATTAAATATACAACCGTACAAGTAGTACAGGTGGCTTAAGTGATATGCATGTTCAGACTTGATGAGGAGCAGGGTACGATCACCAGGGATGCATGACTGTATTTGCCTGGAGGAGCTGCGTGATCTTGCGGCTTCTATTGACATGCTTTCTATTATTCTTCATGTATCAAATTCTTGTAAATCTTGTATTTGTTAAATTCAGAGACGTTGGTTTGTATAAGTCATTATGGGCAGCTTCTTGTATACTTGAATGATAATGAAATTTTTCTTTATGTCAATTTGTCCACACTACGCTCATTTTCTTACTCTGATGATGGAAGGAAAAAAATTTACACTCTAATTTGACCATCCTTTAAGGTTAACACTCGGGTTTTTAGGAAAAGAGTCCTATACTCGGGTCCTAAAAAGTCAGGGTATTACAGGTCCACATGTGCTTGGCCTCACCCTCAAGAATATACATCACCATGGGACCCGCTGATGGGTCATGCATCTCCAACATCTTCTCCACTCGAGAGCGCCATCTCTCTGCTGCAGTCAGATCGGGCTCACCCTGGAACCATGGGGGATCGACCCAAAGGAAGTCTCATAACAAAGCGCTCATGTGCTCCTGCTCCTCCTACTCTTAAGTCTCAGCAGGACGCTGCCCTGCCCCTAAAGGACGGCGGTCAAAGCCTGGATCATCTGCCGCAACTGATCGGCGTCATCTAGCACGGTAGGGGCTGCATCGGTCCCTGATGAAGCTGCCGGATTACAGGAGCCTTGGGTGAGGGAGCAGGATGCTCAGGTGGGGGAACGGGAACTACGGGAGGCGAAATAAGAACCTCAGGCGGAAGAACAGGATCCTTACGTGGTAGAGCGGGGGCCGCTCGGGTCACTCGGGCGCCTCGGGTACCTCACGTGCCTCATCTAGGTGGCATGGTTTACAGTAAAGAACAAAGGCGTCTATCAACCTTGGGAACCCTCGAAGGCTCAGACGTTAGGGAACTAAATCAGAAATATTACACAATCAGGACCTTCTCGTCCTAAGCTCGTGGCAGACTTGTGATGTTGTCCTGAGTTATTTTCAAATTATGCTTTGATATCAACTCCTGTCACGCCCCAAACTCAGTAATCGGGCTTACAAATTTCTAATCGTCGAATCCGGCGCTGACAGCCTCCGTAGTACCCCATTCTCGGCTCCGGACACTCATATGCCAGGTTCCAATCCGGAGATCCTATAAAGAGGATTTTTAACATAAGATTGTTTCACGATAAGCATAACCATAGCATAACCCACTAACAATAACCACAAGAACACCATCACAAAATTCACTATGATCAAAAACTTTTTAAGTACAAGGTGCATAAAGGGAACTACAATGATGATAATAACCAAAGAAACTCCTAAAGCTCTGCGGCACGCTCCTACTCTTACTCAGCTATGATTGCATCCTCGCATCACCAGCACGCATCTATCGTGCATAAGCTTATAGAAATCTTAGAGAGTGGTGGTGAAAGTATGTACGCAATATAAGCGTGCTCAGAATACAATATCAGAGTGATGCAGAATATACTAGCGAATCCATGAATACTGTTAGTCATACTAAGGCTATGCGATGCAAGGCATGAATGCTATATAGTCATACCAAGGCTATGATGCGATGCAAGGCATGAATGCTATCGATCATACCAAGGCCATGCGATGTGAGATATTGTAACACCCGTGAAAAATCCGTACTTGGGTCCGAGCACTAATTAGACCCGAAATCGCGTAGAATTAAATTCCATAGAAATTAAGCGTAAGTTAGCTAGCGCAACGCTAAAGTAGCTGAGAAATAGTCCCTGATCACTTTAAATACGTTCTACAAGACCCAAATCGAGTAGAACAAACAACTCTACAATACTCTATAACCTCGGATCAAACTCTAAGCAGGTCTGTTCTCTGGACCACATTGAAATTTTGTATTGGATTTAGACCGCGCGTCGAAGGTCCGATACCTCCTATCTTAGACCGTTAGAACCGCCCAGCTGGACTTGACAATCATCTCGAAAATCAAGTCAAACCGATAATCACAGACTATTTCGTTGAACCCGGACTGAAGAGACCGCGAATAGGGACGGATTTGGAATTTCAAATTCAAATCTGGCACACGACTTGACGCGTCAGTATTAAGCGTTCTGACCGTCAGAATTCATCCAGATTACACCCTCAGATCAGGAAAAATTTCTATTTATTATCATGAGACTTTCAGCCCTGATCTACGTACGGTGACCGCTGAACTGAAACCGGTCCGCCACGTGCGATCTGCGAACCCTGTCAGACTGAAAACTTAATACGAGCTACATCTGGTACACATGGGCTTAAGTCCGATCGCAATCGACCAGGGGACCACCAGAAAGCAGCTTTTGGACCGAAACAGCCTCGAAATGGATAGGCACCAAGTAAACTTCGTTCCGGAGCCTATTTCTGGCATTTTTAAGCTTATAAAAGGGGTTGAAACCCTCATTTCTCTCTCCCATCCAAAAATTCCAAACCCTAGAGAAAAGGAGAGAGAGTTTGAGAGAAAGAGAAGAAGGGATTTTTCCCGCTTCCGAGCCACCGATAGCTGCTGTTTCAGCAACTCTTCCCAATCACCTGGACGGTGATTTCTCCACTTTTTCAGGTATAAAACAACCCTAGAACTTGCTGATTTAGGGTTTATCCAGATTTAGGGCGTGTTAGCTAACGTATTTCGTAAATCAGGTTGTCCTACTGCCGTAGACGAAGCGTACACGCTCCGTTCAAAATCACGCTTCCGTAAGAGACTAGGTGAGAATTTTAGACGCTTTGATTGACGGTTTACAACGCTTTCAATGTCGTTTAATAGTAAATTATCGACGGCATCACCGTTTGACATGTACAACATGCTCTCCGTTTCCTGTTTCGTAAATTAACGAAGAATATGAGATTTAGGGCATTTTAGTCATTTGTAGGAAGTACGGTCTACATGCATATTTTGCTGACGTGATTGACATGGTTTGTCGTCGCATTAGGGAGTTAGGAATGCTTGCATAATTAGTTCGGCGAAGAGATTCGCCTAGTTGCGCACTTTGGGTCGACATACTATATGTAGACTTAAGTGTGTAGTGTATGTGTTTGTATAAATGCTTGTATTAGTATGTATTGAATTAAATGATGTTATGTAGTAGTTTGAGATTGATTTCTTGGTTAATATGCTGACCTAAATGATTTCCTACATGTTGACCTTATACATGATTCCATTACATGCATGGAAAGTATGCCTTGAAGATTTGCTTAAGTTGAGTGTTATAACATGTGTTAACATGCTCATATGATTATATTTCAATTCCAATACCTTTACATATATTGCTAATGTGATTCCATAGATGTGTGGGACTAGATTTAGTCCAGGCAGTCGGTAACCGAACGAATTCGTGGCTGACTGGTCATAGCCACGAACGACGCGTCGATGAACGTGATTCGTGTTTAGAGTTGGCGGCAGTGGTTAGACCACGCGAAGTGTTTTACGCACTTCATGTCGTTCGACTTGAGATGCGATCGCGCTAGTCGAGCCCGTCAAGTAACCCGACTGGCCGATGTATGTTCACCTTGTATGTGTCATAACTGCTTGAACCTAGGGTACTGAACTTACCATTGTAAACCCTGTTAACCATGGTACCTTGATCCACGAAGACTCATGAGCCGGGCATGGTGGTATGGGACACCGTGGTCGAGCTGTCGGCCTACGCTGGGGCCACAAACCTCCCCGTAGTGACCAGTGAGCACCTAGACTCTTGAGCAGATTATGGTGGTATGGGACACTATATTCTAGCTGTCGGCCTACACTGATCAGGCGACGAGCCCTTTATAGTGACCGCGAGCGTATTCTGAGTCCACGGGAGGCGACGACCCTTCCGTTGCAGTAGAGTACAGTAGGCCTGTATTGATAAGGTGATGGGGGAGCGGTGCAACGAGTGCGAGCAACAGCCCTGGCAGCCCTTGCAGTGACCTACGAAATATACATCGTATGAGATTACTAGGAGTGACGACCCTAGACAGGATCTGTGTTGGGATTGATACAAGGGAAGTACCTTAGTTTCCCAATCTTGCTGTTTGTATGGACTAATAACAACTTGGAAATCATATCATCATAGCATTGCATGTGCCTGGAAGATGTAGAGCACTCTAGGGAGTGTGGCATGCCGCGGTCGTAAGATGTTGCCGCATGAGGGTGATCGTCGGTGAGGGCATACATCACGTCATATCATCTTGCATTAACAACAGTATTAGGATTGTCTGATTTACTGGTTTACTATTATCGCGTGATTGAATTGTGAACATGCTAATCTTTGCTCTATGATTCCACTGAGTTGATCACTCATTCCCACGTTACGGGATGGTGTTTGCAACACCCACCAGACCCTGTTGTAGATGCAGGTGAGGCCGAGATCTAGGAGGTGGAGTCGGAGATCGACGAGGACCAGGATGAGTTCTCGTATATGCAATATCACGACGGCTTCCCGTAGGCGACCTGGATCAATGGGGTTTCATTGGGACTATTTTGAACACTTTATTTTTGTTCATTTGTATGTATATGAGGCTCAGAGATGTAGTCATACTTTGGAGACAGATGAGATTTACTTTATTTTTCCATACAGTGATATATATATATTGTTAGTCTTCCGCTTGCTTTTATCACTGGATCTGAAGTATGAATTGCAGTTTTGGTATACTTTTACTCATGTGAATGCTTTAAATCAGACAACAATGAATCATAACCATTTTTGTTGCATAAGTGACGGTCTGGAACTCGGGAGTTGAGTTTATACACGACCCCCGATTTTCAGGGTGTTACAGATATAACTCAAGCATACCAATCCTCATCAGAATCCACATAATCATACAGTTCATCTCTAGGATATCACCGGGGTCTAAAACACTATACACCCCATGTCACCCTACACTAGACGCACAACTATGCAAGCGAAAGAGACCTCACTGCTCGCCTGACAAGAAATCAGCCAATATCTACCCAGCATGTTGGTAGCTGGCCCATTTATAAGCTGGTCAGACGTAGCCTAGCGTTGCCCCCTTTCCTCGGGCGGGTAAGGCCACACCCCCTTCCAACCGACCATGACACAGTGGGAGATGCGGCCTCCTATTATTCGGCCCTCATGCACTCATACATCCACTCAGTCTAAGCATTGGAGCATCCTCCAAGGTACCATAAGGGTTTGGAGACTTTCACCTTGGGACATCCTATGCCCCCGTGCTTAAATAATATTTCTGGTATCCTGTCATCCACGCCATATCTGCGGAGGCTACAACCATGATGCCACTAGGGCATGCAGTTATCATAATCACATAATACAAGATGCATGAGTGTAACGACCTAAAAATCGAGGGTTGAGTAGCAACTCAACTTCTGAGTTTCAGACCATCACTTATGCAACATATATAATGATGATTAAATGTTGTCTGAGTTAGTGCATTAACATGAGTGAGATTGTACCAAAACAGTAATTCATACTCCAGATCCAGTGATAAAACGCAAGCGGAAGACTGGAAGATATATATATCATTGTATGTAAAACAAAACAATCTCAATATGTCTCCAAAGTATGAATATATCTCTGAGTCACATATACATATAACAACCAAAATCAAATGTCATATGATAGTTCAACTAGAAAAATTCCGCCGATCCAGGCCACCTATGCGAAGCCGTTAGAGAACTGCATGTACGAGAACTCGTCCTGGTCCTCGTAGTAGTCCGACTCCAACTCCTAAATCGCCTCACTATCTGCATCTAAGACAGAGTCTGGTAGGTGTTGCAAACAGTCCCGTAACGTGGGAGTGAGTGATCAACTCAGTGTAATCATAGAGCAAAGATTAGCATGTTATCAAATCAATCACGCGATAAATGATAAAGAAAGTAATTAAACATTCCTAAATACTGTAATTAATGCAAGGATGAGATGCAATAATGATGCGTGCCCTCACTTACGTACTCCCTCATGCGACACCATCTCACGTTCGCGGCATGCTTTCTTCCCTCAGTGCTCCACATCTTCCAGGCACATGCAGTGTGATATGAATATGATTACCAAATTGTTATTAGTCCATTCACACAGCAGGATTGGGAAACTAAGGTACTTCCCTTATATCATTCCCAATAAAGATCCTGTGTAGGGTCGTCACTCCTAGTAGTCTCATACAATGATATATTTCTAGGTCGCTGCAAGGGCTGTCAGGGCTGTTGCACGCACTCGTTGCACCGCTGCCCCATCACCTTATCAATACAGGCCTAGTTTGTACTCTTGTTGCTACGGAAGGGTCGTCGCCTCACGTAGACTCAGAATACGCTCGAGGTCACTACAAAGGGCTCATCACCAATCAGAGTAGGCCGACAGCTCGAATGTAGTGTCTCATACCACAACAATCAGCTCACGAGTCCGAGGTTCTCACCGGTCACTATGGGGAGGCTCGTCACCACAGGGTAGGCCGACAGCTCGACCATGGTGTCCCATACCACCATGCCCGGCTCATGAATCTTAATGGATCGAGGTATCACGGTTATCAGGGTTATCACTGGTAAGTTCAGTACCCTAGGTTCAAGCAGTTATGACCAATACAAGGTGAACATGTAATGGTCAGTCGGGTTACTTGACGAGCTCGACTAGTAAGAGCGCACCTCAAGCTGAACGACATGAAGTGCATAAACACCTCGTGTGGCCCAACCACTACCGTCAACTAAAGCACGACTTGGGTTCATCGACGCGTCCTTCGTGGCCAATAGAATCCAACCATGATTTGTAATCTGTTACCGACTGCCTGGACTAGGTTATAGCCCCAAGCACATGTAATGTGAATCAATAATCATATGAGATAAACAAATTGAAATATCAAGTAATTCAAGCATATTAGCAACATGTTATAAGACACAACATAAGCAATTTAACCATACACAAGCATTTCATATATATAAGATAATCAATTCAAATATAACAAACATGGAGGAATTCATATACATCATCAAATTAGTTGAGAATCCTATCTCAACACTAATCTACAACCTCATTTACTCAATACTTATACAAACATTTATACAAGCACTTAGTTTACACACATTAGTCTACATAGCATATGTCGGTCAAAATGTGCATTAGGGCGAATCTCTTCGCCAAACAGATCGTACACGCATAACTAGCATGGATACACAGCAAATACTCATGGCAATCACATCGGCAAAATTCGTATGTATACAGTATTTCCTACAAATACCTAAAATACCCTAAATCTCATATTCTTCGTACGAATTCGAAATGAAAAACAGACAGCATGTTCTACATGACAAATAGCATCCTTGTCAACAATCTACCATTAAAGGCATTGAAAGGTTTGAAAACAGGTAACCTAAGCATCTAAAATCCTCACCTTACGCCGTAGAAGCATAATGAATCGAATAGAAACTCTATACTTCGTCAACGTCAATATGACGACCTATATCACAAGGTAAGTCAGCTACTTCGCTACTTGTACCAATAGAAACCCTAAAACAAGTTAAGGTTAGGGTTTTCTTACTTAGAATGAAGTCAGAATCACCGAAAAAGTGATTAGGTCGCGATGGTTAAGTACGTAGATCGGCAGGAAAGAATAGCAGGAAGATTCTCCCACTTCTCTCACACTTTCTCTCTCTTTTCTCTCTTCTCTCTCCTAGGGTTTCTCTCAAATTCGTATGGGCTAAATGAGAGAGGGTGTAAGCCCTTTTATAGGCTAAAAACTCACCTATTTTGACTTAGGACCAAGGTATACTTAGGTTATAACCAAATCGGGTCTTTTTTTATCCAAAAGAACATTTCTGGAGGTCCTCTGACTGAATGCGGTCGAACTTAAGCTTATAAATGCTGGATCCTGATCACGTTAAGTTTTCAGTTCGGTCGGGTTTTCCGATCGCACGTGGCGGACCAGTTTCAGTTCAGCAGTCACTAGGACTCGATAAGGGATTCCAAGTACACTGACATGAGTGGGAAATGTTTCTTAATCCGAGGGTGTATTTGGGTTAGATTCCAACGGTCTGAATGCTTATAATTTGCCTGCAAGCGACTCGTGTCAGATTACTTAAATTATATTTAATTTATAAAGAATTCTACGCTTTCTCACACTCCTTGCTCTGGGCTCAATGAAATAGTCCCACGACATCATTTGAGCTTGATTTATATTCTAGTTTGCCGCGCTGTTTTTCTTGTTTGCCCAGCTCATATGTCAGTTTGCCCCACTATTTTTCTTGTTTGCCCCGCTTATATTTCAGTTTGCCCCACTGTTTTTCTAGTTTGCCCCTATCATATTTCAGTTTACCCCGCTGTTTTTTTTGTTTGCCCTGCTGTTTCTCTAGTTTACCCCACTGAATTTTCAACTATCGACCCGATGAAATTTTGAAAAATAACTAGGTTGGTTGACTAAATTAACTTCTCCTACCCCAAAATCATATGTGGTACATTAAGTAAATCATTCTAGTTTGGATCTTTACTCTTGCTCAGGTGGTAGACTCTTACGAGTTTCAACACCCAGTTAACCGTTCGAGTATCCATAGGTGGTGAAATTCCACTAGTGTGAGTGTGTGGAAGTGTGTGTGCGTGTGTAAAAATTAAAAAAATAATTTTAAAAAAAAGTTATTCTAATATAGGAGATATGCTTGTTAAATACATAAATAAAGAAATGAATTAAAAGATAGAAAAATATTTTTATATGCTTATATATAAATATTTACATAATTATGTATTAGAGAAAAATGTTAGGGAGAAAAAGTTCTCCCTGACAAAAAAAAAATTCTGTCAGACTGCTGTGGCACTGCCGCCGGTTCGGCAGCACTGTCGCGGCCGTCTGTTTGTTTTTTTTTTTTTTTATGTTGCTTTTATCGGTCCCATCATGAGGTCTGTGTTATATCCAAACCGTCCATCTATTTGGCGAGCTCATATTAAGGCTTGAGACGAAAAATAAGATAGATTTATCTATCAAGTGGACCACACTGCAAAAGGCAGTGGGGATTTGAAAGTGTACCACTGAAACCCTTTTAGGGGTTACAAAGTTTTGGATCATTATGAAATTTGTTTTTCCTCTTCATCCATGTCTTTGTGACCCTATGAATGAACTTAGACGGGGAGGATTTTTCACAAACATCATAGTGGGCCCCAACTTAGACGGTGGAGGATTTCTAATGGTTGACGCTTATTCAACACTGTTTCCTATAATGTGGTACACTTAAGATTTGGATATACCTCATTTTTTGCATCATACCATAAAATGATCCGGAAAAATATATGGATGGTATGGATGAAAAGCATACATCACAGTGGGCCCCAACTAAGTTCTTATCGATGGACCGTCCGTTAGCGCTTGTCTCTGCCCGCCAGCCAGAGGAAGGCAGGGGTATTTTTGTCCTGAAATTCTAACTCCGTACGAGGTGGTCCAAGTGTGTATTCAAAGTTTGTTTGGTTTCAAAACAGCTGCTGGATAAAAGGTGGGGTCCACAGTCGTAAATTTCTCCACACGCATGTATGTAATCCTCGATGGTACGAAGGCATTTTTGTTCACTAGAAGCAAAGAGAGAACTATAATCCTCGATGGTCCACGAAGGCATTTTCGTTCACCAGAAGCAAAGAGAGAACTATGGTATAGAGAAGTCTCTCTACAATGATCCAGTCATACAAATTTTTCAAAAAATGTCTGCTTTCAATTTGCAACTGAAAACTGTAAAGTCTCTGCAAGTATAAAGTGTTTACAGGCATGCAAACAGCCCATACAAACTCTAATATTTAAACCTTTTAAAGCAGAGGATTTTACATGCATCCAAACAACCCCTTAACCATACACCCTTCCAAGGATTCCTGTTTTTAGCACCTGACACTGGCTAGTGGTTGGTGCTCTTTGGGCCCCACCATGAGGTATGTGTTTCATCCATGCTGTCCACTCATTTTTTCATATCATTTTATGATATGAACCTAAAAACAAGGCAGATCAAAATCTGAAGTCGACCACACAGTGTTGATTGAACTCCTACCATTATAAACTTCTTAAAGGCCACAAAAGTTTTGGATCAAGTTGATATTTATTTTTTCCCTTCATTCATGTCTGTGTCACCTAATCAACAGGCTGGATGTCAAATAAACACTACAATCGGTCCTAGGAGGTTTTAAATGGTGTACATTCAATCGCTATTGTTTTCCATTAGTGTGGTCCACATAAGATTTAGATCTGCCTCATTTTTGGTATCAAACCCTAAAATAAACTTTAAAAATGGATGGACGGCGTGGATAAAACACATAAATAACATTGGGCCTACAGAGAACCGACCACAGCCACCTGGGTAGTGGCAGCGTCACTTGCCAAACCGCGTCCTGTTGTGACCTAATAAAAACTTTAATACAATGAAGAGTATGAAGATTTCATAAGCATGCGCTCCGAAATTATGCGAACGTGAAACCTTTAACTCAAATCTGACCCACCACTTCGTGGACCATCATCAGATTGACAAAATAGTCTACAACTTTAACTATATTGATGACATCTGTCTATTATATATAATGAAAAAATATCCAACCATCCAATCTTAAAGATCGATTAATCCCAAGATGAGACTGTTATGTTAGTTTTGCACCATTTCAAAATAAACTGACTCTTTATACATCTAGATGGCATGATTGCACCACAATCTAAACCACCCAAATCACTGATCCAACTGCAAATGGACCATGATCGAAAATTTGCATTAGGAAGACCATGCTGAATATGTGACTTTTTTATAATTAAACTACGCCCAAATTTACTTTAAAGGCTTGTTTGGATTAAGGATTACGACAATAACAACATACAGTGAAAAAAGTGCACTTATTATAAATTTTTTTATCAATTTATCGTATCTTTGATTAGCATCATGATAATATATAGTTAAAAAGTGCAATGATTGCAGAATCTTTCATTAGTGTAGTGTCTCCTTGACTAAGATGTTGAAAACAGATGTCTTAAATATGTGCCCTAGGTCACTCAACTAGTCAAGGGGGCTAATCGGCTCGAAGTTCAGCGGCGAAGTTTTTAGTACAGATTTTGTAAGGACTACGTAAATTTGAGTCAGTTTTTTAGAACATGCGTAATGAGTGTTTCTTAAATTATAAATAAGGGTTACTGGGCATTTCTAAATAATTTTAAAACTTTCTAAAAGTTTTTTAAGAATTTCTAAAGGAGTTTTAGAGTTTCTAAAAGATGTAAAAAATGTAAGATTTAAAGTTGTTCGAATCGGATAAGTAATCTCTCTGTGTTATTTCAATGAACTATTTCATAGTTGATTTCTATCGATTTGTGCCGTGTATTTTTTCCGCAAATATTTTCTACGTTAAATGTTTTATATTCTCTTGTGATTATTTGGCGATTGTTATTTTAGATATAGATTTGCGTGATTCCACGGCACAAATTCCCAACATAAGAATTGTCACACTTAGTTTATCAGGATAAAATCGTGATAACAACACTTTTCCGTTATTTTAACGTGAAATCATCAAATTTTATTTAAGCACGTGATTGTCTCAAGAATGGCACTTTTCCAATACATTATTGTGACAATCTTTTCTATTATAGATAATCTGTGGTCCAAACAGATCCTAACCATTTATTTGATAGATATTAATTGGATGGCTTGTTTAAAGTGATTCTATTAATATGATGCATCAACAAATGGGATCCAAATTCTAATGGTATACACCGAGTCGCCTGTGAAGAGGATGAGTCACTACTTTATAAACGGTGAAAAACTAAAACAGCAACCTACCCTAATTTGAGACGATGACGGGACCGAAATCGGTGAGAACAACTGTTTTCCCATTGCCACATCGTAAAATACCCAAGCGCTATGCAGCCGCATGATGTAGATCTACTCCGTCCATCAGGTGAGAACCGTTTTGAGCCGTACAAACAAAATATCAGCCCGACAAAATGCTCTGATGGGTTACACAAATGGGAAGAATGTAAAACTGCTCCAAAAACTTCCAAGTTCATGCAGCGTGGCCCGCATGATACTTTGATCAGGCTGATTTTTGTATTTTTAACTCATTTTCGTGACTTACACCTGATGAAAGGGTTTGATGAAAGTTATACACCATAGTAGGCCTACGGAGAAACCTATGGTAGGCATCCTATACCATTGGTCCCTTTGGTGTGGCCCATCTGATCTGTGGATCTCACTATCATTTTTTATCTAAAATCCTAGAATCGAGAATAAAACATGATGGACGGAGTGGATTTTAGATAAACAGTGGACCCAAATGATTGGCGTTTTTACCTACGTTGGGACTTTAGCCGCTCGATTCGGTCTCTTTTTTTAATTTTTCATTTTTCTTTTTTCTTTTAATAAAACAAGCGTTTACGTGCCAGGGTTTCCTCTAGAAGGCAGATGCCAGAAAAATACATATAAAAAATAAAAATAAAAAATCTCAATTGAATATTTCAACCTTTTGATTGTACGAAGGTTATAGTGACCGTCCATATTCAACTCAAAAGGTGCAAAATATCAAACGGCTGAAATCATCGAAACTTTGAGGATTTATTTGTTACCCGTCCAACGTATACAGTGACACTCATCAAATAAACGGTTTGGATCATTCGAAGATAACCCCGATTAAGAAAATAAAGTCCCCACATATCTTGTTACAATAAATCCTTCCGACGTATCCGAACGAGCCTCTTTAAAGACGCGTAAAACGTGAAGCGTGCACGCGTATGTACCGTTACAGAATTAAGAAAAACTCTTCTGAGTTAACTCGTAACTCGCCCGAGTCAACCCAGCATCCGACGGCGGCGTACAACAGCTGCAAGTGAAGCCCATTCACGCTACACCTGTCAAAACGAAGTTGCCACCGCACCTTTCTCTCTCACACCAATTACCATAGTAACCCAAACGCACCAAAACTACAACTCTCCACTCCAGTCTCGTGTTTTATGCAAGTAATTATCGGTACTCGCGATCCCCGTAATCAGGACCCACCACAGCCACGTGGACTCTATTGGTGATTAAAAAAAACCGCTCAGCTGTTGGTTCTTAACAACCCAACAGGTAAACATTGTAAAGCTTTCTTGCCAGTGATACCAATGAGGCCCACTAAATAATCGAAGGGGATTAACGGTTATGATCATGTGGACCAACTTAATGAGTGCAAAGGAATTGATGTACCGCAGACTGTACTATTCGTTGGACGCGAATTTCTTGCAACACGAAACTGTGGAGCCAACGTGATGTACATGTGAAATCCACTCCGTCCATCAGTTTCGCCAGCTCATATTGGTGTGAGAGCCCGAGAATGATGCAGATCGAATGCCTAAGTGGACCATAACAAAAGGAAGCAGTGGGGAAGGAAACGCCCACCATTGAAATCTTCCTGGCGCTGACGTGATGCTCACATGCTATCCAACCCGTTGATAACGTCATTCCCACCACTATGAATGTAAAAACATAAATATGAGCCGGATCTAATGCTCTTATCAGCCCCAACAAGGCTTCAATGGTGAGCGTGTGATGTTGTGCACTCGAGTTTTGGATCGGGTTAATTTTGGACTCGGACTATCGTTTGATATAGAGAAACTAATGGAGGGGGTGGATTCTACACGAACATCACGGTGGACCCCACGAGGCTGTGTTACAGTAACTCCCTGTAACCGGTGTAACAATAAACTCAACTCCCTACTCCCTCTTATATTTGTTTCATGCAGCTCTATATTTATATTACCAATTTTACCCCTCACTTTTCTCTTTTTTATTTATTATTTATTGTTTTTCTTCTTCAACGACGAGGAAGAAGAGAGACGACTCTCTTTCAGCTTTCCACAACAATCACTCAACCTCCGCTTTGATCTACGTTTCGGTACCGGCATTGCAAATCTCCGGTACGTATATGAATAAAATTATCATTCCTAAAATACCCCTGCGTGTATTCCTCTTTTATCTTCTATTTTTGCTTTATCATGTTGTTTTTATCGACACCGAGATCGACGGCTACAGTGGCGATTCTTTTTTGATATTTCAGATGTATTTTAAGATTAAATCGCTTTTAACAAATTTCCAAAATATGGGTATTTTCCCTTTTTTATTTCACTTTCTATATAAAAATATCTTTTTTTTAAAGAAATAGCTGGGTCTTTGTTGTAGAGATCTGAGTGGGGGGAGTAAAGCTTCGTGCATGATTCCCTGATGTTTAATCTCGACCGTTTAAATACGATTTTTTTTCTTGATTTTTGTTGGGGTTTCTTCTATTTTTGGGTCTTTGTAGAAAGAGGTGTTTGTGATTGAAAAGACCTCTGTTTTGGGGATTTTTGTTGGTTAGGACCTTCATGCAATGGGGATTTCTGGAGTAGGAAGTCGTTGGAGGAGTGAGAATTCCCACCAGGTTTCGCCTTGGGGGGGAGAATCACAGCGAATTTGAAGCAGAACAGCCCGCGGACGGCAGCGCGTGAGAAAGATTGAATCTTTTCTAGATCTCTTGGAGCCTCGAGATGGAGTTTGGGAGGGGCGGCGGTGGTGGGGTTCCAAACGCCCCGCATTTGGAAGAGAATGGCTTCCCGGTTCAAGGTTCCTGGATTCCGGTCACCCCATCGAAGCCGGAGCAAGCAGGCTGCGCCACACGGGTACACTGGCTACAAGCCACAGGTATACACGGCAACAGGTCTATACAACATATCACACAGCAGAAAGACGCTTCCAGTGGCACAGTGCCCAGCATGCAGTTAGATTCCGTGAGTTATCCAGGGCAGGTGCAACGACTCTCTAACCAGGAAGCGGCTTCAGGTCCACAGGCTCGAGTTTCAGGTCTCAATACTCACATGCAGACCTTCATCAGCACATCTGATGAGCAGAACAGGTCACCACAAGGGCATTTCCTGGCCTTCACAAATGGATCTTCCACGGCAGCAGCGGCAATGCAAAGAGCGGGCAATGCTGCTGTCGGCCCATTCACGCCAATCTTGCTTGCACAGATTGACAGCGCGTTGCAGCAGCAGTCAACCTCAGGGCCAACCTTGTTACTCATGAACCAAAATGTTCCCGTCATGTTCGCTCCGTGGAATAATAATACCAGAAACCCACCTCAGATGACTCCAAGTAAGAATTCCTATCCTTAATCAAGATAAAAAGTCGCCCTTTTGTTTTTTGTGCAAAATCTACCACTTTTCTTCTGTTCAATGAGAGAAAAAATGGCTTGAATTCTGCAGATGGTTTTCCTGTTCCTTACCGAACAACCTATGATCTGAATTCCCCGGCAAAATCAATAGCTGATGTGGTCACAAATGGAACTATTACATTTCAGATAGCCCCTGTAACACCAGATCAGGGAGCAAGAATACAGAATAGCCAATCCAAAAAGACTGTCAGTTTATTTGCAAATGGAGTAAATCAAGAAAAGCAGGACAATAGCCCTGCACCTAGGTCCCTTCCTTCCAGGAGGAAGGAGCTGATTGAGCTCAATAGAGATCAGGATCTCTCCCAGCCCTTGGATTCCCTTCATGCCATCTTTTCCAACCCAGTGAAGGGTAAACAAGGTCTCTCACAGCTATTTGATTCATCACCCACTGTCCCTTCCACCCCAGTTCAACCAAACCAAGGCTTCCTGCAATCATTGGATTTATCACCTGCAGTCCATTCATCTCTCTCGCAGCAATTGGATACTGCACCCCCCGTTCTTTCCGCCCCTGCAGAGGGAAACCAGTGTTTCCCAAGGCCACTAGATTCATCACCTGTTGTCTTCTATAACACCCAAGTCAAGGAAAATCAAGGATTCACACAGCTCTCAGATTCACCTCCCACCACCCTTTCCACACCTGTGAAGGAAAGCAAGGGTCGCTCACATTCGGTAGATTCATCACCTTCAGTCTGTGCTACCACAGTCAAGGAAAACAGCAATTCCCGAAAGGGGGAAGACCAAGGCATAGACCTGAACAAGACACCACCGCAGAAGCCGCCCAGAAGGAAGAAGCATAGACCCAAAGTCATCAGAGATGGAAAGCCTAAAAGAACACCGAAGCCACCCGAGGCTCCGAAGCAGGCCACTAACACAGAGAATCCTTCTGGAAAGAGGAAGTATGTTCGGAAAACAGGCCAAAAGGTGTCATCCACACCCCCGTCTGCAGAACTCGGAGAGACCGTTGATGTGGGTGCTGGGGAAGGTGCAAAATCTTGCAAACGAGCTTTGAATTTTGACTTGGAAGGCCAAGCAGGAGACCAAAACCCCAGCACGATTGCCCAGCATGACATACCAAATGGCGGCATTGCTAATGCTGCCCCTAATGCTGCGACGTGCAGCATGTGGAATTTTAATATCAGGACAGAGTCTCAAGCCCACAATGGATGTATTGCCTTTAACAGTAATTCTGGATTCAAATCAACAGTGCAGCTTGCGCAAGGACTGGAAGTGGTGGTGGAGAACTCACCAGCAGGGATTGCATTCGACCTCAACCGGTCCTTGACCCAGATGCTGGATGAATACATGTCATTGCCCGAAAATCCAAGTCCTGCAATTGCTTGGAATGAACCACCAAAGGAAAAGAAAAGCGGGATTCCAAGAAAGCAGAATAACGTAGAGACTATGGATGCATGTATAAATGGAAAACACGGCGGTCATGCTCTGGTTCATCAATTTGTCCATGCAGGGGAAGTAAATCGCACTCCGATTCATCAATATGTGCATGCGGAGGAACTAAATCACATCGGAAGTCCAGTTGAAGCTGGCCATCAAGACCACGAGAGCAACTCACTGTCGAGATTGCAGACTGGTGTTCCATCTGTAGCTGAAAGCCAACGCCATTCAAATTTCAATATGCTGGTTGAATCATCTGAAAGCGACCATATGAAAAAAGGATCGAAGAGAACGCATAATCAGATAGCCAATGACACTCATCACCGCCCCATGAACATAATGGAGGCCCATATGCAAGCTTGTCAGAAGATAATCAAAGACAACGAATATTATGGTGGTAGTGGCAACCATGGAATGCATTTTCCAGACATTAACAAGAAGAGGTCAAACACGAGTTGCAATGAACCCACATCAAATGCATCACCCTTCATGACAGGGCCGAGTGATGGCTCCAGAAGAGCAACCGAGTGCAGCATGAACGGAGTCATGGCTAGCCATTTCACAGTACAAAATAGTGAGGAAAGGCCTTTACGTCCATGCAGCTTTATGGAAGAAGTGAAAAGGGATTCCCAATACAGAAACAATACCAGTATGCCTGATATACAATCTCAGACAATGACTGGGGAACATTACCGAACGGTGCAGCATACTTCTGGTCAGGTGGTGCTGCAGCATACTTCTGGTCAGCTGGTGGGAATCAACACCAATAAACCGCAAGTTCCTGACGGCGTGTTGGACCAAGGCCTGATGGAAAGAAGGATAAAGCAGAAATCGAATGGGTCCTTCCAAGTCCGCACCTTACCATCATTAACTGTAGCGGCACAGCAAACAGCACTAACATCTGATAAGAGGCAAGCAAGCAATGTTCTGCGTGGTACTCAAGGCTGTGTGGAAGCCCTGGCTGCAGATAACCAAGCAAAAGTGAAAACAAAGAGGCGTACAAAGAAGGCACCAGGTCCTCCCTCCAACTCTGTGGGTATGAATCAGGCACATCTACAAGAACAAGGGACTGCCAGATATGATCACCATCAACACTTCACAGAACCAAGAATTGCTTCACTTGGGCAGAAATCTATTGGCCTCACTGGATCTCCATCCAAACATGGTCAACTGAGAAGTTCCAACAGTCTTCCAATCGGTCTCATTCATGACAGCCAAACTAGAAGCAATTTTCAGGATAGATTTGGTGCAGGCTTCCAGTCGCAAGCAATAGTGCCCTACAACAATGCCATTGATGAAATTACTCACAGATTGGAATGCCTGAATATCAATGGGAAAAGCAAGATTGTCACAGCTCACACACAGAATGCGATGGTTCCTTATGTTGGACGAATGATGGTTCCCTACGATGGCTCATCAGCTAAGAAACGGCGCCATCGGGCCAAGGTCGACCTGGATGCGGAGACAAACAGAGTATGGAAGCTTCTGATGTGGAAGGAAGGCAGCAATGAACGAATTGATGCAGATAAAGAAAAATACTGGGAGGAAGAAAGGCAAATATTTCGGGGGCGAGCGGACTCGTTTATTGCTCGCATGCATCTAGTACAAGGTACTAACAGCAACTTTCTACATACTTTTAGGGAAGAAAAATGGGATAGAATCCTTTCTTCTTCTTCTTCTTTTCTTTTTGTGGTAACAAAATGTCATTAGAAAGCTCAAGACAAAAAACAGAAACGCAAAAACCTCAAAGACGAGGAAAAGGACGATGATGGGGAATCATCATCACTCATCAACACTACAATGAACATACAAGGGGATTTCTCCACACTACACATCCTCCCCTTTCCAAATATTTAAAGTGACCCCTTCACTTATCTTTCAGAAAAGAAAACAAAGAACTCCAAATGCTACTTGCAACATACCCGATCCTCCGCATAAGCAGGAGTTTCATGAACCAGCCCCCATTCCTGAATGAAATATAGCAGCTTGTATTAAAATCATAAATGGTTATGACAAGCATGAAACATAAAATGGATATCCAATATAACAATTTTATAAACAACAGACCATGAATTCATTCTCTCTGTAGGCATTCATACAGAAGGACATGCAATGGAATTCAACTTTTGTGTAAAGAACAGAGTAAATCTCCACTACTAGATTTTACAAATAACAGAAAAGTGCCACAGCAGGACTTCAACCAGCCTACACCTCAGATGGTTAGAAAAACGAGAGTCCACGACTTACCAATTATCCATGCTTTTTTCTGGTATATATATTTGCATTTCCAGCCAACTCAAAATGGCTCGGATAAGAGTATGATGATGATGACGACACTTTTAGATTGATGGTAGCACGTGGCATTAATGGGGCACTTGAACATGCAGGGGGGCATATTTGGCACATGTGACACAATTGCATAGAACATTGCACCGAACTATGATAAGATTTCCTCATCATAATCCTACCTTTTTTAATAAGATGCTATCCTTGTTAACGGCCAAGTTTTGGAACAGATTATCCTTATTTTTCTCGATTGTTGTGCATAAATGAGTTGGACAAAACGTAGAAAAGTTGTCTACCCTGGACAGCTTGTGCAGGCTACAATTTTTATATGCATCATTGTCTTCATTAGCCCAACAGTCTAGAAGTTTATCGATGTCTTCTTACTTCGGGATCACCCCAGTGATATTTTTAATTGTTTCTTCTCATTGTTTTCAAAAGGTTATCAAACAATCCTTGGCAAACCCCACCTCATGGAGAAAGTCCTCACTTGTACGATCAAACAATTACAAAAGTACGATGAATACTACATGTGCACGCATGATTTTATTCAAGGAAACAAATTTCATATTTCTTTAACAGAAATTACCTACCTACTACAGTGAAGTAGAAAAGCAACTCTTTGTTTTCCCTTTTTCTAAGGATAACTAAAATTTTGCCAAGAGGAAAAGAGAAACAAGACATCGAAAAGAGGCTCAAGCAAAGGATCACTTGGTTTCCCTTTTTTCCCAGTTTGTTTGGGTCCAAGGAAGTCTTGGTTATTTGTTTTTAGTAGGTTTGCATATTTCGACAGCCTGGGCCATTAGGTAAAGGGAAGTACTACTTGGGGACCCCACAGCACCCCCTTTTCTACTTTTGGTTTAATGGTAAAAGTAAAAAGGGAGTTTATGCAACAAAAACACCTAGTATAAATATCAATTTCCCTTAAATCTGATGAATTATGTACCTAATAAATAATAATGACATACTTCACAGGAGATAGACGTTTCTCGCGGTGGAAAGGATCTGTTGTGGACTCAGTGGTTGGAGTCTTTCTTACTCAGAATGTATCTGACCACCTTTCAAGGTAAGCTAACTTTTTAACTTAGCCATTATCTCAAATCATTGTTTACAAGAGATGGTAGAAGTGAGAAAAAAGAATTGAGAACTCTCTCTCTCTCTCTCTCTCTCTCTCTCTCTCTCTCTCTCTCTCTCTCTCTCTCTCTCTCTCTCTCATATCTGTATTCCTGTTTGCTCCTTTGCAGCTCAGCCTTCATGGCCCTTGCGGCGAGATTTCCTCTTCGTTCAAGTAGCAAAGATGTGGTACCAAACAGGGAAGGGACAAGAAATCCTGCAGATTTATATGTCGTAGAGTTGGAAGACAGCATTTGTCAACAGGCATGTGACCAGGGTTCTGAACATGGAGCTGAACTCATCCAAGAGAAGGAAGTGGCGAACAGCCATGAATCATTCGGAAGCAATGTGGGAGGCAGCACACTAAACCATTTGACAGGCCAGCACCACACTTCCTGCATTAGTGGGCCAGAAATGTGCCAAGAATCACCTGAAAACAGAACAGACACATCAGCCACAGTAACCGAAAGTGCAAGTCTGGCAGACACCGAGGATAGGAAAGTACTGGAAGATGTGGTTTCATCTCAAATCTCGGTAGTTTCATCTCAAAACTCTACAGACTCTATCCATCAGGCAGCTGACCGAATCGGATCAAGCTCCGAGTCCAACTCTGAAGCAGAGAACCAGATGACTGAGTTTAAATGTAATCAATTCAATGGTTCTACTTCATTCATGGAGCTTTTGGAAATGGCAGGACCTCCAAACACATTCGCAGAATTTAACGCCTATGGAAATGGAGGTATGCCATCTAAAGAGAATTATGAAGGTGCATCTATAGAATTGGGAGGTTCTATGTATGACAAGAGAATGTCAAGATTTGACGGAGCAGATAGCCTGAACAGCCCATGCCCATCCATCGAAAGACCCAACTCTCACCACCCACAAGCACAACATGCATTCAATGGAGTAGTTGGTATGCCTTCCAGTGCTTATCATTTGCATACAAGCTTGGGTTTGGGACACGTGGAAATGGGAACTTTCCCTTCATCCGAAATCGGAGAGAGAAACGATATTTACTACAAAGAGAAAAGAGTCGGTCAAGTAGCAGGAAATGCAACCGAATTTACAGTTCAACAGAAGCCGTCATTGCCTCCTCAAACTGCGCTCCCTGGTGATTTGTGTGCACCCATAAACAAGAACTCAGTGCACGCATCACCTAATTCAAACGTGGAAGCCTACTTTATGAAACATCCACTCACACACCACAATCTTCCAAGGGAGACAAACGCATGTTCACCAGGCACAGAGAGTTTGGATCATATAGCCAACTTCCTTCAGAATGCAAGGGAAGCAGGTATGCAATCTGATATTACTGAGGCTTCAGAAGCTAGGAACATCGCTGAAGTATTATCTCAAAGGCAGACCTCTGGAACACAGCATAATCATTCAAATTTACCCAATTATTTAGGAGATGCTTTAGATGTTGCAGAATGCTCAAGCTTAGCAAAAAAGGAGAAACCCATGGCAAGGAAGGTAGCTGAATCAAATTCAAAAGATGAAGGTTGTAGTTCTAAGATTGTTTCTACTGAGACAAATAGAGATACTCTGAAAGCAAGAAAGGGACGAAGCGAGTCAGCAAAGAAGCAGGCTTTTGACTGGGATAGTTTAAGAAAGCAAGCCTGTTACAATGGTCAAAAGAAGGAAAGAAGCAGTGATAGAATGGACTCACTTGACTGGGAAGCAGTTAGACTGGCAGAAGTTAGTGAAATTTCTGATACCATTAGGGAACGAGGAATGAACAACATGCTTGCAGAGCGAATCAAGGTACTCAGCCTAATGATCTCTCTCTCTCTCTCTCTCTCTCTCTCTCTCTCTCTCTCTCTCTCTCTCTCTCTCTCTGTGTGTGCGGGTGGGCGCCTGCGTGAAGTTCAAGATAGCTGAACAAGTAGAATAGCATCTGGCCCGGTGTGTCAGAGGATTAATTTGGGAAGATTAAAATATCATGTTGGACAGCTATATTCATCCTCGTTGAGGACATGAAGCTAAGAAGTCTTTTAAATCCTTTCAAACACAATGACATCACAAAAAACACATTTCGTTTGCAGGAATTTCTTAACCGGCTTGTTAGGGAGCATGGAAGCGTCGACTTGGAATGGCTACGGGATGTTCCGCCTGACAAAGCAAAGTAAGCGCGAGTACATATTTGCATCAATTGGCATTAGCATAATTAGTACATTAGAATTTAGACAAAATGCCAGAGTAATTGTATTAAAATACCATTTTCACTGGGAATCAATTTGCAATAAGTTATAGCAGATTCACAAAATATACAATCTCGCATTGTTCTTCTAATGATACCAAATGGGGTTCGATTATTGGCTGCAACATTGCAGCACCTTGTACGGGTAACAACAGACCCTCCACGGATTATTTTATTGTTGCTTCTAATTATCTTTGGAATTCTAAAATGGTTTCTTGCTTCAGGGATTTTCTATTAAGTGTTCGGGGATTAGGACTGAAAAGCGTCGAGTGTGTGCGCCTTTTGACACTACACCATCTCGCTTTCCCCGTAAGATTCACAAGTTGAGAAAAAAAAAAAGTCCATTTATAGAAGAAATGGAAAAGAAATCAAATCTTACAATGTTCAATCTGTTTTATTTTTTAATAAGGTTGACACAAATGTTGGTCGCATATGTGTGAGACTGGGATGGGTGCCCATTCAACCACTGCCTGAGTCCCTTCACTTGCACCTTTTGGAACTGTAAGTTTTTTTTTTCTCTCTTCCTGATGAGATAGTCATTTCGAATAGCTTTGTTAATGTACTGGTACCCTGCAAAGCTGAGACTCATTCAACATGAACCATTTCTAATATATAGTTTTCCCTTTCAAGGTACCCTGTTCTGGAGAATATTCAGAAGTACCTCTGGCCACGGCTTTGCAAACTTGATCAACCAACACTGTAATACAAGAAAATCCACTTTGGAATTTTTATATTCTTTGAATTCTTCCAGTTTTTAAACACAATCATTCAAACATGTTTAGTATGGATAAATTGTATTTTTGCTTCTGACCGTATTCTAACACAGTGCACTTACGCAGGTATGAGTTACATTATCAAATGATTACATTTGGAAAGGTACACATGCAATTATTTAAAATATTGTTAAGCAAACATGTGCAATCCACAAAAGTGGTTAATCATATCCAAAGGCTTACCAGTGCTGAATGCCATGTGTAATGTAGGTTTTCTGCACAAAGAGCAAGCCCAACTGCAACGCATGTCCAATGAGAGCAGAATGCAGACATTTTGCAAGTGCATTTGCAAGGTTTATTACTCATCCAAAATACCGAAATTCTTACAGAGTGCTTGTGGGGCAGTATATACACGTGCATGGGAGGGGTTCATGTAGATGCTCAGAGTTCAATAATACCATGAACATATACATTCTTCATTCAATTACATGCATGCATTTTCATGTAGCTTAAACCTAGAAATCTGCATATATGGCATATAAAAAGCAAAACTATGCTATTCTCCAAAAAGATGATATCGAATGGGTAATCAGTGCACAATATAGAGATAGAAATGACAAAGCATATCGTATTGGTCGTGTGCTACATATCTCACATAAAGAAATTTATAAAGTACACATCACGCGGGGCAGCATGCGCAATGTTTTTACAACTTCCATTCAAATTACAACATGAATTAAGGATATATTCATAAAATAGATGACTGATATACCTATGTCATATGCAGTGCAAGGCTCGCCCTGCCAGGTCCAGAGGAAAAAAGCTTAGTGAGTTCAACTGTCCCCATAGCAACTGAAAAAGGCCCTAAAGTGGTTATCCATCCATTGCCACTACCACCACCTGAGGGGAATCCACATTCTCAAGCAGGCTCTGAGAGCAAAAGGTGTGAGCCTATCATTGAAGAACCAGCTACACCAGAACCTGAACATGTAGAAATATCAAGCGCAGATATTGAGGATGCTTTCTGGGAGGAGGATCCCGATGAAATTCCGACAATCAAACTGAACTTCGAGGAGTTCTCTATGAACATTCAGAACTATATGCAAAAAAATAATATGGAACTGCAAGATGTGGACATGTCAAAGGCTTTAGTTGCTTTGACCCCAGAAGCTGCTTCTATCCCTATGCCTAAGCTGAAGAATATTAGTAGGCTGAGGACAGAGCACCAAGTGTGAGTATATTGGCTTCCTTACCTAAACATACCAAAAATCAGAGCATGGAACTAGCTGACAAGCAAACAATATGCTATGAATGGACTGAATTATTACAAGACGTTACTGTCATTGTTGGCAAGTTGTAATGAGCAGATGACCTTTTACTTTACAACGTATAATAACCACATTTTTCATTGGCTGCAGTTATGAACTTCCAGATTCGCATCCTCTTCTGAAAGGGGTTAGGAATTTCCCAAGTCATTTCATAAGCAATTCTATGGTTGATATTGTTCAAGTTCCTTTACTAATTCTTTAACACTCTTGAAAGTGCAGTTGGACAGCAGAGAGCCTGATGATCCATGTTCATACCTTCTTGCTATATGGACACCAGGTATGCAAATGTGATTATTGATGAAGATTCTAGACATGCACTAGAGATGTCTTGTTGTATCTTGCTGACTAATCATGTATGATGCTCAATATCAGGCGAAACTGCACAATCCACGCAACCACCTGAAATCTGCTGCGCTGCCCAACCCGGTAACCTATGTGAGAAGGAGACGTGTTTTTCATGCAATAGCATACGAGAAGCAAATGCCCAAACAGTCAGAGGCACACTTCTGGTATGAAGCTGACCTTCATATGGAGCATTATAATCTATTGCATCAATCAATATAAATTCATTTGTGGGCAATGATCGTTTCATGAAGAAAAATTAAGACTTCTAGTCACTAAATTGATGCTTAACATTCCCAATGTACAGATCCCATGTCGAACAGCAATGAGGGGGAGCTTTCCACTCAATGGCACTTATTTTCAAGTTAACGAGGTAACCTTAATCCTGTATTTATGACATTTACATCTAAAACTTAAGTATGATATATATATATATATATATATATATATATATATATATATATATATATATATATATAAACGCAATAGTGTACAATCGCAGTTGGTATAATAATCTAACTAACAGTGAAATAATACTTTTTCTTTCAATTGCTTGATATTATAGCACTTTTTCTCACAGGAAAATGAACAAAAGATCATTCTCATTCCCATGCAGGTGTTTGCTGATCATGATTCAAGCATCCAACCAATTGATGTTCCAAGGTCTTGGTTATGGAATCTGTCAAGGAGGACTGTCTACTTTGGAACCTCCATACCAACAATATTTAAAGGTAAAACATGCACAGAACAACATGGATATACATATCAGTAACAGTATATAAGAATAAATCAAGTAGCTTACTTTCAAATAACTCTCCCTCCATAACAGGTCTATCCACAGAGGGAATTCAACACTGTTTCTGGAGAGGTATGATGCGATAAACTCCCATTTGCTAAAATTATTATACCTACATTGGAAAAGATTAATCGGTGCACGTTGGAGCAAGCAGCAGACATGTATGAATCTGGAAGTCTCATCCAGTGGGCCCCACCATGCCAGTAACAGCCCAAGAACCAGTCTGATGTTCAGATCCCAACCTTGATTATAAGTAAACGACCAAAAATAATAATTTTGACATGCCCAATATGTGGGAGGGCCCACCAGAGGAATGCTCTGATCTTGTATATGCCATCACGACAAGAATTTGCATGCATCCAGAATCTGAGACAAGCAGTTGGAAGATAATACATCCATACTACACAGAATATGCATGAATAAAATCTGAAAAGCTAAGGCCTGTTTGGATGGTTTATGCATATTTTTCTCTCGACAGTGCATAACCAACAGCTAGAATTAAATAATAGATTGTGGCCCCACCCAAATCCCCATTGGGCCTGAAATTTCCCAAGAAAGTGTTTTTCTAGCCACAGGTCTGATAAACAGTTCAAATTTTAAAAACATAATACATGTCCTATATCATGCAAGGCCTAGCCCCATTTTATTTTAAAAATAAAAAACAGAGAGAGAGAGAGAGAGTGGGGAGCAGCTTTTCCAATATCTGCATGACACTAGCAGATTTAGGGCCTGTTTGGACAATTCCAGATTTAGGGGTTTCAAGCATGCTTTGTTGGTGAAATCAAGATTTTTTGTGTTGGCATTTTAGTGCCTATTTGTAGAGCAGAGGGTGAAACAGGGCTTTAAAGTGCATCCAAACACGTTTATAATAAAATAAAAAAAATTTAAAATTAAATTAAATTTTAAAAAAAAAAAAAAAAAACCACTTTGACTCAAAATGGGGGTTTGCACCTCAAACGACCCTTTGGAGAGTGCAGCAAAATGGGTGGCATCCAAACGCATTCTAATACATAATTAGAATTAACTAAAATGGGATGAACTCAATTTTAGTCATCTAGAAAACAGGCCCAAAGGGTAATAGCAGTCTGGTTTTACTACTGACCGGCCATTGCCTTGTTAAAACTGTTTTGCAGGATTTGTTTGCGTGAGGGGATTTGACCAGAAAACACGGGCACCTCGGCCTCTAATGGCAAGACTACACTTTCCTGCAAGCAAGTCAGTGAGGAATAATAAAAAGACACCAACAAAGGCAGAGGAGTAAGCCATGCAGAAGACAGCCAACAAGGAAAACCCTAACCAGGATCCGTCCATTGAAGGGCAGGTCACTGACCAACAAATTGCTGTATATTTAAGGCACCTGTAACGGGAGGTGAGTCGCCGGATGCAACAAACATCAGCTGTTTGGGTTAGACCCAAGTTGACATTTGTAGCTTTCCGTAGACGACCAACGAGGAGGAAGGGCTTGTCATCTGTATATCATAACATTATCATTATTCCATTGCATGCTCCCAATTGAGCCATTCTTCAGAAAGCTGTAGGCATTCGCACAGGAGGTGCTTGAATGGAAAGCTCCAGCTCAAATTTCTACACATGCACAACAGGCACCTGCACCTATCCGCTACCACAGGCGTCGAAATGGCACTTTGATACACAAGCAGGTCATAAGGCTGGGGGATCCAAGTGAGCCAAATTTCCAAAAGTGAGGCTGGTCCGCTCATCAGGTGGGCCGAAAACTGTACATTGAATAAGAGTGAACAACTGTCTATTTCCTTCATACACGTAACCTACCTGATGAGTGCAACTTTGGCCACTTTGATCATTCAATTACCAGTATACGTCTATGATCATTGACTGGGCTCTCCTTTAGCTGAAATTAAAGAATCTTGTGGTGTGTAACTATTGTGGATGGCAGTTCCACTTATTTAAAGCTTCTATTTTTATTTTTATTTTTTCCAAACAAACATGCCAATGGAAATTAGTGGCTGTTTTAGGGAGCGTTTAGTTGCACTAAATATCATGAAATCTTGGTCATCTTTATTTAGAATTTGAACGAACCACATTCCCAGTGACATGGTAATGGAAATAATGATAATTGAAAATAGTCTGCATCAACAATCATCAGACTTCTAGAAATTTTTGACCACTTATTATGGTACAGAACTCCAATCCAGTGTACCCCACTTTAATTTCCACTGAGGCTGTGAACAAATATCATGAAATTTCATGATATTCGATTAGTCAGTCTTTTAAGTTGTGCAAATTTTCATGATATTTCATGAAATTTGCTGCAACCAAAAACATGCTAGAGAAATATGTGTGATATGTTAACATCTTTGAGGTGTGAATGATGGTTGCCATTTTAAATGGGGAGTTACTGAGGGAGCAAAGCTTTCAAAGTAATAATAATAAAATGAAAAAACTGAGGTAGCCTGCATCATGAAAATTGGCTCAAAGATTGAACAAGTGGCATATATTAAGTCATGTTAAACCTACTAAATTGTGAACACAGTCATCAAGTCCCGTAATCAGGTTGGTTCCACAATCCAGACATCTGATTCGTTGGGAGCTTGTTTGTTCAAGCAGAACCACAATATATTTTTCATTTTAACAGTCTAATAAATGTCCAAATATAAAACGGTTAGGTATTCAAACAAGTGTACCTTTTGACTCATCTTGCATCTAAAATAAAAACATAATGTAGACAGTTTAATTTGGCATACTTGTGTGCAATTTCTAAGTTTACAGCATAACAGCCAATGAAGATTTCAACTTTATAGAGCTAACGGGAAATCATTATATATATATATATATATATATATATATATATATATATATATATATATATATATATATATATATATATATAAAAACCATGAGCATAACTAGACTACAAAAGGTGAAAAATGCATCAATGGACGGGTGGTCGTCAAAGGAGCGTATAGAATAAAATCATAGTTTTAGTTGTTGGGCATGATGCAGATTGCAGAACCCTGAACAGGCTGCTGGTGAGGGAGAGTTGGAACTTGGAATAGGTACTTCAAAAAGATGAAAGTGCTCCTTAAGATTCCCACACAAAATTTTCCCAAAAGGTTATGTATCGCTCGCACATAGTCGGCCCCAAGTTGGTGCACAAAGCACATTAGGATTCAATGACCCCCCCAGAAAGAAGGGGGGGGGGGAAGACCACCAACAGCAGCTCAATCCGTAAGCATGCATCAACCTCGTGAATTTCATGTGATCATAGCTCCTTCAGTCCCATGTACAATACCAGTGAACAATAAGGAAGCTATACTCTTCAGATAAGGTTTCAAACCACAAAGCTAACCGCTGACAGGAACAATGGATGCAAACACAGGCTT
This sequence comes from Magnolia kwangsiensis, assembly GCA_037074715.1. NCBI lineage: Eukaryota > Viridiplantae > Streptophyta > Magnoliopsida > Magnoliales > Magnoliaceae > Magnolia > Magnolia kwangsiensis. Next base: position 46,239,402 of record CM073587.1, read on the forward strand.
GGGCGAACAACAGCAGATGTATTTGGTGTTGATTGGCTGGACATTATTCAGAAAGGCAATGACAAGGTTTTGTGTTTGCTGTTCAGCACACATAAATTCAATTAATGCTTTTGAGTGTAATGTGAAATCTGCATTGCCTATATACAAAACAGATGGCAAGTTGATATCTGAACTATGGGCACAAAAAATGATTGGAGAAGCAACCGGCAATTTAAGGAACTGCAAGTGGTTCCCTACAAAAATAGGATGTATATTTCATCGGTCTTATTACAATCATTGTGTCAAACATTACATATGCACACAAATTAGGAATATTAAAGTTGATTTAGTAATTAAATTTAAACACCTGTAAAAATACTATGCATAACTACTTTTGGATTAGAGGGGATCTTGAATCTAGGATGCCAAACACAACCGGAGGACTCCAAATCCAAGGTATTTCAAATCCAGGTGATTTCTAATCCAGGGTATTTCTAATCCACAGTGCCAAACGGAGCCTTATGCAACTCTTCCTTACCGGAAATGTTTACAATTATATACAATAAGGAACCAATAGTATATTGTGGGCATCTATCGCAAGTGGTTATCAAATTACTGCACCTCTAGTTGAATAATGTAATACAATTATTAAAAATTATCAGGAATATATATATATATATATGGACGACAATGAATGTAAACATTGACTTTTTGTTATTGATTGTGCACATAGAATATTCAGCAGCAAGTGCTGATTTGAATATTCCTAAATATATAAATCTAAGGTTTTTCTTCTCATTTATCAATTGTTACTGTACTTTTTGCCTGAACTCTCAAATCGACCATCTTTTTGAAACGCTCTAATCCCTCAAACACAGTTTCTCTTTTTATACAAGTTTAAACTATTTCTCACTTTAATTGAGGAAGCTAAGACCCAAATTTGGAAAGGCACTTGGCACCATTTGACAGATGGCCGGCCAATACCGACCGCCTAGTTTTTTCATGCCCATCTTCTATTTCTCACGTTAAATAGGCATCATTATCCAGGCATTCCCGGTTGCTCCAATCGGCCCTGCACCTGGGACATTATTGACCAGGAACCATTGTTAGTTGATGTTTTCATTTTGTCGTCTATCGTTGTCAATACTGGCAAGACCCAATAACACAATGTCTGTAGGGCTGATTTCAACTTGATTATCGAATCAGCCTTAAGCATCAATTGGGCTTCATTTAACTCTTTCCCAAATTGAGCTCAATTGACATTTCAACCAATAATTACTAGCCTCAAAACCAAATATACAAACTCTCAAATGGACCTAAAGATGACAAGACAAACCAAAATATTGCCGTAACTCCACCCTAACACACCAAGCAGGGACAATTTGAATACCATGTGTTTGAGGCTCATATTTCTCTGACTACGAGGGCATGCGGAATGCATCACTCAGAGGGGGTTCGGAATCAAGACTCATTGAGCATCAATGCTCCAGCAACCAAGGTGGTTCAGTGTCCAAGGAGGCTCGGCCCTCCAAATTAGGAGGAGAAAGCAAAGATCCAAAATGACAGCTTGGATCCACGTCACCTTGCACTAGCACAATCCGCAAGATACAGCACTTTCTAGGAAGTGGCAGATCAAAAGACCTGGCACAACCGAACTAGCCGCACAATACCAGCTAAGAAGTTAGCAGGGACCCTCAACTATGTAGAGGACCCATTCATCACCTCCAACCACAACCACCTCAACTGTTTACTAAGGATAAAGTCGACGGAGAGGATTATTTGACAATTGAGAGATCCCACTCCAATACTTTTTGTCCAGTTGTCTCTACCTTCCTCGGTCCCAGGCCCTTGTAACCTTGTCGGTTGGTGAGTTCGATTCAACATATGCACTGCCAGAGACCCCTGCCCCCCTTCCGTATATCCTTACAAGGAATAAAGTATCTAACCTCAAGGCCAAGCCCTCATAGCTTGGGTAGCAGAAGCAACAGGTCAACTCATCGTTATTTGTACATCCACATCTGATCTCTCGTATTCATTTCTCTTAACATAAAATTTTCAACTAACAACTTGTCTAATTGGTGATTCTACTCAAAATTTTCAACTAACAACTTGTCTAATTGGTGATTCTACTCATGATAATAGAGAAAAACACCACAAGTTGACCCAAGCTTATCAAAGAATGACAAAATGATTGCCACATCAAAGTATATAAAGAAGAAGGTCACTGCATAACTAGCATTATCTATGGAAAATAACCTACAGAACAGATGCATCACTGGATTTTCATTGTTCACAGTGCAAATGAATCATGAAAAAATTAGTGACCACTTCCAACAAAGCATACACTAGAGGTAATAAAGTGTGCACTGCAAATAATGTTGAAAAGTGAGAAATAAGAATGGTTTATAAAACTAAACACAAAGAATGTAACAGCTGCTTAAAATAGAAGGTAAAGAGGAAAGAAAGCCATCACAGGACGGATCTAGGTTTCTCATTTGGCATGCCCCGAAATCTAAAAATGCAGGACAGATTGGACGATCCTAAATCTTTAAGTGTTTAACTGTTGAACTTTCATTAAGCATGGACGGTCTTCTCTTTTTTAACTCGAACTTTCATTAAGTATGGACAGTCTTATCTTTTTTAACTCGAACTTTCATTAAGCATGGACAGTCTTCTCTTTTTAACTCGTCCATTTCTAAATCACAAAGTGGGCTATTTTATACTCCAACAATGTATGACACTTGGTACGCAGGCACTCAGTAAATGTGGCATACATTGACTCAAATTAAACCAACTAAATGGTGGAACTCATTGTCGCTAAGTCAAAGTCCCAAAATCAGATTGGTTAAACAACCCTAACACTCGTTTGTCAAAATAGGACCGTTGAGTATTTTTCATTTTTTAACTGTCTGATAAATACCCACCAATCTGATAGATAATCAAATAAGAATAATCTTTGGTTCATTACAGATCTAAAATGGAATATAATTTGGAAAGTTTAATTTGAATAATGTGTACTCCACTTATGAAATTTCTAAGTGCCCATGCATCATCTATCACAACATTCAAGAGTCAAAAAGTTTTTTATCCTTTCTTGAATTGCCAACTAAACAACAAGGAACCCCAAATGGGAGGATATTGGAGCATGACCCATTCCATGATGGGGCCATTAGAGGAATGGTAGAGATCACCAGACTATCAGTGTTACCTAGGCTGTTGAAATATTAAGTGAACAAGGGATGAAAACTAAAACATGGAACATGTCGGAATTTGTCAACAAACTACTTCATAATCAACCCAACCAAGAATAAATAAAGTTTCCTGATCAAATGCTTGGGCCTTGTGTTGGGCTCTAATCCTAACTCCAGGATAACTTTGGACCTAGTCATGGAAAGATTAGAAAGGAAGCTTGTGATATGGAAGCGAAGTTCTCTTTCTCTTTTGGAGCCAAACCATGCTTCTAAACCTGCAGCATCTAATTATTCTAACCTCCCTATTTAATATTTCTCACGTTTCAAGATCACATTTCAAGATCTTAGTTGGTAAGAAGAAAATTCTGATGGTGGACAACTTAAGGAAAAAAGGGATGCCTTTAGTTAACATTTGTCTCTGCTGCATGAAGAACGAAGAATCGGTTGATCATCTGCTCCTCCATTGTCCTTTCATTGCCTCAATCTGGTCTGATATCTGTACGTGTTTCAACATCTGTTGGTGTTCCCCTCAATCGACGGATCAACAGTTCAAGGCTTGGCACGGGGTTAATATAGGCAAGTAAAGATCTAGGATATGGAGAATGGCTATTCTAGCTGTTTGGGGGTCTATTTGGGAAGAAGGAAATGGGAGATGTTTCAGGGATTCTGCAATCTCTATTCAGGCAGTTTCTTCTAGGGCAAAGTGTCTTATCTTAGAATGGGTTGGCCAAGTTGATTTTCTAAAGGGCTACGATCTTTTGTTTATTGGAGTTTAGTTGAGTCTGCTTCCTCAGCAGACTCTCTCTCCTCTTTCTGCTTTTCCTTTGTTTTTCTGTGTTTTCCTTTTTTCCGTTTCTTCCTTTTCTGTAATCCTTTTTTGTTTCAATACAAGTTTCGTGATCTTTCAAAAAAAAAAAAAAAGATCTTATCTCCAACAATAGTTTCAAAACTCGAAAAATAGACTGAACTGAATGTCTAGCATGATTGGGTCAACTCAAAGACTCAACCAAGCCTTCACTTGACTCTACTCAATATTTTAATAATAAATTTTAAAGTATTTAACCTGATGGAAATTTTAAAGTGGTTAGAAATAGGTGAAGTATATAAAAAGAGAAGCGTGTTGTTACCTGGGCCGGTAGCATCTTCTCGCTTTCTCTAGTGAGATTGCGACTTGTGAGTTCGACACTTGTCATGTGCATTTTTCTTTATAGCCAAATCCAATTGAATGGGCAAGTTATGCGGTTGAGTCACACCGAGTCATAACGAGTCAGCCGAGTCTCGATGGGTCTTGTTGAGTCTTGACCAAGTCCCGCTCATCAGCGAGTTTCCAACAGATGGCTCAAAGTTCCGTTGAGTCGAATTGACTCGGCTGACTTTCAAGTTGAACCACCAAGTTCTAAAAGGACCCCAAATGGACTTCTTATGGGAAAAGGAGGAATCTTTTTTATCCTAACTACCACTTGATCAAGGGAAAAAAAAGGAAGTTGGAGTCTCTAAAGTGGTAGTGGAGATTAAGTATGGAGCATAATACTCTTTAGAGGAAAAAATTTTATAGCAAGTACAGAAACAAGAAATTCAATTTGGGATCCACAGGTGGCAAGAGCTGAGGTTGAAGGTGTCAAAAGACATTTGCAAGGTGCAGTGAAAAGCTGGTCAGGATTGCACCTGTGTAAGTATTGGCTTTAAGGTGATGAAGGATTATACATCAAGGTTTTGGAAGAGTCTTGGGCAAGGATGGAATCTTTCACATGGACTGATCGTTGGTTGGTCATTGTGATTCCATCCAATGTCTAATACCTCATCATTTTATAATCAAGAGCCTATTGTTTGTGGCCCACCTTCCACCTGTTTAATGCTACTGTTTTGGCCTGTTGTGGCGCGCCTCGGACATGAGTTTATGCAGCAAACCCATTGTTGGGCCATTTGTGTGGCCCTGATATAACTAGGTCGTTCACCTGTTTGGGCCTAGTGAGCCTATTTTGACAAGGCATCTATCAATTATATTTGTCGTACGCCTTCGATGATATAGTTTCTCTAAATTAGGCATTTTAACAAGATGTGTTTTCTTTTTGCTTTTTGTGCCAGGAGTGTTGGACCGAACTTATCTTTATGCCAGGCATGTTGTACTGGACATCGTTACCCATCGCCGTTATGATGGGACCATTTTTTGTTGTCAGAACATCTAGAGCCACCAGATGAGCAATGGTTGAACTCCCGGCCACTGATAGTGTATATCCACCAAAAGAGCAAAGAGTGAAATCCCAACCACTGGGAATGTTGTTGGATCATTCATCAACCGTTTGAAGTATTATTTTTTTCAAAGATAACAGAAATTATATTAAAAGCGAGGCAAGATACAAAGAAAGGCTATTGCTGAGGTAGCAGAGAAGCCAAAGAAAAAAGAAAAAGGACTAAGAGACCAGAAACAAAAGATCATGCTCTTTTAACCCCGAGACGTTGGAAGCCCATTCAATGATGAGATTTTCAGCTTTGGAAGAGACTATCTGAGCCAAGGAAGTCAGATCGTTAAAGCATCGCTCATTTCTCCTTCCACACAGACCATCAAATGGCGAGAAGGGCCATTCTCCAGATGCGTTTTCTCATTTTTCCAAACTTGAAGCCATGCCAAAAAGTGATCATAAGGGAGCAAGAACAGGGAATACACTTGCTTTTACCAAAACGGAGAAAGAAGTCCAACCAGATCTGGTTGATGAACGGGCAATGAAGCAAAAGGTGGTCGACCGATTCCTCATCCTTCATACTGCAAAGACATGCGTTGACGATCTGCATACCTCTTTTTCTCAAATTCTCAATGGTAAGGATCCTGTTTTTACCCACCAACCAACCAAAGCAGACGAATTTGGGAGGGACAGGGTATTTCCATATAAACAGGGTAACGGCATTCGCTGACATATAGCTCGGTAGGAGGGAAGATAGCGACTTGACCGTGAAAACTCCAGACTTATCGTTGTTCCAAATTAGTCTATCAAGGGAGGCCCTGTCGAGGGACGACTTAGAAAGGCATTCGAGCAGGGCAGTGAATTCCGACACCTCCCAATCATGGAGATTACGCATGCAGATGACTTCCCAGGCAATAGAGTTGTCGATAGTGTCGTAACAATCGGCAACGAAAACATTCTTGTCCCCAGCCAGACGATATATAATGGGAAAAGAGAGTTTGAGGAGCGCTTCTCCCACCCAGTGGTCATCCAGAATCTGATGGCAGAACTGCAGCCAATTTTGAAGGAAACGCTGTCAATCACCACCTGCTTCAATCGGAGAATGCCTTTCCAGATAGAGGCTCTGTAGGTCGTTGACATTTTTGTCCACCAACCACCTGGGGATGAGACGTATTTACCTTTGATGATTTGATTCCAAAGAGCGCCATCCTCGAAGCCCAGCCTCCAAGTCCATTTTCCTAGAAGAGCCTGATTCATGATCTTAAGGTTCTTAATGCTGGCTCCCCCTTCACAGTAATGAGTGCAGACTTCTTTCCAATCAAGAAGGTGGAATTTCTTTTGGTTCTCCTTGCCGCCAACGTGTCCCGTATCGGTATCGGTTGGCATAACGGTGCCCTCCGAAACCGATATGGATACGGGGGCGTAACGGCGATACGGAGGTGTAACGGTACTTTTTTTTTTTTTGCCAAAAAAATATGGATTAAATCCAGAATATTCTAAGCATTCCAAATATGCATTCATTTGTAAATTGGAATATGTTTATGGTGGTGTAACGGTCCACTCTTTGGTGAGAAGTTGTATCGGACTGTCTAATTAATTTTTAACTAGGTAACTTAAATTTGACTACAAAATTCATATATTTAATTTTCTAAATATGTAATTTATATACTTAACAACTTGATATCATTTCTCTCAATAGTTCTTTAAAAAAATGAAATTAAATTCAGGTAGATGGCGTTGCCAATTTGGGGCTGACTTGGAGGACCAATCTATGCTCTAAATCAGCCTAAAATTCATGCCATTTATTGTCATTATTCTACTTATAAATTGGTGGACATTTATTGGATGATGAATCATAAAAAATTAATCAAAAGGCCCTATTTTAAAAAATAAAAGTCCACAAATTACCAATTAAAACTATTCAAACAATTTGATTTTGGCATTGTGAGTTAGCAATTGCAGTCCACAATTTAATTACTAAATTTTAAGTTAATATATGTCTCATGTACAAATTTATAAGGCTTGAATTAGGCAGGACTCGGATTGTGAAGTGCAGCACACGTGTCAAAGTTTTTTGGGCCCCACCCGTGATGAATGTGTTATATCCACACCGCCCATCCATTTTGCCGAATAATTTTAGGGCATGAGCCCAAAAATGAGACACATCCAAAGCTTAGGTGGACTCCACCATAAGAAACAATAATAAATAAACGTTCACCATTAAAATTTTATTGAGGGCTAGAAAAGTTTTAGATCAACTGACATGTGTGTTTTCCCTTCATCCATGTCAGTGTGACCCAATTAATAGGTTAGATTGAAAATAAACATTACAGTGGACCTTAAGAAATTTTTAATGGTGAACATTCTATAACCACTATTTCCTATAGTGTTGTCCACCTGAGATTTGGATATTACTATATTTTTGAATCCTAACCTAAAATGATTTGACAAAATGGATGGACGACATGGATAAAATATATACATCATGGTGGGGCCCACTTGAGTCTGATCGGATGGAAAATAAACGTTACCGTGCGCCCTAAGAATTTTTTAACTCTGAAAATCATTATTTCCGCTGTTATTTTTGGTGTGGTTCAGATGATCTCGGGATATAATTCATTTTTTGGCTGGTGCTCTAAAATGATCTCTGAAAATAGATGATCGGTGTAGATGTAATAAATACATCACTGTGGGGGCCATATAACTTTGATCTCCTTTGAACCGTTCGTACAACTCGGAGCTCGAGGAGTGTCAGCGCTCGTCTTAGCGTGACACGTACCTACAGCAGCTACCGCTGCAAATTATTAAAAAAAAAAAAAAACAAAAAGGGGTAGAGAGGGAAACCGAAAAGAAAAAAGAGGGAAAGAAGAGAAGAAAAAAGAGGGAAAGAGGGAAAGAAGAGAGAGAGAGAGGAAGAAGAAGAAGAAGAAGAAGAGGAAGAAGGCTGCAGCCGCAGCCGCAGCCGGGCGCAGCCGCAGCCAAGAAGAAGAAGAAGAAGAAGAAGAAGAAGAAAGAGAAGAAAAAGAAGAAAAGAAAGTGGAAAAGGTAAGGATTTTTTTCATTTTTTCTTTTTTTTTTTCTTTCAAGACCCGTAACAGCCTTTACAGGTCCGTAACGGCCGTTATGGCCCGTGACGGCCCCGTAACGGCCGTTACTGGTACAAAATTCCGTAACGGCCGTTTCGACCTCGTATCGCGTAACGGGTCCCACCGTTACCGTTACGTATCGGCCGATACGGCCGATACGTAACCGATTTGGGATTACCTGTTTGCCGCTCCAAAGAAAGTCTCTTCTAAGGTTATCGATGCGGGCCAGCACTGGGGTCAGGCAAACAAAAAGGGACATGTAATATGTAGGGAGATTAGACAGGGCTGACTTTATGAGTGTCAGGCGACCGCCCATCGAGAGGTATTGGCATTTCCAAGTGGCAAGGTATTTTTGGACCTTAGTGATAATTTTGTCTCACATGGCTTTCGAAGGGGGGCCATAGGCAAGAGGGAGGCCAACAAAGGAGGAAGCGAGTAGCAGTTGAGCACCCGAGGCTGTTGGCATGACTGGAAAGGTCAGCGGAGGAAATATTGATTCCGAAGATTTTAGATTTGGCCATGTTGATTCTCTGACCAGAGACAGCTTTAAAGCACCTCAGAGTAGTTTGAAGATTATCGATAATCGTCGAGTGAGCTTCAAATAGGATGAGGGTGTCGTCTGCAAACTAAGTGTGGGAGATTGGAGAAGAGATTCCAGGCATGACGATTCCTTTAAGAATCCTGGCGGACTGACCACTGAGGATCATCTGACATAAAGCCTCTCCCACAAGGAGGAAAAGAAGCGGAGACAGGGGGTCCCCTTGTCGGATACTGCACGAGCTGTTGAAGAATCCCTTAGGGGCGCCGCTAATGAGGACCGAGAAATAGGCCGATTCGACACAAGCCTTCATCCAGTTTCTCCATGTCCTGCCAAAGCCCATTCGGGTAAGCAAATACTGAAGGAATCCCAAGTCCACATGATCATAGGCCTTCTCGATGTCAAGCTTGTAAAATATGCTCTTCTTACCGGATTTGTGACAGGAGTGGAGACATTCATTAGCAATCAGGGCACAATCGATAATCTGCCTTCCCTTGATAAAGGCGTTCTGATTCTTGGAGATCAAGTTCCCCACGACTGACGATAGCCTAGAAGCCAGAATCTTGGCCAAAATTTTGGAAGGACTTCCAATCAGGCTGATGGGTCTGAACTCAGAGAAAGAGCTTGCTCCAGGGGTTTTAGGAATAAGAGCGATGAATGAGGCGCCTAGGCATTTGGAAATTTTACCTCTTGGATGGAATTCATTAAGGAAATCCATGACATCTTACTTAGTGCATCCCCAGAATTTTTAGAAGAAAATAATCGGGTACCCATCAGGGCCAAGGGACTTATCTTTGCCTAAAGAGTCGATGGCCAGCTTGGCTTCTTGATGTAGGACAATTAACCACTTGCTCTAAAAGCTCGAACTGTTAGAGTATGGAGAATTAATCCATTTATCTCATTGCCCAAGCCCCACGTCTCATGGGTTAGGCTCTCGGTCGAACCCTCCTCGTGGGCCCCAAATCACATGGGTACCGCCTCACACGAGCCACCCGAGTCACACGGGTGGAGCCCGCATCTCACGAGCCACTTACATCACACAGGCCGCCCACCCCGAGTGTGCCCCTGCATCTCACAGGCCACCCCACTCGAGCCCAGTGTGAAAATGCCCCCACATTAATCACCTCCGGTGAGGAGTCTCGAACACGAGACCTCCCGCTCTGATACCAATTTGATGTAGGACAATTAACCACTTGCTCTAAAAGCTCGAACTGTTAGAGTATGGAGAATTAATCCATTTATCTCATTGCCCAAGCCCCACGTCTCATGGGTTAGGCCCTCGGTCGAACCCTCCTCGTGGGCCCCAAATCACATGGGTACCGCCTCACACGAGCCACCCGAGTCACACGGGTGGGGCCCGCATCTCACGAGCCACCTGCATCACACAGGCCGCCCACCCCGAGTGTGCCCCTGCATCTCACAAGCCACCCCACTCGAGCCCGGTGTGAAAATGCCCCCGCATTACTTCTTCCTCAGAAAATGGAGCCTCAAGAAGGTCAACCTCGGCTTGTTGGAGAGAATTAAAGCAGATGTCGTCCAGACGGGATCTTGTCCAACCTTCGGAAGAGAAAAGGGATCTGAAATGGGATACAGCAATGTCGGCGATCTCCTATTTGTCATCGATCTGCCTTCCTTCGACAGTAATGTTGTGAATGGCATTGGTCTGAGCTCGCATATTAGCAATGTTGTGGAAGTACCAAGTGTTTTTGTCGCCTTCAGAAATCCATTTGGCCCTAGATTTCAGTTTACAAGATAGCTCATCCTCCAAAGCTCTAGCGGAGATGGACTGGATGATTTGGATGCGCCTGCTCATCACTTCATTCGACATGGAGCCCTATTCCGCATCGGAATCAATGCGGTGTAATCAATGTTCGAGTTGTCGATGTCGCTACAAGTTTCGCTGGCCAAAGATAAAGATAAAATATCGTTACCGCCGATAATATCGCGAATAACTGTATATTTGGGAAAAAAGGGAATAACACGAGGAAAACGGTGGAATTTTTTAGTGAAACTTCATGACAAGTCTAAATACACATATTTGCATATTTAGAAATTTAAAAAAAAAAAGATTACAAAAAAAATGCATTACATAACTATAGGGCCTACTATGATGTATGTGCCTTATATCCACACTGCCCATCAAATATGACAGCTCCTTTTAAGGCATGATCAGAAAAATGAACAAGATCCAAATCTTAAGTGAACCATACCACATGAAACAAACCATTGTGATTAAATCACCACCACTAAAAACTTCATGGGGTCCACCAGAATGTTTATTTGCCATCCAATCCATTGATATGGTCACAAAGACATGGATGAAGAGACCACACAAATATCAGCATAATCCAAAACTTTCATGGCCCATGATAAATTTTATTGGTCGATTACCACTATTTCCCATATTATGGTCCACCTAATATTAAGATCTGCTTGTTTTTTTGGAGCATGCCCTAAAATGAGTTTTCAAAACAAATAGACGGAGTGGATATAAGGCACATGCATCACAGTGGGCCCCACGGTTAGGGATTCCACCCACCTCAATGGATACATGCCCATTAAAGCTGCACTCGGCTTGGGTGCGACCTCAAAATATCAATGTGAGTGGGAGGTTGACCGTAGGGCCCACCTTAATGCATGCATTGTATATCCATGTCGTTCATCTGTTTTTCCAGCCTAACTTAGAGTGTGGTCTAATAAATGAAGAAGCAATTTTAGGTGGACCATACCACAACAAACAGTTTATTGATTATCCAACCTATTGATAAGGCCAAACAGACCTGGATGAAAGAAAAGCAAATATCTATTTGATCTAAAACTTTTGTGGCCCACATAATGTTTTTAATAGCCAATAATCATTGTTTCCTATGGTGTGGTCTACATGAAAATTATATCTGCTTCATTTTTTGGAGGACCATGGCCTAATTTAATTTGAAAAAATAGATGGACGGCATGGATATACAATGAATGCATAGATGTGGACGGCATGGTCCCACCCACATCGTTGGTTCCGGGTCTCACCCAACTCTCCCTCCAAAATCGGGGCGGATTGCATGTGTGCCACACCACCGATTTCTTTGGTGTGTTGATGTCACCAAGTTCTGTGGCCCCCACCATGATGTATGTGTCGTATCCACACCGTCCATTCATTTGGAGAGATCATTTTAGGGTACAAGACAAAGAATGAGGCAGATCCAGAGCAGTAGTGGACCCACCATAAAAAACAATTGGGAGAGTGACGCCACCATTGAAACCTTCCTAAGGTCCACCATGATGTTTATTTGAGATCCAACCCTTTCATATGTTAACGCAGGCACGACATAAGGGGAAAAACAAATATCAGCTTGATCTAAAACTTTTGTAGCCATTACAAGTCTTTAATGGTGGGCGGCACTCTCCCCATTGTTTTCTGTGTTGGGGTCCACTGGAACTTTAGATCTAAATCATTCTTTGTATCATGCTTTAAAATGATCTCTTCAAATGTATGGACGGTGTGGATACAACACATACATCATGGTGGGGCCCACTAAACTTGGTGACGTAACTTCAGTAGGGAATAGGGAGTCTCACTACTCGATGGCTGGACGCAGATTTCCTGCGAAAGCCTTTGTAGGATGTTCCAGCACTGGGATGCTAGGTGGGGCCTACCATGATGTTTGTTATAAATCTACACCATTAATCCATTTTGGGAGGTCATTTTAGGGCATGATACAAAAAATGAGATGTATCCAAAACTCAAGTGGTCCGTACGAGAGGAAAAAATTTAGATTTAATAACCACCATTTGAACCATTCGTATGGCCACAAAGGTTCATATCAGGAGATATTTTTGGTGTTTTCAATTCATCCGAGTGGGAATGACTTATAAATAGTTTGGATGGCATATAAATATAAAGATGCCAACAAGTTTTCAACGGTAGGAAACTCTTTTCCTGGTTCTCCCTCTCGTTCGACCCACTTGAGTCTTGGATCCAACTCATTTTGGGTCGTGTGTACTAAAATGAACTCCGACAAGGGATGGACGATTTCGATTTATCACCAACATCACTGTAGGCCCCACCTTGCATCACAACGCATGAACCTTTCCCAGGAAATTCGCATCCTAGGTGCTAATCCACGAAAGCGGATTGGCTGGTGTACCAGCTAAATAGTTGTAGGTACGCGTAGTGCGAAGACGAGCATTGACGCTCCTCAAGCTCCGAGTTGTACGAACGGTTCAAAGGAGATCTAAGTTCCATGGGCCCCACAGTGATGTATTTATTATATCTACAGCATTCATCTATTTTTATAGATTATTTTAGAGCATTATCCAAAAAATGAATCATATCCAAAGATCATCTGGACCACACCGCAAATAGTAGCGGAGATAATGATTTTCACCGTTAAAAAATTCGTAGGGCCCACCATAACATTTATTTTCTATCCAATCTGTTCATTAGGTCACAAAGACCTGAATGAAGAGGAAAAACAAATTTCATATTTATCCAAAACTTCTATGACCTCAAAAAGGGTTTCAATGGTAGACGTTCAATCCCCTACTGCTTTTTACAATGTTCTCCACTTGATAGTTAGATCTATCTTATTTTTCGTCTCAAGCCTTAAGACGAGCTCGCCAAATGGATAGACGGTTTAAATATAACACACACCTCATAATCATATCCACAGAACTTGCTGACGTAAATGCAGCAGTCCGCTTCCCTAATCCGCGTTCGTGAAAATGGCAACCGAAGCCCTTTTTTTCGAAACAAGAGAGGGTTCCAGTTCTTCCTTCCCAGAACCCTAAATCTGAAAATCTCTCTTAAATACACTCTGAAATTGAAGGGAATCGAAGATTTTTTCGCACTTACCTATGAACAGCGCATCGCTTCGATCAATTGGCCCTCTTCTACAGGTACCAAATGCACTCTTGAAAGTTTTCCTTTTATTTTATTTATATATATATATATATATATATATATATATATATATATATATATATATATATATCGATTTTTTGGGGGGCTATTCTGATTTTTTTGTTGACTTTTTTCCAATTTTTACGTATTTACGCAAGAATACAGTCGATATTTTCGACGAGAATCCAAATTATCGACAATAACAAAACTTTGGGGTTTTGGTGTCGCCAGTTCAGCGACACCGATATTATCGGCGATATCTCGATCATATCGCCGACAATTTAAACACTGGTTGTAATTCAGCAAAGAGTCGATCCGACTCCACCTTGCGTTTGAGCAATTTAGTTTCCTTCCATTTGTTGATTTTCTCCTTAAGGAGTCTAACTTTGCTAAGAAGTCTATGGCCCGCAAAACCTTCAGCTTTAAGAGAAGGCCACCACTCCTCAATCATCTTACAGAAGCCGTCGGTTTAGAGCCAAGAAGAGTTGAACTTGAAAGGCTTAGGACCCCAATTCACAGCCGTCGACGAAAGGAGGATGGGGCAATGGTCGAAAGTGGTTCTAGGAAGAGCTTGCTGAAACAGAGAAGGGAAAGCCTCTAGCCAGTCTGAAGAGAGAAGAAATTTGTCCAGTCTTGTCTGAGTAGGGGATCTGCGCCCATTATTCCAAGTGTGTAAGGCTCCAGACAAAGGCATATCTACCAATTCCTGCGATTCTATCCACGTTGAAAAGGCCTCCATGGCCAAAGAGGCCCTTTTGATAAGAGAGTGTTCTGAAGCATAGTGGACGACGTTGAAGTCCCCAACGAAACAGCAAGGTCCTGCAAAGGAAAGTCTGGTGGTAGACATTTCATCCCAAAATGCTGATCTAAAGGAGTCTTCATTAGGGTCGTAAACCGCTGAAATAAGACATTGAAAGTGAGAAGACTTACCTTGCAATATGACTGTTGCCGAGAAGACTCTAGTAGATGAGGACAGAAGGGCCCATTTTGAGGACTTCCAAGCTAAGAGGATGTCGCCCGATGACCCCGACGAGTCGAGAGTGAGGCGATTGGCATCCTTAGCGTTCAACAAATTGGTCAGCAGGCGATCGGAGAAAGAAGGGACTTTAGTCTCCAGGAGACAGATGACGTCAGGATCTTTTCTACGAATGGATTCCTTGATCAAGCACCGTTTATTTTTGAAACCCACCCCCCTCACGTTCCAGGAGATGATATTCATTGGGGAACGGAGCTTCCCGGTTTCCCTTTCGTCCTCTTCTTGCGCTAGACATAGCAAGCAGGCCCGGACTTGGTTGAAGGCTGAGAAGCTCTCGGTTGCTGGTCGATCTGGGAACCTGCTTGGTTGGCGTTTTGGCGGGCGGAAGGGGTCTTCCCCTGTTCTCAATACATTGAAAAAGAGTTATGTAATCCTCTTCTCTATTTCCAAACGATAGGCCCAGAGACTTTTATTTTGGAGTTTGTCAAAAATCTCCTCTGCTTTTTCCTGCAATGGACTTCGTATTGCGATCAGGTAGATGGCAGTGGGGGTGAGCTACGCACATCTGGAGGGGCTCAACAACAAGCACGTCAGCAGGGGGGTCTTCCTGGAAGATGGTAATGGGGCCAAGGTCGGCCCAGTCTCGGGAACTGTGGTCGGAGATGGATGGGGAGATGGGGGTCGAAGGGGAGGATTGGGTATCGGAGAATCTTCTTTATGAATGATCTCCTGAAGACATGACCTCGATCGTGAGGGAAGGGGATAGGGCCCGGATGGGGGAGCGAGAGTGCAGGGAAGGAGGGAAGATCATTTGAAAAAGGGGTTCGGTGTCGGGCAGGGTAGGATAGGAAGGTGGGTATTGTTTCAGGTGTCGGGTTCGAGTCTAGAGGGGTAGGGGCACGTGTAAAGCTTGCATCGAAAAGGGAGCATTGCTGGGTCCGGGAGAGTAGACCCGATTTTGGATGCAGGAAGCTCTCTCGGGGTGATGGGAGATTGCGCCACATGTAGGGTCGGGAGCTTCGGGTCTGAAGCATCAGGAGGCACGCGTCTAGATGTGGAGGGGATGGCGTCATCGTCGTAATTGCGACAGGCTTCGCGCTACTCGAGGTGTGGGCGGGAAGGATGATGCAACGACCGCGTGTCCCAATTGGCCAGGAGATCGACGGATAGGACGCACGCACCATAATTGAGGGCGGCAAGAGCACCACGTGTCGAATTGAACAGCATGGGCGGTTGCTTCTCCCAGAGGAAAGGGAGAGCACTGACCGGACGTGACGTTGCGGCTACACTATGAACAGCAAGTGGGTTTGCGAAGTGACGACTGTAGGGATGGAAGTCGATGAGAGCTGGAGGGGATGAATGCGTAGCATCCGGTACACCGCTAGAGAATGGAAGGCGAGGTGCTTCGGCAGTCTCCTTCTCCGATACCGAGAGCGGAGGCTGAGGGATAGGGTCCTTAGATCGCCAAACGTCACCCCACCTGGGGTGAAATGCCCCTGGCTGTTCCTTGACGACCGGAAAATTGATAACCCTATTGTCTACCTTCATCTGAAGATGGGACGGTAGCGGAAGACCCTTCTTCCTCCTGATCCGGGCCCTGATGACCCCGACCTCGTCGCCGGATTTTGTTTTATAGTCCATCTCCAAAAGGAATCCCAGTTTAGAGGCTGCAGAGATGAGGAAATCATCGAACTGGGATATCTCATATCAGGACCCAGATATTTTCCATCCCAAAAATAGAGAACTCGTCCCAAGACATAACCTTGTCTACCGGATCGTGAGCGTGCAAGTGGCACGCCATGATTAGCATCTTCAGGTTGAGGTCGAGGCACATCTTGACCCAGAGCTCGTTGTAACCAGTTGGTTTGATGTTTTAGTTGCCTGGATGATAGCCTGAGCACTCTTTAATCCATTCCTAAACTTGGCCTAAGGATGCTCCATCTTTAGTTTTGATAACTACCGTCTCAGCCAGATCAGTTCTGGCCTGTTGGAAAGATACGGAGTCAACAGAAATGAATGGGTCGAGGTCGGCCACCTTGTCGCCATCTGGGGGGGATGAGTCTCTGACTCCCGCATCGGAGTAGCTGGGGTAAGCAGGGTTCTCTTGGAGGGATGGGTTCCTTTGTAAGAGAGCGTCTTTAAATGAAACTCCTTCAACTCTGACGGGTTGAGTAGAAGGTGGGATGATCGGGGTGTCCTTCAGAGTTCCTGAGGGGAGGGGAGCATTCCTCCTTTGGTCTTTGAAGGGGGGGCCGAATCTGGCTCTCTGAACAAGAAGCGGGACCCCCACAAATCGCACCCCATGGAGCATGTTAACCGCCCTTGCCAGCTCCGTTTTCGAACTCATCCGCACTAAGGCGAAGCCACGATACACTCCATTTGTGCAGTCTCTTGGCATGACTACGTCCATGACTGCCCCTCTTTGCCAAAAATCCTCGAAATGTTGATGGGTAGCCATCCCGGGCAAGGTGTTCTGTAACGGTAACAGTGGTCGTAACGGCCACCACCATTACCTTTACGATACGGGTTGTAACGGCTGTTACGGCCCCCGTAACGACCGTTACAGTCTCTTTTTTTATTGAAAAAAATCCCGAAAAACCTGTATCTACCCCTTAATGTTGATTAAAAAGTATGGAAAACCTGTATATTCCCCATAACAGACAATTGCAGGGCTGTTATGGCCTTTATAAGGGATGTAGCATGCCGTTAACAGCAATTACGGGTCATTTTTTTCGATAACGGCTGTTACGACTATTACGACCCTATAACGTGTAACAGTTGCCACCGTTACCTTTACATAACGGCCTTTACAGCACACCATGATCCCGAGAGGTATCCCCTAACGAAGAGGGTGGGGTACGATTTTCTCCTTTTTTCCGGTGGGGGATCTGGTTTAAGGGTTTTCTTTCTATCGACGACCAGATTCCAACCATTCTTTCCCGTAGCCTCTGTGTGCCCTTTATCCTCGTCGTCGTCCATAGGTGGAGACTCGTTGGAGTATGTCCTCCCTCTGTTGGTTTCTTCGCTGTCAATTGCTCGTCTATGGTCTGAAGCACTAGTGTTGGTTGTTCTCCTCATCTCCTTCTTTACAACAGAACTGCATGCGTTGTTTACCTAATTACCTACGTTCAACTTGCATTCGTTGTTTAAATTGATACAATATGAGGTGTATCAGACCCATATCTGATCATATCACAATTTATTTGGGCTTTTGACATGCATTCAAGGATCTATCTGACCATTCTTTAGTAAGAATGATATTTGTCGGCATAACCTTTTAAAATCGATGGTGGATTTCTAGGTTTAGTGAGAGAGAGGGGAGGAAAGGGTGAGAGTAAAACCCTAGCTCTGATGATGGACGGTGGAGAAGAGGCATATTTGCTATGTCTCAACCGTTTGAAGTATTATTGGTTCACATCCCAAAAGTCATCAAAAGTGCTTGCTCACTTGAAGCTAGTCGTCATTTTATCGCCCTATGCTCACCTAATGCTACAGTTGCAGTTTTCTTTTTTGTTAAATAAATGTTACTGCTTTCAAACTCAAGTTACTCCTTTTAAGAGCACCTTGAGCTTGAGGGGGGGTGCTAGATTAAATTAAGGTATCTAATTATACAATATTCTAGTTTTCAACAATGTAGTCCATATGGTTTAACAATAAGAAACAAATTGGAGAAAAAAGCCTCTCTCCTTTCCAGGGTGTCCCGTATCCGTTACGATACGGCCGTATCGACCGATACGTAACGGTAACGGTTGACACCGTTACGCGATACGGGGTCGAAACGCCCGTTACGAAATTATGTGACCGTAACGGCCGTTACGGGGCATAACGGCCGTTACGGACCCGTAACGGCTGTTACGGCCCTTTAAAAGAAAAAAAAGAAAAAAAAAAAGAAAAGAAAACTTACCTGTTTCCTCTTCTTCTTCTTCTTCTTCTTCTTCCTCTTCTTCCTTTTCTTCTTCTTCTTCTTCTTCTTCTTCCTTTTCTTCTTCTCCGGCAGCTGCGGCTGCAGCTGCGACCCTGCTGCGGTCGCGACTACGGCTGCGGCTGCGGCTGCAACTGCGGCTGCAGCTGCGGCATCCTCCTCCTCCTCCCTCTTTCTCTCTCTCTCTCCCCTTTTCCCTCTTTTTTCTTTTCTCTTTTTTCCCTCTTTTTTCTTTTTCTTTTTTCTTTCCGGTTTCCCTCACGCTCCCCTTTTTTTTTTTTTTTTTTTTTTTTGCAGGTGTACCGCGCAGCAGCTAGCTGCTGTAGGTACGTGTCACGGTAAGACGAGCGCTGACACTCCTCGAGCTTCGAGTTGTACGAACGGTTCAAAGGAGATCAAAGTTACGTGGGCTCCACGGTGATGTATTTATTATATCTACACCGTTCATCTATTTTCAGATATCATTTTAGAGCACTACCAAAAAATTGAATTATATCCTAAGATAATCTGGACCACACCAAAAATAGCAGCGCAGATAATGATTTTCATTGTTAAACAATTCGTAGGGCCCACCGTAACGTTTATTTTCCATTCAATCTGATCAGACACGAGTGGGCCCCACCATGATGTATATATTTTATCCATGTCGTCCATCTATTTTGCCATGTCATTTTATGTCAAGATCCAAAACATTAGTAATATCCAAATCTCATGTGGACTACACCATACTCACCATTAAAAAAATTTTAAAGTCCACTGTAATGTTTATTTTCAATCTAACCTATTAATAGGGTCACACTGACGTGAATGAAGGGAAAACAAACATGTCAGTTTGATCTAAAACTTTTGTAGCCCTCAATAAATTTTGAATGGTGAACGTTTAATTATTATTGTTTCTTATGGTGCAGTCCACTTGAGCTTTGGATGTGCCTCATTTTTAGGCTCATGCCCTAAAATTATTTGGCAAAATAGATGGATGGTGTGGATATAACACATCACGAGTGGGGCCCAAAAAACTTTGACATGTGTGCTACACTTCACAATCCGAGTCCTACCTAATTCGGGTCTTGAAAAATTGTACACGAGACATATTAACTTAAAATTTAGCAATAAATTATGGACTGTAATTGCTAACTCACAATGCCAAAATCAAATTGTTTGAATAGTTTTAATGGTTAATTTGTGGACTTTTATTTTTTAAAATAGGGCCTTTTGAAATTTTTCATGATTCACTATCCAATAAATGTCCACCAATTCATAAGTAGGATAATGGCAATAAATTGCATGAATTTGAGGCTGATTTGGAGCATAGATTGGTCTTTCAAGTCAGCCCCAAATTGGCAACGCCATCTACCTGAATTTAATTTCATTTTTTTAAAGAGCTATTGGGAGAAATGATATCAAGTTGTTAAATATATAAATTATATTTAGAAATTTAAATATATGAATTTTGTAATTAAATTCAGATTACCTTGTTCAAAAATTAATCAGACAGTCCGATACAACTTCTCACCAAAGAGTAGACCGTTACACCACCATAAACATGTTTCAATTTATAAATGAATGCATATTTGGAATGCTTAGAATATTCCGGATTTAATCCATATTTTTTCTTCTTTTTTTGGAAAAAAAAAAAATTGCGCCGTTACGGGCCGTTACGCGCCCGTATCGCCGGTACGCCCCCGTATCCGTATCGGTTTCGGATGGCACCGTTACGCCAACCGATACCGATACGGGACACCTTGCTCCTTTCCATCTTGCACAAAAGGGATTTTTCAAAGGGTTAGGATTGTTCAGTCAGTGTGACTTTCGAGCAATCGCCCATCCAAGTTAAGGCCTAATCGGTTCAAATGTCATGTTCAATTTACCGAAAACAAAGACTGACAAACATAATAGGTTCCTTCTAAAAGTAATAATCAATTACAGTGCACGAACAAGAAAACACCAAATTGTTTGTAGTCAAATGCCCATTCACATGTCATTTCCATAAGAGAAGGAGAGAGGTTGAAAATATCATTGGCATTGATGTTTAATCTAATAATTGGGATTGTTGCTTATTTTTTTCTACTAGTATATTGTATCAAATAGTACCAACCATTATCATTATAAAATGCTAATCCCCCTCCAAAATTTCCAAGTAATAATAATAAATAAAGAATAAGAAGCTTTACAGTTCTACTTTAATGTATCTTTTCACTATATTTTCTACCAGCATCACATTAAATAGCAAAATCAGATATCAAAGCACCAAACTGACACGATCACAAAGCTAAGAATTCAAGATTCCAACAAAACAGGAAAAAAAAATCTAATCAACAGGATAGAGAAGAGAAAAACCTCCAAATAACAGAGAATAATCAGAGATCTCAAGGGCAATTTTTAAGTCCAAGAGAGCATTGGAGCAAATATTTCTATCCGTCGTATTTGGGCAAAGAAGAGAGACAAAGGTATCGAATATAGTTTTTTTTTTTCATTTTCTTTTGTGAGCTTTCATACATTTTGTTTTCTCATGAAAGGGACAACTGTTTTTCCTCTTTCGAGTAAAAGAGGATGCTTAGCCCAAAGATCATTCTTTCTTAAAATTTTCTCAAACCTCAAGACCCTTTGGTGACGATTCACAAAAAGCAATATAAATGTCTTATATGAATAGGCAAGGATTGTACTCAAAGCCAACACTGATCTTGCCATTCCTCCTATAGCCACTTATACATTAAATACCTTATTTTGACCCTCTTAATTGTATATGACATACATAACGAAAATGCTATTAACGATTTTAATGGGAAACTGACACAGTTTACTAGAAAATCAATCTTCTTCTCAATCAAATCTCTCGACTAGTTCAGAATCTGCAGAGTGACCACGTTCATGTCAAAAATATTTTCAATCCACTTCTTACAAGATAAGAAAATCTCTCCTCTAGTTCAACATTGTCATTTCAACAGACCTTTAGCGCCTTTTCCACCTCATCAGAATTGTGAACGAAACCCAAACTAATAAAGAAAGCTGCCTTCTGCATCAACAACATTTGATCCATGTTGGATTCCAGTAAACAGCTAATCTTCGATCCTAAAACACAATTTTCCAACTAGTAGGGATCCTCCTTTATAATTATACAACCACTTCTTCCCTACATTCAAATTTGCAAACATGTTTTTAGGGTTATTCATAACACAAACCCAATACTTGTGGACAAGTTCACAAGATCTTTCCAATCTCTTCAGAATCCATTTCAATCATGATCATAACATCAAACTTTTCCGCAAATTCTTGGCAGGACTACTTGAACTTGAGGAAATTGAAAAGACAAGCACATGATCTCTTTCATTGTAACACTCAGTTTCCAAAGGAGCCCAATCAGAGAATATATTGTACTCCCTGGACCATCCAACAAAAACCCCGAATCCCTTACCAACATTTCTCCTAGATGTTCTTAACCATGCCCTATTTGATTTTAAAGTAACTTAAAACACACACACAGACACACACACACACACAATAATCCAAGCATTTTGCTCCATTATATGAATTCCTTTCAGATAAACGACCTAAAATCTTATCACAACCAGTTCCCAAACTCTCCAGTCTCTTAAATCTTAGCAAAATTCATATCAACACGGCCAATCAAAAAGGGAAGGACTCAGAACAATGAGCTAGATGATACTAGTTTTGGTCCAACCCAATTCTTTGTAAGCCTGAAATTTTTAACCCAATACTCCCCACTCATACCTGAAAATCTCCGCCGCTTCCTCAAAAATCCGACCAACCTTACTACATGGAATCCCATAACGCTGGACATGAACATTCGTGAGCAAGGGATTGCTGAGAAATATTGAATCGCATGGAAGAAGCGAAAATACCCTGATCGGTTTCAAACCATTGGTGGTTGGTAGTGAAAGAACCTGGCTATTGCCTGCCTGATTTTTTTTTCCTCAGTTTCGAGAAGCTTTTCTGGCGTAACCCATATTCATGTGCTCAGCGTGGATGAAATGCAAGCCTCTGGTGCAGTGGAAGTAGTCTAGTTTGGAGTATTGGAGTTTCAGCTTCCAGCTTGGGAACCGGGTGTTGGGCCCACCTTCGAAAGTGGAATCCGGGTCCTCTATTGCTAGGAAACTGGAATTTTCCGTTTCCTGCATCTTGATTGGGCCACATCATCGTGGATGACATCAACACTGCTGCAATCTGCATCTAATGAAGTGGTGTCTGATGACCTGGCCCAATGAAATGCGGGAAACAGGAAGTTTCTGTTTCCCAGCAACAGAGGATCCGGACTACTACCGCATTCAGAAAATAGGGATTTTGATGATTTTGGATGTTTTTCGGTAGAAATTGACAAAATCCAATTGAGAACGGGTGGTGTTTTGAATTTCCGGAAATGGGTCATGGCCATTTTCATGAGATATGCAGAAGAAAGGGGGAAGGAAAAGCTCGATTCTAGCATCAAAATTCTTACCTTAGATTTTATGGGTTTTTCTCCGGCCTTTTCAATTTTCCTTGTGTTGGAATGTCTAGAAGGGTTTGAAGGCTCTGATTCTTGGTTCTGTGATTGGATGTCCCTTCTCTTCTCTTTTCCTTGGCTTTTTGTTTAGGATGGCCATTGCGCTCGGTTGAAGCGGCAACTTTTTGCAAAGGAGGCGTTTTGGCTTCTGAGATTGCCGCCAACGCATGCGCTTTTGCCGCCATTGCGCCGCTCCGCTATTTTTTTGAAATGACAATATCCTATAGCCGCTCGGCACGTGGCTTTTATTTAATGCCTTTGACAGTTGTACGTATGTAATGATGAATGAAAGGACCAACCGAGCATGACAACACGGCATGTTAAAAGAAAATATTTTCCCTTAATTTATATTATTAATATTTAAGTAAAATTTAATTATTAATTTATATTATATTATATATTAATTATTATTAATTAATTTTATTTAAATATACTTCTTAAAAAAACTTTAGAAGTGCACCATGCTTTCATTCTTTTTAAATGAGTGGATGGATGTTCAATGCATAAATGCTCATTCCACACCTTTCGTGTAATGCTAGGAAAATCGATGTGAAACGATGAACACTCTTAAATTAGTATTACTCTTTTAAATATTATATATATAAATTTTAAGTGCCCTTGGAAACAAAAGAGTTTTTAAGTGCTTTTGGAAGCCCATATGACATGTATGTTTCACCGAAATAGTTCCTATATTTTAAAAGATTAACTTAAAGTATGGGTCCACAAAAGAGTTAGACTAACTGCTCAAGTAGATAGTGGCACTCATCATTAAAACCTTTCTAAGGCTCACCTTCCAACCTAATCATTGGGTCATAGAAGCTTAGATGAAGAGAAAATATAAATATTAGCTTGATTTAAAACTTGTGTGGCCCAAAGAGGTATTTTTTATGTAGGTACTCAATGAAAGAAAAACATAAATATTAGCTTGATCTAAAACTTGTATGACCTTAAGGTGTTTGTTTTTTCTTATGGCATGATAACTTGAATTCTTAATTTGCCTCTTCTTTGGGCTCATTCCCATAGTAATTTGTCAAAATAAATTTATAGCATATATACAAATTACATATATTAAGGTGGGCCTAAAGAGCTCTTGTATGGCTGCCAATCCCTTGCTAGGTCCTGGTCATGTATAAAGTAGGCTCCCTCATATTATCTAAAAAATGACCCATTTATCCTTGGTGAGGTTATTATTGGTACCTTAGACTTAGCCTACTTTATTAATGCATTGGCCTAATTATTACAATAGGTGTCATAGTGGGGTTTAAAAGTTTTCCTTCAGTCCACACAAGACCAACACAACACGATGGTAGGAAAAATAAGACTGCATATTAACTTCCCAACCAATTGACTATCAACGATAAAAATTCCATAAATGGGGCCATGAGAAAATGAACAATTTTACCCTTTTTGTGATTATACAATCTAAAACCAAATCCTTCATATACATGAGAAACAAAATCTGCTCAAAATGGCTGAGCCTTTTTGAGTGGTAGCTACTAGCTTCCCTCCTTTTAAACAAGATAAACAATGGAAACATATGACCCTTCGAGGCCTTTTCTAATAAGATTCTTACTCATCCCTTGATAAAGATGTTAATCAATCATCCAATCTCTACACTAATGATGCACTTGTATAAGATATGGCCCATTCAAAAGTTGGGCACTATTATTAATGAGTAATATTTGAAATATCCATTTCCATTTCTTATGATTTTAGTTACCATGCAAATGCTAACCATTGTTTAGAATTTTGTCCTAATTGCTTGTTTCTAATTTATCTAGAAGTTGTTTAATATGTGGATGTGATCACACAAGGATGTGAACTTACCCCCATCCATGATAGGGCCTACTAAATGAATTGTCCATGTTCCATACATACCTGCCAGGTATGAGGGGATTTTACACCGAATAATTAAATATTTTCCTTAAGTTACTTGACACTATCAAAATATAACACTACATCTGCAAGCACTAAAAAATTGTATACATGACATACATTAACTTGAATTAAATTGACCAAATTGTGAAAGCCAACATCGGTGAAACAGTCCTAAAATTAGATTGCTTAAACAATCCTAACTTTGATACATGGGAACGTATTTGTTGAAATTGGACCATTGGATGTTTTCATCTTCATCATCCAGTAAATGTTCACCAATCCAATTGTCATATAATTAAACAAGCTTAACTTTTTATTAATGATATATCTAGAGTGGGATCTTATAACACTCTAGATTTCTTAATCTGAGTTTAGTACTCGTTTTTCAAAATCTCGACTATTAACCTTTAAAGATATCTCGCAATTCACATATAATTTTATTAATTATTTAAGATTAAGCACTATAGTGGAGGAGACAGATCAAATATAAATGAAAAGTTTGAATACACATTCAAGATATACAAGTGGTTGCCCCATAGAGTTTATATAAATCAATATTGTATTACTAACGAATATAGAAAATAAAAATTTAATATATGAAAGGTAATAAAATGTAGTTAGACTTAAGTTGCAAGATTGCACAACTTCTCTTAGGGCAAATACGGACATACATCCCTAATATTTGTATCATGCTCCTCGTCACTCTGAACATGGGTATCATCCAAATCACCTACATTATCTATACGGTTGTATATTTCAAAGCATAAGTGACTAACTTAGTGAGAATTTTCCTCAAGATTATACACCATCGCATTAGCCAAGTATGGTTTTCAACAATAAAACATACAAAATAATTTACGATGCAATCTTATTTTAATGCATTGATGCATGAATGTACATCAACTTAGGGATCTCATCCAACTAGCTTCTGGGCAAAATCCATGAGTGGGGTGAAACCCACGTGCAAGTGGCTAGTAATAAGTAAAAATACATCAAATATATACTAAAGTAACTAGCTCACACAAATTAGGTCGATCATTGGTGGTCTGGGAGCTAACAAAATATACCACGACAAATGATACGTACTACATCATCCATAATTAGCCACCAGTTATCATATGTATACCATGAAATGCATGATTAGCCCAACCATAATTATTCTAATTACAAACAACCATTAAAAAAAAAAAGCTTAGAGATCACCATGGGGGGCTCGTCACTAATCATAGGCCGACAGCTCGGATATGGTGTCGCACACCACCATCCCTGGCTAAGGAGACTCTAGTAACTAAGATGTTTAATGATAACCACTTCACCTAGTGACCAATTATAATTCAACAAAGTGTAACTTACCATCGCAATGTTATATGAAAATAGTTTATTAAAGCCACATAGGGCAAATAATCCATTAAAGCCACATGGGGCAAAAAGTCCATCCAATGATACGATAAAAAAGGGATTATCACAAAAAGCTACACAGACATAAATGATTCATAAGATGGTAAGTCAACAACAAAAATTCATTTAATTTATTAGACAAAATGGGCACTAATTCGAAGGACCATTGTAATCATAATCGTTTAAGTTTACATCCTAATTTTATATGTACATACATAAGTTGAGTTTTCACTAATTAATGTACCAATTCAAGCTTCGTAAATAATCCACCAATATGAGAAGTATTCATCTATAATATGCAAGTGTTTATACTAGATAAATGTTAAGCACATGATTTGAGGGTCTATTCCAATAACTAACACGAGTAATCATGAAATAAAACTATTAATTATCAGTCAAAATTAAAAGAAAAACTATTACTTAAACTAATATGAAAATGAAAAGCCCAATGGAAAATGTCATCATCTTATAGGTCAAATTGTCTACTAATGTTGCTAGAAAGTATGTGCGCCCTTAGAGTCGAGTCCTTCGTTATACGATTCATCAAAGTCAATTGATGTTAAGAGGTCCAAACTATTGGGAGAACGACGGAATCACACAGAGATGAATCTAAGATAACATTCCAAAATCACCAAGCAAAAGGAATAAGAACATAGCGATTTAACGTGGAAAACCCTTTCGGGAAAAAAAACTATGATACAAAGCGACAAAAATTCACTATAGAAACAGAAATTACAAAGAGAGAAAGCTTACTCGATTCGAACAACCTCGAATCTCACCCTTGTTCCACTCATTTTAAACCCTAAAACTATTTAGAAACCCTTGGAATACCTCCTAATTCGGTTTACACCCATATATATAGTTTTAGAAAGAATCCCATATGGAATCAAAAGAAAATTTTACAAATCTGGCAAATCTGCAAAATTTTGCGCGAAACCGTTCGATTGCATCAAACAACCGCCAAAATAATATAGCGACAAAACATTGATTTTTCAAAAATCTTCAATTACTCGACTTATCTTTGATGTCACCTTCAATGTCATTAAAAAATGGCACCAATATGTCCAGCAACCAATGGAGGAAATTTGGAAATACTCGATGACATTGAGTTGACTTCGATGACATTGAATCCTGCTCATTGACATCGAACCTGTCATTGACAGACTGATGTTTATTTAAGACATCTATCAACCACAATATCCAACATGTCTTCAATCTTCAAATGTGTAGCTTCTCGACCTATTCTCTTATCTCTACCTCACATCATAGCTTCATTAATGCCTCTCATGCATACTTCATCTTCCTTTTACGCCATCGCCAAGCCCAGAGAAGTTGCACAGAACTTGAAACTTCTATATATGAACAACCTTGGTGAGTATGTCTGCTGGATTCACGCTGGTGTGAATCTTCTCCAGAGTTACACCCCTTCTCTAAGCACATGTCGGATAAAGTGGTGACGAACATTAATGCGTTTAATACGAGAGTGATAAACAGAATTTTTAGCCAAATTTATAGCACTTTTGTTGTCACAATAAATCAGTACGGCTTTCTGCTGAAGCCCCAATTGATTTATCATGCCTCTCAACCAAACGCCTTCCTTAAATGCTTTTGTCATTGCTATATACTCAGCTTTAGTTGTGGAAAGAGCCACTATGGACTGAAGCTTCGACATCCAACTAATTGCTCCACTCGTTAGTAAGAACGAATATCCTAAAGTAAACTTTCTGAAATCTACACTGCCTGCGTAGTATGAATCCACGAACCTTATCAACTTTGCCCATGTCTTCTCAAAAGTTAAGACATAGTCTTTTATACCTCGAGTGTATCAAAGTAGTCATTTCATTACTTCTCAGTGTTGTTTGCCGGGGTTTGACATGTATCTGCTCACAACACTGACTGCCTGTGAAATATCTGTTCTCGTACAGACCATGACATACATTAAACTGTCAACCGCATTCGAATAGGGCACATGAGATATAACCTATTTTTTCTCATTTAATTTAAGGCATTGTTTTGAGGAAAGCTTGAAGTGAGCTGTGTGGGGAGCGCTTACCGGCTTTGCTGGTCCATCCCATACTTGATCAACACATTTTCAAGGTATTTTGTCTGTGATAACTAAAGTCTGTTCATCTTCTTATCTCCGTGAATATCTATACATAAAACCCTATTTGCAACCCCCAGATCTTTAATCTCGAATGTCCCTGATAACCGAGTCTTCAGTACATTAATTTAAGACATATCATGACTGACGATCAACATATCATTAACATACAATACCAGGATGATGAATTTGCCATTACTTAGTGTCTTGTAAGAGACATAGTGATCGTATTCACTCTGAGTATCAGTCACCTAAATCAACATAAAAGAGTCAAATTTTTTATACCACTACATAGGTGACTGTTCCAGGCCGTACAACGACCTCATTAACTTGTAAACCTTGTTCTCTGTCCCTTTAACTTTGTAGCCCTCTGGTTGCTTCACGTAGATCTACTCTTCAAACTAGGGCTGAAAGTCAGGCGGGTTTGGTCGGGTTGGTGCTCAACCCTAGCCCAACCCAAGGTTCTTATACCTCAACCCTAACCCAACCCAACCTAACCCAACCTCGAATTAGGAATTCTCAACCCAATTCCAACCTAAGCGGTTTGGTCAGGTTGGTTGGGTTGGTCAGGTAGATATATGCTAATATTTCCATTATTACATTAGCCTATTATATTTTCAATACAAGTTTTATTTTTTATACGTATAATTTTATTAATTACATATGTAGTTATTTATCGTAAAGAACATTTTTTCTAAATAAACAAGCTAAAATATAGGACAACTACTCCTTTAAAGTCATATTGTGAATTAAGCAATCTATTTGAGAGAGAGAAATCTGGTGTGTTAGATTGAGTCATCGGAAATGACGTGGACCAATAAAACCTTACGACACTGGAATTTCCTGTACCTTCAACACAAATGATCCGCACTCAATTATAATTAACTTATAAGGAACTTATATATTAATCGGGTTCAGGTTGGGTCGGGCAACCCGAGACCTCAACCCGAACCCAACCCAAGTTTTATCGGGTTAGCGTTTGTATGTCCCAAGCCTGAAACCAAACCCGATACATCCTGCCTAAGCCCAACCTAATGTCGGGTCGATCACAGGTCGGTCGGGTTGAACCCACCTAACTTTCAACCCTACTTTCAACTCCTCGTGTAGGAATGTAGTCTTGACATCCATTTGTTCCAGCTCGAGATCATATTGGGCAACCAATGCCAACATGAAGTTGATAGACACTTGTTTAACCACCAGTGTGAATATCTCTGTGAAGTCAATTCCCTCTCTCTGAGCATACCCCTTCGCTACCAGCCTTACTTTATATTTATCTTGTTTCATTTTGAATAACCACTTACATCTAATTGCTCGTTGGCCCACTAGAAGCTCCACCAGCTCCTACTCGCTACCAGCCTTACTTTATATCTATCTTGTTTCATTTTGAATAACCACTTACATCTAATTGCTCATTGGCCCATTAGAAGCTCCACCAGCTCCTACGTGTTGTTCTTATACAAAGAGTCTATCTCATTGTCCATAGTCACTTTCCACTTTTCTGCATCAGGCGAGCCTCCTGAATAGTAAATGGGTCCCCCTCATCTATAATAAGGGCATATGTAAAATTAGAGTCGTCCCTGTATCTTGCCGGTAACCTGCGATCACGTGGTGAGTTTCTTCTCATAGGTGGCTCCTCCACCTGCTCATATACCTCTGTTTATGCATCTGTCTCTACCCGAGTATTGTTTGTGTTAACCTCGATGTCTACGATTAATCTTTCTGGTTCCTCTTGCTCCTCTTGATCATTCTTGTGGATAGGGTTGAAAGTCGGGTGGGTTAGGTCGGGTTGGTGCTCAACCCTAACCCAACCCAAGGTTCCTATAACTCAATCCTCACCCAACCCAACCCAACCCAACCCCGAGTTAGGAATTCTCAACCCAAGCCCAACCCAAGCGGGCTCAATTGGGTTGATCAGGTTGGTCAAGTATACGTGCTAATATTTTCATTATTACAATTGTTTATTATATTTTAGTACAAGATTTATTTTTTATATCTATGTTTTTATTAATTATATATGTGATTATTCACCATAAAGAACTTTATTTTTTTCTTTAAAAAACAAGCTAAAATATAGGATAACTACTCCTTTAAAATTCATGTAGCATAGCACCCAATCTATTTGGGAGAGAGAAATCTAGCATATCTTGTTAGCTTGAGACCTTGGAAATGACGTGGACAAATGAGACCTAACATCACTAGTGTGCCTTCGACACAAACAATCCACACTTAATTATAATTTATAAGTAACTTATGTATTGATCGGGTTCGGGTTGGGTTGGGTAACCCGAGACCTCAACCCGAGCCCAACCCAAGTTTTATCGGGTTGGTGTTTGTATAGCCCAAGCTTGAGATCGGAGTAGATATATCTTGCCCGAGCCCAACCCAATGTCGGGTCGATCACGGGTTGGTTAGGTTGAACCCGCCCAACTTTCAACCCTACTTGTGGATAAAGAGCTTTCATTGAATCCGACGTCACGACTAGTGATGACCTTGCATGTGACCTTGTTGAATAACCTGTAACATTTCACACCAACACCATATCTAACAACGATGTACTTTTTAGCTCTATGGTCTAGCTTATCTCTCTCAAGTGACGGTATATGAGAGTATGCCTCTGTGAAAGCTGGGAAATCGGCTCCCACGCTGATTTATGTTTAGTGTGGGGGTGATCAGGCTGATTTGGATTGATGATGCGGTAGACTTGGAGTTGCCACTAGCCAATTAACTCAAAATCCCGCAGTCGGCTAGAACCTACAGAATATGTTAAGCTACAGAATCCGGAGACTCACTTACTTTAAGTTGATTCCTGATCTGCGATTTGGGATTCTGAGTAAGGGACCTTAGTTACAAAGAGGGAAGGTGTTAGGCACCCTCTCTGCCCATACAAGTGTATGGTCTTTACTTTGTGTGGTAAGATGATCTTAGGGGATAAGATGATAGATTGAAATGTGACTAGGCAGACTTAGATTTCTGATGTGGCAAAGTCCGAAATTCCGACAAGCCGCAAAGCATACATCCAAAGAATGTCTAAAGGAGTTTTTGCACAGGTATGATGATTTTAAACTACCATGAATAAAGAGACTAAGCTACCATGAGTTTCTGATGCGATAGGATCTGAAATTTTGGCAAGTCATAGAGCATACATTCAATGAAAACCTAGAGAAGCAGGAGGGGTTGAGAAGAGAAGTAATGATGTAATTGATGAGATATGAATATTAGTGATGATTGCGTGATCTTTGGCTTGTACTTGGTATAACTTGAATGTTTAGGTGCATCATGGTTGGAAGGATTGACCCAAGTGGGATTGAGAAACTAATAAATGGTTGGAGGAGACTAGAAGGAGGCTAAAAAGATGGGAACTTGAAAACTCAAGCACTCCCTCTCACTCTCGCTGACTCACTATCTCCCTCTCTCTTGGTAATGGTTGTTGTGTTGTGTTCTTGGGTGTGTGAAATGAAGAGAGGTGAAGGCTATTTATAGTCTTTTGGGATGATATTTTGGTAATTTTAGGATTTTTTTAGGGTAAATGTTGATGTGGCAGCTTGTGATTGGTTGAGGGAAGGGTAGTGCCACATGACATGCTTTTATAGGCTCTTTGGGTTTGATAGAATGGTAAATAGAGTAAACTTTGGGGATAACTTTATAGAAGAGTTAACTTTTAAATTTAGTAGGATGGTAAATAGAGTGAACATTGAGGGTAACTTTATAGAAGAGTTGACTTTTGGGTTTAGTGGGATAGTAAATAGAGTGAACTTTAAGGGTAAGTCTATAGGAAAGTTGACTTTCGGAGGGGGGACAGCTGTGTACTTAGAGGAGACGCCTATCGAATAGGGGGTGACAATTCGATTACCGCCCTGGCTGGGTTCTCTCTGGGATTTGACTGCTCGGTTTGCTTTGGTGTTTTAGCTCGGTCCAAAGTCTGTTTTTTGAAGTTTTGGCTCAAAATGATTGGGTGCATTTTAGGGAATTGTACTGATTTGCATGTGGGCACTGACTTGGGTGGTGGTCAGGGTTTATGCTAGGGTTAGGGTTGATTTTAGGTAGGGTGTGAGGTTCGGGTTCAATTCCTAAGGATCATCCATGCCTTGTCAAGTTGCTAGCCTAGGTGGGGTGTCTATAGCCTCACAACCAAAAATTCACAAATCTGAGTAGTCCATCTTATGACCACTGCATACTTCCTCTGAGATTTTACATTCAATTGCCTTAGAAGGAGACCGGTTCAAGAAATAACAAGTCGTGTTAACGGCCTCTGTCCATAGGTCCTTGCCCAACGCAACATTACTTAACATGCATTTGGCCCTTTCTAAGAGAGTCTGATTCATCTGCTCAGCCACACCATTTTGTTCGGGCATGTGGCGCACTGTATTATGCCTAATGATCCCTTCATCCTTGTAATATTCATTAAATTCACTGGAAATAAATTCTCCACCATTGTCAGTCCTTAAAACTTTTATTTTCTGCCCTAATTATTTTTCCACAATTGCCTTCCATTATTTAAATATGGTGAAAACTTCAAATTTACGTTTCATGAAGTAAACTCAAACTTTTTGGGAGTAGTCGTTAATGAATTAAATAAACTATAATGATCCCCCAACGGAACCCTCTGGTGATGGCCCCCATATGTCAGAGTGCACATATTCAAGCACTCCCTTACATACATGTTTTTCATATTTAAACAATAATTTAAATTGTTTACCATATATACAATGCTCGTATATATGTAAATCAGAATTCTTAAAAGCTGGAGTCAAACAACGATTAGATAGTACTTTCATGCCCGCTCGCATATGTGGTCCAGACGAGCATGTCACATACGTGCAGACATGAAATCTGCAACTGCCACTGCTGCTCCACCTGTTGAAGTTAGGACTGGTCACGAGTCAAGTCAGCTCGAGAAACTCGATTATAATCTGACAAGATGCTTATTAGGATACTCAAGAAGATGGTCAAGACATACAAAGATTGGTGTGAGATGCTCCCATATGCACTTTGGGCCCATCAGACGTATGTACTATCTACTATAGGCGCAACTACTTTCGAGCTTACATACAAAATGAAAGAAGTTCTACTGGTTGAAGTAGAAATACCGTCACTTCGAGTACTACTTGAAAGGGATGTCGAGGAACGAGAATGGCTCAAAGCCAGATACGATCAGTTACACCTTGCAAATGAAAAGTGCATGCATGTGCTAAGTCATTTCTAATACTATCAGAAAAGGATCGCTCGAGCCTACAACAAGAGAGTCCAAAAGAGAAGTTTCAAGGTGGGCGACATGGTCACAAAGCGCATTATGCCGTCGCATCTCCTGGATCCATGGGGAAAGTTCAAACTCGTGTGGGAAGGACTGTTGATCATCAGAGAAGTACTTCTTGGAGGTGCCCTTTGACTCACCAATATGAAGGGAGAGGATCTTATGGAGCCAATCAACACCAACAATGTGAAAATCTTTCACAGGTATTCTTATTTAATCTCATCTATAGTTGCATTAATAAAGTTGAACTCAACTGACTAAAGCTAGTCATCCTGAAAATTGCCCTACTCGTCCACTAAAAAGTGCTTTGAACAAAGAGTCAAAAAATAGAAAATAAAAAGAGAAAGGAAATAAGGACAAAATAAAGAGTGCGCAATCTAAAAAATAAAATAGATAAATCAACCCAAAGTAGAAACAATTGACCCTTCACTTCAGGATGAGCCTAGTTAAGGTCAAGAGCTTTACCATTGTAACTCAAGATAAGGTTGGAATAACTATCAATCAGTTGGCAACAACGGAGTTATGACCCATCAATCGCGGAAGAAAAAGAAAAAGAAAAAGAAAAAGAAGAAAAAGAAATGTTCCTAAACAAAAGGGCAGAGCAAAAACCTGAAAGGGCATTATAAGAAAAAATGACTCAAAGAGATGAAAAGAAAAAGAAAAAACAGTATTAGAAGAAAAGTTCAAGACAACTCAACAAGCGTATCCAAATCAAGAACAAGAGGAAATATAGTCATAGATAAGGATTCTACAGCATCTGACAAATTCTTAAAGGCCAAGTTTCAACTACATACTCCCATAGGAAATTAAGGATCCTCCTAAGGCATTACTCTAAGTCAAAAGTCAAAACACTGGCTAAGCCACAATTCTGATTACTGCATCCTAGCATAAAAATATAGACACATGCACACACAGATGATA
Source organism: Magnolia kwangsiensis (assembly GCA_037074715.1). NCBI lineage: Eukaryota > Viridiplantae > Streptophyta > Magnoliopsida > Magnoliales > Magnoliaceae > Magnolia > Magnolia kwangsiensis. The sequence continues at coordinate 46,274,215 of CM073587.1, forward strand.
CAAGGGACAAAATTTTCAAACTATCTTTTCTCATTTCATTAAGTTTTCATTACATGCATGTCTTTCTCTTTTCTAAAAAACAAAATATGAATATTTTCCCCAGTCATTATTGTACCAGAAAAAAAGCATACAAATGGCCCAAGTAATAAACTCTCAGCTCTCCTCCTCACTAGGTAAGTAGCACTCCCTACCCTCATACTTAGCTAACAGCTCTCGCAGCCTGCTAATCTCCATACGTAGGCAGTATATCTCCTCCTGTTCAAACTGCCGAGCAACTCTCTCCTCATCATCCTCCCAACGAGAAGTTAAAAGCTGCTGAGAAATCTCAGTCCACAAGTAACATGACGAGGAGATCTCAAATAGAAGATGCCCGTGGGTGGATACTAAGAAGTTAGGATATATGAATAGTTGCTCCTCAAATGGCTCATAAAAATCGATAGCTGATCCGACGTTAGGAAAATGAAGCTCTGTAATCTCATCGGCCAAAAGCCAACTTGGAAGACATTAATAAAGGGATTGCTCCGCTACCCATCGAAGATATGAAACGATCACTAAAAGTGGCCCCAAAACTCGAATCCAAGTGCAACAACTGTCAAGTAGCCATCCCATAACAGTCAAACTTGAGTGCCAAGACCTCGAGCCATCCATGGTAGGGGACAATAACCGAAGCCCAAGAACGCGTAAGTCAAAATCTCTTACCAGAATTCGTACTAGCGTAGGAATATGATCGAGTGATAGGAGAAATACGATTACAACACCATGATGATCAAAGACTCTTCATGGGTGTTGCAAATGACTGGTGGACATACAAGCCAGGAAGACTCCCAACGGATCTCTCAAGTATTCAACTACATAAAAATTCATCGATACAAGGACTCACTCATGCTTGTTATATGAGGAAGCCTCCTCGTAATACGACATGGAATGTCAGCGCGAGGTACATATCAAGAAAGTGGAGTCTTCATCATAAGCCTCTCCCAGAGCCACAACTGTCAAGTCCAAGTGAGTAAGAAATCAACAAGGAAGACCAGAAAGGAAAAAAATGCAAAAGGATGGTGATGTAAAGAAGGAAAAATACATGGAGGAAGGTATAACAACCTTGCTGGAAGCGTACGACCGCGGGCACAATCAGTCGGCCCCTCAAACACCTCGGCAAGAACCAGTGATGTAATGCTCTTTTGGAAATATGCATGACTCAACACCTTAAAGAGCAGCAGAAGAGTAGATCTATGCCCCCCAAAGAACAGGAGCACAATGATCATGCAAAAGATAAGGTTTTTGCGTCAGCCAGACAACCAAGTAGACCCTGAAAAGCCCATATCCACAAAGAAGGCATCGTATAGAGCATCTAAGGAGAAAATGATTGTATATTGGCCATCAGTTGCAACCTAAATCATATATGGAACGCCGAACCAGTGCTGAGGATCATCTGCCCTCACTTGACACCTACCCAGGATGTGAGGGGAGTGATTTAAGGGCAATCCGGTAAGATAAGAATGCTCCTCAAAGAACAGTCCCAACTCTAGATTTTTAAACTCTAACAAGTTAAACGCTGGTACTCAACCATCAAAAGTTGCCCTAAGCATCCTCCAATCAACATATACCTGGATTAGTCAAAGGACCCCACCGAAGCTATAATACTCCATCTTGTGGAGCTTGAAGTCTGAAATGCTCCCAACCCAGGATCGCAACTGATCACAGCATACTGAACATGGATAAAATCAGCAAGAGTGCATGGGGAACACCCTCGATGACTAACAACTTAGAAATAACTAACAACTTGTTGAAGTGAGGCATCCCCTCATATCTAAGGTCAATCGTAGCATCATCCTGTAGAGGGTCAACAAATACGATCTCCGGAGCTGGGAACTGCCTAGGAGGAATCTCAGCATCAATTGACATCTCACCACCCTGCTTGGGAGCCACATCACCAAGTACCCTAGCAGTCATAGTCAATAGCTCAACTCTACCCTTAAAAGCCCAGGAAGACTCACCTATCTCATAGGTGGACTGCGTAGGCACACCAGCCACTATAGACGATAAAGGAAGAGGAGATAGAAACAATGGATGATTACCACCATCAAAGTAGGTCATCGGGATATCACCCAAGACCGCTACAAACTGGATAAATCTAAGGCCATCCAAAACTGTGTCGCATTACATCAAAGCTACTAAATGATGATCAAAGCTATCCAGTGCACCATACAAGCCACCCAAAAGCGTCATCATGGGCCTGATCGATGCATCGATGCCGAAGTCTCCACGATCAGTCCATCCTAAAAAAAGATAGGCATCCAATCATCATCCTAGCCGACCAAAAGAGCCATAAAGTCATTCACACCATCCGATATAAAAAAAAGAGCTCCCTCGTCATCTGTCATGGTGGGGATCACATCAAGACCACTCAAGTGGAGAGATCTCACATCTAAACCATCCATACCATGATCAAAGTAGTCCAAAGTGGTCCCCATGCTATCCAAACCATCCAAAGGGTAGATCATCCCCTCCACATCAAATATGGCCTCATCCTCACCATTCAATTTCACATCTACATAGCCCACCACAAAAGGACACATAACTTCCCTCTCAAGCCTATCTCCACCATCAAAATCCTCATCAATGGCCTCCACATTAATGGTGGAAAGTCCAGCAATATTTCCATTAATGTTGGCATTTAATTCAACCCCAACCACTATTTATAAACCTCCATTAACACCACCATTAATATCTCCCACTAATGCATCATTCAAGCCTTCAATGAAGAGAGTTTCGCCTTCATCCAAAGCCATTAATCCATATGATGCATAAACCTACCAACTCCAACAATAATTTCCCCTAAAAACCCCATCTAGGGTGGCCCATGAAGAGGATGGACAAGATAAGGAAAGGACAAAGAGAAAGAGGGAGATAAGAGGAGAATCCATGGTAGAATTAAAGCTTCAGAGTGCAGAGAATGATGGGGATAACAAAAGAGAAATGTTGGCCTTGTCTGAAGCAGAACGACCCAAGAAAACTGGCCAAACGGGAGACCAGCAGCAACTAGGTTGTCATCAGTCTGTACATTTTGACCTCGCTTGTGTGGGATTGTATTTGGGGCCCACGATAGGTGAAAATGATAGGTGACGTCAGCCGAAGCCACCCTGGTTGCTTCCAGAACCTTAAATGGACCTCTACTTTGGTCGGAATGTGATAAACATCATCCAAATTCTTTCTCAAGTGACCAATCATGAAGATATGGGCCCAAAATAGGCATGTCTAACCCGAAAGTGCTCAACTGATGATCAAAGTGGACTTAGACGTTACAAGCCGATGAAATATTGTAGAGACATGATCAATACCGTCTATCAACTTCCTCAAGGCTAGGAACATCAAGAGCAAGCATCAAATGACCCATATATGAAACAAAAATGTACATTTCATTAAACAATACCATCTAGGCCATACAAATACAAGTGCATGGTCCTTCAAAGAGGAATACAAGAAATATCATATATAAATGCTGAAGAAAGAAGGTCGAATGCCAGCTGAAGCCCCTGTAAATGACCCATGTAATCATGATCATCACCTCTCTCGTGCTTCCCTGCATAGAACTATCAACTAAGGGCACCATCACCGAACCACAAGTGTATCGGTGAGCTTGTCAAGGAGCAAAGAGGGGGAAGATTGACCCTATGCCAAACTGACAATACCATGAAACGTAATCTATATCTGGCATGATAAAATCTTGCGTTAGTATCCCGCCGAAGCTACTCAATGCAACAGGACCAGAACAAACCGGCTCTGGAGGTGGCGACAAAGGAACATACAGGACTCCAATAAGTTGACCAAATGGTTGCCTAGATACCATCTGTAGATATCTAGATCGAAGAGCCAATGATGCTAACCAAACGCCTCAAATGCCATCTCGACCGATAAGGTTGAGAACATGCGAAGACGATCACGTCATTCAGAATTGTGTAAGGGTAAAAAATTGTTGGTCGATCAAAAAGCAATCAAAAGACAGCAATCTGTAACTAAATATTAACACTTACGTCATTCTAGGTGAGTTCATCAATACCGGCTTGCCCATTATCTTCTAAGATACGTGACATGGGATGATGATTTTCTAGCTACCATAGCATAAAGCAGCAATGGGGTGGGTCCAGATCCCTCAATGGTGGGGCTAGATGGGGAAAATGGTCATAAGAATAGGTATTTGGATCAAATAAAAAAGGATAATGAGCATGGTCATCATTCAAGGGACCAAGAGATCAGGGCTAGGGAAATGGGAGTCACCTTAATGATCGACCAAAATTTAGTCAGAGAGTGGTTGTCACGGCTGACCTTATCTAGACCATGATACAGACGAGCTCGTAGAGCTGCATTCTAGTTGTAAGGGAATGATAAGTCCTCCAATAAGAAGGCCAACCTAGGATTCATCCTCTCATTACCATGACAAAATATGAAGGATCCTAGGAGAAACATCACCATGGCTTTGGGCCAAAAAATAGTCGTCTGATTATCCTCTGGGATAACACATGCTGAGGTGGCCATCAACCAACAGAGCTTTAATTGATTATAGTAAAATTATGAACTTGGAGGAATGGCGCCAAGGAGGTTCATCCAATCATCTTTAATAACAGTTGGCAAGGTCTCAGCATTTGACATACGTGTACCATAGGATGGGAGGCCCACATGCATGAAACCGTCTAATGGGGTAATTCCCCACTCATCAAAGGGCAACTGAAAGGTGTGAGTGTTGTCCCACAAACACTCACAAAGAGCAACCACCGACATCCTATTGGCCAGGGGAAATTGAAGGGTCAAAAAGCCCACAAAGGAAGAAGCCTCCAGAATAGCGTCAAGTCCTAACTATGGACCAGGGAACCAATCCTCCCAATTCTCATGAGCCCCTCGTCCCTTGATGGAAGGCACAAAGATGCTAGGGTGAGCTGCAGAGGAAAGATGATTATTCTCATGAGGAATATGGGCGGGATCAACATCGGACAAGGATGAAGTACTAGCTTGGTTGTGGGATCGATGGGGCATAACTACACAAGAGTGGATCGAGGGAAGTATCCTATTCCATTTTCATTTTAATATCTAAAGGACTAGCTTAAAGTGAGACATGGGAAAGGCTCCACAAGACACAACAAGTCCAAAAAATATTTCACATGAGCTTATCCCATGACCCACTTCAAGATAGGAAAGAAAGAAAGAGGAGAAGTTATGAAGATGTACCACGTTGGATAAGCCATTGGAATATATAAAAGACAAGGCCACACCCTATTACTTGGCACCTGGAAGAAACCAGAGGGTAGATGAGGGATTGGCGATAACCAGATTGTCGCCAGTTCCCCTTTTAGTGAAGTGACTTAGCCTCTCTCCCCTTATGAAGAGAGGGACCTTAAGAAGACCTCCATGCAAGGAATCTTGTATGGATTGTTTATAAAGTGATGGAAGTGAGAAAGAGAGTAAATGATGAAAATGGTGGAAAAATTAAAATTTTAATTCAAAATCCAATAACTCATGAGAAATTAAAGAGAAATTGGAAAGGAGATATAGGGGAGAGAGAAAATCCCATGCACTTTCAAGTTTCACAAAAACATATTCCAATAAAAACCAACATTGATCGCGACCATCGATTAACAATCCGATGGACTGTATTCTTTTCAAAATCTTAAAAATAATCCTAATAAAAAAAATATCAATCATAACCGTCAATTTGCAATCTGATGGAGTGGAACATTTGCAAAACTCATAAAAAACTATTTTTCAATAAAAACTAACAGCGATCGCGATTGTCAATTCGTAATCTGATGGACATAATCATTTTAAAAAACTTCACAAAATTGTAACATCTCGAAAAAATTCATACAAAGACCCGAGTACTACCTCAGGCAAAAATCATTAAGGACCAAATCCTTTAGAAATTAGGTGAGAATTAACTAAGTGTTAAACTAGATTAGCTGTGAAATTAGCATTAATCACTTTTAATATCTGAAAGACCCAAAATGAGTAGAACCGTTAATGCTACATTACCTAAGGACCTAGGATCCATCTCAAAACCTAGTTGCTCTTGGGAGCACTTTGAAACTCCGTATCAGACCTGGACCGCACGTTGAAAGTCTGATTACTACAAAACTATACGATTATGATCGCCTCGTTGGACTTGACAATCACCTTAAAAATCAAGTCCTAATAGTATCTAAAAACACATAACTTGAGCCCGAAGTGAAGTGTGTGAGAAACGTAAATATCTTTGGAAATGAATTAAACTTAAGTGAATTGAGTCGTTCACTTACAGGCCAAATTTAAGGACTCAGACCATCGGAATCTGACTCAATTACACCCTTGGATCAGGGAAAATGTCCAACACTTGTCAGTGCACTTTTGGCCCTGATCGAGTGCCGATGACCGTTGAACTGAAACTGGTCTGCCATGGTCGATCTATAAACCCGATCGGCGTAAAAACTTATCTTGACCTAGATCTAATGTCAGAGAGCTTAAGTCTGACCGCATGTAGAAAAGGGGCCTTCAGAACAGTTCCGTTGGACCAAAATAGCCAATCATTGGCTAGAACCTAAGTATACCATGGCCCTAGGGCCATTCCCATCAGTTCTGGTCCTATATAAGGGCCTTAAACCCTCTCTCTCCCTCCACATATGAATTTCTAAACCCTAGAGAGAGAAGATAGGAGAAAGAAAAGGAAAGAGAGAGAAAGTCAGAGTGAGAGTTGGAGTTGTTCCTGAGATTTGATCCCTGCTACTCCTCGTGCTTAACCGCTGCTTCTGTATCGCTATTCCAGCGATTTTGACTCCATACTTGGGTAAGAAATCCTAACCTTAATCTGGTTTAGATATTCAAATAGAGAAAATGGTGAAATAGTTAACTTATTTCATGTTATAGGTTACCGTCGTGCCGTAGGCAGAGACTTAGGATTTAAACTGAATTCGTTACGAGTCTACCGACAAAAGGTGTGAACTATAGATGTTTAGGTTATGGTTTTCAAAGATTTCAATGTCAGTAATGATTTATGACTAACTTGATTTCTGCCACGCATGCTTAGTTTTGATGTTTCCTATCTATCACATGTATATATAAACTATGTTGATTTTAATGTATTCTATATATATGTTAAAATGTTTAAATGAGTATGGAATTATGATTTATGCTTGTCATATTTATTGACTGAGAATGCATGATTGTTGTATGTGTGACAACTCCTTAATGAAAGATTTTACTATAATATGTGTTTTACTAATTTCTTACATGTATGTAATATGTTAGGCTAAGTGTTTAATAAAATGCTTGAATGAGAAAATGCTTGGTGGAATGTATTTAATGAGGGTGTTGAGATGGGATTCTCAGACTCCTTTACACATAGTTACAATTTTCTTTATATAGCCTATCTTACTATTATGTGATTTATGGATGAATTGCCAATGTATGGTAATATGTGTAATATGTGTTTTGTCGAATTACGTAAGAAAGGTTTATATTTGATTTTGATTATCACATGCTGGCTTTGGCTACTACATGTGTATGCTATTGATTGGAATATGTTTGGGGCTACAACATAGTTCGGGAAATCGGTAATGACTTCCGGGTGGGTGGCTGAGGTCGTTTCGCCATACCAGATAGATAGGTTCGAGGAATCTGAGTCGTACGCTGCTTGTCGACAGTTGTTAGGCTACGCGTAGTGCTTATGCACTCCATGTCGATCAGCTCGACGTACGCTCGTACTAGTCGAGCTTGATAAGAAACCTGGTTAGCCTAACGTATGTTCACCATGTATGGACGTTACTGCTTGAATCTAAGGTACCAACTTACCAGTGAAATTCCGTTTAACCTTGGTACCTCGATCCCCTAATACTCATGAGCCGGGCATGGTGGTGTATTGTTCACTCCCCAAGTGCAGGGTTGTGATGTAGTAATAACTCGGTAAGACCGAGGTCGAATCCTAAGGGACTGAAACTTGTACGTTATCTGAAATTAACTGGAAATAGAACTAGGCTAAGATGAATTCTAAATCAGTTAGCAATGGTGGAATACTTGTAGAATAATTAATCTAAAACTTAGGAAACAAATCAGAGATAGGAAACTAGGGATTCAGAGGATCCACTCGTAGAGATCAGGGAGAACTTATGCTTGCATCAAAAATCATGGAAATTACTGAACTGCCGTTGATCTAGTTTTCAAAGAGATGAAAGGTGTATGAATTAGAATGGATTCCATCACCAAACCATGCCCAAGAGACTATGGCAAACAACAGAATTAAACTAATTACCAACCCATCACATGTATGAAGGCTAGGAAGGGTATTGACATCCAACTATGCCCAGGAGACTATGGTGAACAACAGGGCTTCCTGACGTCATAAACATAAAGGAAGAAGGACATGATCAAAGCCATTGCAGACCCATTGTAATTTCAGTCACAACAGACCATTAAAGACTAAAAACATTTCCATAATAATCAACTAAATTCAACGTCAATTCATAAATTAAAAATAAAATAAAATAAAATCTTCCATCTCACTACAAGCTTCACCTCCTAGCCCTAGCTAGGAGGTTTAGCCCAACATGAATAGGCTAGATATCTCAAAACAAAATAAAATAAAAATAAAAGAAATAAACAAACTCAACTCTCTCTCTTGCAGACGTCCGACCTGAGCCTTCCTTCCTAGCTCTGAATCTTCCTCCCAAGACCTGAATGAATGCTCCCCACGTCCAAAACCTCCTTATATAGCTGCTGGAATGGTAAAAATCGGATTTGAATCGGATTTGGAAAGCTATGCATGCCCATTGAAAGCTTTTTCGCAGCCAAGTTCGGTGCCTCGAAATATGCCACTTTCCTTGCTCAAATTCTAAAGAAACACCGTCCCTTAGGATTTCATTGGGTCCTCTACATGATAGACGGTTTAGATCTGCCATATGATCAAAGATGGTGGGCCAAAACCGTCCGAAAAAGTCAGTTTTCGCGGATGTGCGAAACTTTTCGCACCATTTCGCTGTTGTGATCGGTGGGCCCCACATAAGCATTTTAAGGAAAATCCACCCCGTCCATTGGATTCAGAATGAAATTTCAGTCAAGAATGGGTGGTTTTGAACATCCATTGACGTGGTCCAGAGAAGAAATCATAAAAGAATCAATTTTGAACGTCCTAGGGTAGCCCTTTTGTGGCCCCTGTATCGAACACGTGTGTATGCATGGAAGAAAAGAGTCAACATGGTTTTGTAGTGTTTGCAGCTCTCTATAAGATGGTCGGATCAGATGAGTCATACGGTCCATAGGTGGGGCCCACAGTCGATCGCGAAACGGACGCAGGCCGTCCGTGCGTAAGCAAAAACGAAACAGCAGTTGCTGTTTTAGAAAGGTGCGGGTCAGCGCTGCTGACCCGCGTGCGTTTTCTTTGGTGCACGCATGCGTATATTGTGCAGTGTGCACACACCCTATACACAGGGCCCACCGTGATGTTTACGAGAAATCTACACCGTCCATCCTCTTCCTCATATTATTTTAACCGTCGAGAACAATTTTGAGGCAGTTCCAGATATCAGGTGGGCCCCACTTAATGAATTAAGGGGCTGATCAGTCCGTTGGCCCACTTCCAAAGATCTTCAATAGCTAAAATTTGACGTGTACGGTTCATTTATGGTCCTCAGGCCATGTATAAAATTTGGAGCTGATCTGATGGTGGAAATTCTATGATCTTGTATTCTGGCTGACTTTCAGGCCACCTGAGTTTCAGTTTCTTAGTTTTCTCGGATCCCTGACATGTAATTTCAGTCGATCTTGGTCCCCTAGAGTGCGTCCCTTGCCTTGGTGCATCTTGAGCGCTAAAACCATACTTTTAGCACCTTTTTGCAGTTCATGCTCTCAATTACACTCTGAAACATAAACACGATAAAAACAGGCCGTTAGACAGCATTATGTCCGTAAATCTAGGCAATATCTAGGGTCTAATATACAATATTTGACCCTCAACACAACCCCCAACCAGCATTTTGCTAGTCCCGAGCAAATTATGCGAAAAATAAGCTGAGAATTATAGGAGAACTTTCTATGAAATCGAGTGAGATTTTGAGCAAGATATGAGAAATTTAATATTCATGAATGTTGGAAATTGTTTTCTCCTGGACTCAAGCACACATTAAACTTCATTAATCAAGTTCAAAATATTAATCCATCAATCAGAAAAATTCTAAACATTGAGTTCCATGGGTGTATAGTTCAATCTCAACTTATCATCATTAAAAATTCACTTCTCTATTTTAGGATATCATTGATAACCAATAAAAGGATGCATGACAATCAGCTGAAACATGCCTCATAAATCATTCTTTTTCTTTCTTTTAGCCTTTAATTTTTTCTATTAAACGTAACGCCAAGGAGGGGAATCAATTCCTTACCTATAGGGAGCAAACCTATGGTGAAGACTGTACACCCAACCCTTTTCATATTTCATCCATGGGAAATCAAATCTTCACCTATAGGGAGCAAACCTATGGTGAAGATTATTCGCCCAATCCTTTCCAAAGGTATCTTGTTTTTTTTTTTTTTTTCATATAGATCCTGTTAGGTGAATGTTCCAGGCTAGTTCCTTTCATACTTAGTGATTACCAAGTTAACCCGTCAATATCAAACTGAAACCTTAATATGTAAGCGAGATGTGACATGTGAAACTATGACTCAATCAATGTTTAAAATCTCTAATCATGGATTGATAATTTAAACTCAACCGTGGAATCTATCAAGTAGCTAAATTCAAGAGTCATAAATTACCAACATCATATATCTCACAATTCTAAATCAAGGATATTCGTCAAAATCAGAAAAATTTAAAATTTTTTCACAATTGTTGCTCAAGACCAAGAAAATACTGATTAGGTTACCTAATCCCCCACCCCCAGCCTAAAATCTACATTGTCCTCAATGTAAAAGATATAAACATGCAATGCACATGGGACAACGAAAGTAAATGAGAAGTGATGGGAAGATAATACCTGAATAACGAATCAAGAGAGTTTTTTCAAGAGATCGCTGGGAGAGAGCAGATTAGCACAAGAGAGAAAACAAAACAAAATTAACAAAAATAAAATCCTATCTATACCACTTTCGCAGGTACTTTCGATTGCATTTAGCATATGCAACAAGCCTTTAAACCCCTAGTGGACGAGTTGTAGTCTCGTGAGGGTTTGCAGTAATGTTACCCACAAACATTAAATCGATTATGAAACTTGATCATGCCACAAGGTTCCTCTTCCGGCCAATATCTTGATAAGTTTCTCAGTAAGTTTCTCAATAGGATCATCAAAAGCCCTTTTTATAATAGACTTGGATGCCCTGGAGTTTGACTTTCCAGAGAAACTTATTTACCTCATTAAAAATGTGTTGATGATTCGCCTGAGGTATCCAAAGTATAAATGATTCACCTGTGTCAGAAAAAGTTTCAGAGTTAGTATCCCATGGTGAATCAGAGACTACAAATAGATCAAGTTGAGAAAAATTTTCAGAAAGAGGTGTAGTCTCAACACATTCCGAAGTAGCAGACTTCAGTTCAATTTCTAGCTCCTTATCCCCTAACGGTAAACATTCAGGATCTGTGGAAGAAGAGGCTTCAGAGTAAGGGTTCTCTCGGTCAGTACTGACTGCCGAGATGTTGTCTTGTAAGGCATTCACTATGTCTCTTATCATGGGATCATTTGAATCGGCAAAGTATGCCAAGCAATCATCAAAAGAGTTGGGACATTCTTCTGAGAGTGACTTATTTTTCACCTTGGAGCTCGTGATGATCTGCTCAAGGAATCCATCATCCTTGAAAGTGGACGGATATATGCTCTCTTGCTCTAACCCTGCACAGAAAGATTGAGGGTCAGTATGCGAAGCATTGATATGATCACTCTGTTCATTGAAATTACTCAGAAGAGGCATTGAATCGTCCACATTCAACAGTTTAGATGGTGGCCTCAACTGTGTGGTTTCAAATTCCAGAGTCGTAGCGCGCAACTCCTCTTTCTCCCGAATCATATCATCATTCAATTCAGGGGAGTGGTCCAAATATGTTTCACAAGAGTTATAAGGGTCGGTCATAAGGGGCTCCTTCACTTTTAGATCAGACATGTCAGGTGAGTGAAGTATCTCATTATGACCGTTCTCTTCGCGTACTTCTTGATCATTAACTTGGACCAAACTTGAGATTAGTTCCAGGGGAATTGTGGTTATACATTCAGGATTGTCATCCCAATACTCATCATATTTTGGTTCAGTGCAGTGCACACTTGGGATGAAATCACTTTCCTCATATTCTTCACCTAGAATGGGTTGAGATTCGCATAAACTAACATCTTCATCATCATTAGAATCTAGTGTGTCATGTGATTGAAGTGTATCATTATATTTGAAAGACAGCCATGTCTCTTCCCCATTCTTTTGAATAGTCATAGAAATCGACTCATCGGTAAATTGGACCGTATGCTCGTTAATGGAATCCAACTCCTCATTCCAAATTCTAGAGTTCTTCAAAGGCGAGTTAGGATCACTTTCCTCGCATTGTATTTCTGCAATGAGTCGTGGCCGAGATGACCGAGCCTCCTCTATTCTATCAAGGCGCGAATTGAGTCCTTCCATTGCTTTTCTGAATTCCACAAACCACTCCATGTTATGCTGAATTGAATTTTCCTGGTTCATTTCTGGTTGAATCTCAAAGGTAAAGGGTCCAAGAGAATAATCACTTGAAATAAGTGATTCTAAAGTTTTTATACTTTCTTCACAACGTGTTAAGTGATACTGAAATGAATCCTCTTGGATCGTTTCTGGTTGGATCTTAATGTTAGGGTATCCAAGAGGATAATCCTTATAACATGTTATTGGTTCATCTTCACAGCTTTGATGTTTCCACTGGTTATAGTCATACTGATCATACATGGGAGAATATGATGGCTGATAATAATCCTCATTCCTATAATTACGATCGTATACAGCCCTATTAACCGATGGAAGATAACGTTCTAGTCGGTTCTGTTTGTGATGGAGAAAAATCTTGAGGTATACGTTGAATTCCACAACCCTCGGGCATTCCCCAATATCTCCTATCCATCTCAGCGTATGCACGTACCCACGATTCCATGGTAGAACCTTGACTCTAAGTCTAATCCTAGAACAAAAGAAAAGTCCTATAAAAATATGGAAAGTAAGAGAAGAAGTTAGAAGGGTGTTACCAAATAAGAAGTTCCTATGTTAAGATCCTGCAGAAGAAAACAAAACAAGTTAGTTTCTAAAACAGTTAATCTAAGATTATAAAATTTTTAAAAACGCTAATAGAGAAAAAATAAAGAAATTAGAAAAGATATCACCAAATTAGAAGTTTCTATCTCAGAATCCTACAAAACAAGAGAGACAAGTTAGTTCAAAAAAAATCAGGAAAATCTAAACCTAAAACTGAAGTTAGTAAAAATCCTAATCTTAAACTAATCCTAAAACTAATTAATTTCAGAAAAACGTAGCCGACAGTCCCCGGCAACGGCGCTAAAAACTTGTTCACTCCCCAAGTGCAGGGTTGTGATGTAGTAATAACTCGGTAAGACCGAGGTCAAATCCTAAGGGACTGAAACTTGTACGTTATCTTAAATTAACTGGAAATAGAACTAGGCTAAGATGAATTCTAAATCAGTTAGCAATGGTGGAATACTTGTAGAATAATTAATCTAAAACTTAGGAAACAAATCAGAGATAGGAAACTAGGGATTCAGAGGATCCACTCGTAGAGATCAGGGAGAACTTATGCTTGCATCAAAAATCATGGAAATTACTGAACTGCCGTTGATCTAGTTTTCAAAGAGATGAAAGGTGTATGAATTAGAATGGATTCCATCACCAAACCATGCCCAAGAGACTATGGCAAACAACAGAATTAAACTAATTACCAACCCATCACATGTATGAAGGCTAGGAAGGGTACCGACATCCAACTATGCCCAGGAGACTATGGTGAACAACAGGGCTTCCTGACGTCATAAACATAAAGGAAGAAGGACATGATCAAAGCCATTGCAGACCCATTGTAATTTCAGTCACAACAGACCATTAAAGACTAAAAACATTTCCATAATAATCAACTAAATTCAACGTCAATTCATGAATTAAAAATAAAATAAAATAAAATCTTCCATCTCACTACAAGCTTCACCTCCTAGCCCTAGCTAGGAGGTTTAGCCCAACATGAATAGGCTAGATATCTCAAAACAAAATAAAATAAAAATAAAAGAAATAAACAAACTCAACTCTCTCTCTTGCAAACGTCCGACCTGAGCCTTCCTTCCCAGCTCTGAATCTTCCTCCCAAGACCTGAATGAATGCTCCCCACGTCCAAAACCTCCTTATATAGCTGCTGGAGTGGTGAAAATCGGATTTGAATCGGATTTGGAAAGCTATGCATGCCCATTGAAAGCTTTTTCGCAGCCAAGTTCGGTGTCTCGAAACACGCCACTTTCCTTGCTCAAATTTTAAAGAAACACTGTCCCTTAGGATTTCATTGGGTCCTCTACATGATAGACGGTTTAGATCTGCCATATGATCAAAGATGGTGGGCCAAAATCGCCCGAAAAAGTCAGTTTTCGCGGATGTGCGAAACTTTTCGCACCATTTCGCTGTTGTGATCGGTGGGCCCCACATAAGCATTTTAAGGAAAATCCACCCCATCCATTGGATTCAGAATGAAATTTTAGTCAAGAATGGGTGGTTTTGAACATCCATTGACGTGGCCCAGAGAAGAAATTACAAAAGAATCAATTTTGAACGTCCTATGGTAGCCCTTTTGTGGCCCCTGTATCGAACACGTGTGTACGCATAAACGAAAAGAGTCAACATGGTTTTGTAGTGTTTGCAGCTCTCTACAAGATGGTCGGATCAGATGAGTCATACGGTCCATAGGTGGGGCCCACAGTCGATCGCAAAACGGTCGCAGGCTTTCCGTAGTAAACTATAGTACAAACTAGGCTTACACTGAGGTGACGAGCCTCTCCGTAATGACCTAGAAACTGCCTATCGTATGTGACTGCTAAGACTAACGACCCTAAATGGATCAATGTTTGGGTATATAATATAAGGGGAGGTGCATTAGCTTCCCAATCCTGCTGTTTGAAAAGGTCTAAATAAGAACTCAGTAATCACGATCATACATGTATACATGTGCTTTGGTGAGGAAGTGCACAGAGGAAGGAGTGTATGCCGCGATCGTAAGATGTTGTCGCAAGAGGGAGTGTAGGTGAGGGCATGCATCATTACAACATACCATTCTTGCATTAACAAGAGTACTTATGACATGATTATTGTGTTACTTTATCAATTATGCTTGTCTGAATTGTTAACATGTTAACATTTTCTTCATAGTTCCACTAAGTTAATCACTCGCTCCCACGTTTTGGGATGGTACTTTAAACACCAACTAGACTCTATGTTAGATGCCGATACTGGCGTGACGTATGAGGCCGAGCCAGACTTTTACTATGATGAGGAGTTCTTCTACATACAGTTATTAAGCGGGTCTATGTAGACCGTGTTCTGATCGGTGGGGTTTATAGGGATGTTGATTAGGTATCATTACACTTGTTATTTTACACTTTTGGAACACCTATGTATATTCATTTTGTTCTTTTTTAGAGTATACATGTATGTACTTAACCTGGTAACATGTTCACACTCTAGAGACCTACATCCATTTATATAGTTTATATATCTATCACAGTCTTCCGCTTGCAAAATTTAATTGTCTCTGGAGTATAATATGTTGTTTGGTATAATCTCACTCATGTTTAAGGTACTAATACAGATAACATTTAATCATCATTATCTATGTTGCATAAGTGATGTGCAGGGACTCGGGTGTTGGGCTCCTGGTCGACCCCCAAATTTCAAGGCATTACAAGTTGGTATCAGAGCATGATTTAGATTAAACTATACCCGAGTTATGGTCACACAATGTACACTGACGTATTCTAACTTAGGAGGGTGTGATATAACATAGAAACAGACGTAGGTTCCCCAATTTCGCCAAACGGCAAAATTTATCTAAATCGACCATAGAAAGTGGACTCGAAAGCCTTTGTTATCATGTGAAGTGATCCTAACACCTTCCTAGACCATCAATCGATGGGTTTAGATGAGTATTTAACCAATTCCACACTCAAATAATCTGAAACATGTGAATGTATGCAGGATGGGACCCGAAACAACTCAAACGGAGTCGGGGGCCGAAATAATGCAAATCGGGGGACCTAAAGTGGACCTCACACTTTTCTAGCACCATGGGGGGATGCCATTGCCTAAGGGGTGAGCCCTCCCCAGGGAGTCCAGGGACCGACGATGGCATCGCCGGATCGACGAGCCCTCGCCGATCGCCCGGCCCGGGCCTGCAAGGGTCAGTCGAGCCGACGCTTATGGGACATTGTGGGGCCCATGGAATCACGTGGTGACCCCTATATACCCTTCTAGTTTCCTCCCCACTCCCCTTTTTCACACCACTAAGCTCTTCTTTTTCTCTAAAAAACCCCTTTTTCCCTCTCAAATTCCCCCCTCCATTCTCCTATTTTCTCATTTTCCTTTAATACATACATCCCTCCACCATTTTCATCAAAACCCCTCTCCTATCTCCCTCATTTCTTTTCATGTGAGTGCATAAGCTCTCATTTGTATCTCAAAAATCTCAAAGTCCAACAACTCATCCTATCCCTCCACCTCATTTCGTTCCAATGGCTCTTTTCGAGCTTGTAATGGTCATTTTCTCCATTTCCATACTTCTTTCTCTTATGGGGAAGAAGAGGGCTCCCGCGGATGAAGTTGGGCCTAGCCGCCTTACTCAATCTCGAAGGCCGACAAGCACCGCCGCATATACAAGTATCGATCGGGAGATAAGAATAAAGCGGGATCTCGATCCCTAGGCTCCCTTTGAAAGGGCTCTGTTGACGGAGTTGTCTCATGGAAGATTTGAGAGCCGTAGGGTACTTTTTGAAGCGCACATGGATGAGAGGATCTTTGGGCAATATCTGGTGATGGACTACCTAATGGATGTTGAGGGTCAAATATTGCATATTAGACCCCAGATATTGTCTGGATTTACGAATATAATGCTGTCTAATGGCTCGTTTTCTCATTCTTGTGTTGCAAGGTGATTTTATGAGCATGGATGGAAAAAGGACGTTAAAGCATGAATTTAACACTCTGATGACACCAGAAGTAAGGGATACACCCCTGGGGACCAAGATCAACGCCTGAGATCCACAAAAATCAAAGAACTGAAGCTCAAGTGGCCTGAAGGACGTCCAGAATGCAAGATCACGAGGTTCCCACCATCAATTCGGCTCGAAACTTCATACGTGGCCAGAGGACCATAAATTAACTGTACACGTCAAAAATCATCCATTGGATCATGGCGAAAGTGGCCTAACGGGCAGATCAGCCCATCAATCTTCAATTTGGGGCCCACCTGCTATCTGGATACGCTTCAAATTTGGTCCCTACGGTTAAAAGGAGATGGTGAAGAGGATGGACGGAATGGATTTCACATAAACATCACAGTGGACCACACGTGCAACGTGCGTGTACACAGCATGTCCGCACGCGAGCCGCACCGGACCAACCAATCGGTCAGCGCAAGCGCTGACCCACCTCTCTCTCCCTCTCTGCGTAAAGAGTCCAGCGGACGGACGCTGGCTCCCACTTTTTGTGTAGTGGGACCCACACATCATCTTTTCAGATGATCTGAACCGTCCATACTCTCGATAGGGGGGAAAAACCCTCACCTAGCTGTCCTTTTGATCCCATGCACAGGTACGGACGTAGATGGATGGAAAATGCAGGATGGACGGCTGGGTTACAGATTCTGTGGACTACACCGAAAATGCTTCAAAAACACCCCTTCCTGGACGATTTTTCGTCCTGAAGCCAATGGATGGTGTGAATTTTTCAAATTAAAGCTAAGTGGAGCCCACCGATCATCACAGCGGAAGAAGCTTCCATTTTCGCGTCCGCGTAATGCACGGCCGCTGGCCGTTTTGCGGAAGCTAGTGGGCCCTACACGTGCCCTGTAAGCTCAATCCGAACCGTCCACCGTGTAGACGGCATTGAATACTTCAAAACTATGTTGTCACTTTTCACCCATGCGTGCACACGTGTGAGATACAGAGGCCACAAAAGGGCAATCATGAACTTTTCCCACATGTGAGATACACGTGTGAAATTTATAAAGAAAATTTTCCCACATCATAAGACAATTACCTTCAGGAGAGCAATCATGAACTTTGCCCAAAAGGAAGATAAAACATTCTTCCAATGTTAGGAAAGGTTCAAGGAACTGGTTAATGCATGCCCACAACATGGCTTTGAAATATGGCGCATTACAAATTTTTTCTATTATGGGCTAACATCTTCCATGCGCCAAATGGTCGAGACAATGTGTAACGGAGATTTTATTAATAAAAATGTCTACGAGGTATGGGATTACCTCGATAGTCTCGCTGAAAAAACACAATCATGGGACTATTACCCAAGGACGAACACTACGTCTAGGCCGACTCATTCAAGGGAAAAAGGAGGAATATATCTCCTGAAAGCGGATGATGATCTTAACGCTAAGGTTGCTAATCTCACCAGAAAATTTGAGGCCATGGAAGGAAAGAAGGAAAAGGTTAATGAAAGTGTTTGCGACATCTGTGATTGCAACATTCATACTACTGAAAATTGTCCTTCAATACCTGCCTTTCGAGAAGTATTGAATGAACAATCTAATGCCGTAAATAACTATCAAAGACTTTTCAATGGACCACCCTCTAATACGTACAATCCTGGCTGGAAAAATCATCCGAATTTTAGTTGGAGGAACGGACAAACTGCTACCCCTCAAGGTTTCTTCAATCAAAATCTAAATCAGGGGAAACCTCAAGAAGAATCGGTTCAGATTTCCATACAAGAGCTGACTCGGACAATGTAAGGAATTTCAGATTTTATGCAAAAAATAGATTCACGTATGACGGCTATGGAAAAAGGGATGCTCCCTACACAATCACTCCCTAATCCAAAATCGCAATACGAGACAGGTGATCCTAGATCTTCAAATCAAATGGGGCACGCTAAATCCATCACCACTCTTAGGAGTAGGAAGGTTATTGATAAAACCCTTCCGGTTAGGCCCGAAAAGCCTCAAGAACCAAAAGAGGACAACAATGATGGATCTAGTGGCGCCCCACAAAAATTTGAACCGGAACCTCTAGAAAAGCCAGTTGCTCTGTTTTTCCAACGGTTGGTTGAACCAAAACGTCTCTCTAACTCTCAGGATATCCTAGAGGTGTTGAAATAAGTAAAAGTCAACATTCCTCTGCTTAACGTTGTAAAACAGATTCCTTTATATGCTAAATTTCTAAAGGACTTATGCACTACCAAACGACGAAAAAGTGTTCAAAAGAAGATCTCCTTGACTGAGAAAGTGAGTGTCATCCTGAAATAAGATGTGCCGCAAAAATTCAAAGACCCCGGTTGCCCAACCATATCATGTGTAATCGGGAACTATCGAATTGATCATGCACTTCTTGACTTAGGAGCGAGCGTCAATCTGATTCCCTACTCGGTATACCAACAGTTAGGTTTGGGTGAATTAAAACCTACTCGAACCACACTACAACTTGCTGATCGTTCTGTTCGTGTACCAAGAGGGATCATCGAGGATGTATTGGTCCAGGTTGATAGATTCTACTACCCTGTTGATTTTATCATCTTGGACACCGAACCCATCAATGACACGAGCACTCAGATTCCCGTCATTCTTGGTCGCCCATTCCTGTCCACTTCAAATGCAATTATCAATTGCAGGAATGGTGTCATGACTATGTCCTTTGGAAATTTGACATTGGAATCGAATATCTTTTTCAATAACGGCAGCAACTCAGAGGATGATGACGACGATTTCCACGATGTTAACATGATTGATTCTTTTGTGGAAGATAGAACACCTCTCACCTTATCCTCTGATCTTCTAGAGACGTGCCTGGCCCACTCCCATGATTTTGATGATGATATAATTAGGGAGACGTGTGTCATGCTTGATACTGCATCGGTACTTGAAGTTAACCGGTGGAGGCCACACATTGAAGAATTGCCCCAAACTTATGTAGTGCCTCTACCATCTAACCTCAAGCCACCGAAGCTTGACTTAAAACCTTTGCCCTCTGATTTAAAATATGTCTATTTAGGTCAAGATGAGACATACCCGGTGGTGATCTCTGCCCACCTGGAGAAAAACAGGAGAGTATGCTGTTATCTACTCTCATTGAGCATAAGAGAGCTCTTGGATGGACGATAGCGGACCTCAAGGGAATTAACCCATCAATTTGTACTCACTGTATATATCTTGATGACAATGCAAAGGCTGTTCGACAATCACAACGTAAACTAAATCCAAACATGAAGGAAGTGGTTAAGGCCGAGGTTCTCAAACTATTGGAAGTGGGGATCATTTACCCCATATCCGATAGTCAATGAGTGAGTCCAACTCAGGTGGTTCCTAAGAAGTCCGGGATCACCATCGTAGCCAATGCCAATAATGAACTCGTGCTGACCAGAGTTACTACTGGTTGGAAAATGTGCATTGACTACAGAAAGCTGAATACCGTCACAAGGAAAGACCACTTTCCTTTGCCTTTCATTGATCAAATCCTGGAAAGGCTAGCTGGTCATTCCTATTATTGTTTCCTTGATGGGTATTCAGATTATAATCAGATTGAAATTGCCCCTGAGGATCAGGAAAAGACCACATTTACATGTCCCTATGGCACCTTTGCTTACAGAAAGATGCCATTCGGGTTATGTAATGCCCCTGCCACCTTTCAGCGATGCATGACGAGTATCTTTTCTGACATGGTGGGAAAATATCTAGAGGTCTTCATGGACGACTTCTCTGTTTTTGGTTCATCTTTCAGCGAATGCTTAGCAAGTCTTAAATGTGTGCTGAAAAGATGTGAATAAAAAAATTTGGTATTTAATTGGGAGAAGTGTCATTTTATGGTTCAAAAGGGAATTTTCCTTGGGCATATCATATCGTCCAAAGGAATCGAGGTAGATAAGGCAAAAATTGATCTTATCTCTAACCTACCTCCACCCAAGAATATCAGAGACGTGCGATCCTTCTTAGGACACGCAGGTTTTTACAGACGATTCATAAAGGACTTTAGTCTCCTCTCTAGTCCTTTATGTAATCTTCTTCAAAAGGATACACCATACGAGTGGACTGAGCAGTGCCAAGAAGCTTTCACTAAGCTTAAGGGCATGTTAACCACTGCACCTATCATGCAGCCACCCGACTGGAGTCTTCCTTTTGAACTTATGTGCGACGCCTCTGATTATGCTCTTGGAGCGGTTCTAGGCCAGAGAAAAGATAAGCGGCCTTACGTTATTCACTATGCAAGTAGGACTCTAAATCCTGCCCAAGTGAACTACTCGACTACGGAAAAGGAACTCTTAGCCGTAGTGTTTGCTTTAGACAAATTTTGGTCCTACCTGATCGGATCCAAGATCATTATTTATACAGATCATGCGGCACTTAAGTATCTTCTTTCCAAGAATGATTCTAAGTCCCGCCTAATACGATGGATCCTTCTACTCCAAGAATTTGATTTAGAAATTAAAGACAAAAAGGGAGTAGAGAACGTAGTAGCTGATCACCTTTCTCGCCTTAATACCTCTGATTCCCTTGAGGCGACCCATATCAATGACATGTTCCCTGATGAACAACTATTTAGAGTCTCCCATTCACCTTGGTTCGCTGATATTGCTAATTATCTTGCTACAGGTGCCATACCGATACACTGGACGTCACAAGATAAGAAGAAATTCTTTACCAAGGTGCGTAACTTTTTCTGGGATGATCCATATTTGTTTAAATATTGCCCAGACCAAATCTTAAGGAGATGCATACCAGACGATGAGCATCAGAGTGTCATCTCCTTCTGTCACTCACAGGCCTATGGTGGTCACTTTTCTGTTAAAAAGACCACGATCAAGATTTTACAGTGTGGCTTCTACTGGCCCACTATGTTCAGGGACACTCATGAGTTTTGCAAGGCTTGTGAGCGTTGTCAGAAATTGGGAGCATTGTCCCGTCGAAATATGATGCCCTTGAATCCCATCCTTATTATAGAAGCATTTGATTGTTGGGGCATTGATTTCATGGGACCATTCCCCCAATCATTTGGAAATCTGTATATTTTGCTCGCCGTAGACTATGTCATTAAATGGGTCGAAGTAATTCCGTGCCACAAAAATGACCATCGCACGGTCATTAAATTTTTAAAAGAAAATATCCTATCGCGGTTCGGAACGCCTCGAGCCATCATTAGTGACGGGGGTTCACACTTCTGCAATAGACCATTTGAGAGCTTAATGAAGAAATACGGTATCTCTCATAAGGTGAGCACCCCATACCATCCACAGACAAGTGGACAAGCTGAAATTTTCAATAGGAAGATCAAACATATCCTAGAGAAAAAGGTTAACCCTGATCGTAAGGACTGGTCAATCCGATTGACCAATGCCTTATGGGCGTACCGTACTACTTTCAAAACTCGTATTGGAACATCTCCCTTTAGACTTGTCTATGGGAAAGCCTGTCACATGCCTGTGGAATTGGAACATAAAGCATACTGGGCGATCAAAAATCTGAATTTCAATCTGGACAACGCTTGCTCGTTACGCAAACTTCAGTTGAATGAACTTGAAGAAATCCGGAACGATGCATATGAGAACTCGAGAATTTACAAGGACAGGATGAAGGCGTTTCATGATCAACATATTCTACGAAAATCATTCACTCTTGGTCAGAAAGTTCTCTTGTATGACTCTCGACTACATCTCTTTCCGAGTAAGCTTCGATCTCGTTGGACCGACCCTTACATTGTTGTTACTGCTTATCCTCATGAGGCCGTCGAGATAAGAGATCCCGACAATGGCAAGGAGTTTAAAGTAAATGGACATCGATTAAAGTCATTTATCGAGACATTTGATTCAGAGGACATGTCCATGCCTCTGATTGCTCCTGTTTACCAGGACTGATCTCCTAGTCTGATGGAGGTATAGGTAGGTTTATCGCTTTCATAGGACTAGGATTGTTGCTTTATTTGTCTGGCTGAAGACGGTAAATTTAGCGTTCCTGGGAGGCAACCCAGCTTTTTTATTCCTTTTCATTCTTTAGTAGATGATTCAATATTTGTGGGTAACATTACTGCAAACCCTCACGAGACTACAACTCGTCCACTGGGGGTAACCTAGGGGTTTAAAGGCTTGTTGCATACGCTAAATGCAATCGAGAGCACCTGCAAAAGTGGTATAGGTAGGATTTTATTTTCGTTATTTTTATTCTGCTTTCTCTCTCATGCTGACAAGCTTCCATGCCGTGATCTATTGAAAACTCTCTTGATTCGTTATTCAGGTACTATCTTCCCATCACTTCTCATTTACTTTCATTGTCCCATGTGCATTGCATGTTTATATCTTTTACATTGAGGACAATGTAGATTTTAGGTTGGGGGTGGGAGATTAGGCTTCCTAATCCGTATTTTCTTAGTCTTGAGCAACAATTATGCCAATTGTGAAAAAAAAAAAAAAATTTCAAAAATTTTTATGAATTCGAAGTGATTTTGACGAATATCCTTGATTTAGAATTGTGAGATATATGATGTTGATAATTTATGACTCTTGGATTCTGTATCTGTGGCATTTTGCAGTTAAGATCGAGTTGCTAAGCCATGATTAGAAGTTTTAAACATTGATTGCGTCAGGATTTCACATGTCACATCTCGCTTTCACGTTAAGATTTCAGTCTGACATTGAGGGGTTAATTTGGTAATCACTAAGCACGAAAGGAACCAGCCTGAAATATCTTACTATCATGGTATAAAAATTGAAAAGGTTGGATAATTAATCTTCACCATAGGTTTGCTCCCTATAGGTGTAGAGTTAATTCCCCATGAATGATATGTGAAAAAGAGTCAGGTGTACGATCTTCACTATAGGTTTGCTCCTTATAGGTGAGGATTTGATTCCCCTTCCTTGGCATTACTTTGAACAGAAAAATCACAAGTTAATAGGTTAATCTATGAGGCAAGTTTTGGATTAGGTTTTGGTTGTCATGAATTTTCTTGTTGGTTACCAATGATATCATGAAATTGACGATTGGATCTCTTAATGATGATAAGCCGAGATTAGACTATACATCCATGGATCTCAATGTTTAAATTTTTTCTAATTGATGGATTAATGCTTTACACTTGATTATGAAGTCTACCGTGCGCTTGAGCTCAGGAGAAAACATTTCTAACATTCATGGATATTAAATTTCTCGTATTTTGTTCAAAATCTCACTCGATTTCATAGAAAGTTCTCCTATAATTCTCAACTTATTTTTTGCATACTTTGCTCGGGACTAGCAAAATGCTGGTTGGGGGTTGTGTTGAGGGTCAAATATTGCATATTAGACCCCAGATATTGTCTGGATTTACGAATATAATGCTGTCTAATGGCTCGTTTTCTCATTCTTGTGTTGCAAGGTGATTTTATGAGCATGGATGGAAAAAGGACGTTAAATCATGAATTTAGCACTCTGATGACACCAGAAGTAAGGGATACACCCCTGGGGACCAAGATCAACGCCTGAAATCCACAAAAATCGAAGAACTGAAGCTCAAGTGGCCTGAAGGATGTCCAGAATGCAAGATCACGAGGTTCCCACCATCCATTCGGCTCGAAACTTCATACGTGGCCTGAGGACCATAAATTAACCATACACGTCAAAAATCATCCATTGGATCATGGTGAAAGTGGCCTAACGGGCAGATCAGCCCATCAATATTCAATTTGAGGCCCACCTGCTATCTGGATACGCTTCAAATTTGGTCCCTACGGTTAAAAGGAGATGGTGAAGAGGATGGACGGAATGGATTTCACATAAACATCACAGTGGACCCCACGTGCAACGTGCGTGTACACAGCACGTCCGCACGCGAGCCACACTGGACCAACCAATCGGTCAGCGCAAGCGCTGACCTGCCTCTCTCTCCCTCTCTACGTAAAGAGTCCAGCGGACGGACGCTGGCTCCCGCTTTTTGTGTAGTGGGACCCACACATCATCTTTTCAGATGATCTGAACCGTCCATACTCTCGATAGGGGGGAAAAACCCTCACCTAGCTGTCCTTTTGATCCCATGCACAGGTACGGACGTAGATGGATGGAAAACGCAGGATGGATGGCTGGGTTACAGATTCTGTGGGCCACACCGAAAATGCTCCAAAAACACCCCTTCTCGGACGGTTTTTCATCCTGAAGCCAATGGACGGTGTGGATTTTTCAAATTAAAGCTAAGTGGACCCCACCGATCATCACAGCGGAAGAAGCTTCCGTTTTCGCGTCTGCGTAATGCACGGCCGCTGGCCATTTTGCGGAAGCTAGTGGGCCCTATACGTGCCCTGTAAGCTTAATCCGAACCGTCCACCGTGTAGACGACATTGAATACTTAAAAACCATGTTGTCACTTTTCACCCATGCGTGCACACGTGTGAGATACAGAGGCCACAAAAGGGCTGCCCTGCAACGTTCAAAACTGATTCTTTTGTGATTTCTTCTCTGGGCCACGTCAATGGACGTTCAAAACCACCCATTCTTGACTGAAATTTCGTTCTGAAGCCAATGGACGGGGTGAATTTTCTAGAAAATGCTTCTGTAGGGCCCACCGATCACAACAGCAAAATGGTGCGAAAGGTTTCGCACATCCGTGAAAACTGACTTTTCCAGGCAGTTTTTGCGCACCATCTTTGATCATATGGCAGATCTGAATCGTCTATCATGTAGAGAACCCAAGAAAGTACTAAGGGATGGTGTTTCTTTGGAATTTGAGAGAGGAAAGTGGCGTGTTTCGAGGCACCGAACTTGGTTGCGAAAATTGCATTCCGTGTCATGCTACAACTCTGTCACTGACTCCAGCCTTCCAGCAGCTATAAAAGGAGGTTTTGGAGGAGCATTCATTCAGGTCTAGGAAGGAAGAAGAAGAGAGACGTGGAGGCTCGGGCAGGGACGTGAAGCAGAAGAAAAAAAAGAGTATTTTCTTTTTATTTTTTTAGTTTATTTCAATTGTGGAGATTTAACCCATCCATGTCTGGCTAAACCTCTTAGCTAGGGCTAAGAGGTGAAGCTTGTAGTGAGATGGGAGATTTGATTTTATTTTAATGGATGAATTGACGTTGATTTTAGTTAATTATTATAGGAATGTTTTAGGTTTTTAATGGTCTGTTGTGACTGAAATTACAATGGGTCTGCAATGGCTTTGAATATTTTCGTTCTCTTTAATGTTTATGATGTTAGGATGTCACGCCCCAAACTCGGAAATATGGCTCACAGAATTCTCGATCGCCGAATCCGGCGCCGACAGTCTCCGTAGAACCCCATTCTCGGCTCCTAGCTCCCATTCTCCAGGTTCCGATCCTGGGATGCTACGAGGAGGATTTTCAATGTCAGTTTGATTCGTAATAAGCATAACCAAAGGAATAACCCACAAACAACAACCATGAACTCTATTACATTTCCACTATGATAAAAAACTTTACAAGTACAATGAGCATAAAGGAAAATATAATGGTAAAGTACTAAAAACTCCAAACGCTCAGCAATGTGCTCCTGCCTCAGCGCTGCTGCGATCCAACGTCACCTGCACGCAACGGTCGTGCATAAGCTTACAGAAAGCTTAGAGGGTGGTGAAAGTGTGTGCGCAAGGTAGTAATATGAACATGCAATGCCTGAGTAATGCGGAATATGCAGATGGAACTATAATATCATGAGCCGTAACAAGGCTATGCGATGCAAGACATGAATGGTATCGGCCATCCCAAGGCCATGCGATGTGCAATGCAGCTCAAGCATACAGATCCTCATTTATGTCCATACATCAATACAGCTCAAATATGGGATATCACCGGGGTCTAGTACACTCTAAACCAGATTGCCGTCACATCGCGCGTAATAAGGTAAGTGGAAGAGACCTCACTATCCGTCTGCCAATATCGGGTGCAACTTTTCGATAGCGGACCCATTCCTCGAGCTGGTCAAACTCAGCCTAGCATTGCCCCTACACTCAGGCGGATAAGGCCGCACCCCCTTCCAATCGACCACGACACAGTGGAGAGCGTAACCGTCTGGTAATCGGCACTCAACGCTCATCTACCCACTCGGTCTAGACGTTGGAGCAACCTCTTGGTACCATAAGGGTTTAGGAACTTTCACCCAGGGATATCAATAGCACCCCATGTAGAACATGATTTCCGGTATCCAATCCTGCCAACCACGATGTGTCTGTAGAGGCTACGGCCCTGATGTCGCTAGGGCTTACAATACTCATGACACACAAATGCGAAATGCATGATTCACGCTATCCAGTCATGCATCAAATCCTGCGCATATCGTGCGCTCATGTAGGGCAACACTGCCTAACCAAGAGCCCATAAACAACCTACCCGAAGGCATATGCTATGATCAGTCAATTCTCATATCAAGCATACATATGATGCGTATGATCATGAGTCATGAAACTATATTAAACATGTATATGAGATGAACTATCCTGACAATGCAGGTGGGCTTGGACAATAAGTACGGGCCTAACGATGGGCCCTAAGGAGAGTTGTAATTTGGACATCCAACCAGCATTACACTCGAAATGTGGACGTTAAACCAACATTTCATCCCAGGCATGATTTTCTTAAACATCGCTACATAATCGGTATTGGGATTACACGTTGCAATGGACCTTAGGTTCATCCCATTGGGCTTTTCCTATATATATCAAATGGGCCATATTCTATGGGCCTTTTATTCATCAGATGGGCCACATAAATGGGCCACACCAATGGGTCTTATGTGCATTGCAATGGGTCAAAACCCGTGGGCTTAGCATTGCATCAAATGAGCTTAGTCTCATGAGTCTAATATGTGACCAATGGGTCACACCAATTGGGTCCCACATGTATATCAAGTGGGCCTCAACCCATAGACATAACATGAGTTCAATGGGCCTAAACCCCTAGGCCTTAATCAAATAAAATAGGCCTAACTCATGGGTCTCAAATAAGTCCAATGGGCCTAATCCCATGGACCCTTTTTATAATCAAATGGGTTTAGTCCCATGGGCCTTACACTATATCAACTGGGTCCACTTCCATGTGCCTTAAGAATGCAACAATGGGTCCAATTTCATGGGCCTTGAAGTACATTAAATGGGCCTAGTCCCATGGACTTGCAACACATCAAATGGGCCTAAGCTCTTAGGCCTTAAATGAACCAAATGGGCCTAGCCCATAGGCCTTCTATGAGTCAGATGGGCCTAAATCCCTAGGCCATACATATATATCAAATGGGCCCAATTCCCATAGCCTTTACATAAATTAAATGGGCCTAACCCATAGGCCTTTGCTCACATGTAACCTGGTGGGTCCCACTGTCGCTGGACAGTGGGGATAGCACGTGCATCAAGGAGGACTCCACCGTCCGCTGGATGGTGGAGATGCCACAGTGCAAAGGTGGGCGCCACCGTCCACTTATAATACACACATCATTGTGGGTCCCATGTGGGGCCCACTGTAATATTTATTTGGCAATCCAACCCATTCACAAGGTCACTCGGACCTGGATGAAGGGAAAAACATAAATTTCAGCTTGATCCAATACTTCTGTGGGCCCTAGAAACTTTTCAACGGTAGAATTTAATTCACACTGTTTCGCGTGGTGTGGGCCACCTGAGTTTTGGATCTAACTCATTTTTGGAGGGGGGCCCACCTAATGAACAAGTTGGATGACAAAATAAACATTATTGTGGGGCCCACGGCTGGAGCCGTGGGTCCCTAACCGGACGCCACCCGCCCGCCTGGACGGCTGCACGTTGTCAGAGTAAAGAGGCAGGGCCTCTTGCAAATTTTGGGAAATTCATTTTTTTTGGGATTTTCGCCGTGTGGGGTCTGCTTTAAGTGAATCCACTCCAACCATGGGATTCCTCACCTTGCAATGAATCCAACAAGTCCAAAGTTTGAATTTTTTTTGATGAAAGAAAATGAAATAAAATAAGAAAAAGGTATTTGAAAGGTGAGGATGAAATTTTTGACACTGTGGCCCACCAGGTGATTGGATTAGTTCCAAACTTCTACCCAACGGCTAAAATACCGTGGGTAAGAGGATGGACGGCTTGGATTGAACATAAACATCAGGGTGGGGCCTATGCAAGGGGCCAACCAAAAGCCTCTCTTTCTTTCTTTCCCTTTTTCTCCTTTCTGTTGAAACATCCAGCGTCCTAGACGCTAGACGGTCTTTTGTTTTTTTTTTTTTGAGTGTGGGCCCTGATGGAGTGGGCCACCATTGATGGGTGTCATGGGTTCAACGTCCAAGGTGGGCCCCACTTGAATAAAAATTACATCAAGGTGGGATCCATTCAAGTGGGCCACACCATCCTATTGCAATAAAAATAAAATAAAATAAAAGAGAGAGAGAGACATGGAGAGTGGGACACGGCTTGTGATGGAGGGACCCCGACATTATGGGCCCTCCCTTACATGAAATCATACATCAAGTGGGCCTTAAAGCATGTGGGACCACCGAAATTTAAAATCAACGGTGAGGATCCTTTCCCCACCAACATGGACGGTCTAGATGACCTTTGAAGAGAAAATAAACATCATGATGGGGTCCATGGAGAATGGCACCATCATGGAATGATCATGATGATCCATGTGGTCCATCGGCCACATATTAGGGTCCCAAGTGAGATCCACACCATTGATCCGTGGGCCTCACTTGGTCCACCATAAAAATAAGTAAAACTACTCTATAGAGGCACCCACCGTCCGATCTTCTCGCTCCTAGAGGTTCCTTGGCACCTTAGCTTCAACTTCAATGGTTAAGATGAAGAATGGAGAGTTGAGATGGGAGATTTTGGGGTAGGAAGGTGGGCCACTTGAAGCTTAGAGAGACTTGAAAAATTCCATACGTATGGAGTTTTTTGGAAATCTTTTGTTGCTTGGGATTTTTGAAATGAGAAAGAGAGAAAGAGAGAGAGAGTGATGTAAAGGGAGAGAGAGAGAGTGATGGATGGATGTTGTGAGTGATGATTGTGTAAGAAATCTTTGACTTTTGTGGCTTTTGTGTAAGAGAGGTATGGGTGGTGAAGACTTTTGTGGCTTTTTGTGTAAGAGAGGTATGGGAGATGAAGACTTTTGTGGTTGCTTGGGAAAAGGGATGGAAGTGATGTGTACTTGACATGTGATGGATTGATGGGATTGATGTGATTGATGTGACACATCGTAAAGATTTCCTTAGGTTTTGCAACGCGCAGCGTTTTCTAGCACCGAACGTTGGCCCACATCTCTTGATCAGGGTATCGCCTCGCCGCGCGAGTCACGGCGTCGGAACCGCGGCGACGGCGCTGTCGCTATGGTATTGGTCTCGGGTTGAGTCGACTCGGGTTGTCGGCGTATGAATCAGGGTCACACGTCGATATCGTTTAAGGGTCGAAGGTTGCCAGAATTCGATCGGTAAGACCGCGGAAGTGTACAGAAAGGTACGGACCAAGATACGGGTCTTACACAGGAAGCCTTGTTGTTTACCATAGTCTCCTGGGCATGGTTGGATGTCGGTACCCTTCCTAACTTGCATACATGTGATTGGGTGGTAATTAGTTTGATTCTGTTGTTTGCCATAGTCTTTGGGCATGGTTTGGTGATGGAATCCATTCTAATTCATACACCTTTCATCTCTTTGAAAACTATATCAACGGCAGTTCAGTAATTTTCATAATTTTTGATGCAAGTATAAGTTCTCCCTAATCTCTACAAGTGGATCCTTTGAATCCCTAGTTTCCTATCTCTGATTTGTTTTCTAAGTTTTAGATTAATTATTCTATAAGTATTCCACCATTGCTAATTGATTTAGAATTCATCTTAGCCTAGTTCTAGTTCTAGTTAGTTTTAGATAACGTACAAGTTTCAGTCCCTTGGGATTCGACCTCGGTCTTACCGAGTTATTACTACATCACAACCCTACACTTGGGGAGTGAACAATGGGTGTCGGGTGGGGTCTCATATTTGAGGGTAAGACTTGGGCAAATGTGAACACTGTCCAAGCCTTCTACGCGCATATTCGGGAGCCGACACTGGAGCCTTTGCAGTTCAAATTTCCTGTGGGAAGGTGAGACCTCATAGTCAATGTTGGCTTGATAGCCCGAATCATGGGAATGCCGCTTGGCAAGGTCCATGCTAGTGAGAAGAATCTTACAAGTGCACGTGAAAAGGACTGCCGCACGTGATTCCTTTGTGGCCACCTGGTCTACTACAATCCAAACAATAGCCTCCTAGCGTAAAAAATGACTGACGACTTCCGCTTGCTCCACCACATCTTCACGTACAATGTGTACCCTAGGTGGAGCAATCGCAGCCAGTGTACACGCTTGATGATGGACTTCTTATACCGTGCTGGGTAGGGAGACAACTTGTGCCTACCTACCTTCATCCTATGAGAGATAGTCCTGACCGCCCGCTGTACTAGGTCGGCCATTTCACTTCCCTTCTGCCAACTCATATGCAAGCTTGCACGTGAGTTCAGCTACTGACTTGGGGTAGAGATTCCAATGCCAATCCATTTCATCAATGACACTACTCTCAATAACATGGACATTGGGCCATGACAGCGTCGAGCCCGACTTGATGAGAGTGAAGTTGAGGTGGAGAGTGAAGAGGAAGAGACTGATGAAGAGGGTGGCGATGAGATAGAAGAAGAGCAGGAAGGAGAGGAAGAGGAGGCCCTGGACACTGATGAGGGCTCTCCTGCTGCTGCTACGTGAGAGCGTAACAATGATCGGGCTGCTATGGAAGCCGCTTGGGTCAACTTGAGGAGGGCCAAGTTGCCTTGAGACAGGAGATCACACGGACCCAAGCCAGGGTTGAAGAGACCGAGGCCTTCATGAAACGGAAATTCAAGAAGGTGTCTCGCACCTTGAGTGCTATCCTGTGTTGAGTACAGGACAAGAGTGTACCTCCACCATCGCTAGATTCTGACGACTAGTCACACATGTAGTCATCCTTTTAGTTGCTTTGTATGTGTTTCTTTCCTTGTTGCTATGTATAACCCTATTAGGCATAGTAGTGTGGTAGAGTGGTTAGTATGCTTTAAGTGTTTAGAGTCTTGCTATTATTAGCTCACATGCATCTTCTGTTTTGATCCATGTAATATTGTGTCTCATGTATTGTGATAATTTTAGTAAATGAAATGCATGAAGTTTCCTTAAGCTGTATGTGAATGTTGTGTGGTTGAGTTTATGAGTATGCTGAATTTGACCTGGGTTGCACCCTATGTTGTATATAGGGAATGCCACCTAAGGCCACACAGAGTATGGCATGTCTCACACTGGACGACTCGATTAATGGGGCACCTCCCCTGAGTGATAGCCAGACGGACCCTAGTTTGGGCCCGACTCACAACACCATGCCGGATTCTCAGCCGGCCATTGGCCCCATTAATGGGCTGACACATGTTGCACCACCAGTTCTTAAGCAGAACTGTGCGTCTACTTCGATGCCTCACATGCCTCAGGCCGCTCCTCCTACTGATAGGTTGGAGCATATGATGCTCTTGATGCAGCAGCAACAATAACAGCAGCAACAATAGTTTTTGACCACTATTACAGGGGTCTTTGCCCAGAGTATGGGTGTGGTTCCACCTGCACCACTTGTGCAGCCTGTTGGTAATATGAGTGCCAACGACTTATACTAGTAATTCCAGCGCTTTCGACCTCTTACCTTTGTGGGTACTCACAGACTCAAGGAGGCCGAGTATTGGCTTGATCGCATCTCTAAGATGGTAAAGTCGCTGCACTGTACTGAGGCAGAGCAAGTGGAGTTGGTCACCTATATATTTGAGAAGGAGGCCAGCTTATAGTGAGACAGTTGCCTGCAGACGGTTCCCGTAGGATATGTGTGGACCTGGGAGGCCTTTGAGACGTGCTTTCATGAGAAATATTTTCCTCTCACTTACCGTAATGAGAAGGAGAGTGAGTTTCTTCACCTCTGTCAGGGAGGGATGACAGTGGCAGAGTATGAGAACAGGTTCACGGAGTTGGCTAGGTATATTCCTTTGATTCTTGCCGATTAACGGATGAGGATGCGGCGCTTCTTTGATGTGTCTGCGACCTTAAGCTAGTGAACATGTCTTTGCGAGTGGAGCAGGATGGGGATCGTTTATCTCGCATGCGTCCACCCATGGGTCAGAGGCCTCGACCAGATCTACTGAGTCGATCATTCCTGGCAAGAGGCCCCACATAGACTCGCCTCCCAGGATCGCGGCTCCACCAGCACCAATGAGGCGACCAGACTTGTGGTGCACATACTGCAAGCGTACGGGCCATGCAGATACTTATTGTTTTACCAAGATGAGGGACAACGACTTCTCACCACCTCAGAGGATTAACTGCCAGCTTCTTCAGACGATTATGGCTCCACCTCTGCGGTCAACACCCGCACTTCCATCATTTCAGCCGCCTGTACCTCGATTCAGGCCTCCTCAACGGCTTATGGTACTGCAACCGAATCGTCAGCAGCAGGCTTGGGTGCATTCACTTACAACGGAGGCATCTGAGATAATAGACACAACATCAATGGCTTTTGAAGTCATGGCACAGATCCAAGGTACTCCAGTCTTCTTATTGGTCGAGACAGGGTCCACTATCTCCATCATTTCATGCATGACAGTCAAGCGACTAGCGTTAAATACCGCTCCTACGAAGGAAGTGCGAATCATTACTGCTATAGGGACCTTTTCAGATGTTACCCAGATTTTTGAGGCTTGCTCAGTAGATTTGGGTAGCAGGACGGTGCTCGTTGACCAGATTGTCACCCCACTATGGCACTACGATGTTATCCTTGGTATGGATTGGCTCACCGAGATGAAGGTAGAGAATGATTACGATACTTGGGTAGTGACAACCTACGAACCTGAGGGCACAGTCTTTACTTTTTCAGTTCAGGTCAGTTAGCCCTGCCGCGTTAGTTGTTACGCTACCTTGTTAGAGCACGGTGATGGCCTGACATTGGGAAATATGCCAGTGGTTTGGGATTTTGTAGACTTGTTCAAGATGATTCCTGGATTACCTCCTTAGTGTGAGATCAATTTTACAATTGATCTTGTGCTTGGTTTGACTCCCATCTCGTTACCCACATACCGCATGCCTCCATGTGAGATGGAGGAATTGAGGAGACAGATTGACAGCTTGTTGGATGCGGGCTTCATACGACCAAGTGTATCTCCTTGGGGAGCACCCGTGTTGTTTGTGAAGAAGAAAGACGGTTCACTGTGATTATGTATTGATTATCGCAGGCTGTACCAGGTGACGGTGAAGAATAAGTACCCTCTGCCCAGGATAGATGATCTCTTTGCTCAGTTGAAGGGGGCACAATATTTTATGAAGATTGACTTACAGTCAGGGTATCACTAGTTGCGCGTCAGGGATGAGGACGTGCGGAAGATAGCTTTTAGGGTAAATTTTGGGCACTACGAGTTCCTTGTGATGTCGTTTATACTCACAAATGCACCGGCCGTGTTCATGGACTTGATGAACCGGGTGTTTCGGTCGTACCTATTCCGATTCGTCATTGTATTTATAGCTGACATCTTGATATACTCCAAGAGTTGGAAGGAGCACGAGGAGCACATGCAAGCAGTCTTTGATACGCTCAGGAAGAACCAATTGTTTGCATAGTACAAGAAGTGAGACTTCTGAAAAGAGGAAGTAAAGTTCCTGGGACATGTGGTGTCCAAGGAAGGGATAGCTGTGGACCTTGCTAAGGTAGCCGCAGTTTAGGACTGAGAGCAGCCCGATTTGGTTACTGAGGTGAGGAGTTTTCTGGGACTTGCTAGCTACTATCGTCGATTCATTCAAGACTTTTCCAAGATAGCCAAACCATTGTCTCAGCTGACTCAGAAGGATCTTAAGTTTGCCTAAAATGAGAATGCCGAAGTAGCTTTTCAGGAACTAAAGGACAAGTTAATGTCCACCCCTGTATTGGTATTGCTAGAGTAAGGGGTCAAGTATACTATCTACACCGATGCTTCTCGTGTCGGCTTGGGTTATGTTTTGATGCAGAAGGCCAAAGTTATTGCCTATGCATCGCGACAGTTGAGGAAACACGAGTAAAACTATCTTACGCACGACCTAGAGTTAACAGTCGTCATCTTTGCATTAAAGCTCTGGAGACATTATCTCTACGGAGAGGAGTTCAAGCTCTTTTGTAACCCCAAGAGCCTCTGGTACATATTAACGCAGAGGGACCTGAATATGAGATAGCGACGATGGATGAAAACCTTGAAGGACTTCAAGTTTGAGGTCTCATACTATCCTGGCAAGGCCAACCTTGTGGCAGACACATTGAGCCGCAAGAAGGCCATAGCATTTGCAGCTTCAATGATGATAGGTGAGTGGAACATGGTGGAATTTGTGCAAGACTTCGAGCAGAAGCTTACTGTAGATGAGTCGTTCGAGAGCATCACTCATGTTCGTGTGTAGCCACTTATCGATGACCGAATCATAGTGGCTAAGGGGGAGGATAAATGGTTAGTGAAGATGAGAAAGCAAGCTAGTGATGAGGAAGACTCCGAATAAAGAGTTGGTTCAGATGGGGGTTTGCATTATCGAGGCTGTCTATGTGTTCCAAGTCTTCATGACTTGAGAAGGGAAGTTCTCGAAGCCGCTCATAATTTGAGGATGGCGATGCATCCTGGGAGTACAAAGATATACTAGGACATGAAGCGTTCGTACTGGTGGGACAACATGAAGGCCCACATAGCAGAGCATGCGCCACGTTATCTCACGTGTCAGCAGGTCAAGGCAGAACATCGCTAACTCCTGAACTTCTTCAGCCCATGCCCATAGCTGAGTGGAAATGGGATTTAATTTATACAGATTTCATCTCAGGGCTATCGAAGACGAGGAAGGGGCATGACTCTATATGGGTGATCGTGGACCAGTTAACAAAATCGGCTCATTTTCTCCTTATCAGAGTTTCAAACTCTACAGAAGATTTGGCCAGGCTACATATCAAGGAGATCGTACGTCTATATGGAGTTCTTATGGAGATTATGTTGCGCAGTAAAGTGATTCCACTTGTGAAGGTACTGTGGGCATTATACTGAGGAGGAGGCTACTTGGGAAATAGAAGCCAAGGTTCGAAAGAACTACCCTCAGATTCTCGAGGAGTACGAAAATATACTAGTTTCAAGGATGAAATTTTTCTTTAAGGGGGGTAGATTGTAACGTCTCGAAAAAATCCATACAAAGACCAGAGAACTACCTCATGCAGAAATCACTAAGGACCAATTTCTTTAAAAATTAGGTGAGAATTAACTAAGTGTTAAACTAGATTAGCTGTAAAATTAACACTAATCACTTTAAATATGATTTGAAAGACACAAAACGAGTAGAACCATTAACGCTACATTACCTAAGGACCTAGGATCCATCTCAAAACCCAGTTGCACTCGGGAGCACATTGAAACTTCGTATCGGACCTGGACTGCACGTCAAAAGTCTGATTACTACAAAACTATACAGTTATGACTACCTCATTGGACTTGACAACCACCTCAGAAATCAAGTCCTAATAGTATCTAGAAACATACAACTTGAGCCCGGAGCGAAGCGTGTGAGAAACCCGAATATCTTTAGGAAATGAATTAAAACTTAAGTGAATTGAGTCGTTCACTTACAGGCCAAATCTAAGAACTCAGACCGTCAGAATCTGACCCCACCCTTGCATCAAGGAAAATGTCCGACACATATCGATGCACTTGTGGCCCTGATCAAGTGCCGGTGACTGTTGAACTGAAACTGATCCACCATGGTCGATTTGTAAACCCGATTGGGCCAAAAACTTATCTTGACCTAGATTTAATGTCAGGGAGATTAAGTCCGACCGCATGTAGAAAAAGAGCCTCCAGAACAGCTCCGTTGGACCAAAACAACCAACTATTGGCTATAACCTAAGTATACCATGGCCCTGGGGCCATTCCCATCAATTTTGGGCCTATATAAGGGCCTTAAACCCTCTCTTTCCCTCCACATACGAATTTCCAAACCCTAGAGAGAGAAGATAAAAGAAATAGAAGGAAAGAGAGAGAAAGTCAGAGTGACAGTCGGAGTTGTTCCTGGGATTTAATCCCTACTACTCCTCGTGCTTAATCGCTGCTTCTATATCGCTATTCCGATGATTTTGACTCCATAATTGGGTAAGAAATCCTAACCCTAATCTGATTTAGATATTTAAATAGAGAAAATGGTGAAATAGATAACCTATTTCATGCTATAGGTTGTCGTTGTATCATAGACAAAGACTTAGGGTTTAAACTGAGTTCGTTATGAGTCTA
Source organism: Magnolia kwangsiensis (assembly GCA_037074715.1). Taxonomy (NCBI): domain Eukaryota; kingdom Viridiplantae; phylum Streptophyta; class Magnoliopsida; order Magnoliales; family Magnoliaceae; genus Magnolia; species Magnolia kwangsiensis. Next base: position 46,311,674 of record CM073587.1, read on the forward strand.
CCGGCGAAAGGTGCAGACTATTGATGTTTAGGTTATGGTTTTCAAGGCTTTCAATGTTAGTAATGATTTATGACTGACTTAATTGCTGCCACATGTGTCTAGTTTTGATGTTTTCTGTTTATTACACGTATATATAAACTATGTTGATTTTTATGCATTCCATGTGTATGTTAAAATGTTTGAATGAGTATGGAATTATGATTTATGCTTGCCATATTTATTGACTGAGAATGCATGATTGTTGTTTGTGTGGCAACACCTTTGTGAAAGGTTTTACTATAATATGCGTTTTACTAATTTATTACATGTATGTAATATGTGTAGGTTAAGTGTTTGATAAAATGCTTGGTGGAATGTATTTAACGAGGGTGTTGAGATGAGATTCCCAAACTCCTTTATACATAGTTATAGTTTCCTTTATATAGCCTATCTTATTATTATGTGATTTATGTATGAATTGCCTATGTATGGTAACATGTGTAGTATGTGTTTTGTCGAATTGCTTAAGGTTTATATTTAATTTTGATTATCACATACTGACTTTGGCTACTAAATGCGCATGCTATTGATTGGAATGTGTTTGGGGTTATGAAATAGTCTAGGCAATCAGTAATGACTTCTGGGTGGGTGGCTTAGGTCGTTTCGCCACAGCAGATAGATAGGTTTGAGGAATCCGAGTCGTACGCTGCTTGTCGACAATGGATAGGCCATGCAGAGTGCTTATGCACTCCATGTCGATTAGCTCGACGTACGCTCATACTAGTCGAGCTTGTCAAGAAACCTGGTTGGCCTAACGTATGTTAACCATGTATGGATGTTACTGCTTAAATCTAAGGTACCAACTTACCAGTGAAACCCCGTTTAACCTTGGTACCTCGATCCTCTAAGAATAATGAGCCGGATGTGATGGTGTATAGGACACCATGGTCGAGCTGTCATCCTCCGCTTGGGTGACGAGCCTCCTCGTAATGACCATTGTGCAACCCAAACTCATGAGCCGAAAATGGTAGTGTATGGGACACTGTATTTAAGCTATCGGCCTATAATCAGGTGACGAGCCTGTAATGACCTCGAGTATACACTAAAAAGTACGTTGAGGAGACGAGCCTTTCTATAGTAAACTAGAGTACAAACCAGGCCTACACTGAGGTGACGAGCCTCCCCATAATGACCTGAAAACTGCCTATCATATGTGACTGCTAGGACTGACGACCCTAGATGAATCAATGTTTGGGTATATAATATAAAGGGAGGTGCCTTAGCTTCCCAATCCTGTTGTATGAGAAGGCCTAAATAAGAACTCGGTAATCATGATCATATATGCATTGTATGTACTTTGGCGAGGAAGTGTACAGAGGAAGGGGTGCATGCCATGATCGTAAGATATTGTCGCAAGAGGGAGTGTAGGCGAGGGCATGCATCATTACAACATACCATTCTTGCATTAACAAGAGTACTTAGTATATGATTGTTGTGTTGCTTTATCATTTCTGCTTGACTGAATTGATAACATGTTAACCTTTGCTTTTTAGTTCTACTGAGTTAATCACTCACTCCCACATTCTGGGACGGTGCTTTAAACACCAACCAGACTCTGTGTTAGATGCAGATACTGGCGCAACGTATGAGGCCGAGCCGGACTTTTACGATGACGAGGAGGAGTTCTCCTACATGTATTATCAGGCGGGTCTATGTAGACCGTGTTCTGATCAGCAGGGTTTATAGGGATGCTGATTAGATATTATTACACTTGTTATTTTACACTTTGGAACACCCATGTATATTCATTTTATTCATTTTTGGAGTATACATGTATATACTTAACCTGATAATATGTTCACACTCTGGAGACCTACATTTGTTTATATATTTTATATATCTATCACAATCTTCCGCTTGCAAAATTTAACTATCTCTAGAGTATGATATGCTATTTGGTATAATCTCACTCATGTTTAAGGCACTAATACAGACGACATTTAATCATCATTATCTATGTTGCATAAGTGATATGCTGGGACTCGGGAGTTGGGCTCCTGTTTGACCCTCGAATTTCTGGGCATTACAAAAATACTTTAATAAAAACCAACATCAATCGCGACTGTTAATTTGTATTGAGCGTGAAATATTATATATTTTCCCCTTATTATACCTTAGTTTTGTAAACTTGAATGTGCTTAATTCATCTAACTACACATGTTTTCTCTTACTAGGTGATTTTGAGAGCAAAAAAGAAAATGATGCTTGAAGCATCGATTTGGTGCTCAAAGAATTACTCAAGTGAAGATTGGATCTATAAAGGTCAAGATTAAAGAATTCAAGAGTCCAAGATCTATGGAAACCAAGTGAAGAAGGAAGAAATCTATAGAAATCAGAGTGTATAAATCGAAAGAGCTGAAATCGGCAGTTAGATGCCATTGATGACACCTTCGATGCCATCGAACTAAGTGTTCGATGCTATCGAAGGTGGCTCGATCCCATCACAAATCAGAAAAATCTGATTTGCTTGCTGGACATATGTGGGATCTCTTTGATGCCATCGAATGAGGATTTGATGCCATTGAAGGAGCACTCGATGTCATCAAAGCCAGTTCGATTGCATTGTAAAAATCACAAATGTCTGAATTTAGTTTCTCCATCCCATTGAAGCCAGGTTCGTTCCCATCGAAGAATTATGTAGATTCAAAAGATCGTTGCTAAAAGTTTCCCAATTCAACTCGTATCCTTAGATGAGACTTCGGTGCCATCGAAGCTATGATAGCTGTGTAAATCGAGGTGGTTTTGAAGTCAGTCTGATCAAAACCTATATAAAGGGATGTTTGGAGTTCTTCTAGGTACGAATTAGGGTAGAAGGAGTAAAGCAAGGAGTTGAATTCTCTACGATCACTACACTGCTGTTTTATGAGGGAACCGATTCTATGAAAGTTTAGAATATATTTTGATGTATGAATGATGTTTCAACCACCGTATCATCCAACTAGATAGATTAAGACTTCAATTCTAGTTGAAGTCTATTGATTGAATTAAGTAGAATAACATTAAGATGGCTACAAGTGGATCCTTAGCGCTCTAGTACTTTACTCTTATTAGTTTCAATTCACGATTGCTCTTCACAACAAATTTTGTGTTTAGATTAGCTTCTAGTTCTAATTTTAAAGTAGTTCAGAAATCATATAAATAGTAATTGCTTGTGGGTATGATCTCAGTATCACTGAGTTATTACTACATCACAACCTTGCAATTGGGGTAGACGAACAAGTTTTTGGCACCATTGTCGAGGACTTAGTTTGCGTCTTCTGAATTATATTAGTATTTGAATTAGGTTAATTTTTTTTTTCTATGTTTTCAATATTAGTTTCCCTTGAATTATTAGATATTAATGTTGTTGATTTTTGTTTTGTAGCACTTAACATAGAATCTTCGACTCTGATAATATCCTTCCATCTCTTCTTTTATTTTTAGATTTCTACTTTTCAGTAGTTTTTCTTTTTACATTTTAGACTTATGGATTGAGAGCGTTTCACGCCAAATTGGGGTCTGTGACAATACTCTACGTCTCTTAAGTGAAGGAGGACTAGTTGAAGGTTTCCCTATCCATCACCAGATTAGACATGCCTCGAGATCCTCTGAGTTTAGTAAAAAACATGGCTGTGAATCTACTGCACCATCTCGCTAAGGAATAAGATGAGAACACAGTGCATAACATTCCCCCCACCGAGAACACTGTGTGATTACCAACAACCAGCGAGGACAAGTATACCTTCTTGCATGGTGTTTCCACATAATGCAGGAAATGTAGACTTTAAACCGGGAGTGATCCAACTACTTCCAAAGTTGTAACACCCTGTACTTTTTGGTACTCGGGTGTTACCATCAGGACCTAGCTTAGAGTAAATGTAAACTCAATTTGCCTGAATGTTCACCTTCGCTCTAGCATGAATCGGCAGTTGGGGGTAATTTTCACCCATAGATTAAGCCATTCATCTGTCATCTTTAAAGATGGATCATCACACCACCAGAAGGACCTACTTTTGGGGATTTAATCTCCTCGATGGATAAATTTAAACCGTCCATTGTCAACATATCATAAGATCCACCCTTCATCGTGTTCTTAACAACTTACGATCAAACCACACCTAAACCACACAATCCAGTTTAAGTCTGACCACTTGAAGAATGTGAACCAATATATCGAAGCATACATCATTATTTTCGAGACCTAAATCAATCGATCCACTGATCATCGAGTCTAGGTGATTTGATTGGGCGAGTCAACCAATATATTACACCATTGGAACATCTGCGTATATATCTATCCAGCGAATTTCAGTTAAACAATCTATAGGACCCTTTAGGGTCAGGTTTACTCACATTTGATAGCAATCTGACCGTTAAATCATTCAAGATAACCACTTGGACATTTGAATGGGTAGATATGGTCCACATAAGTCTTGAGATCTACCTCATCCTTCAGGTTGGTCCAAATTAGAGGTGATAAAACAAATGGAAGGAGTAGATTAGTTCAAATCACCAATGTTGGATCCAGGATGGGTAGATCCACCATCTATCTAATCTATAATTAATCTAACCCTCGGATAATACAGTTAAATCACCCGATCAATAGGAGTGTCATAGAGGATCATCTAAACTAGACTAAGAACCACTCAGAATGGAATTCAGGGTCGATCCGACTGTTAAATTAACTAAATAAACGAAATAGCTTGAATTGGTGAGTATGGCCCACCTAAACTGTGGATCTGCCTAATCTTTGGTCAGGTATCGTACTTGGACCTATGAAATCTAATGATCGGGCTAGATTTTGAGTAAACATCTTGGTGGACCACTAACGATCAGTGTTGAAGTGATCCAGCCATTCAAGCTCATTATCATGTGCCCAATTAAGATATAGGATTGACAAACCATAAAAGTATTTGACAAATTCCCTCTAAATTGAACTATAAACTTTTGTAACCATTGATGACTACATTCATATATAATTAGCCATCAGATTAATAAAACCTATAACTAAGGACCTCGAATCACAAAGTTTGGTCCACCTGAGTTTTGGATCAGCCCAAATTTTGGACTAATGGCCTATTAGGACCAATAGAGTCCAGTCAATGGAATGGATCCATTAAAAGGATCTTAGTGGGCCCCACATCCATCGCATGTGTACAACATGTGTGTACCCTCGCGGTGCACCAGACCTCCAGCACGGTCAAGTGAGCATTGACCCGCACTCGTCCGAAAAAGGGATGTTTTCCTTGCCTTTCCCACCTGAGCCACTTTAAACGGACAGCGTCCGTTTGGCAACGCTATGGCCCACCATGATTAGCGACTTCGGCGATCTGATCCATCCATCTTGTAAGGGACTTAAAGCCTACCAGAACCATGCTCAACCCACTCGTTGGACCACACACATGCACCCACAAATGCAAGTGCGAGAGGGCTGTGCGCAACCATATTTTCAAAAATAGAAAGATTCTATTTTTCTTGTCTTTACACGGTGGCAATCCACGTGAAGCTTACTCCTGATATCTTAGCCATCCAGTTGAGTGAATCTTAGCCCTCCCTTTTAAGGCTCTCTTAACTATGGCATGAATTTTTAACTCTCACCGCTGCCTCAACTGAAACCTAAACCTATTAAGAAAAAAACTAATGGTCGTTCATTTAGTGGGTCCCACGAGTCCCTAGAGACCAATCCAGTCCTTCCAAACACTTAAGATCAGACAATGAACCGTCCGATGAAAAACTATCACGGCCAGGCCCATCATCTTCCCTGTCCATTTGAAAAACCCACCACCTGTACGTGGGTCCCACTTGTTGATCTAGACCATCCTTTAAGTAGGATAGGGCCCCAGAGATCTACCCATGGTGTCTAATAAGGGTCATGCAAACAGGATTGCGTGCGCCATTTGAGATCTCTAACAACTGAAAGCCGTTAAATCGCAACTAATCTGGGGGATCAGTTGCATCTGAAAATGATTAAAGAGGGCTACAAATAGCCTCTTGTTAGGGTAACCCATTTTAAAAAAAAAAAAAGAAAAGAAAAGAAAGAGAGTGAAAGAGAGAGGGAGAGCTGTCACAACCTGTTACTGTTGCACTCTCCGTGCCGCACCAGCTCGAGTTGTCATTCTAGTCGGGGCTCCTCCCCTGTCCAGAGAGAAAGAAGAAGAAGGTGGAGAGAATGTGAGGAGGCAGGGAGAAAAGAGAGAGAGAGAGAGGAGCCATTTTTCTTGTTCTCCAATTGTTGTGTCGTGCGGGTCGCGGACTCAGTCGAGCTGTGGTTCGAGTTGGGATTCTTCCCACCTAGAGAGTGAAAGAAGAACTAGAGAGAGAGTGTGAGGGAGTACGTAGGGAGAGAGAAGAAGAAAGAAAAATGAGAGAGAGAGAGTGAGCTGTTGTAGGCTCATCAGCTCAACTCGCCAAGTCCGGGCGGATTTGTCCTAGCCCATTGTTGGTCACTGTAGCAGAGGAAGAGGAAGAAAAGAAAGTAGGGAGGAAGAGAGAAACGAGTGAGAAGAGAGAGCAAGGAAGAAGAATAGAGAGAGAGAGAGAGTGTGTGTGTGTGCGTGTGTGTAAGGGAGAGAAGAAAGTGGTGCATCGACGGGTCGAGCTGACTCGCTGACCTGACCCAGTCGGGTATTCCACAAAGTCAAAAGCCTTGTTTTAGGCTGGGGTTGTTGCTGGGTGTTCTAGCAGAAGAAGAGGAGTGAGAAAGAAGAAGAAGAAGAAAAGGAAGAAGAAGGGAGAGAGAGAAGGGAGGTTGGGGTTGTTGTTCGGTTAGAACTGAGTTGACTTGGTTTAAACTGAGTCTGACTGGGTTGAGTTAGGCGTGGGCCTAGTCCAGACCTAGCTAGGAGTGAAAGGAAGAAAAAGAGAAGAAGAGGGAGAAAGGAAGGAAGGAGAAGAAGAAGAGATGCAGGGAGAGGTGGTTGTCCACTACCAACGACACCCAACCGAGTTGGCTCGGTTGATCTTAACTAAGTTGAACTGAGTTGTTACCCCAGTGGGTCCACTCCAGCTTTGTTTGAGTCTAGAAGTTGCGGGGACCTATCTAAGAATAGAAGGAAGAAGAAATAAAGGAAGAGAGGAGCTTCATCCAAGTCTCGATCAAGTAGACTCAGTCAGTTTTGACTGAGTTCATGTCAAGTTGTCGAGATAAACTATCAAGTTAAGGTAAATCAAAAAGTCATTTACATTCATTTATTACTGAGTTGATTTGATGAGTTTCTACTTATTATATTGACTATAGGAGCCAAGTACTAACCATCTTCCTTGATGTTTTGATTGGGTCATGGTCGCATGTTTATTTACTAGACTTAACTCTATCAGATTTCAGTCGTACTATCTAGCGGGTCACGTAACTAAATTGCTTGATCGAGGTGAGGACTTACCCTTTGAGCTTTCCACTTAATTTCATCAATTTGGACATAAACGATGATATGATTTCTCTCATTAAGTTATTTACCACATTATGTGAATATGTTAATTCGTTGCACACCTGATTCCTAATTTAGATAATGAACATATCTCTTTAACTATAGCAAGCATAAATGATTGATGATAACATGCTATCTTTAGTTGTACATTGTTAATTAACTATATGTTTGTCGTATGCGATTAAGTGATGTATTAAATGAAACTTTTCATGAACCCACCATCTTGTGGTCCCTATTTGGTTTATGTTAAGGGTCAAATATTACATATTAGACCCCAGTTATTGCCTAAATTTACAAGCATGATACCGTTTAATGACCCGATTTAATCGTGTTTATGCTGTAAGGTGTATTTAGGAGCTTGGACTTAAACAGCGTGCTAAAAGCATAGATTTAATGCCTTGATGTCACTAAGGCAAGGGACGGACTTTAGGGTACCAAGAACGACGAATCTACATGTTAGAGATCTGAGAAAATAGAGAAATTGAAGCTCAAGTGGCTTGAAAGTCAGCCAGAATGCAAGATCACAGGGTTTCCACCATCCATTTAGCTCGAAACTTCAAACATGGCTTGAGGACAATAAATTAACTGTACACGTCAAATTTTAGCCATTAGATCCATGTGGAAGTGGTCCAACAGAGAGATTCGAGGGTGCTAGCCATTAAAGCACATCTTGGAAATCCATAAGCGATCAAGGCTCAAAATTAGGTGTTAGAAAGAGTGTAAAAAATAATAACTCCTAGTAAAATTTTGTCTCATTTGAATGGTGCAATCAGGAGATACGGATGGCAGAAGTTATAACAAAAGAGAAGGGAAAATCTATAAATATAGGTGTCATGCATGGCATTTACGTTAAGCAGATTGTAATTTTAACGGTGAATGTTGTCCACACATCGGTTGAGCGTGTGGCCTACCCTAAAGTCGGATCTACTTCAAACTTGAGGCCTTGGGCCGACACTACGTACAGGATCTGATGGAGGGAGTGGATTTCTAGGATAGGCATTGCAGTGGACCCACCTACTTTTTTGAACAAAACATCCAAATAGTGAGAGAAAAACGTCTAGTGACATACGTGTTTCTGCTGGGTTTTGACAGTGGCCTCCACCCATCATTCCGACAGATGATCCGAGACGTTTAGCGAGATCAGGAGAGAATTTCGGTCAAAACCTCATTGTTACCAAGCACCTATGCATAAGAATGAGCTCATAGCGACATGTAGTCATAGCTACATCGGTTGATGGTGTGGCCCATCCAAGACTCGGATCCAAAGCAGATTTTGTCTCATGGTTTAAATTGACCTCACTAATCAGATGGACGGAACTGATGCTGCAAACATCATCGAATGCAGGCTCCACCATTAACGCAAGCATCTGGTTTTTGCCTGCGTTACGCAGGGAAATGCATTTGGAGAGACCTGGCCTTTTCGGGCCGTTAGATGGCCATAGCTGTGATCGGACAGACAATCCAGACCACCCAACCCTGTCCAAGGTGAAATCTGACCACAACTAAGAAGTTAGATGGCCAAATCAGTTGGCCAATTCGTGTCAAATACGGGTCGAGCGCAAGAATCTCTTGCATTAAAAACGAAGGACAACGTCCGATTTCTGCTGTGTGACTAGAGTGGGTTCTCCACCGACTCTAGTCACCGTCTCTTGTGCGTAGATTCCAGCCAACTGACCTTGGCTACTATAAAGAGAGAAAGAGTGGAGAGCAGCGGGGATCTCTCAACTTGGGGCTCGATTGTGAATGTGGGAGAGAGAGAGACAGTAAGAGTATTTTGTTTATAGCTTTTTATTTGCTATTTTTTTCTTAATTTTGTGAGATTAGCCCATTCATGAGTGGCTAAACCTCTGAGCTAGGGCTAAGAGGTGAAGCTTGTAGCGTGATGGGAGTCGTTTTGATTATGCCTTTTGTTTAAGACTGAATTGACATTGATTTTAGTTTAATTAAGGGAATGTTTTTAGTTTTTAATGGTCTGTTGTGACTGAAATTACAATGGGATTTGTGATGGCTTTGAGCATGTTCCTTTCCTTTTCATGTGTATGACATCAGGAAGCCCTGTTGTTTACCATCGTCTCCTGGGCATGGTCGGATGATGGTACCCTTCCTAACCTTCATACTTTGTTGATTGGTTGGTAATTAGTTTAATTCTATTGTTTACTTTGTCTCTTGGGCATGGTTTGGTGATGGAATCCATTCTAATTCATATATCTTTCATCTCTTGAAAACTAGATCAAAGTAAGTTCAATTTGATTTCCATAGTTACACTCTTCAAGTGGATGAAGATGGGACTCTAAATCCATTTGAGGTTTTGATGTAGGCATAAGATCTCCCTGATCTCTATAAGTGGATCCTCTGAATCCCTAGTCGCATTTCCCTGAATTCTTTAAGTTTTAGAGTAATCCTTCACTATTATTCCCTCATATTCACTTGATTTAGATTTCATCATAGTCTAGTTCTAGTTTTAGTTAGTTTCAGATTACATACAAGTTCCAGTTCCTTGGGATTCGACCTCGGTCTCACCGAGTTTATTACTTCATCACAACACTGCACTTGGGGAGTGAATGAGTTTTTGGCGCCGTTGCCGGGGACTGACTGTTATATGTTTTCTGAAATTAATTGGTTTTAGAATTAGATTAAGATTAGAATTTTTACTAACTTTAGTTTTAGGATTTTCGTTTAAATTGATTTTTAGAAACTAACTTACTTTCCTGCTTTGTAGGATTTTGTTAGATCTTCTTGATTGGTAACTTCATCATAATTTCTTTATTTTCTCTATTCTTTATATTAGATTTTATCTTTTAAAAACTAATTTCTTTTGTTTTCTTTTGCAGGATCTTGATATAGGAACTTCTAATGTGGTAACATCCTTTTAACTCTCATCTTACTTTCTGTACTGCTGTCGAAAATTTTTATTTATTTTCTTTAAGATTAGATCCAGAGTTAAGGTTTCACCATGTATCTAAGTGGGCACGTCCGTTTGTTGAGATAACTTATGGAAAATAGTCCATGCCTCAAAATTTTTTTGAAAATATCTTCGAGAACCAATCGGAATATGATGCCCCTTCGATTAAGAAGACTTTCGGTGATTATCTGTGGGAGATTAATTGCGTTCCATGAGTTAAGAAAATAGTACGTGATTATTGGAATGATGATGCATATCAACTCCCGACAGATGACCCGTATGATTTTGATTAGTTGAAACATAATTATTTCGAAGTTGAGTCAGTAACACATCATGGTAATAACCCTCGTCGATCAGTCACTTTTGAATATCTACCAGAAACGATCCAAGATGAGTTATCTCCGAGTTACACAGACTATGTTACTGGCATGAAGAAATTAATAGAAGTACTTGAATCATGCTTTGATAGGCTAATGGAGGCTAGTTCGTCTCAGCCACAACCCAATCCAGAAATATAATGTGAGGAAAGTGATCCTTACTCGCTTTTGAAAAACTCTAGAATTTGGAATGAAGAATTAAATTACGTTAACAAGTATGTGGTTCAATTTCTCGACGAGTCGATTTCGATGACTGTTCAAAAGAATGGAGAAGAGACATGGTTGTCTTTCAAAATACAGTGATGATGACACACCTTCCTTACATAACATACAGGATCCCAATGATGAGGTAGAGGTTAGTTTATTCGAACTTCAACCGAAGTTAGGTATAGAATGTGGGAAAGTGATCCCATCCCAAGTGTGCACTGCACAGAATTAGATGATGATACGTATTGGGATAATGATCATGAACGTGCACCCCAAATTCCCCTATAATCAATCTCAAGTTTGGTCCAGGTTAATGATCAAGACGTACACGAAGTGGTCGGACAAAATAAGCCACTCCCCTCACCTGACATGTCTGATTTAAAGGTGGAGGATGAGCCCCTTACAACTAACCCTTCTAACTCTTGTGAAACATGTTTGGACCACTCCTCTGAATCAAATGATGATGTAATTCGAGAGAAGGATGAGTTGCTTGTTACGACCCTGGAATTTGAAACCACTCAGTTGAGGCCAGCATCCGAGCTGTACCCGTTTGATAATTCAATGCTTTGATTGAGTTGTTTCAATGAACAAAGTGATCACATCGATGCTTCCCCTATTAATTTTCAATTTATCTGTGCAGGACTGGAGCAAGAGAGCGTAGATCCGTCCACTTTCAAGTATGATGGATTCCTTGGGTGGATCATCACGAGCTCCATTATGGAAAATAAGGCACACTTAGCTGAACTTCCCAACTCTTGGGATTGCTTGGCACACTTTGCAGATTCAAACGATCCCATGTTAAAAGATAAAGTGGATGCCTTGCAAGACATCATCTCGGTAGTCATCACTGATCGAGAGAACCCGTATTTTGAAGTCCCTTCTTCCCCTGATCCTAAACGTCTACCATTAAAGTAAGAGGAGCTAAAAATTGAATCGAAGTTTGACACTTCGGAATGTGTTCAGACTACATCACTTCTTGCAAAGTTTTCTAAACTTTATTTACTTGTAGTCTTTGATTCACCATGGGATACTAATGTTGAAATTTCTTCTGTCACAGGTGAATCGTATATACTCTGGATACCTCAAGCACTTCAATAGAAAATTTCTTATGAGGTACATAAGTCTCTCTGGAAAGTCATGCTCCAGGGCGTCCAAGCCTATTGTAAAAAGGGCTTTTGGAGGATCCTGTTGAGAAACTTAATGAGAAACTTATCAAAAGATTAGACAGAAGAGGAACCTTGTAGCATGATTGAGTAGTTTTTTCCTGCTTTCATTGGACTAGGGTAATTTACTTTATACTGTTCTGGGTTAGTTTGATTTCTACATTGTTTTAGGATAGTTTGCTTTTGTTGGTTTCTCTCTTGTACTGACTTGCTTTCATTTTGAGATCTTTGTGGAAAAGTCTCTTGATTCTTTCATCCAGGTACTATCTTCCCATCACTTCTCATTTACTTTCGTTGTCCCATGTGCATTGCATGCTCATATCTTTTACATTGAGGACATTGTAGATTTTAGGTTGGGGGTGGGAGATTACCTAATCAATATTTTCTTGGTCTTGAAAAAAAATGTGAAAATTTTTAAAAATTTTCTGTATTTTCTTGTGAATTTGAAGTGATTTTGACGATCATCTTGCACGTAGAATTTCAAGAATCGTGATGTTGATAATCTATGACCCTTGGACTTAGTAACTGTTAGACTTCACAATTAAGTTTGCATTGTTAATCCATGATTAGAAGTTTTAAATATTGATTGAGTCATGATTTCACATGCCACATCTCGCTTACATATGAAGGTTTCAGTTCGATATTAAAGGGTTAACTTGGTAATCACTAAGCACAAAAGGAACCAACCTGCGAAGTTCTACCATCATGTTTATAAAAAAGAATTGAAATGATTGGGCGAATGGTCTTCACCATAGGTTTTCTCCTAACAGGGGAAGGTTTGATTTCCCAAGGTTGACACAAAAAAAAAATGATAATAATTGGGCGACTGGTCTTTACCATAGGTCTGCTCCCTATAGATAAGGATTTGATTTCCCTTCTTAGCATTACTATTAATGAAAAAAAATCAAAAGTTGAAAGAACGATTTGTGAGACAAGTTTTTGTTATCATGAATTCTCTTGTTGATTACCAAGGACATCCTGAAATAGAGAAGTAAATCTTAATGATGGTAAGCAGGGTTTACAATATACACCCATGGAACTCAATGTTTATTTTTTTTTTTAAATTGATGGGTTAATACTTTGAACGTGATTATGAAGTTTACCGTGTGCTTGAGTCCAGGAAAAAGTAATACCCAACATTCATGAATCTTAGAATTTTCATATTTGGATTATTTTGCAAAAATCACTCGCGTTTATAAAAATTGTCCAGTAATTCTCAACTTACTTTTTCCATATTTTGCTCGGGACTAGCAAAATTCTAGTTGGGGGTTGTTTTGAGGGTCAAATATTGCATATTAGACCCCAGTTATTGCCTGCATTTACAAGCATGATACCGTTTAATGGCCCGATTTAATCGTGTTTATGCTGCAAGGTGTATTTAGGAGCTTGGACTTAAACAGTATGCTAAAAGCGTAGATTTAATGCTCTGACGTCACCAAGGCAAGAGACAGACAAGAGCGACGGATTTACATGCTAGGGATCCGAGAAAATTGAGAAATTGAAGCTCAAGTGGCCTAAAAGTCAGCTAGAATGCAAGATCACAGGGTTTCCACCATCCATTCGGCTCGAAACTTCATACATGGCCTGAGGACCATAAATTAATCGTACACGTCAAATTTCAGCCATTAGATCCATGTGGAAGTGGTCCAATAGAGAGATCCGAGGGTGCTAGCCATTAAAGCACATCTGGGCAATCCATAAGCGATCAAGGCTCAAAAATAGGTGTTAGGAAGAACGTAAAAAATAACAACTCTTGGTGAAATTTTGTCTCATTTGAACGGTATAATCAGGAGATACGGACGACAAAAGTTATAACAAAAGCGAAGGACAAATCAGTAAATATAGGTTCTATGCATGACATATATGTTAAGCAGGTTATAATTTTAACGGTGAATGTTGTCCACACATCGGTTGAGCGTGTGGCCCACCCTGAAGTCGGATCTACTTCAAACTTGAGGCCATAGGCCAACACTATGTGTAGGATCTGATGGAGGGAGTGGATTTCTAAGATAGGCATTGTAGTGGACCCAGCTACTTTTTTGAACAAAACATCCAAATAGTAAGAGAAAAATGTCCAGTGACGTATGTGCTTCTGCTGGGTTTTGACAGTGGCCTCCACCCATCATTCCGATGGATGATCCGAGACGTTCAGCGAGATTAGGAGAGAATTTCGGTCAAAACCTCATCGTTACCAAGCACCTATGCATAAGAACGAGCTCATAACGACACATAGTCATAGCTACATTGGTTGATGGTGTGGCCCATCCAAGACTCAGATCCAATTCAGATTTTGTCTCATGGTTTAAATCGACCTCACTAATCAGATGGACGAAACTGATGCCGCAAACATCATCGAATGCGGGCCCCACCATTAACGCAAGTATCCGGTTTCCGCACGCGTTACGCAGGGAAGTGCATTTGGAGAGACTTGGCCTTTTTGGGCCGTTAGATGGCCATAGCTGTGATTCAACAGACAATCCAGACCGTCCAACCCTGTCCAAGGTGAAATCTAACCACAACCAAGAAGTCATATGGCCAAATCAGTTGGCCAATCCGTGCCAAATACGGGTCAAGCGCAAGAATCCCTTGCGTTAAAAACAGAGGACAGCGTCCGATTTCTGTTGTGTAACTGGAGTCGGTCCTCCACCGACTCCAATCACCGCCTCTTGTTCATATATGCCAGCGAACCGACCTTGACTGCTATATAGAGAGAAAGAGTGGAGAGAAGCGGGGATCTCTCGACTTGGGGCTCGATTGTGAACGTGGGAGAGAGAGAGATAGTAAGAGTATTTTGTTTATAGCTTTTTATTTACTTTTTTTTCCCTTAATTTTGTGAGATTAGCCCATTCATGAGTGGCTAAACCTCTGAGCTAGGGCTAAGAGGTGAAGCTTGTAGCATGATGGGAGTCGTTTTGATTGTGCCTTTTGTTTAAGACTGAATTGACATTGATTTTAGTTTAATTAAGGGAATGTTTTTAGTTTTTAATGGTCTGTTGTGACTGAAATTACAATAGGTTTGCGATGACTTTAAGCATGTTCCTTTCCTTTTCATGTGTATGACGTCAGGAAGCCCTATTGTTCACCATCGTCTCCTGGGCATGGTCGAATGACGGTACCCTTCCTAACCTTCATGCATTGTTGATTGGTTGGTAATTAGTTTAATTCTGTTGTTTATTTTGTCTCCTAGGCATGGTTTGGTGATGGAATCCATTCTAATTCATATACCTTTCATCTCTTGAAAACTAGATCAAAGTAAGTTCAATTTGATTTCCATCGTTACACTCTTCAACTGGATGAAGATGGGACTCTAAATCCAGTTGAGGTTTTGATGCAGGCATAAGATCTCCCTGATCTCTATAAGTAGATCCTCTGAATCCCTAGTCACCTTTCCCTGAATTCTTTAAGTTTTAAAGTAATCCTTCACCATTATTCCCTCATATTCACTTGATTTAGATTTCATCTTAGTCTAGTTCTAGTTCTAGTTAGTTTCAGATTACGTACAAGTTCCAGTCCCTTGAGATTTGTCCCCTTTCATTGCGATTTCAATTACATTTCCTTAATGTTGAGATTATGTTGACTAGCTTATTTTCGAATATATGATTATGATTTTGAATTGCATTGTTTATTGTCTCTTCTCATACATTGCGATTTATGTTGGATTATGAATGATGAGTGTGTAATCTTAGAGGGTGCTCACTGCGATAGCCATTGACGCTATCAAACTATATTAGTCGATGCAGGTGTAGAGTGAGCCGATGTTGTTCACTGGGTTGTTAGAGTAGATTGGGTAGCTGAGGAGCTAGACGGGATCCCTACGACCCATATTGAGCTCCACTGTTAGATGATAGATTTCAGTTTTTAATTAATGAACTTTGCTATTTGAGGGTTGTATAAGTCCTATATGGGTGCTACATTTGAATTTTTATTATGATTGGAATATTTTTATACAATGCATAGTTTACTTTAGCTACATTTGCTGCTGATTCTGATTAATGATAAGTGGTTCAAATTTACACTAAATTTTATAGGCTAACACTTAGGTTTTTGGAGAACGAGTCATATACTCGGGTTCTAAAAATCGGGACGTTACAAAAGTTTCATGGACTTAATTCTGGAAGTCCATATTTAAATCTTAAAGAATTTGACGAGATCATGAAAACTCTACACTTCCAAAACGTGTCTGATGAGACCTTAAGATTAAAATTATTTCCTTTTTCTCTAAAGGAGAAAGCCAATTCATGGCTTCACTCCTTGAGACCAAGATCAATAGGGACATGGGTTGAGATGACCCAAGAGTTCCTTAAAAAGTTCTTCCCGATTCATATGACCAATACCTTGAGAAGGACAATCATGAATTTTTCTCAAAAAGAGGAAGAGACATTATTCCAATGCTAGGAGAGATTAAATGATATTTTGAACTCTTACTCACATCATGGCTACAAATTTTGGCGGTTTATAAGCTTTTCATATGATTGACTAACTTTGCTCATATGCCAATTTGTAGAGATGATGTGCAATGGGGAATTTATGAATAAGGAAACTGATGACGTGTGAGATTATTTTGATATGCTTACTGAAAACACACAGTTATGGGACACTTCAGCTAAGCCCACAAATTCTAGACTGGCACAATCGAGAGAGAAAGGAGGAATGTACATCCTAAGGGAAAAGGATGATATGAATGTTAGGATGGCTAATTGTAACGCCTCGTATTTTCAAGACTCTAGTATATGACTCATTTCCCAAGAACCTGAGTGTTAACCTATAGAGAGCCAAATCCCACACATATATATATATGTGTGTATATATATATATATATATATATATATATATATATATATATATATATATATATATATATTTTTTTTTTTTTCTTTCCTTTTCAGATTGAGTAATTTAGCGTAGGATGGGCAAATCAACATAAAAGAAAATTTACATTTACATTTAGGATATACAAGATGCTGCCCATAATGACTTATACAACCAATGTCTCCATATTAACAAGTGCAAGAATTACATAATTTAATACAGGAGAAATATTAAAATGCATATAAACGAAAGCCGCAAGATCGCGTAGCTTCTCGAGATAGATACAACCACGTATCCTTGTCAATCATAACAGCTCTTCATCAGTCTGAACTTGAATATCATCTAAGCCACCTACACTACCTGTACAATTATATATTTGATAGATGAGTGGCCAACTCAATGTTGATTTCCCTCAAGATTACACACCACCATATTAGGTAAGCATAGTTATAAAAACACATAAGGCATACAAAATAATACATGATGCAATATTATTAAATGTATGAATGTATGAGTGCACATCGACTTGGGGATACTCATCCAGTCGGATTTTGGGCAAAACCCATGCAATATGGCCAGTCACCAGCAAGAGTACGTAGTACATGCGTAGTGCCAAACTCACCGAGAGTGGGTCGATAGTCGATGGTCTAGTAGCTAGCGAAACGATACCCAGCTAAATCCTATTAAGCACGTGCTATAACATCCAGAAATAATCAACCCGTCATCTCCCAAATGCTCTGTATGCATGATTAACCCAATCAACATTAATCCGTTTACAACTAGCAGGTTTAATAAGCTCAAAGGTCACTACGGGAAGCTAAGAACCCAACGTAGGCTGACAGATCAGGCATGGTGTCCCATTCCACCATCCCTGCCTCATGAGGCTATCACCTTTGGATGTTTAATGGAACCCATCGACTAGTGGCTAATCATATTTAGTATATGGGGCTTGCCAACACATGGTTGCACGAAATAAAACTTTGAATCCATATAGGAAAAATACCAAAACAAACCACCTAGGGCAAATATCAAAAATATGTGATAAAAGACCATTTTTAAAAGATTTTTAGACACGACAACCCCTGGACGGCAGGCTCACATCGATATTCAATTTAAACCACCATCCAATAACCACTAAGCCGAAGTTCCATTACAGTCACAATTAATCGAGTTACATCCCAAGTATGGGTATACATTTGTAAGTGGGGGTTTCCCACTGTTATACCAGTTTACGTTCCATAAGCAATCCACAAATAATCCACAAGCATGAAATAAATACGCAGGATAAATATTACGCATGTAATCTAACAATTTAATTCCAACAATTAAAACATGTGATTATAAAATGAGGATATCAATTATCAATCGAAATTAAAATAAAAATTATTACTTAAGCTAATGAAAAAATAGAAAACTCAAGGGGAAGAAATCATCACCTTATATTTTGAACCGCCCACATTGTCCCTAGGATGCCCTTTGATTCAAGTCCTACCATGAACCGTAAGGTTGTATGGTTGGATCAAGGTTCTATAAACTATCTATGGTCAAGCTTATAACCTAAGGTTTGGGTCACTTAGGTTTAGGTTTTCACCCTAGAGCCTAGGTCTAGGCTTAGACTTTGGGGTTTGGACTGTAGTTGGTGTCTTAGTTACCGTTTAAACTTAATAGTTATAAGATAATTATTAGCGTTAGTGTTATACTTTATATTGGCTAACATATTAATAAAAATCATTATGATGATAACTAATATTATGATCTACTATTTATGATAATATTTAAGAGTGACAAAACAATACACTAGTATTTAGTAATTATATTATTTTATATGTAATAATTAATATCGGTACCGATAAGTTACTAATGGATATTCATTCCTAATATTAAAATCCTAATGATGATAGGAATGGTAACTATGTTGATAGTATTAATAATCGTAAAATTGCCATTAATACTAGCTATGTAATTGTTATTAGCTAACATGACAACCTTAACCCTTGTGATGATAATAAATATTATGATATACTATCAATGATAATGTTTAGGAGTGGAGAGTAAAATACAACTATTTAATAATTGTAATTTCATTTATGATAACTAGTTCTAGCATAAATTATCCGTTAATGACTAATCATATATAATGTTAGCAATCCTAATAATAAGAGTGTAACTATGATATTAATACAATGAGGCATACTAATCAGAAGGAAAACATTGACTCATTGAGTCAACTTAGTTGATTTGGATTCGGTTGGAAAGGTTACCTGATGACAATGCATAACACTAGGATAGGGACTGGGAGCCCCAATATCGTCGATCTGCTGACTGAGTATGGTCACCGAATAGTATGGGATTCGAGTTAGCCCGACTTAGTGAGTTGACTCGGTTTGAACCCGAGTTGACTCGATCTCCTCCCTCCACCTCCTTCTCTCTTTTCTCTCTTCTCCTTGCCCCTTCCTATGGACCAGACGGGGCCTGGACTTGACCTAAGCCTAGCCAGTTTGGCTCGAACTCGAAGGGTCGACTCGGTATTGAATAGAGCAACCAGCAACCCGATTCTCTTCCTTTTTGTTTCTTCTTTCCTTTCTTCCTTCTCCTTCTTTCTTTCTTTCTTTCCTCTACTTCTCTTTTATCTTTCTCCACCACGTCGTCTAACAACTCGCAACCCACCGAGTCGCTCAGAAACCCAGTGCGGCAGCATGCTGTCCGCAAGGTGAAACGACGCTTCTCTCTCTCTATTTCTTTCCTCTCCTCATTCTCCTCCTCTTTCTTTAGGAAGCTGAAGCTACTGGTCAGTCCCTCCACAACTCGCCCCGAGTTTGAGCTAACTTGAACAGTCCTGACATTATGTGGCATCACAGTCTGCCTGACACTCCCTCTAACTTTTTCTCCCCTAATTTCTCTCTCTCTCTCTCTGTATCCTTATCTCTCTAGGCTCTAAGTGAGAATCCCGAGAGAATATGGTCCTATTTATAGCCCTAGGTAGAGCAGTACACGAGCAGAGTTAGCTCAGTAACTCACTCGACTCGACTCAAAAAAGCTCTACTTGACTCGGCTCGAAATGAGTTCGAGTCGAGTATGAGCTGATTTTTGGTGCTCGAAATGAGTTCGAGCAGAGCACGAGCTTAACCCAACTCGACTTGGCTCGACTCGAATAGTACTCGAAATCGACTCGACTCGATATAGGTTCCAGGGTATATATACCCTTATAATTTCCAAAACAAAAAACCCTAAGCCATAACCCCATCGCCCATCCCTCTCAGCGCCCATTCAAAAAAAAAAAACCCCAACCTTTAAAAAAAAAACTCTCTCCCTCTTTTAGCCATCCCATCGGCCATCCGGCCCATCCCAGCATTAGTTCGGCGTTCCCCTATCTTCGACCATCCCAGCGCTCATTCCCCTCTCTCCCATCGGCCGTCCCAACTGCTCGATTGCCCTGTCCAGCTATCCCTCTTCTTCCCTCACCTGTCCGGCGACCTTTCTGGTGGCCACAATGACCGTCTGACTCTCCCTCTTCTTCCCTCTCTCTCTCTCTCATGCTCACATTGCCCTGTCCAGTTTCAGTCGTCCTTGCAACTCGTCCCTGCCCTACCCAGTAAGTACCTTTGATTCCTAGTTGTTCTAAAAATTATTTTAACTTGACTCGAAAACACTGCTCGAACTCGGCTCGAAATGTGCTCAAACTTGGCTCGAAATCTGCTCAAACTCAGATGAGCTGAGTAGGAGCTGTTGTTCTGAGCTCGAAGGCTGAGACGAGCTGAGCACGAGCTGGGTAATACTCGGCTCGGCTCGACTCGACTCGTGTATAGCTCTAGCCCTAGGGTTCGCTTGCACCATTACAACGAATGGTCACAATTGGTGCGGCATCATTCATGTCCTCTTCTTTGTTTCTGTCATGTGTGAGTCCCAGCTGCTACAAGGGATGGATTTTTACCACTAAGGGATAATAAAAGGACTCCTTTGATTAAGAAATGGGCCCCATTTCATCGGGGTGGGTCCTTTGGCTGGATGGGGAAGATGCAATGGTCATCAATGGTAGACTGCCATCAATGGTCTCATCTGGTGATCCAAGCCGTCTGGACGGGTCGGATGGGACCCCTGATCCCTGCGGGGCTCACTTATCCCGTTAGTAAACATGGTCTGATAACATCCCATAAGAAACTCGGCCGCTATCCACTTCTCACGGGAGAGGAGTCTAGCTCGTATATAGTCGTTACCACCCTAACAGGGACTGCTGAGATGAGTTCATAGTGCTTGAAGAGGGGTCTGGATTTGTGTCAGCGAGGATTTCCCAAAAGGGGAATGTATCCCATGCCGTTCTCTCCTCTCAGACGATGTCCGCCCTTTTTTTGGCGTTGAAGGAGACGCTAAGATGTGCTCCTTGTGAATGGCTGGGATGGGAGGAATGAGGCGGACGCGGATTGCTGACATGGCAACACAACATGTTTCCATTTTTAGAAACTATTGCACCTATCTGTACTCTGGCCTGCATTTGTGTGGATGCACCGATGCATAAATGTGTATGGATGGTATAGATCTGGTCGGACGGGGATGCCCTACCATATGAATGGTTTGGATTGCCTTAAGGTGGTCCACCTTGATCACAATAGGTAAATCTTGTAGAGTTTGGAAACACACATTCGCTCGCACTCTAAGCCACTTGCACCTGTTAATGTGCGATCACACGTGTACATGGATTCGTAAGAGTGATATAGTTCTGATTGGTTTTGGCGCCCTGACACGATGGACGACTCAGATCATGAAGGTGGGCCATGGATTTAAACGATTTTGCATCGTCCATTGGAATTTTGCTGAAGGCAAGAATCTCGGATGAGGGAGATTTCTTCTTCAGTTGCTAACACTCGGGTCAAACAGCGTTTAATCGAGCTGAGGGTCCGGTGTACGTCGGGTGCAACAAAACTAGTGTGCGCACCACTCTTGTGTGGGGTCCACTGAGATGTTTAGACGAAATCCACCCTGTTCATTCAATCCCACTACTCCTAACAGGTCATCATACAAACTTCCAGCCGATCTAGCGGCCAGATGGGCCATAAACTTGGACTTTCGTCTTTAAATTATAAGTTTTCATCGATCTGGCCAAATTGCATTCAATCTGATCATCCACGGTTGTAAGGGTCATAGGGCCTACTTAGATAAGTTTCCACGATTGATGTAAGACTCGAATCTTAGTCCGTACTGTTCCGTAGGCTTCTGCGGTCTTTCAGTCGAATTTTGGCAACCTTCGATCCATATCCGACTTTTACACGCGATCCTAAGCTGAGTCCTGTCAACTCAAGTCGAGCCAACCCGAGACTTATACCCTAGCAACCGCGCTGTCACCGCGGTTTCGATGTCGCGACTCGCGCCCCGAGGCGATACCCAGGCCAGGAGATGTCCACCCGCGTTCAGTTCAAGGAAAATACTGCGTGTTGTAAAACCCAAGAGAATCTCTACCGAATGTCACATCCATCAATCAATCAATTCCATCAAGGGTTAAGTACACATCACCTCACACCCATCCCCAAGCAACCCCAAAAGTCAAAAAGTTCTTACACACCCCATACTTTTCTTACACCATCTACCCCTAAAGTCAAAAGTTTTTTACACACCCATCACTCAGCACATCCATTAATCCATCACCCATCCCTCTTTCTCTCTCATTCTTAAACCACTTTCCCTAAGTAAGAGAAAAACCACACGTCCAAGCTTTTTAAGCTCTCATGGAGGAGCTTTAGTGTGGCCCACTTCCTAACCCTCTCATCTCTCATCTCAACCATCCAAACTCTATCATCTTCTGTTGGAATCAAAGCTAAGGAGCAAAGGAAGCCAAGGGAGCAAGAAGAAGTGGACGGTGGGTGATCTTTAACCCACATTTTCTCTTTTTGTTATCTATTTTTCTAGTGATTTAAGGGCCACAAATGGTGGGACCCACTTTGATATATACTTGTATCTAAGAGGGGCCCATAATGGCGAGGCCCCTCCATTATCTCTGATCTTTCTTTCTCTCTTTCTACCTTCCTCTCTTCTCTCTCTATCTTCTTCCATGATCATGGCCCACTATGATGTGTGTATTTTACCCATGTCATCTAAAACGGTGTGGCCCACTTTGATCATACCTCTTAAATCGACATCGTCCATCTGTTTTATCCAGGCCATCCAATGGGCCTGGATGATGAGCAAACACAAATATTAGGCTGGTTCAAAACAGGCGGGCCATGTGGGACCCACCTTGATGAGGTGTTCATCCACACCGTCCGTCCAGGGACACTGGATGTATTTGTCATGGGGTGGGGCTAAACACTGAAGTGTTAAATGTCAGTACAAGTGTGGACTGACGTTAAGTGGGTGCTGACCGTGAAGTGTGGACTGACATTGGGTGGGTATACTAACAGTGAAGTGCGACTGACGGTGGGGTCCATGGGAGCCACTCACGCCATCCGTTCACATTAATGGGCCACACCGTGCAGCGGGTGGTGTCTCCATCGCCCCTGAACAGTGGGACCTACGCTCGTGTGGGGCCCTCCTTGATGTGTCATCCCTCAGCTCCAGTTATAGACCGAATGGCAGATACCTTATTTCAACACTGAGGTCTTGGTACCACTCCCTAGTGAGGGTGACTAACAGAGAAGTGTGAGTGATGGTGGGGTCCATGGGACCCATCCCCGTCCTCCATCCAACCAGATGGCCCACGCCATCATGTATGTGTTTTATCCAAACCGTCCACCATCCTTGGACGGTGGGACCCACCCCACGTGTGTGGCCCTCCTTGATGTATGTGACAGTCCAGGCCATCTAAAGGCCTGGACGTTGCACTGTGGTAATATAAATATTATTATATTATATATGTGTATATTATATTAAATATATTATATATATTATATATATTCCTGAATGGTGGGCCCTACATGGGACCCACCTCTGCCCCTTTTAATGCAGAAGCTGCATGGCAGCAGCTATATATATTATATATATTATATATTTTATATAAAATACATGAGGGTGGGCCTTACGTGGGACCCACCTCTGCTTTACAAAAAAATAAAGGCAGCAAGCTGCACGTGGAGCAACTACATAGCTACTCTCTTGACGTCAGTATGTTGCATGTCCCACATGCTGTATGTGTTTTACCCAAGCCGTCCATCCTTTCTGATGGTGGGCCCATGCTTGATGTATGTGTCACATCCAAACCATCCATCCAAAGGGCGAGTTAGTTTATGGCTTGAGACTAAAATGAGATAGATCTAATATCAGGTGGACCACACTGCAGAAAACAGTGTTGAGTGAATGCCCACCATTGAAACCCTTCCCGGGGTCACAACAGTTCTGAATCAATTTGAAATTTGTTTTCCATCTTAATCCAAGTCTGTGTGACCTCATAAATAGATTGGATGGAAAATAAATGTTATGGTGGGTCTTGAGAACTCTAATGGTGGGAATCAGTATCACCACTGTTAATTGAAGTGCAGTCCATGTGATATATATATATATATATATATATATATATATATATATATATATATATATATATATATATATATATATATATATATATATATATATATATATATATATTTAAAATACTCTAAAATGATCCCTAAGGATAGATGAATGGTGTAGATGGTGCGACCCACTTGAGGAAGGTTAGGCCCAGGCCATGCAGCCCTTGTGACGTGTATTGGGGCCCATTAGTGTGACCCATATAATGTGGTCCATGTAATGTGGCCCACTTGTTATATAAGGCCTATGGGCGAGGCCCGTGGAAATGTATTCAAGGCCCATGGGCGTGGCCCATTGTGGTACAGTTGAGGCCCTTGTATGAAGCCTGATACGATGTATGTGAGGCCCATGAACGAGGCCCAATGGGATGTATGTGTGGTCGTTACATTGTGTATGAATTCCTTATGTAGGCAACTCCTTGGGAGCAATGTTGGTTAGATGTCCACATTGATGGGCAATGATGGTTAGATGTCCTCATTGTGACCTTCTCTTAGGCCTTGTTAGGCCCATTCTCTTCGTGGGTTAACCTAAATAAGTAAGCCCCATTCGCTGTAGACAAATGACTCCATTTGATATAACCACGGCCGAGTGCTGATCTTTAAATATGGTTGATCGACTGATCATCTATGGACCCCGCCTTACTTATATATGCTAATTATCAGTGCCGAATATCGAGGCCAACGCCGATTATCGACCCTGATTATCGACACCGATTAGTGACCCTGATTATCGATATCAATTATCAATGCTGATTATCGAGGCTTACGCCCTCTATCGATACCGATTATAAGTATGTGAAAATATAACATTATAATACATGCCCATATGCATCATTTGCATGCTTGTGATGAGTGATTGATCATAGCACATGCCATTGGGCAGATTGTTATCGGACTCCCTGGTAAAGGGAGATGCTTACATGAGCACGTGGTACGCGCATGATTGCTGTATAACTGGACTGTGTGATTCATGCATTTCACATTGTGTGACATGTGTACGCCCTAGCAACATCAGGGCCATAGCCTCCATAGGCGTATTGTGGTTGGCAGGATTAAATATCAAAAATTTTATTCTACATGAGGTGCTATAGATATCCCTAGGTGAAAGTCCCTAAACAAGGTACTAAGAGGTTTCTCCAACGT
This sequence comes from Magnolia kwangsiensis, assembly GCA_037074715.1. Taxonomy (NCBI): domain Eukaryota; kingdom Viridiplantae; phylum Streptophyta; class Magnoliopsida; order Magnoliales; family Magnoliaceae; genus Magnolia; species Magnolia kwangsiensis. Next base: position 46,337,210 of record CM073587.1, read on the forward strand.
CTAGACTGAGTGGGCGCAAGAGCACTGAGCGCTAATTACTAGAAGGCCACGCTTTCCACTGTGTCGTGGTCGGTTGGAAGGGAGTGTGGCCTTACCCATCCGAGGGGGGGGGGGGGCAAAGCTAGGCTGAGTTTGAATAGCTCGAGGAATGGGTCCACTATCGACGAGCCGAGTCCGATATTGGTAGACGGATAGTGAGGTCTTTTCCACTCATCTTGTTATGCGCGATGGGCAACAATCTGGCTTGAATGTACTAGACCCCAGTGATATTCCAGAGTTGAACTGTATTGATATGTGGACTCAGATGAAGATTTGTATGATTGAGTTGCATCTTACATCGCATGGCCTTGGTATGGTCAACATCATTCATGCCTTACAACGCATAGCCTTGGTATGACTAATAATATTCATGGATTCATTAGCATATTCTGCATTACTCTGATATTGTATAATTGTATTACTACCTTGCCCACATACTTTCACCACTCTCTAAGCTTTTTATAAGCTTATGCATGAACGTTATGTGCAGGTGACGTTAGATTGCAGCAGCGTTGAGGCTAGAGCGCGTGGCAGATCATCTTGGAGCTTTTGTCTATCATCATTGTATTTTCCTTTTTACGCTTTGTACTTGTAAATTTTGATCATAGTGGAAATGTGATGGAGTTTTTGGTTGTTGTTTGTGGGTTATGCCTTTGGTTATGCTTATTACGAATCAAACTGATGTTGAAAATCTTCCTCGTAGCATCCCAGGATCGGAACCTGGTGAATGGGCGCTAGGAGCTAAAAATGGGGTACTACGGAGGCTGTCGGCGCCGGATTCGGCGATCGGGAATTTTGTGAGCCCGGTTTCCGAGTTTGAGGCGTGACAGTTGAAGTGGTGACCTGATAGCCTAGGTCTGATGATCTGGTGGCGGGACCTTAAATGTTGCATTGCATTAATCTAGCGGCTAGATTCATCAATTTTGACTATCAATGGTTCAAGAATTTCTAGGTTAGGTGGTCACTTAGTGAATATCGTCTAATGATATGCTATGAGCCTAATGGACAGATTATATTAATTCTAAAATGATCGTTGATGATTTCCAGGATTCTTAGCCTAGCTTAGGTGAATTCATCAATAGGTTTAGTGATCAAGTGGCCTAAAATAGTTTTCTCTAACGATGTGGTGGTCCATCTCGAATAATAACAGATGGACTATTTAGTACATAAGTGGGGATTTCATTAAGCGATTGGATGTTTTCAAGTTTAATCATTGCTGAAAAAGGTTCCTAGGGCATGCTTTAAGTGAAGTCCCGATAGTCGAGTAGTGTGTCCTAAGTGTTTTAGGCCCTGGTGAATGGTGAATCAACCTAAGGTTGACGATAACTTAATGGCTAACTTATTCAATTAAATGACCATTCGTCCCATCAAAGTTGTGGGTCTGATGTGCGATGATTAATCCAATGTTTTTCTGATGCTGTAGCAGTTCATCTTGAAAATTAATGGGTGAAGATTATATTAAATGGTTGGACTGATGAATAATTTAAGTAGACGGGCTGACCTTTATGTTGATTGCATGGTTGGCCTTGTTGTATGGTTATGATGGAGATTTGTTTATATTAATTTAGGGCCAAACTTGATTTAAGGTATTTCAGGTGTGATATCACGCACCTCAATTGCGAGTCAGATGATCATTAATGGTAAAATCTCCCACTGAGAAGTCAAGGGCTGTTCAAGGGCAGGTTGAGCTCGGATGAGCTGGTTACGATGGGCGAATCATGGGTAAGCAAGCGATGTATGGATTATGGTTTTTGTGTTGTTACATGTGCTTTGTGCTAAATTTAATTTAAGGGGTAACACTCGAGTACTGAAAAGTACAAGGTGTTACACTAATCTTGCAAGAAAAGTTGAGGCCATGCAACTAAAGAAAGTAGAGATGGTCAAAACCGAGGAGACCGTTGATGTTGTTTGTGGAATTTATGCTAGTAACAAACACTTGACACAGGAATGTCCTACACTTCCTGCGTTTCAAGAGTTGTTAAATGAACAATCTAATGCCATGAACAACTATCAACGACCATTCAGTGGTCCCATCTCAAACGTGTATAATTCTAGTTGGCGGAACCACCCAAATCTCAGTTGGAGGAGCGACCAAAACGCTAATCCTAAAGGGGTTCTTCCACCAATTTTCATTCAGAGAAGAGCCCAAGAGGAACTATTTCAAAAGCATGTGGAAAGTCAAGAGCTAATCAATTAAACTACTTTATAAGCATTCCAAGATGTTAACAAATCCATTCAAAGATTTGAGTCACATATAGTTAGAGAGAAAGGGGTTTTTCCAACCTAACCTCTACCTAACCCTAATCCACAATGCGAGATAAGTGACCCGAGCTCTTTGAATCAACATGTGGATCAAGCTAAACCATTACCACTTTTAGAAGTGGAAAGACAATTGATAAAAACATTCCAATGAGAGCTAAATCTAAGAGGAATGATGGGCAATAATGCTTCATGTGAGAAAGAAACGGAAACACAATACAAATCGGTTGCTTTGTTCCCCCAATGGTTAATATCACCAAAACCTTTCGCTAACACTCAGGATATTTTGGAGGTGCTTAAACAGGTGAAAATCAATATTTCTCTTTTGGATGCCATTAAAAAAATACTGTCATATGCCAAGTTCTTGAAAGATCTATGAACGGTTAAGAGACAGTAAAACATTCAAAAGAAAATTTTTCTGACTGAGAAAGTGAGTGCCATCATCAAGCAAGATGTGCCACAAAAATACAAAGATCTCAGTAGGCTAACCATCTCTTATATGATTGGTGACCACAGGATTGAGCACGTACTACTTGAGAGTAAGTGTAAATTTGATTCCTTATTTGGTTTATGAATAACTTAGACTTAGTGAATTAAAATCCACCAGGACTACTCTTCAACTTGCTGATAGTTTAATTCATATACCGAGAGGAATGATTGATGACGTGTTAATCTAAGTTGATAAATTGTACTATCTTGTAGATTTTATTGTGTTGGACACTCAGCCCATCATTGATGTAAGCACTTAAATTCCCGTCATCCTAGGCCGATCATTCCTACCCAATCAAATGCAATCATCAATTGTAGGAATGAGATTATGAAACTAAATTTTGGGAACATGACAGTAGAGATTAACATCTTTAACATGTTCAAACAACCCGAGGATTTTGATTATACCCACAAAGTGAACATGATTGACTCGTTCGTAGAAGATAGAGCACTTATGACTCCATACTATGACATATTAGAGACTTGTATGACCCTCTCCCCTGATTTAGATGATGACATGATTAGGGAGATGGATGCCTTACTCGATGCGACGCTGGTACTTGAAATTAACCGGTGGAGACTAGAATTCAAAAAACTATCACACACTAACATTACGCCTCTATCGTCTAGTCTTAAGGCATCGAGGCTTGACCTAAAACCATTATCTGCTTATATTAAATATGCTTACTTAGGTCAAGATGAGATATATCTGATGGTGATTTCTTCCCAATTGGATAGGAAACAAGAGAGTATGCTCATTTATACTATAGTGGAATACAAAGGAGCCCTTGGATGGACGATTGTAGACCTCAAAGGAATAGATTATTTGATTTGTATTCATCGCATTCAACTTAACGACAATGTAAAATCTTCTAGACAACCACAACACTAGTTAAATCTAAACATAAAAGAAGTGGTTAAAACTGAGGTGCTTAAGCTATTAGATGTGGGTATTATATACCCAATATCCGATAGCCAATGGGTGAGGACAATTCAGGTGATTTCAAAGAATTTCGGAATCACCATCGTAGCCAATGCGGATAATGAACTTTTGCCAACCAAAGTTACTACTAGGTGGAGAATGTGCATTGACTACAAAAAGTTAAATAATGTTAATAGGAAAGATCACTTCCCTTTGCCCTTTGTTGATCAAATTTTAAAAAGGTTTGCTTGTCATTCATATTACTATTTTTTGGACGGATATTCGGGCTACAATCAGATAGAGATTAACCATAAAGATCAAGAGAAGACAACATTTACATGTCCCTTTGGCACTTTCGCATATCGAAGGATGCCATTCAGATTATGTAATGCCCCTGCCACATTCCAGCAATGTATGTTGAGTATTTTCTTAGACATGGTAATGCAAATTTTAGAGGTCTTCATGGATGACTTCTTTGTCTTTGGTTCTTCCTTCAGTGAATGCCTTGATCATCATAAATTGGTGTAGAAGAGTGTGAACAAAAGAACCTTGTGTTAAAGTGGGAGAAGTGTCATTTTATAGTTCGAAAGGGAATAATCCTTGGACACATTATATCATCCGATGAAATCAAGGTAGACAAGGTGAAAATTGATTTGATCTCTAACCTACCTCCACCTAGAAGCATACGTGACGTGGGATCCTTTCTAAGACACGCCGGCTTTTATCGAAGATTCATAAAGGACTTTTGTCACCTCTTTCTCCTTTATGTATTATTCTTTAAAAGGAAACTATATTCGAGAGGAGTGAAGAATGCTAAAAATCTTTCACCAAGCTTAAAGGTATGTTGAATAGTACTCCTATCATGTAACTACCCAATTGGAGCATTCTTTTTGAAATTATGTGAGACACGAGCGATTATGCTATTGGGGAGGTATTAGACCATAGAAAGGAGAAGAAGCCCTATATCATCTACTATGTAAGTAGAACTTTAAATTATTCCCAAGAAAACTACTCTATTACAAAGAATAAACTCATAGTGTAATGTTTGCTTTAGATGAGTTTATGTCCTACTTAATAGATCCAAGATCATCATTTATACCCATGTGGTGCTGAAGTACCTTCTTTCTAAGAATGATTTGAAGCCTCACTTGTTACGATAGATCCTTATACTCCAGGAATTCGATATTGACATACGAGACAAGAAGAGAGTAGAGAACGTAGTGGTTGGCCATCTCTCGAGGCTTATCTTATCAAATTCTATTGAGACGTGTAACACCCCAAACTTTTCAATACCCGAGTATTGAAAGTTCTCGAGTGTTACCATGAAATTTAATTTAGTATATACATATGTATGTCAACAATTTCGCCTATCCAACCTTACGTCTATTCTCAAACGTGAATCTAACCATTGATAATGATCTTCATCCATAGATCAAGTCATCTGATCATTAATTTTAAGATAAGATCATCATATGTCCAAGTATTCTCACTTGTTCATCATATCTAACCGTTGAGCTAGCTATCCACATATAGGTAAAGATATATGACCGTCCACTTTGAGTTTGGACCACCCGATCATAGTAAACTAACTACTTGATATATACATCCGCTCGTACACATATCAAATTGAGATTTTGATCCGTTCATCTTATTCACCACCTATGAATATGCTTAACCTACTATCAAAACTACAATATGAGAAACTTATACATGTTAACGAGTCACTTAAACCTAACGGTATATATGTTTTGCCTCTTAATCACTCCAAAAACCCACTTGTGATCATCCGGTTACAAAACTGACCGTACACCCACTTACATACATGATCAGAGTACTAACCATCAAGTTTTTCTATTTTTAATATGTCATCCAACCATACACTATGTTGGTTGATATATGTATATCCCTTAATTAATTTAGGGAATAATTCTTTATTCATAATGATTTAGATATAAGTTCTTTTGTAAGAATTACTTAGAAACATGCCTATAACTAAGAAAATCATATACTCCGTCCCCATTTGATGACCTTGACACACTGGATGAATTAAATTTAAAGAAAGATCGCTAGAAAAGGTCAATTGAAAAAACCCAATACAAATGGGATGTGAAACACACCCCCTCTCACACACTCACTCCTTTATAAAAGGAGGAGTGTGTCCCCTTCTCCTCCCACATGCCCATGATCTCATGTTCAAGAAAGAGAAAGAGAGAGAAAGAGAAAGAGAAAGGAACAGAAAATAGAAGGGAGAGAGAGAGAGAGAGAAAGGGAAAGGGAAAGAGAGAGAAAAAGAGAGAGAGAAATAAAAAGCCTAGTCGCTCATTATCCTCTTCCTTAACACATGTGGTATTTCCTTCTTGTTCAAGCGAGGTCATGATTCATGTATAAACTTTCCTACATCCAGATCTACCTAGGGTTTAGATCTAAGGCTAAGATGAGAGATTACTTTAAAGCTTACGCTAATTTGAGTTGGTATGATTTATCTTATTTTTGCATACATTCATATTACTGTGTTTTTTCATAAATGGATTAGTTTGTCATTATCAATTATTTATCATTTTGAGAATATGGTTAAGGTATGATTTTAATTATGTATGATTTTTATGAATTTATGTGGGGTGATGGATACAAGCCTTGCCCTTTACCAATTTTGAGAGCGACGCGTGCTTCCACTCTATATTGAGTTGGTCTTTTGCTTCTCTCACCTTATTCTTGTTGAGTTAGCCTATTTCCTACTCTTCTCGTTTATTGAGATAACTTTTCTCATTTATTAGGTTAGCCTTATATTACCTCCCTTTATGGCTTGGGCATGTGTCTTGAAATTTTAAAACCCTCATGGTTTGACTTATTTCTATTTTGATGCAAGTGATGTGTTATAGGCCTTATATATAGTGGTTCATATATATTATCGTGGATGTAATGCATTTCGGATGGTGGCCCTCTTGGTTGGCATGTAATCCCGAGGGTTGGTGAGTGGTGCAATCGATGTAAGTAAATCACCACGCGTGTTATATCACTCCATGAAAACATCATGTCACATAAATCCCCCAATCGCATTGTTGTGTCACATTGAGATGTTTGCATAAATCCATGTTAACGTTGGACACGCCGACGAATCTCCATAGTATGGGATGCGGGGCGAGCCAGGTTTTCTATGAATTATATTAGACATTATGATGATCACTAATATGATGGACCATACACACTTTGCTAGGCATGCATTCATATATACATTGGTTGCATATACTGATACCAGTCGTAATGGTGGAGTACAAGACGTATTAGAACCCTCACATTATTCCTATGAAGCTCTTGAATTATTGTTAATCTTAAAGGATAACCATCACTATGAGTAGGGCATTGACCCTCTCCAACCATATAAATATTGCAAGTGAATTACAGATAGATGATACGGCCGATAATCATTCTATGGAAGATTATTTTAAAAAGAAAAGAAGAAGGATAGCACCACAAATTATTTTATTTATTTTCCGTTGTAAACTTTGATAATGTAATTAACTCCCATTGGGAGGACATTAAGGGCCTATTTGGGCGGTGGGATTAGAAGGGATTAGGTGGGATAAGATTCATCTGGTTATGTGCCAATTCTACTCCATGTTTGGGAAGAATGGAAAAGCTTGGAATTACATTAAATGGAATTGCATTGGGTCCCGCGTGTAAGTGTTATGGTCACGTGCTCCTTTGGTTGTCAAATTTTGTGGTGCCAAAATCTTTATCTGTGTCTTGTGTTTGTATGTTGATTTATATATGTTCAAGACACTGCTTCACAAGTGCTTCAAGTTAAGTACATTGATCAACTTCAAGTCAAGTCAAGCCATGTACCTTGTCAACGTATGTAAGCTTATATGTTCAGAGCTACATCGATAAAGAGTACAAGACTCAAGTACATTACAAGACTCAAGTACACTTCAAGATTCAAGTACACTTTAAGACTCAAGTGCAACTCAAGATGAAGTTTAAGTTCATCTCAAGATCAAGCTACATCAAGTGCGAGAGCTCAAGTTTGATAAAGTTCAAAGGTCTACCTTCGATGAATGAATGAAGTTCAATGTTCATACTTCATGTTCCAGGTATGATAGACCTTAGATTGACCTTAAGGTAGGTCATTTCGGATATATAATTCATACTGTATGTTTATACATGAGTTTGGTCTGTTTTAAGCTAGTCCTGGACCTTGTTTGACTAATCCTAGTACTGGTTCGACCAATCCAAGAAAATCCACGACCAGTCCTAAGTTATTAAAGAATTTTCAGAATTTTTTGGTTAGTCCATGACCAGTCCTAAAAGTCCTTCAACCAGTCATAGGTGTGTTCTCGACTCGAACTTCGACCAGTCGTGGGTCTTTGACTCAAATTATAGTGACCAACTTATGTGGTCCACGACCAGTCTTGGGTCATCTACGATCAGTCGTAGGTAGTCCACGACCAGTCGTAGACACCCCACGACCAATCGTAGAATGGTTTTTAAAGATCGCGTTTAAAAATTCAAAATGTCGTTGTGCTAAGACCAGTCGAGGTATACCTAGGACCAGTCAAAGATGAGTTTCTTTAGTTATAAATTGAGCATGAATTTCAGAGTTTTTCAATTCAATTCAAGTAAAATCTAAGCTCCACTTTGAGAAAAGTTTTTGTTCATTTTAAGCTACTTTGTGCATAATTAATATTTCCTTTTGTTAGCTTATTGTTATTTGATTTTGATCTACATTCCAATCTGATTTGAAAAGGGGAAAATTCTACAATTCCTTCTTCTTCGAATCAAAACCAAATATAGCTAGCCCATTCTGGTTTAACTTAAAATCAATTAGAACTTAGAACCATTGTAAAGTAAGTATTGGACATTGAACTTTCATATTTAAACTTCTACTCTGATTGCTTCTTCCGGGCTGCTATAAAAGGAGAAATCCAGGTATTTTATATTTATGTAATTTACTTTCCTTTTGGTTTCTTTTGAGAGTGTGCCAGAAAAATCTCATTGTGTGGTTATCTGAGGAGAGCCAGAAAACTCAGATAGAGGGGTTTTTGAATTGTGTAAGCCCAAGTGGAAAAGACACAATTGTGAAGGTTTTAGGTGAACTTGTGAAACCTATTTTGATAGTGAATGTTAATATCCCCTGTGTGAGGATATTATGAGTGGAGTAGCAATCTGTGTGGCTGTTGTTTAACAGTGGATGAACACATAGGCGAACTACTATAACTCTTTATGTTTTGTAGATGTGTGATTTATTCTTTCTATCTTTTATCATTCAAAGCTGTGGAATGTGTGTGTGGATGTGAATGTTGTAATTTTTACATTTTAAGCAAAGTAGGGAATGTTGTAATAATTTAGATTTAAATTCCTGCAATTTATTTCAATTCCTTGCTATTTATTTATTCCTCTTTGGTTTGAGTTTTTGATACAAAGGACGTTCTAGAAATAAGGTTGTCCTACCATAAACCCTTGGTTTTTATGGTGTAAGGTTATCCCTAGAACTGAATTCATATCAACCTCTCAATACTTATTTATTGAGGTTACTTTTATTTCAGCATTAAGAATTGATTTATTTTTATTTAGTTATCTCTTTATTTTATTCCGCTGCTATAATTTTAATTTGGCATAGTCCTATTCACCCCCCCCCCCCCCCCCCTCTAGGACATAGCTTGACCATTTCACTGTGCCAATTTCACTTAATGTTAGTAAGTTCTGTAGGTCCAACCATGATGTGTGGACTATATCTACACCGTCCACCCATTTATCAAAATTATTTTAGAGCATGGGCCAAAAAATCAGGTAAATCTAAAGCTTAAGTGGACCCCACCATAGAAAGCAACAGGGATTGAATACTTACATTTAAAAACTTCTTTCGGGCCACATAAGTTTTGAATCTACCTCATTTTTAGGCCTATGCCATAAAATGAGGTTACAAAACAAATGAATGGTTTAGATATAATATATGTGTGCTATTATCAATAATTTCAAATGATGGTGGGTATATCCATTTAATGTACCACCGTATTACTAACAAAGCATGACATTAATCTTAACCCATGGCAACAGGGGACAATCCCTGCCATGGGTAATAATTATGTTTTTTGAATCTCATCCCACCTAATCCCACCGCCTAAACAGGCCCTAAAGAATTATTTATATACATTTTATTCTAATGGAATAATAAATATAGTCGATTTTATTCTCATGAATGGTTACTTCGTAAATGTAACTGGATGTGATTTATCTAATTAAAAAAAAAAGGTGTGATTTTGAAGCATCCAATTGTTATATTATTAACACCCAGAATTCTCGAGTACGAGTATGTACTCGGGTTGCCAAAATTCGGGATGTTACAGGATGACACTGATCAATGACATGTTTTCTAATGAACAACTCTTTAAGGTCACCCAATTACGTTAGTTTGTTAACATTGTGAATTATCTTGCCATAGGTATCACGCCTATTCATTGGACTATGCAAGATAAAAGGAAATTCTACACCGATGTGTGCAAATTCTTATGGGATGATTTGTATTTATTTAAATATTACCCATATTAAATCATTAGGAGATGTTTCCCTAACAATGAACAACATAGTGTCATCTTCAGTGTCATCTTCTTTTGTCATTCTCAAACTTGTGTTGGCACTTCTCAGCTAAGAAGACCACGGCTAAAATTCTGCAATGTGGCTTTTATTGGCCCACTATATTCAAAGATTCACATGAATTTGTAAAGTGTGTGAGCATTGTAAAAAATTAGGAGGATTATCCTATAGGAATATGATGCCACTGAACTCCATTCTCATTATCAAAGCATTTGATTGTTGGGGCATTAATTTCATGGAAACATTCCCCCAATCTTTCAGAAATCTCTATATTTTGCTTGTGGTAGACTATGTCACTAAATGGGTTGAGGCGATTCTAGGCCGGAATAATGACCACACAAGGTCATTAAGTTCTTAAAAGAAAACATCATATCCCAGTTCAGAACTCCTCGAGTCATCATAAGTGATGGGGGGTCTTACTTTTGCAATAAGCCATTCAAAACCTTAATGAAGAAATACAACATTTCGCATTAAGTGAGTACCCCATATCACTCTCAGATAAGTGGCCAAGCTGAAATTTTAAATAGGGAGATGAAATAAATTTTGAAGAAAACGGTTAGCCCCAATCGTAAGGATTGGTCAATTCTATTGACTAGTGCCTTATGGGCTTAATGTATGCCTTACAAATCCCCTATTGGAATGTTTCCATTTAGACTTGTCTATGTAAAGGCTTGCCACTTACATGTGGAGTTGTAGCATAAGGCCTACTGGGCCATAAAGAGTTTCAATTTTAATCTGGACAGACATGGCTTGCTATGTAAGTTACAAATGAACGAACTTGAAGAAATATGGAACGATGCGTATGAGAATTCGATAATATACAAGGACAGCATGAAAGTGTTCCATTACCGAAACATTCTTCGCAAATCATTCATGCCAAATCAAAAAGTCCTCTTATATAATTTTCACTTTCACCTTTTTTCTGGTAAGTTGAGATCTTGATGGACTGGCCCATTCATAATTAAAATGGCCTATCGTCATGGGGCTACCAAGATTGAAAATTCGATTAATGGTAACATCTTCAAAGTGAACGGTCATCACCTTAAACCATTCATTGAGAATTTTGATTAAGAGGATATGTCCATCTCTTTGATTGATCCTGTCTATCGGGATTGACGTTCTAGTCTAATGGAGGTCCGTTAGGTTTATTGCTTTCTTAGGATTAGGTTAGTTTATTTTTGTTTTTGTAACGCCCTGAAAATCGGGGGTCGAGCATAACTCAGCTCTCGAGTTCCAAAACATCACTTATGCAACATATTTAAAGATGGATGTATGTTGTCTGTATTAGTGCATAAAACATGAAGTAGATTAAGCCAAATAACAAACATAGTTCATGGATAGTCTAAAAACGCAAGCGAAAGATTGAAATACATATATAAATCAACGTGAGTCTCCAAGATATGTATGCTCTGTCAGGTCATAATAACAAGTCGTGTCTCAAAATACATATAACAAAATGTGATAAATCGCTACAATCATAGCCCAGAATCCCCGCCAACCAGGACATGGCTCACATGAACCCGCCTGAGAACTGCATGAACAAGAATGCCTCCTTGTCCTCATCGAACTCCAGCTCCACCTCGCAGGCATCACCATCACCTGCAGCTAAGTCAAAGTCTAGTTGGTGTTTAAGCACCATCCCAGAACATGAGAGTGAGTGATCAACTCAGTGGAACTATACAACAAAGATTAACATGTTATCAATTCAATCAAGTAGTAATGATAAAGCAGTATAATCAAACATAACCTAGATACTCTTGTTAATGCAAGAATGGTATAAAGAAATGATGCATGCCCTCACCACAAACTCCCTCTTACGACATCATCTAACGATTGCGGTATGAATCATTACCACTGTGCTTTACACCAACGCCAACGGCACATGCAGCGTAATGTTATAAGCATGATTATCAAGTTCTTATTAGTCATTTTCATACAGTAGGATTGGAAAGCTAAGGTACCTTCCTTAAATTAATATCCAAACAATGATCCATTATAGGGTCGTCAGTCCTAGACAATCTCATACGATAGTATAGTTCTAGATCGCTGTAAAGGGCTCGTCACCAATCAATACAGGTCAAGTTATATCCTGTATACTGTAAAAAGGTTTGTCGCCTGTCCGCAATGTCAAGATATGCTCGAGGTCACTACAGAGGCTCGTCACCAATCAGTGCAGGCCGACAACATGAATATAGTGTCTCATACTACTATAATCTAGGTTGCTCACTGGTCACTACGGGAAGACTCGTCGCCCCAGTGTAGGCCGACAGCATAGCCACGGTGTCCCATACCACAATGTCCGGCTCATGAGTCTTAAGGGATCGAGGTACCAAGGTTAACAGGATTTCACTGGTAAGTTTGGTACCCTAGATTCAAACAATAGCGTCCAAACATGGTGAATATATATCGGTCAATCGGGTTATTTGACGAGCTTAACTAGGATAAGCGCACGTTGAGTTGATCGACATGGAATGCATAAGCACTCCGTGTGGCCTAACCACTGTCGAACATTCCAAGTACGACTTGCATTCGTTGAACACATCCTGCGTGGCGAAAATAAGCTCAACCACCAGTTTTAGGGCTATTACTGATCACCTAGATTGTAATATAGTCTCAATCACGTACAAGCTCAATAATAGACATTTATTCATATTCTACATTCAAATGAACATGTTATGAAGTATCACTTAAACATAAATACAGTACATGGAGGAAATCATAGACACAGTTAACATGAATAACATAGGTTAAACAATTCATAGAGGAAATCATACACACAAGTAAGGTAATTGAGATTTATATCTCAACAACCTTAGAAATCATACTTTACTGAATACTAACTCATTCAGGCATTTATACAAACACTTAAACTACACTATTCAATATACATCACGTATGTCGGCCATATTACATATTAGGGCAAATCCTTTCGCCAAGGAATTGTCGCATACATAACATCATGTACTAACAACAAATAATCATGACAATCACAACATTAGATTTCATACACATATAGGCATTCCAACATATACATGAAATACTCTATTTACAGTATACGTTATACATATATGTAAATCAAAACGGATAAAGCATTTAACATGTGTAATAGTGTCCATGTCAAAAATAAATCATTATCTAACATTGAAAGTCTTGAAAACCATAACCTAAACGTATATAGTCTGCACCTTAAGCCGGAAAACGTGAAACAAAGATGATTTAGACAATAAGTCTTAGTCAACGGCGGATAGGCAACCTAAGGCATGAAATAGGTTAGATACGACAACACTCAAACTATCCTAAGCTCCAAAACAGGTTAGGGTTTGATTGACTTACCCAAAAATAAAATTAGAATTGCCAGAATAACAATTCAGATATGATGGATTAATGTGTAGAAGAACTGGAAAGAATCCTAAGATGAAACACTAACTTCACACTCACTTTCTCTCTCTTTTCTCTCTTTCTGACCCAACGGAACACTTCTAGAGGTCCTCTTATTAAATGTGGTCAGACTTAAGCTCACTAATATTGGATCTTAAGCAAGTTAAGTTTTCAGTCCGATCGAGTTTTCAGATCGACCGTGGTGGACCAGCTTCAGTTCAACGATCACCGAAACTCAATCAGGGTCACGAGTACGTTGACATGTGTGGGCGACCTTCTCTGATCTGAGGGTGAATTTGGGTCAAAAACCAATGGCTAGAATGCTTATAAATGACGTGCAAGCGACACGACTCAGATTATTAAAATTCATATATAATTTCTTAAAAATCTTCACTTTCTTACACTCTTCACTCCGGACTCAAGAAAATGGTCTCAGAACATCATTTGGGCTTGATTTTTGAGATAACAGTCAAGTCCAACTAGGCGATCATAACTGTCTAAGTTCATCGCTATCAGACTTTTGACATGCGGTCCAGGTCTAATCCAAAGTTTTTGAATGTTCTCGAGAGCAATTGGGTTTAGAGTTGGATCCTAGATTTCAGGGTAATGTAGCGTTAATAATTCTATAGGTTTTGAATTTTGCAGAACGTATTTAAAGTTGTTGGTGCTAAATTCACAAGTAATCTAGTTTAGCGCTAGCTAATTCATGTTAAATTTCTAAAGGATTTGGTTTTAAATGATTTCTGTGAAATGTGATACTCGAGTCTATATACGGATTTTTCCAAGACGTTACAGTTTTATACAAATCCCTTTAGATGATGAAGACTTCAAACCGTTTCATTCTTCTTCCACAAGTATTATCTTTCTAACTCATTCCTCTTTTATTTTTGTTGTCACATGTTGATCTGATTGCATATATCATTTACATTAGGGAAAATGTAGATTTTAGGTTGGGGTTGAGATTAAGTAGATTTAATTAGTATTTTCTTAATCTTGAGCATGAGCTTAAAATTTTTAAAATTTTTCAAAATTTTCAGTTTCAAAACTCTTTTTGAAGATAGTAGTAAATCTGAATATTTTTTTAGTATTCAGAGAAGATATAAAAGACTTTTGAAAATTTGGAGTTTAATTAAGTAATGGACTTTTGAATGAGTACCTTCAATGAATTAATTAATAGAAAGTTTAAACATCAATTGAGTCTAGTCCATAATTCACACTTGATTTATATTCTGTAAAGATAACTTCAAATTCTTATTTTAGCTCAATAATTACTTAAAAGTGAGTAGGAACCAAGTCTAAAGATCCTTATCAACCTTAAAATTGTGAAAAGAAAATGAAAATCAACTAGAAAACAATTGAACATGGCTATGTATGCAATTGAATGAGAAATTAAAGAAAAAATAAGAAAAAGACTGTTAAAGCCATTATTGAAATATTTGAAAGTTGGAATAATAACTGAAAATGAGATAGGTTCGGAATCAGGTACTTGTGTTGATCTGTCCACTTTGAAGGTAATAAGCATGGTTAACATTATGAAAAGAAACTTAACTTATATAGAATATAAGTAAGAGTCACAAAGTACACTGAAAACTTGATGTTTAGATGATTTTTATTAAGAAATTGATGAAGAAGAACTTGGTTTAAAAAGACCACTACTAACATTGGATTTTAGGTTGATAAAATTCTATCATATGTCTTTGAATTCTACTTACATTTATAGGATTGACCAGGATACTATTTTCTGAAAAAAAATTAAAATTTGAATGCTTGAAACTTTAATTCTTCCCATGCTTTGCTCGAGACTAGCAAAATGTTAGTTGGGGGGTGTGTTGAGCATGAAATATTACATATTTCTCCCCTTATTATACCTTGATTTTGTTAACATGAATGTGTTTAATTGATCTAACTACACATGTTTTCTCTTACAAAGGTGATTTTGAGAGCTGAGAATAAAAGGATGCCTGAAGCATGGATTTGATGCTTAAAGAAATACTCAAGTAAAGATTGGATCTATGGAGGTTAAGATTGAAGAATTCAAAAGTCTAAGATCCAAGGAAACCAAGTGAAGAAGGACGAAAATTGAAGAAATCAAAGTGCAAAAATCAAAAGTGCTAAAATCAACAGTTCGATGCCATCGACGGTACCTTCGATGCCATCGACGGTACCTTCGATGAAGTAAGCATTCAATGCCATCAAAGGTGTCTCGATCCAATCGCAAAAATCAGAAAAATTTGATTTGCTTACTAGACATATTTGGGACCTCTTTGATGTCATCGAATGAGAGTTCGATCCCGTCGAAGAATGCTTGATGCCATCAAAGCCAGTTCGATTATATCTTAAAAATCACAAATTTTTGAATTTAGTTGCTAGAAAATTTGGAGCCTTATTTGATCTCATCGAAGCAAAGTTCGTTGCCATCGAAGAATTACACAGATTCAAAAGATCATTGCTGATAGTTTCCTAATTCAACTCAGATCCTTCGATGGGACTTGGATGCCATTGAAGTTGCGATACTACATAAATTGAGGTGATTTTAAAGTCAGTTCGATCAAAGCATATATAAAGGGATGTTTGGAGTTCTTCTAGGTACGAATTAGGGTAGGAGTAAAGTAAGGAGTTGTAGTGCTTTAAGGAGTCATTCCTCCTCTTTAATCCTCCAGTTCTAGTTAGTTTTTATATTTTTCTTTAAGAGTTATAATTCAATAATGCCTTTGCTTGGCTAATATCTTAGATAGGGCTAAGAGGCGAAGCTTGTAGTTTGTTTTGAAGTTTATTATACCTTGATTCAAGTTATTTGGTTTATATGATTAAATAATTCATGGTTTTTGGTTTAAATAAAGAAGTATTTTCAGTTAACTTTGATTCATTGTTGACTCTGAGCACATTGGATGCTTAGGAAGGTTATAAATATATTCTTACCTGTTTTGCAATTATGTGATCTATAAAATCCATTGATCTATCATTGACTCTGGGCATGGTAGATGCTTTGAATTCCCCACGATCATTACATTGATGCTTTATGAGGGAACCAAATCAATGCAAGTTCAGAATCTATTTTGATGTATAAATTATGTTTCAACTGCTCTATCATCCAACTGGATAGATTAGGACTTCGATTTTAGTTGAAGTGTATTGATTGAATCAAGTACAATGATATTAAGATGGCTAGAAGTGGATCTTTAACACTCTAATACTATACTCTTGATACTTTCAATTCACAATTACTCTTCACAACAATTTTTGTGCTTAGATTAGTCTCCAGTTCTAATTCTAAAGTAGTTCAAAAATCGTACAAATAGCAAGTCCATGTGGGTAAGATCTCGGTCTAACTGAGTTATTACTACATCGCAACTTGGGGTTAATAAATGATTCATGATCCGATGGACTGGATCATTTTCAAAAAGTCCAAATTAGATTGCAGGGAATCAATGATCAGACTCAAAAATGATCTGACCACTAGATTGCAGGGAATCAATGATTAAGACAATTTTCACTTGGTGTGTCCCACTTGAGTTTTGGATATGCCTGATCTCTTACTAAAGGTCCTTATCGGACGTATAAAATTTGGTGAGTGGAGTGGATTTCACTAGACATCACGATGGACCCCACCTTTTATGATGTGCGCACACAGCGCAAACACACCCGCAGAGCATTGACAAAAAAAATAGGGTCAAATCTAGTTTGACCAGAGCCTGCTCGGAAAAGAAAGTGGATTTTGACCATACTGGCCTTGTTGTAAGGTCCAATTCCCTAAAGGGATTCGACATTCAAATATTCCAAGGGTGGCCTTCTAACAAGCTTTGGAAAATTTTTAGTACCAAAATGCCCTTGTCATTAAATCGGTAGTTGTACGGTTTAGAGTGATGAAGAAGTTATGTGTTATTTCAATCCCAAGAAAGTGACATGGATGGAAGCTTTTTTTACCATGGGCAAGTCCCAAGTCGTAGGGCCTACATTGATGTATGTTTATAATCCATGTTGCCCATCCTTTTTGCCGTGTCATTTTAGGGCCAGGGCTCAAATATCAGCCTAATCTAGAGCTTATGTGGGCCATATAATAGAAAATAATGATGACAATGGCACCCACTATTGAAACTTTCCAGGCTCATTGTGATGTTTATTATAAGTGGACACTGCCCAAATCTGAACTTTTTGGGCCCACGACGAGCTGACCAGCAAGGTGGATGAAACAAATCACCCCATCGTGGGCCTTAGGCTATGGTACCAATGGATATCCTTTCATTTGGTAGTAAAGGAAGTGAACATGTGACAACCACAACCCATATAACATGATAAGCACGACCCATAACATAGCAACTACGACCTAAAACAACCATGACCCATATAACATGACAACTACAACCCATGACAACCATGACCCATATAACATGACAACTACAACCCATCACAACCATGACCCATATAACATGATAACTACAACCCATATAACATGACAACCATGACCTCGACCCTTACTACATTACAATCACGACCTTAATCTGTAGCCTTTGATCCATTTTTGGTAGTGTAGATAATGAACAAGTAACAATCTATCCATTGGATTTATAATTTAATTTAACTTCATGGGCTGAAAAATAGTTATATCCAAAAATTTTATGGCCCCTAAAAGGTTTTCAATTTATATGGGTCAGGGTTGTCGTGGTAGTCATGTGTTAAGGGTAGGGGTTGTGATGTGTTAAGGGTCGAAATTGTTACTTGTTCACTGCCTACACTACCAAATATGGATCAAAAGCTATGGATTAAGGTTGTAGTTATAATGTAATAAGGGTCGAGGTCGTGATTGTCATGTTATATGGGTCGTAGTTGTAATGTGGCAAGGGTCGAGGTTGTTATGATATATGGGTCATGATTGTCATGTTATATGGGTCGTGGTTGTCACATGTTCACTTCTTTCACTACCAAATGAAAGGTTAGCCATTGGTACCATAGCCTAAGGCCCACAACGGGGTGATCCGTTCCATCCACCTTATCGTCTAGCTCGCCGTGGGCCCAAAAAGTCCTGACTTGGGTAGTGTCCACTTCTAACAAATATAACAATGAGCTTGAAAAGTTTCAACAGTGGGTACCACTATCACCATTATTTTCTATTATGTGGCCCACACGAGCTTTGGATCAGGTTGATATTTGGGCCCATGGAAAAAAGGATGGGCGGCGTGGATTATAACATACATCAATGTGGGCCCCACGAGTTGGGTCTTGCTCATGTGGGGTCCACATTGATGCATGTGTATAATCCAACACGCTGCCCATCCTTTTTGTTGTGTCATTTTAGGGCTAATGCCCAAATATTAGCTTGATCCAGATCTCTTGTGGGCCACATTTTAGAAAATAATTGGGACAGTGGCACTCACTGTTGAAACTTTCCAGGCTCACTGTAATGTTTATTAGAAGTGGACATTGCCCAAGTCAGGACTTTTTGGCCCACGGTGAGCTGCGAGTTGGCCGACAAGGTGGATGGAATATATCACCTCATTGTGGACCTTAGGCTATGGTACTAATGGCTAACATTTCATTTAGTAGTAAAGGAAGTGAACATGTGACAACCATGACCCATATAACATGACAACCACGACCCATATAACATGACAACTACGACCCATGACAACCATGACCCATATAACATGACAACCACGACCCATATAACATGACAACCATGACCTATATAACATGACAACCTCAAACCTTGCCACATTGCAACCACAACCCATATAACATGACAACCATGACCTTAGTCTGTAGCTTTTGATCCATTTTTGGTAGTGTAAGCAATGAACAAGTAACAATCTTAACCCTTAACACATCACAACCCTGACCCTTAACAAATCACAACCCCTACCCTTAACACACGACAACCATGATAACCCCGAACCATATAAATTGAAAACCTACCATTGAAAACTTTTTAGGGGCCATAAAGTTTTTGGACATAACTCTTTTTTGGCCCATGAAGTTAAATTAAATTCTAAATCCAATGGACAAATTGTTACTTATTCACTGCCTACACTACCAAAAACGGATCAAAGGCTATAGATTAAGGTTGTGGTTGTCATGTTATATGGGTCGTAGTTGTCATGGGTAATTGTCATGTTATATGGGTCGAGGTTGTTATGTTATATGGGTTGTGGTTGTCATGGGTCGTAGTTATCATGTTTTATAGGTCGTGGTTGTCATGTTATATGGGTCGTGGTTGTAATGTGGTAAGGGTCAAGGTTGCCATGATATATAGGTCGTGGTTGTCACATGTTCATTTCCTCTACTACCAAATGAAAGGCTAGCCATTGGTACCATAGCCTAAAGCCCATAATGGGGTGATCCATTCCATCCACCTTGTTGGTCAGCTCGCCGTGGGCGCAAAACGTCCTAACTTGGGTAGTGTCCACTTATTAAAAACATCACAGTGAGCCTAGAAAGTTTCAACAGTGGGTGTCATTGTCACCATTATTTTTTATTATGTGGCCCACATGAGCTCTGGATCAGGCTGATATTTGGGCCCTAGCCCTAAAATGACACAACAAAAAAGATGGACGGCATGGATTATACACATACATCAATGTGAGCCCCACGAGTTGGGCCTTACCCACACGAAAAAAGGCTTTTCTCCATGTCACTTTCTCAGGATTAAAATAACACGTAACTTCTTTCGCACTCTAAACCATACAACTACCGATCCAAGGACAAGGGCATTTTGGTCTGAAATTTTTTTCCAAAGCTTATTAGAAGGCCACCCTTGGAATATTTGAAAGGTTGAATCCCTTTAGGGAATTTGACCATATAACAAGGCTAGTATGGTTAAAATCCCAAAAGAGAGATACTCTCTCTTTCTGTCTGAACCCGTTTAAATTGAGCAGTTATTGTGCGTTCATCATGCAGCCCACCATTAGCATCCAACCGAATGATCTGAACTGTTCATCATACTCCGAGCGACGATCTGACCAAATCCTACCCCCTCCCGTATGTTGCATTTACACGATCCTGGTCCAAGTAGGAAGTGTGTGCGGTGCATTTCTGAAAAAGAAAACTGTCTAGCTCCCAGCCGAGAGATTTGTGTGTGAGGACTCCTTTAAATCCTAGCCACCCATCTTGGACAAATCTTAGCCCTACGTTTTAGGGTTTTACAATGAGGAAAGAGAGCAACACGAAAATCATCTTTCCATTTCAGTTTTGTGATGAAATCTCCACCATTCATTAGCTTTAAGAGCTTCCCCAGAGTAAATATTGATCATCCAAACTAGGGCGCAAGAAGGTTATCCACACCTAGTTCAGAATCTTGCGAGAAACTAGATGGTGCTCGAGTTGTTGTGCATAATTGAAAGACTCAAAACCCACTGAGTTTCTCTCATCACACTCCATTAGGTGGGTTCCACAATGATTCATGGACCAATCTAAACCATCCAAGTGTCTCAGATTGGGGGATGACCCACTCAATCAAAATCCATTATGGCCGATCGAGTCATTTTCCTTAACTGGCTGGAAAACCCATTTTCCTTGGGTCGGCCCCATCTTTTGATCAAAGTCGTCCATCTAGTGGCCCATATCACTAGATGACCATCTACGATGATAGACTTTGACCATGCAAGCTAGTTTAATCACATTTGACCAAGATGTGTGTATCGTTGTGTTTCGTCCAATGATTATTTTAGCTTGATCATAACTAATCAAAAGATTTGTTAGTTGTGAATCCTCTAGAAGATATTAGGGAAACCTATAAAAGCCATCTCTTAGGCCATCCCTTTCTGGAAATGGTAAGTTAGAATGAGAGGGGAGAGAGCATCGTCTTATGCCGCACTACAATGAGTCAGGTTGAGTCATGATTTGAGTTAGTGTAACCGAATCGAGTACATACTCTATAGGAGCCAGAGAGAAAGAATAGAGAAGCAGGAAGATTGAGAACTGAGGGAGGACTCGCTGCTAGAGTGTTTCTAACGCCTTCAGATTATCGCCGAGTCGGGATCGAGTTCGGTCTAGGTAGTCTGGTTAGGTTGCTGGTCAAGGTAAGAAGAAAGAACAGGTAGAAGGAAGGAGAGACGAGGAGAAAGGGGAGAGAGAGAGAGAGAGTTCAGGTCGAGTCAGTCGAGTTGAGCTAGGCTTAGATATGGTCTAGGTTTTTCCAGGGAGAGTGAGAGAAAGTAAGAAGAGGAAGCAAAAAGGTAGAAGAAAAGGATGAAGGAGATCAGAGGGTGTTGGGGATTGCTATCGAGTTTGAGTCAACTCGTTGGGTGATTTGGTTGCTTTAATTCTAGAGAGTTGTTGTCATTTTGTTGTCAATTTATTGAGTTAGGAAAGAGGAGGAAGGGAAAAACTGAAGGAAAGGAAAAAGTAGAAGAATATAGAGAGAGGGGAGGTGTGTCTGAGTCATGATCGAGTTGACTTGGTTATTTTTATCTGAGTTCAGCCAAGTTCAACTGAGTTTAGACAAGTCAACTAAGTCCTGATTCTAGCTGAGTTTGTATCTAGTATAAGGATTCAGAGAGAGGAGAGAAAAAAAGAGAGATCGAGAAGGAGAGAATAAGAAAGAAGGAGCTTGATTACTACCAAGTCGAGTTGACTCGACAGGGTCAACTCAGTCAAGAGATGTTGAGTCCGAGTTTGGTTAATTCCGCTCCCTGTTGGACGTCCCAATGATGAATGTGAATGAAGAGAGGAAGAGAGGAAGAAGAAAGGAAAGAGGAAGTAAGAGAGTTGAGGTTTGAGTCGACCCAATGGGTCAACCCACTGAGTCCTATCTTAAGTTAGGCCATTCTTAGGAGATTTTCGATCTAGTGGCTGTGTTTTGGGGTCGATTTTGGTTTAGCCATGAAACATTATAGCCAGGCTTACACCGTGCTTAATCTAGGTCGACATCGGGTTGGACCAAGTCACGAACCAAGTCAGATTCAAGTCTAATTAGGGTTGAATCAATGACTCGATCCTAAAGTGCATACATGCATACTTACAACGATAAGCAGCAATCTGATATGAAAGGCGAGGTTCCCCTTTAAGCCTTCCACTTAAGTTTGTTAATTTTATTGTAGATTATAAGACTTGTATCCTAGTCTGTACTGTTTCGTCGACTTCTGATATTCTTCCCGTCGAATTTCGGTAACCTGTGACATATAATCAATGTTTGCACGTAACCCTAAGTCGTATCATATAGATTTGAGTCAGCTTAATCTGAGAATTATACCATTGTGACCGCACCGTCGCCGTGGTTCCAACACAGCGACTCGTGCACCGATCCGATACCTAAGCCAAAAGATGTGGGCCAGTGTTTATTTCGAAGAAACGCCGTGCATTTACAATCCTAAGAGAATCTCTACAAATAAACGTCGCGTGTTTGCAATCCCAAGAGAATCTCTACAACCCATCCCATCAATCAATCAATCAATCAATCAAAGTACACACCCATACTTTCTTTCTCTCCAAGTCAAGCAAGCACCAAGTCAACTCTCATGTCAAGTACAATATCACCTCACATCCATCACTCACCTCACACCATCAACCATCACCTCTCTTACAACCACCCTCTCTCTCTCTCTTTCTCTTCACATTTTCCAAGCGAGAGAGGAGAGTGCACGTCCAAGCCTTCCCATGGAAGGAAAAGAGTGATTTTGGTGGCCCACCTTCCCATCCCAAAAACCTTCATCCTAGCCATTCATCTCTCATCTTACACCATCAAAGTGAGACACAAGGAGATCGGCTTTCCAACGGACCGAGAAAATCAAACGGTGGGTTCTTCTATAGGCTTAGATTTCATATTTTTTTAGATGGAGGGCTAAGTGAGGCCTACCGATTGATGGTAAGGATCTCATTTTGGACCCTAGGTGTGGCCGATGGCCCGCCTTAATCCTCATGATCATTCTATGATGGGGCCATTCTTCATGGATCACATCATGATGTTTATTTTTCTTACATAAAAAGAGGTCATCTAGACCATCCATTTTGGGTGGAGAAGGAACCTCCACCATTGATCTTTGATGTGGTGGCCCACATGTATTGGGACCCACTTGATGTATGATTGAATGTAAGGGAGGGCTCATAGTGGCAGAGCCCTCCATCACACGTGTCTCGTCTCTCTCTCTTTTTCCATTTTCTTTGTGATGATGTAGTTGTGTGGCCCACTTGGATGGACCCCACTTTGATGTATGTATTAACCACGCCACCCAACCTTTTTTGGTGTAGCCACGTCTATAAACCTTAAATATATGTGTTATGCCCAACCGTCCAGAGTCCGGGGACGCTGGACGTGAACTGGGAAAACACAAATATTAGCTTGATTCATAAGGCTTTGGAGTGGGCCACTTGTGTAGGCCCCACCTTGATGTATGAACCCAATCCACGCCGCTCATTCCATTCTCCAGCTCATTTTAGATGTTAAGCTGAAAAATGAACCTAATCTGATTTTTTGGCAGGCCATGACATAGAAAAATATTGTTGTTTACTGTTAAAAATCGACTTGGACCCACCTTGAGCTAAAACATACTGCATATTGGGCTTGTTTGGTCTGTATGGAGCTATGGAATCCAATGGCCGGATTGGATTCACCTGATGCGGGCCCCACATACGAAAAACCACTGAAAGACTATTTTTTTTTTAAAAAAAATAATATAAGCAACAGCAGCTGCTAACGGATGACACCAGCGGCGTCTGCGCTGTGCGCTGTGGACGTACGGGCAGGGACCACGGGTCCTAGCCCTGGGCCCTATCCTGATGAGTGAGAAAATCCACTCCGTTCATTAGGTGGGCTCCTTCTTGAAGTAGGCCCCCTCCAAAAATTAGCCACATCCAAAGCTTAGGTGACCCATGTCACAAGAAATAGTGGGGTCGAACGGCTGCCATTGAAACCCATTTTTGGGTTATCACAGAAGCTTTGGGTCAATATGAAATTATTTTTCCTATTCATCCAGGTCCGTGCAACCCTTTCAGCAAGTTGGATGGAAAATAAACGTTATGGTGGGCCCCGCATGGGACCCATAATGATATATGTGTTTTATTCCCACCGTCTAGGCAGACGGTGGAGCCCACAGTGATATTTGTGTTTTATTTCTACTGTCCGGGTGGACGGTGGAACCCATAATGATGTGTGTTTTATTCATATTGTCCAATGATAGTGGGACCCACCATGATGCATGTGTTGCATCCACACCCTCTAACCATTTTAAGAGCTCATTTTATGGCATGAGTTAAAGAATGAGTCAGATCCATATTTCAAGTGGACCCCACCATTTAAAGTAGTGGACAATGATGTCCACCGTTCAAAATTTCTAAGGGGCCATAGTAGTTTCTTAATAAGCTGATATTTGCTTCCACTTCATCTATCACTATGTTAGTTTATGAACAGGTTGGATGGGAAATATATGTTATGGTGGGCCTTAGGAATTTTAATGGTGAAAATCATTATCACTACTTAAATTTGGGTGTGGCCCATTTGATGTGCATATGGGGCCCGTTGGTGTGGCCCATTTGATATACATAAAGCCCATGTTACGAGGCCCATTGTGATGTATTCAAAGGCCCAGGGGTTATGGCCCAATGCAATGTACATAAGGCCTATTGATGTGGCCCACTTGATTTATCTAAGGCCTATATGATGCGGCCCATTTGATGTATCTAAGGCCTATGAGTCGAGGCCCAATGGGATGTCCTTGAGGTCCATCACAATGTGTGATTCTTCCATGGTTTGTGTAATGATGTTTTATGGTGGGCCATGCCTTGAGAGCAATGTTGGTTTGACGTCCACATTGTAAGATTAATGTTAGTTAAATGTTCGCATTATAACTCGCCATAGGGCCCATTGATAGGCCCATACTTGTTACGTGTAGGCCGTCTAGGCCCATCTTCATTGTGAGGATAGTTCATCACTTTATAACATGCTTAGTATAATTTCATGATTCATGCCCATAAGCATTATATATATGCTTGATATGACAAATGTTTGACCATATCATAAGCCATTGGGCTAAGACATTTACGGGATTCCTTATGAGCCGGAATACCCCACATGATCGCATGGTACGCGTGAGATTGTTGCATGATTGTACAGTGTGACTCATGCATCTCGCATATGTGTGACTTGATCATTGTACGCCCTAGTGACATCAGGGTCATGGCTCCACAGGCACATCATGGATGGTCATAGCAGATATCAAAAATACTTGGTTCTAACACTGTGGGCACTTAGGATATCCTTGAGTGAGAGTCCTAGAACGTTTTGGTACCAAGAGTTGCTCTAACGTCTAGACCGAGTGGATACACAAGCGCCTGAGTGTCGAATACCAGTAGGCCGCATCTCCCATTGTGTCATGGTCGGTTAGAAGGGAGTGTGGCCTTATCCGCCCTAGTAAGGGGGCTATAAGCTTGGTTGAGTTTGACCAGCTCACAAATGAGTCCACTATTGACGAGCCAGGTAGGTATTGACAGACTACTGGTCAGGCAGATAATGAGGTCTATTCCGCTCGCTGGGCTGTGCGGCTAGGGAGGCGGCAGTCAGTGTGGAGTGTACTAGACCCCGGTGATATCCTAGAGAGGAACTGTACTGATACGTGTACTTGATGAGTACTGACAAGCTTGCTTTGCATCTTGCATATGACATTTGGCTACATAGGCCTTGCATCGCATGACCTTAGTATGACCGATAGCATTCATGCCTTACATCACATAGCTTTGGTACAGCTGATAACATACATGGACTTACCGCATATTTTCGCATTACTCTAATATTGTACACTTGGCGCTTGCCTTGCGCACACACTTACACCACCCTCTAAGCTTATGCATGATCGTTGCGTGCAGGTGGCATTGGATCGCAACAGCGTTGAGGCAAGAGTGCACATCAAATTATTTTGAAGTTTATGATCACCCTATATTTCCCTTCCCGCATTGTTCTTAAAGTTTTTGATATAGTGGATATGTAATGATGTTGTTTTGTGACTTGGTTATTCTCCATTACAAAAAAAAAAAAAATCATACTGAAAAATGTCCTTGTAGGATCCCAGGATCGGAATCTGGCATGTGAGTGCCGAAATTCGAGAATGGGGCACTACGGAGGCTGTCGGTGCCGAATTCAGCGATCAAGAATTTTGTGAGCTCGTTTTCCGAGTTTGGGGTGTGACATAGATGATGTTATAATTCCTTGTATGTAGAACCTCTTAAGTTACTTAATTAATCTACTTGTCTCCCTACACAAATATGCTAATTTGTTGCACTATTAACTCTCAAATTAAATATCGACATGTCTTTTTAATTCTAGTAAGCATGAATGATTTGATTGTTAAATGTTATCTCAAGTTGAAAATCAATTAATCAATTAGATGTTTGCCACTTGTAATTACTTGATGATATTTTGGAGGTCAACGAACTATTGGACAATTTCGTCTGATGGATTAAATGGAATTTATTGTGGACTTACCATCCTGTGGATCAGTTGCGCCTATGTATCTTTTGGGGATAGTACATTTTACCACATCCTTTAATGAACTATTTGCCCTATGTGGATTTGATTGAATATTACCCTATGTGGCATTGATGAAATTTTACCATTTTGTGGCTTTGATAGTTTATTTTGTATAAACTTGCTGATTTTCAGGTCATTATGCAAAGTTCTTTATGATTTTCGAGTGACGCCAGAGTTCACGTGTTGATTTTCTATTTATCTTATATAGTTCTATATGATTTTCGGGTGAAGTTGGAGTTCATTTATTGATTTTCTAATCACCTTACGGAGTTCCATATGATTCTCGGGTGAAGCTGACGTTCACTTGTTGATTTTCTAGTCATATTACGAAGTTCAAATACAACGTGATTTCCAGATGAGATAGAATGTCACATGTTGATTTTCTAGTCATATTACGAAGTTTAAATACAATGTGATTTCCAGATGAGATAGAATGTCACATGTTCATTATTTATTTATGTTGATATGTTCACTCGTATTGTGACTTTTAAGATTTTTTCTTAGTAGTGAAATTATGTTGGTTGGCTATATTATTTTGTATATGATCATGAGTTAAATTTTTATTACTACCTGTATCTCTTTTTGTGTCTTGCAAACTAGATTATGAATGTTAGGTGTGTAATATTAAAAGGTATTCCCCACTACGATAGCCATTGACGCTATTAAAATATATCAGTTAATGCAAGTGTAGAGCAAGCCGATGTCGTTCACCTGGTTGCTGGAAAGAATCAGGTAGTTGGGGAGCTAGACTAAGTCCCAGTGGAGCATACCGAGCTTCATCATTACTTAATAGATTTCCATTTTAGATTAGTGCACTTTTAGTATTTAGGTTGTATGAGTCTTGTATGAGCACTACATCTGGATTTTTGTTATGAATGGAAAACTTTTACTCAATACACGGTTTAATCCACCAGTAATTACTACTAAATTTGAATGTTGTCAAGATTATTTAAATTTAGACTTTAAATTTTAAGGTTAACACTCGGGATTTTGGAAAACAAGTAGTATACTTGAGTTTCAAAAATCAGGGTATTACAAGTTCTCTCATTTTCCCTTAAAAAAACTCAAAAAAAACTTTGGAAATAACGTTGTTTCATGACATGGGGCCTAATTAACTTCATTGGTTACTGTCTGTGGGGCCTACTGTGAGCTCTGTGACTCATCTATCTATTTTGTGAGATAATTCTAGGGCATGGTGTAAGATCCTAACCCAAGTGTGTATGCCATTTCTTTAGGTCTCGCGGTTCTATTGGTCGAATCACAGTGACCTGCGACCTACGGATAGTATTTGCGGTCATCCTTAAGTCCAATCACATTGACCCGACTCGGATTAACTTGAAACCTATGCCATTGAGTCCGCATCGGCGCCACGGTTCCAACGCCACGTCCCGTGAGTGAAACCGATGTGTACATCGTAAGTTATGGTGTAACGTCTCAGAAAAATCCGTACAAAGAACTTAGTACCACCTCAGGGAGAAATCTTTAATGAGCAAATCCTTTAAAAATTAAATAAAAATTTATTAAGTAATAAACTAAATTAATTGGTGAATTATCTTGAATCGCTATCTACATGAACTGTGAGACCCAAAACCATTAGAAATGCTAACTCGACATTACGTAAAGACCTAGGAGCAATTTCAAAACCCAGTTACTCTTGGGAGCACATTGAAACTCCGTATCGGATATGGACCGTGCGTCGAAAGTTTGATACCTCAAAACTATAAGGTTATGACCGCCATATTGGGCTTGACAAGCATCGTGAGAATCGAACCCAAATAGTATCCAGAAACACACAACTTGAACCCTGAGCGAAGTGTGTGAGAAACACGAATATCTTTAGAAAATGAACTCAAACTTAAGTGAATTAGATCATTCACTTACGGGTGATATTAAAGACTTCAGACCGTTAGATTCTAACCAAACTATATGCTTAGATCAGATAAATTTTCCTACACATGTCAGTATACTTGTGGCCCTAATCGAGCGACGATGACCGTTGATGTAATGCCTCAGATTTTTGCCAACCTGGAGTTAAACGTCCTTAGGCAATGAGTCGATCCTAATACCTTATTAACTTCTCAGAACTCAATTCCAAAGTCTAAAGTCCATTTTTAACTCATTCCCTTCAAAATCTCACATTTCACCACCCTATTCTTCAAATTTTTCCAAGTACTTTTATATTATACACTAATCCTAAAGTTTAAATGGTGAAGAATAATAATGAAATTAAAATATATCATAAATAGTAAATTAATAATAAAATGAGTTTTTGACCATTAACTTTATGAAATATCATAAAATAAATAGGTTATTTGGATAGATCACCTTCTACCCCAAAAACATATATTGCATGTCAAATAACTCATTCCGGTTTGCAAAATACACCTATTTCAAATATCGGGTGGTGAAACCACCACTAGATAGTATAGCAGACCAGGGTAGCACCCCGCCCAGTCCAGTGGACCGGGGCGTACCCCGGTTCGTCCGGGCTTGTCGCGCAGCAGCGGGCCGGGCAGCTCGTTTTCTACAATTTTTCTATGATTTTCGTCTGACTTAGAAAATCATATCTCACTCGATATAACTTTGACTTAGGTGATTCAAAAGCCAGATTAAAGCTTGATAAGTCTAGTTTCATGTAAAAATAAGTGAAAAATATAATAAAAATTTTAATATAGTTAAAAATAGGTTGTTGTGACAACTATTTAAAAATTATTAGTTTGGACAACTGCTGCTTCTATAATTTTTAAATTTTTTTTATAATACGAAATCTCATGAAATTTGGTAAAGACGAAGTAAACTTAATGATGAACTACTAAAAAATAATTTAAATAATATATTAACTACAAGTACCAAAAAGGGACATAGAACTGCCCTAAGACATTATTCTACCGTAATTAGGGAACAATTTAGTTAAGTATTAAACTAAATAATTAGTGGATTTGGCTTAAACAACTTTTTATATGAACTGCAAGACCTAAAACTATTAGAATTGCTAACCCAACATTACTTAAAAATTTAGGATCAATCTCAAAACCCAATTGCTTTTGGGAGCATCACGAAACTCCGTATTGAACCTGGACCACATGTCGAAAGTCCAATTACCATAAAACTATACGGTTATGATCGCCTTATTGGACTTGACTACCATCTCATAAATCAAATCCAGATAGTGTCTATAAACGCATAACTTGAGCATGGAGCAAGTATGTGAGAAACGCGAATACTTTTAAGAAGTGAACTGAAACTTAAGTGAATTGAGTCGTTCGCTTGCATGCCAAATTTAAGGTTTCAGACCATCAGATTCTGACCCAACTATACCCTCAGATCAGAAATTTTTTTTAACTAGGTCAGTGTACTTGTGGCCCTGATCAAGTGACGACAGCCGTTAAATTGAAACTGGTCCTCCGCGGTTGATCCATAAATTCGATCAGACCAAAATCTTAATCTGATGTAGATCCATTATCAGGAAACTTTTTTTGAACCATATGTAGGAAATGGACCTCCAGATGAGCTCCGTTAGACCGAAACAGTCGACTTTTGGTTATAACCTAAGTATACCATGGCCCTGGGGCCATTACCTTCAGTTTTGGGCCTATATAAGGGCCTAAACCTATCCCATTTCTAATTCATACGAATTTCTCTAACCCTAGGAGAGAGAAGAGAGAAAAGGAGAGAAAAGAGTGAGGAGAAGAGAGTGAGATCAGAGGATCGTTGATAGGATCCTTTCCCACGACTCCACACGCCGAATCGCCACCCCACCATCGCTATACCGTCGATTCTGACTTCAATTTGGGTAAGAAATCCTAACCATAAACTTGTTATAGGAATCCAAATGGAGTAATTGATGAAATAATTAACCTATTTCATGCTATAGGTTGTCGTTGTGCCGTAGATTAAAGCATAGTATTCAAACTGAGTACGATACGAGTCCACCGGTGAAAGGTGCAGACTATAAATGTTTAGGTTATGGTTTTCAAGGCCTTCAATACCAATAATGATTTATGACTAACTTGATTGCTATCATATCTAATTAGATACGACGTTTTTCACATATTACATATATATATATATATATATATATATATATATATATATATATATATATATATATATATATATATATATATATATATATATATATATATATATATATATAAACTATGTTGAATAAAATGCATTCTATGTGTTTGTTGAAATGTCTGAATGAATATGGAATTATGATTTGTGTTTGTTATGATCGTCGGTAGAGAATGCATGATTGTTGTATGTATGGCAACTCCTATATAGGAGAATTTGCTATAATATGCGTTTTAAACTAATTAAGTACATGTATGTAATATGTGCAGTCTAAGTGTTTGATAAAATGCCTAAATGAGAAAATGCTTATTTAAATTTATGTAATGAGGGTGTTGAGATAGGGTTCTCAGTCCCCTTATCTATGGTTACAGTTTCCTTTATATAACCTGCCTTACTACTATGTTATTTATGGATAAAGTGCTTATGTATGATATCATGTGTAGTATGTGTTTTGTTGAAATGCTCAAGTAAGATTTATATGTAGTTTTAGTTGTCACATGTTGTCTTTAACTATCACATGTGAATGTTATTGTTGGAGTGTGTTTGGGGCTATGATGTAGTCCAAGCGATCGGTAAAGGTTCACTATCGGTGGCCGAACTATTTTGGCCACGATGGATAAGTTCGAGGAATCCAAGTCGAACGGTAATTATCGATAGTGGTTAGGCCACGCAGAGTGCTTATGTGCTCCATGTCGATCAATTCAACATACAGTTGTACTAGTCGAGCTTGTCAAGCAACCCGATTGGCCTAATCTATATACACCATATATGGACGTTATTGTTTGAATCTAAGGTACCAACTTACCAGTGAAAATACCTTTAACCTTGGTACCTCGATCCGCTAAGACTCATGAGCTGGACATGGTGGTGTATGGGATACCGTGGTCTAGCTTTCGACCTACGTTGGGGTGACGAGCTTCCCCATAGTGACGAGTGAGCAACCTAAACTCATGAGTTGAATATGGTGGTGTATGGGACACTGTATTCGAGCTGTTGGCCTACGATCAAGTGACGAGCCCATAGTGACGACGAGTATACACTTGGACTAGGCTTAGGTGACAAGCCTTTCCATAGTGACCTCAAGTATAAACCAAGCCTGCGCTGAGGTGACAAGCTGCTCCATAGCAACCTGGAACTGTTCCTTGTATGTGATTTACTAGGATTGACGACCCTAGATGGATGAATGTTTGGGTCAATGATATAAAGGGAGGTACCTTAGCTTCTCAAACCTGCTGTATGAATATACTTAATTAAGAACTTGACTAATCACGCACATGCACCGCATTATATGTGTCTTGGGCATTGGAGTTGAGCATAGAGGAAGGGGTGCATATCGCGATTATGAGATGATGTCGTAGAGGGAGTGTAGGCGAGGGCATACATCATTATAACATATCATCCTTGCATTAACCAGAGTACCTAGGAATGCTTGCTCTATTGTTTTATCATTACTGCTTAACTGAATTGATAACATGTTAACCTTTACCTTATAGCTCCACTGAGTTGATTACTCACTCCCACTCTATGATGTTAAAACACCAACCAGACTCTGTTGTAGTTGCAGATGATGGCAAAGCTGACGAAGCATAGCCTGACTTTTATGATGATGAGGAGGAGTTCTCCTATATGTAGCTTTCAGGCGGGTCTATGTAGACCATGTTCTGATTGATGGGGTTATGAGTATGCTGACTAGATGCCATTACGCTTATTATTTTACATTTTTTGGAACACCCACGTATATTCATTTTATCCATTTTGGGAGTATACATGTATATATTTAACCTGGTAACATGTTCACACTCTGAAGACTTACAATGGTTTATATATTTTATATATCTACCACAGTCTTCCACTTGTGTAATTTAACTTACTATGGAGTATGATATGCTATTTTGATATAATCTCACTCATGTTTAAGGCACTAACGCAGATAACATTTAATCATCATTATTTATGTTGCATAAGTGATGTGTTGGAACTCGGGAGTTGGGCTCCTGCTCGACCCCTGATTTTCAGGGTGTTATAGTTGAACTGAAATAGGTCCTCCATGGTCGATCCATAAATCCGATCGGACTAAAATCATAACCTGACTTAGATCCATGGTCAGGAAACTTACTCCATGACGCAAGTAAGTAATGAGCCTCCACATGAGTCCCGTTTACCCGAAACAGACACCTTTTGGCTATGACCTAAGTATACCATGGCCCTGGGGCCATTAACATCACTTCTGAGCCTATATAAGGCCCTTAAACCACCTCATTCCTACACGATGTGAATTTTCTCTAACCTTAAGAGAGAGAAGAGAGAAAATGAGAGAAAAGAGTGGAGATCGAAGGGAGATCCTCGGAGTTTGCCGCAGTACTTCTGTTCTGCTACTTCACGCATCGAATCGCCTTTACGTCTAGCTACTTAACTCGTTTCAACTTCGTTTTTGGTAAGAAATTCTAACCCTAATCCTATTTTAGAGATTCGAATAGAGGAAATGACGAAATAACTAACTTATTTCGTGATTTAGGTAACCATTGTGTTGTAGACAGAAGCATAGTGTACGAACCGAGTTCGTAATGAACTAACTGTGCGGACTATAAACGTTTAGGTTATGGTTTTCAAGACTTTCAATGTCAGCAATGATTTATGTCTGACTTGATTGCTACCATATGATCTTAGTTACGATGTATTCGATAAACAATACATGTGTGTGAACTATGTAAATATAAAATGCATTTTATGTGTTTGTTGAAATGTTTGAATGAAAGTGAAATTGTGATTTATGCTTGCCATGACTATTAATCTAGAATACATCTATGTTGTGTATATGACAATTCCTTTATGAAAGGATTTGCCAAAATATATGCTATAACTAATTTAGTTTGTGTATATAATATTATGTAGTTTAAGTGTTTGATAAAATGTCTAAATGAGAAAGTGGTTAATAAATTGCTTTCAACAAGGGTGTTGAGATAAGATTCTTAACTACCTTGTTCACAGTTATAGTTTCTTTCATGTAATATAATTTGCTACTATGTGATTTATGGTTGAAATGCATATGTATGACAATATATTCAATGTATTCGATAAAATGCTCGAATGAGATTTATATTTAAAGTGTCTGTTAAATGTTATTATGAATATCACATGTATCCACATACTGCATTTGAGTATGGTTGGGACTACTACGTAGTCTAGGCAATCGGTAACAATTCCCGATTTGGTGGCCGAAGCAGTTTCGTCACATTAGACACGTTCGATGAATCCAAGTTGTACGCTGATTGTCGACAGTGGTTAGGCCACGTAGAGTGCTTACGTGCTTTATGTCGATCAATTCAACATACGCTCGTACCAATCACATTTGTCAAATAACTCAATTAGCCTATTGTGTATTTACCATGTATAGACACCACTGCTTGAATCTAAGGTACCACTTACCAATGTAAAGCCTGTTTAACCATGGTACCAAGATCCGCTAAGACTCATAAGTCAGACATGGTGGTGTATGGGACACCATGATCGAGCTGTCGGCCTAGGCTAGGGTGACAAACCTTCTAGTAGTGACTAGTGAGCAACCCAAACTCGTGAGCCAAATATGGTGGTGTATGGGACACCGTATTCGAGCTGTCAGCCTACGTTCAGGTGATAAGCCTCCCGTAGTGACCTCGAGTATAAATTAGGCATATGCTGAGGTAACGAGCCTCTCCGTAGTGACCTCTAATACGAACTCGTGAACTTACCTATCCACTGCTTTTCATCAGGGGTGATGCCCTATAACTTGCCTATCATTTGTAATTAACTACGATGGATGACCCTAGATGCATCCTTGTTTGGGTAAATGATATAAAGGGAGGTACCTTAGCTTCTGAATCTATTGTATGAATAAGCCTAATTAAATATTGACTAACATGACCATGCATCGCATCGCATGTGCTTTGGCGAGGAAGTGCACGTGTAAGGAGTGGTGCATGCATGATCATGAGATGATGTCGCTGAGGGAGTGCAGGCGAGGGCATGCATCATTATAGCATACCATTTCTGCATTAACAAGAGTACTTAAGATATGATTGTTGTACTTCTTTATCATTACTGTTTGACTGAATTAATAACATGTTAACCTTTGCTTTATAGTACTACTGAGTTAATCACTCACTCCCACTCTAGGATGGTGTTTTTGAAAACACCAACTAGACTCTAATTTAGATGTAGGTTGTGATGTGGCTTATGCGATGGAGTCAGACTTCATGGATGAGGAGGAGAAATTCTCTTATTTTCAGCTATCAGGCGGATTTTTGTAGACCTTATTCTGATTCGACGGGATTACTGGGTTACATGGACTAGTTGAACAATCACATTTTGATATTTGTAAATTTTGGAACAAACACTTGTATTTATTTAGCCTGACAATGTACTTATACTCTGGGGATTGATGAACACTTACATACTTTATATGTTCATCTCAGTCTTCCGCTTGCTCAATTTAAGTAACTCTGGAGTATGATATGTCGTTTTGGTGTAATCTCACTCATGTTTAATGCACTAAGATGGACAACAATTAATAATCATTTTCTATGTTGCATAAGCGATGCGTTGGAGCTCGGGAATTGAGCTATGCTCGGCCCTCGATTTTTGGGGCGTTACATATGGGCCACGCTCAATATGGACCATTGATGTGTGGGTGGTGGACCCCACCTTAGCTCCACACGTTATCCTATGCCTAGGGTTTCTAGAAAGCCTACAACCCTATAGCTAGAGCCTACCCTACCCTATGAGCTTTAGTTGTATCTCCCTAGGTAATGATTCATTTCTCTATCCTAGGTGAGAGAGACAATCATTACATTGCTTTTCTAGTTACAACTCCCTATACCCTATCTTTCCCTCTCATTTCTCTCTTACTCTCTATTCTCTCCTCTTGCTAGCAAGCCCTCCAACGTCCCAAGCCCTCCATATTTTCCAACCATTTCTCTTCCAAGTACCCTCCAATCCAACCTTCCTTAACCCATCTCACCCTTAAAATCATCTTCCTTGGAGCTTGTAGACCTTGGTGGTGTAGCTTTGGAGTTTGATCTTTAAGGTGAGTTGCATGTAGTTTCAAATTTTAGATTTCCTTGTATTTTAGTTGTTATTCATCCTTTCTTTCATGTTAGAGCTTGTGGGGCCCATCAAGTGATGGTGGTGGCCCTAAGACTCCATGGATGTGGCTCATAACCCACCCTACATTTACATGCATGTTTCATGTACGGGGCCATTCTCCATGGATCCCTTTATAGCTTCTTTTTTATTTGATTAGGGATATTTGGGTCATCTAGGCCCTTAATCCTTGATGGAGATTGCATCTCCACCAAGTAGAAATTCAAAGATCATGCAGATCTTGTATATCTTATAATAGTGGAATGTGTATGCATGTGTGATGAGGGGAGGGCCTCAATATGGCGGAGACCCTTTTCTTGTGGCCAAACCTGTATTTTTCCTTTGTTGATAACCTTCTGATCATGGGTGTGTGGCCCACCTTGTGGACCAAAAATATCCAGACCATCCATGGAGGGTAAATGTCCATGACAGTCCACCCTTGGATGTGTGGCCCCAAAAACGCACCTATAAGGGGCACATGCAAAGGGGTTTAGATGATGGTAAGGTCTGGATGTTTGTGGGACCCTCTAGCATGGTTTATACCATAATTTTCTTAGATTAAATCTCCTTTTAAATAGTGTTTATATTTATTTATTTTTAGTTATATGTTGCTGTCCAGAACTGTCTAGATAGATTTTTGGGTTATCTTGAGGCCAGATTTTTAGACTTGTGTGGGGTGTTTGATCCCATATAATACATGTTTCTTGAAGGTGTGGACCCCACCTACAAGCATGCCAAATTTCAGCCTCAACTGATCTCATTTGGGCCTCCAAAAGAGTGGGCCAATATAGGTGGACTGCTAGATTTTTTTGCTGTATAATCCAACAACAGTCTCATAAAAACCTAAATTCAAAAATATTTCCACTGATAGTGGGCCACCTTTATGGACTCCCTCTTATTGTATACATGATGAGGGACCTTAGCCCTCAATTTTTAAAATTTTATAGGCCCTAGACCTACTCCAATGGAGTGCCCAAATTTAGGACAGCAACGTGCATTACAAAAATTTCTTCCATACCTTGTTATCCTCTTTGTGTTTACAGCAAATTTTGGGCCCCAACCCACTGGACTTGTGCATGATTTTTGGGGGCCAACTCTGATGTATCTGGAGGCCCATTGGGCCATGTTTGTGGGGCCAACCAGCTAGATGAGCAAACCTTATTGGACGTCCAACATGGTTGGTCATCCAACATGGTGGCCCACCATAATGTATGTTTCATCCACGTCGTCCCACATTTTTTGAGTGGCCCACGTGGAGGTTGGGTCCACCCTAGGTGGATATCCCCTGTAGGGCCCACCATAGGGACGTGTGGAGTCCACCTTGTAGAATGTATGTGGCCCAGGCCATCTAGGTCTTAGACCACACGGGCCTTAGGACGCCCAGGCCTTCGGGCTGCTGCTGGGCCTGCAGTTCAGCAGCAAGCCCGCCTGTTTTATGTGTCATCCCTTTTTCTTCATCTAGTGGGCCCCCTGTAAATATTGTTGGCCCTAAACTTCAGTCAAGATCACTCTCTAGGCGGTGAAGCCCTTAAAGAGAGACCTGCTCTGTACTAATTGAAATAGCGGTGAAGACCGCTTGTGTTGAAGTAAGAATATGCCAATATGTCCTAGAGGGGGGGGGGGGGGTTTGAATAGGACTTTTTAAAGTTTTTACAATATATTTAAAAATCCTATTACACTAATCTTTACAAATAGGCAATTATCAGGATTACTCAAATGTAACTCTACTGGCTTCCAAACCTGGTAGAGGATCCAATCACAAACTATTCAAAAGATAGCAATATAAAACTCAGTTCATGATGAATATGATTGTGTTTGTGTGTGAGGAGTGCTCAGAGAAGTAGATATGAAGTATTGTCATAGACAATCACATACACAGATAAATAACAATCACAAATACAGTCATTTTTATAGTGGTTCGAATACTTGTCTACTCCACTCCCAGTACCTGCACTCAACCCTTAAGTATACCAAATTTTACTAAGGAGGTTTCACATGGTTCACCTCTAACCTAAGGTTTTAAATCAGGTTCACCTTCAACCTTTACAACCTACATTGAGGCTGACTATTTATGCTCTCATGAGCAAGGGTCAACACATCGCAGCCACATTTAGGTACACTGGCCAAGGATCCTAACGGAGGTTTCACTCGGTTCACCTCGAACCCAAGGTTTTACCCAGTTCACCTCAAACCTAAGTTGATGAGTCCCATTCAGCACAATGGCGAAGATCTCCTCCTTGTTGACGAAGAGTCTTCAGCTCCCTTGATTTGCAACAAATGATATATCAATATAAAGTAATGGGTTGGGTCAAGGTTATGATGGAATCTTACTCTCTAAATGTTTTCCTATTAGGAAGGTAGAGTGATTCCAATTATCTAGGCATTCAAGGCATCCCAGCATAATGATTTTTCATTAAGGTAGTAGCTGGAGGACCCTTGAATGAGGAAGTTCATTCTCCAATTCACCTTAATAAATATCAACGATAAGGGTAGATTAGAGGATGAACTCCCTCGAGAGAAAGGGCTTTGGGTATATGATCTGAGTTTAAACACACACAAGCACTATTTTCTTTCTCTCACAGCAACTAGAGATAAGTTCTCTTTAAATAGGCAAAAGGTTCCAACGGATATAAAATAGTCACATTTATGACAGTTCGATATCATCGAGCAGGTTCAATATCATCAAGCGTATACTCTCAATCGTATCGATAGTCTACTCGATGACGCAAACTCAATGTCATACGCTTTTGAAAAACCTTCTGTCAACTGATCGAGGGAATCGAGACTCGTGTCAATGCCATCAGATTTCGAACTCCGATAATATCGGTACAAGGATCGAGTCCTCGATATTTGAAAAATGAGAGAAACTTGCATGAAAGTTTTCAGGACTTAGATAAGATCGGGGGATACTCGATATCATCGGAATTTGAATGTCGATGATATCGGCGGCCATGTCGATGTATCGATAAATCTAAGGATTTTATCATTGAGCTTGCTGGACAGATTTGTCCGTTCTCGATACACTCAATCCGGCCCTGATATCATCGATATTTAGAATAATGATTCTATCAAGTGACCCCCGATTAAAGATAAAAACCACCTGAAAAATGTTGCTAGAGAACTTTGCGCCCATGACCAATAATATCGAGAACCTTCCGATATCATCGAGATTTGAACTCCAATGATATTGAGGAGGACTCCAATATATCGAAGTATATATGATTTTCCTTAGTAAAAACAGGGGAGCTGGTACTGCCTGTCAATATTATCGAGCCACCTTCGATGGGCTCAAGAGTCAAATATCGATGATATCGATAAGTGTGTTGATACATCGATAATCCTATCCATATATGTATTTGGTTACTGGACACATTAAGTCCTCATTTGATTTGATCGATTGGTCTTCCGAGGACATTGATAATGCAGGTCGATTATATCGAGATGTGTATTGATATAATCTACAGGGCAAAAAAACTTAGAGTTTTTCTGATGCTTGAAAAATTTCTCTTACCTAAAAACCCTAATATGTTCTAACATACTTTTAAGGGTTTTAATCACCTGGTGTTTTTGGGATATGAGATGTGAGGCTTAGATTTACCTATGGCGAGCTTCCACATATCCGGTTGAGACAGACACTTGAATAGATCTTCCTGTGAGGCTCTGCAGTTTGACTGATTCAACGCACACGTTAATTGACAAACCAGGGCACTAACAAGGGCACTTTCAATCTCTCCCTTTGTCAATTACGTGATAAAATACCCAAAACACCCTATGAAAATATCTAGACAGACCCATCCTAAATTGTGTATACATGCACTTTACACAATTTTACAAATTCTAATGAACCCATGTATACAACCAGTATTTGCTCCCCCTTACTGTAAAACTCCCCCTTTCTTGGTGCAGCTGCTCCCCC
Source organism: Magnolia kwangsiensis (assembly GCA_037074715.1). NCBI lineage: Eukaryota > Viridiplantae > Streptophyta > Magnoliopsida > Magnoliales > Magnoliaceae > Magnolia > Magnolia kwangsiensis. Next base: position 46,377,449 of record CM073587.1, read on the forward strand.
TAACACCTGCAACACATTAAAGCAAATATCTAATTTTCCACATAGGGTGTTTTTACTTTTATCCCCATTTTTGTCAGTCATTGACAAAGATATAGTAGTTGATATTGACTGAAGTGTAAAGAAGCATATGAGAGAACCAACAAATATAGATGTGTAAAGATGAAAACATTTTAAAACATACATCATCTTCAGAAGATATGAATGCATATTAAATAAAGCATTGACACAATCAGATAAGATAATCATGAAAAGCACATGCATTCCATATCAGAGACTATATAAACCAGGGGATCTCATATATCACTATGGCAATAAGAATAGAAGTATAAGCAGGCATATTCAACAAAATATTCATCATTCAAAACACGTACTGCCACAGACAGCAGTAGAAATTTTAGCAGTTCAAATTCTAACAAAACCATCAAGGGACTGAGTCTTCTATACCCAGAGAGTTTTTATAGAAAAAAAACTTTAGTAATGCATCACACTTATGCATGAGCAAAGAGCATTCAAAAAGATATTAATGCTCGTAGCATTTCAGTGAGGATCTAGGTCAGTGATGCATTGGACTTTCTATAGATAATCAACAACCTTTACAATGCTGACGGGTTATCCAGAATTTGCTGTGTATCATGTTGTAGAGTTTCCAACATGGTTTTGATCTTCAGAAGATGGACTTCACACTTATCCAGCTGTTTCATCATGTGGGATTGTCTATCAAGCAAATCTTGGATAGCATTTCGATTGACTACAGCCTGTATGTTTTTGCAAGAGACGGGGCTACATACAGAACATTCTTTGTCTGAGCTTGAATTGGTTCCTCCACAAGGTGTACTGGCCATGATATGACAGATGTTATCTTGAGTAAACCAAATACGTGGGTGTGGAAGATCGTTGGTAGAAGGTATCCCAAAGTGTCGTGAAAGCTTGGTCACAAGGCATGGGAATGGAATTATAGTGATGGATTCATCTGAAGATACGCGACTCAGTTGTTGTAAAATAAGAGTGGGGAGGCAGACATGGATACTAAGATGGACATCATATAAGACATTTAACATGTAAGGAGAAAGTATGTTGCTAGAGACTTCACAGGGATAGACATTTGTGCTAAAAATGTTGTGAAGAATTTTGTATGCAGGACTGAGATATTTGTATGCAGGTATAGTAGCACCATCACACAGTGCTCGAGTAACATCACCCAATACACCAAGACCATTTAAATTTCGATCTGATATAGGTAACCTTGTGACTTCTACCCGAATCAGACGACTAATCAGTCTAGGAGTGATATTTCAGTCCGATTTACGACAGCGACAGAAACGATTGGAGGATTATTTTCAACGTTGTAGATTAAGCTTAAAAACTGATGCACCAGATTATGTTGAAACATTTCACCAAGATTCACAACATTTTCCCACCTAATCCATTTCAAGATGACGGTGATCCCAAAAGATTCAATGCACCTTCTATGAACCGTTCGTTCTTCCATAAGGTTTAAGTTGGACAATGAAGACGAGACAGTTGCATTCTTACCTTTCTTCCCTTCAATTAACGCATGTTGTGAGTGGAGCAATCCTTCTTTAGACATTTTTACTCAAGATCTTGACAGAAGATTATTCTGAGAGATATAATTTCAGAAAATGATCCTCTGATTTCAGTTTTTCCAGTGAATCATCGATATTATAGATCATTGGGTCGATCATATCGATATACCTTAATTTTCATTTCCATTTAAGAGTTCTGAGAAGACCAACCGACCCGTCGTTTCAGTTACCCGAGAGGTCGTCGATGGTATCGATTCTTGATCAATGCAATCGACATTCAAAATGACCAATCGATAGTCATATCGAAAGTGATCATTTTTCAAGTTTTCCTGCATTTCGACAATCTTTCCCATATAGAATAGTACAATTTCAACACACGGGTATTCTCAGCAAAATTTTGTACAAGCTCTGTATAAAGCAAAAGGTATAAACATTGAAATGTTTATGTACAAAAAGGTGAGGTGGAAAACCCCAGATACATCTTGGAAAGCTCAGCAAAAAATTACATCATTTAAGTAAAGATCCAGATCTAGATGCATGACTTGGACTTATTTTTTTTTCTACTCGATATTTTAGGATATATGAAAATTAATCATTAGACAGTTCAGTTTTTCTTTTACTACCCATTTTGAGGCAGACTTCTTCACTCTGTCTTTTTTTTTAGGTGGTGATGGATAAGTGTTTCTCCTATATGGACTTTTAACATTTTGAGTTTCTCTGATTGATTTGACTTTACCAATGTGGTTTTGATCAGAGTTATGTAAAGTTCGTCTAAGTGTTAAGCATTTAAATTTATAATGACCCACATCACCACATAAATGACAAATTGGAGAGGTTCTCATATATCTACCTGAAGCAGCGAGATTTGTTGGAGCTTTATTTCCAGTTTTCTTTTTTATTTTCTCATACCTTAGGCCACTCTTGTCTCTTCCTTGTCTTCCAATCCCTAATAACTTTTCTAGCTTCTCACCACTTTGGGAGAACTTGTAGTTTATTTCAGAAAATCTCCTGGATTTTTCTAAGTCAATGCTGAGTGAGTGATTCTCATTTTTGAGTTGCGCATTATTATCTCTTAACAATTTATCCTGGTTCATAAGCTTTGATAATTTCGCGTTTAAGGATAGGTTTTCTCTTTCTAACTTATCATTGTCTGAATGATATTGTTACAAATCATTAATTAAATGTGTGTTAATTTCTAAGGTTTTGTCCAAGTCTTTCTGCAACAATTGCTTTTTATTTTCAGACATACCGAGCCTCTTAAGGATATCGATGCTATGAATATACAGTTAATTATAACCATCTTGCAGTTTAGCATTTTCAACTTCTTCTTCCTCTTCAGTTTCCTCATTATCAGATGGAGATGATTCGGTGGCTTGCTGTTCCTTTTTGTTCTCAGATTCACTGAGAATGATTCGAGTAGTGGAAACCATAAGGATTTTCAATGATTTCTAATCTCCATTACTCTCCGAGTCACTAGATTCTGAGTTTGACTCATCTGTATCATCTCATGTGGCGGCCATTGCCTTGCCCTTAGTTTTTCTGTTTGGGCATTCAGTAGACAGGTGTTCATACTCATGACAGGCATAAAATTATGGTTCTTTAGTTCTTTTACCAAATTTGTCTGTAGAGGGTTTATTGTACACGTTCCTTGCTTTGGAGGGATGGTTGCGATTCTTCTAAAAAAATCTTCTAAATTTTTGTGCCAGCAAAGCCACTTCCTCATCTTCATCTTCTTTTTCACTTTCACTGTCCTTATGTTTTATTTTCTTAAAAGTTTTAGGACAGTGTTTTTGAATTTTTGGGATTGTGTGAAGTGTAGTTCAAAAGTTTGTAGGGAACCTACCACTTCTTCTACTTTCATCTCATCAATATTCCTACACTCCTCAATTGTTGTTACTTTGGGATTAAACCGTTCCGGTAGGGATCTTTAGATTTTCTTACATATTTTTGGTACCGGAACTTATTCTCCCAATTCACCCATGGAGAAATAAATGATGTTCAATTTTGTAAAAAACTCCATAAATGTCTCATGCTCTTCTATCCTAAGATTTTTGAACTGTGAAGTCAGAAGTTGTAGTTTGGACCTTTTCACAGTGCTTGTACCTTCATGGGTTATTTTCAGTAGATCCCATGCTTCCTTGGATGTCTCACACATACTTATTTGATGGAGCATATCCTGAGACACGGCATAGTAGATGGTGTTCGTAGCTTTTGCTTCAGCAGTTCATTTTTTTTTGTCGAACGTCGTCCACTTTTCTTTGGGTTTGGGTTTAGTGATGGTAGTGCCACCCTTAAGTACGATCTGTTCAGATGGTGACACATAACCCTTTTCAACTACATCCCAAACATCATGATCCAAAGATCTCAGGAAGTAGTGCATTCTAGCCTTCCAGTATGTATAATTTGAACCATCAAATACTGGAGGTCTAGTGACTGATGATCCCTCTCCTTTGGTCATATTCCTAAACTTCAGTCAAGATCACTCTCTAGGTGGTGAAGCCCTTAAAGAGGGACCTTCTCTGATACCAATTGAAATAGCGGTGAAGACCGCTTGTGTTGAAGTAGAAATATGCCAATATGTCCTTGGTGGGGGGGGTTGAATAGGACTTTTTAAAGTTTTTACAATATATTTAAAAATCCTATTACACTAATCCTTACAGATAGGCAATTATCAGGATTACTCAAATATAACTCTACTGGCTTCCAAGCCTGGTAGAGGATCCAATCACAAACTATTCAAAAGATAACAATATAGAACTCAGTTCATGATGAATATGACTGTGTTTATGTGTGAGGTGTGCTCAAAGAAGTAGATAGGAAAGTATTGCCATAAACAATCACACATAGAGATAAATAGCAATTGTAAACACAGTCATTTTTATAGTGGTTCGACTACTTGTCTAATCTACTCCCAATAACCGCACTCAACCCTTTATTGTACCAGATTTAACTAAGGAGGTTTCACATGGTTCACCTCTAACCTAAGGTTTTAAATCAGGTTCACTTTCAACCTTTACAACCTACACTGAGGTTGACTGTTTATGCTCTCATGAGTAAGGGTTAACACATCGCACCCACATTTAGACAAACTGGCTAAGGATCTTCCCTAAGACCCTAACGGTAGTTTCACTCGGTTCACCTCAAACCAAAGGTTTTACCCGGTTCACCTCAAACCCAAGGTTTTACCCGGTTCACCTCAAACCGAAGGTTTTACTGGTTCACCCTTAACCAGATGTTTATGCTCTCCACAGAGCAACGGTTCACATAACGCACCCATCACGTACAATCCTGCTGGAGGCCTCCTTGAGGACTTCAAGGGTGAGAAACACCTTAGACCCAATCCTACAAAGGAATGATCAAAGGGTTCTCTAGACTCTAGATACTTACAGATAAGTTAATGAGTCTCATTCAACACAATGACGAAGATCTTCTCCTTGTTGACGAAGAGTCTTCAGCTCTCTTAATCCGCAACGAATGATATACCAATATAAGGCAACAGGTTGGGTCAAGGTTATGATGGAATCTTACTCTCTAAATGTTTTCCTATTAAGAAGGTAGAGTGATTTTAATCATCTAGGCATTCAAAGCATCCTAGCATAATGATTTGTCATTAAGGTAATAGCTGGAGGACCCTTGAATGCGGAGGTTCATTCTCCAATCCACTCTATTAAATATCAATGATGAGGGTGGATTGGAGGATGATCTCCCTCGAGAGAAAGGGCTTTGGGTATATGATCTGAGTTTAAACATACACAAGCACTCTCTTCTTTCTCTCACAGTAACTAGAGACAAGTTCTCTTTAAATAGGCAAAAGGTTCTAACGGATATAAAACGGTCACATTTATGACAGAGTTCGATATCATCGAGCGTATACTCTCGATCGTATCGATGGTCTGCTTGATGACATAAACACAATGTCATATGCTTTTGAAAAACCTTCTGCTAACTGATCAAGGGAATCGAGACTCGTGTCGATGCCATCGGGATAATATCGATACAAAGATCGAGTCATCGACATTTGAAAAATGAGATAAACTTGCATGAAATTTTTCAGGACTTTAGATAAGATTAGGGGATACTCGATATCATCGGAATTTGAATGCCGATGATATCGGCGGTCATGTCGATGTATCGATAAATCTAAGGATTTTATCATTGAGCTTGCTGGACAAATTTGTCCGTTCTCGATACACTCGATCCAACCCTGATATCATCGATATTTAGAATATTGATTCTATCGGGTGACCCCCGATTAGAGATAAAAACTACCTAAAAAATGTTGTTGGAGAACTTCGCGCCCATGACTGATATTATCGAGAGCCTTCCGATATTATCGAGATTTGAACTCTGATGATATCGAGGAGGACTCCAATATATCGAAGCATATATGATTTTTCTTAGTAAAAACAGGGGTGCCGGTACTTCCTGTTGATATTATCGAGCCACCTTCGAAGGGCTCGAGAGTCAAATATCGATGATATCGATAAGCGTGTCGATACATCGATAATCCTGTCCATATATATATTTGGTTGTTGGACACATTAAGTCCTCATTTGATTTGATCGATTGGTCTTCCGAGGACATCAAGAGCGCAGGTCAATTATATCGAGATGTGTATCGATACAATCGACAGGGCAAGAAAACTTAGAGTTTTTCTGATGTTTGAAAAAATTCTTTTACCCAAAAACCCTAATACGTTTTAACTTACTTTTAAGAGTTTTAATCACCTGGTATTTTGCAACATGGGATGTGAGGCTTAAATTTACCTATTGCGAGCTTCCACACATCCGGTTGAGGCAAACACTTGAATAGATTTTCTTATGAGGCTCTGCAGTCCGACTGATTCAATGCACACGCTAATTGACAAACCAGGGCACTAGCAAGGGCACTTTCAAAGGATGGTATTGGGCCCTTGGTTGCCCACTTAAATTGCTAGTTATTCGGCTGATGTAGTGGGGCCCATTTCACCCAACTTAGACTTATTTTTGGGCCATCTTTTGTACTCATAGGCTGCCCATTAAGTTCAACTAAATGCATGGGTCCTATGACCATTAGGACTTAAGCCTTGGGCCTTAATTCCTCTCTTTGGGCTCATGTTGTTGAAGATAGTATTGGACTGTTTTTCTTATACCTTTATGTGGGGCTTATGTATGTGGTTTGGAAATGGGCCTTGGGCCTTGTAGCTATATGGATTATGGTTGGTTATATCTTTTGAAAAATGGTGGTTGAATGTCCCCATTATGGACTTCTCTAGGCCCATTTGTATCTAAGTATGGTTGAATGCTCACCTCAGACTCTTGCTAGGCCTATCTCTATATTATTTAGTCCCATAGCTTGTGTACTTAGTTTCTTGGGCTACCCCACGTAAATGGGCCCCCACTAGAGGTTATATATTCCTTATGAGGATTGTCTAAGTGCCTAGACCCTGCTTAGTTAGATAGAAAGCACATCTTCTCATTCACCTCATTGACACCCTTATTCATCTTCATGGCCCATTCCCATACGCATCACATGCATGCTTGGTTGAGATATGATTGACCATTGTTGTGCCATTGTGTAGGACGTGTTGATATCTCCCTGAGGGATGAAGTTTTTCCTCTTGAGCACAATGGATGCTTAGGATTGATGCATGTGTGATTGTGTGATTCATGTATCTGGCATTGCATAGTATGTGAATATTCACCCTTGCTCCATCAGGGTCGTAGCCTCTACAGATATATCGTGAATGATCATGTATAGACACTAGAAATGATACTTGAGCATTTGGGGCGCATAAGATTTCCTTGGGTGAAAGCCTTTAAACCTTCACAGCACCGAGAAGACGCCTCAACACCAAGACTGAGTGGAAATCACGAGCGCCCTAGTGCCTTATACTATTAGGCTGCGACTCCCACTGTAGTGAGATCGGTTGAGATGGAGTTTGGTCTTACTAGCCTGAGTGAGGGGGCATAGTTAGGCTGAGTCTGACCAGCTCGTAAATGGGTCCGCTACCGTCGAGCCTCGTCAGTGATTGACTGTTCACAGGCAGGTAGTGAGGTCTCCTACGCTCGTTTGACTGTGCGGGTCTTGGAGAGCAGCAGTCATCCTACAGTGTACTTGACCTCGATGGATTCCTTATGATGGAACTATACTTGATATGTAGATTAGATATGATGATTAACATTACTTCGCATTGCATTGACATTGGCTGTATAAGCCTGCATCGCCTTGGTATGACGCCCAATACTCATGAATTATATTGCATAGCCTTAAGTACGGAGGCCATATGAAATGACGGGTGCCAGCAATTGGCTTTAAGATGTTGGGAAACGTGAATGGGCATTTTTGTCCAAAAAACCTTCAAAAATTGTCTAAGGTCTTAAAAAAAAATTCGAAAGGCAGCTCGATCATCCAAGTAAACCTTGGTAATAAAAAAAAAAAAAAAAAAAACATTAAAATGAACTATATTCATCAACAACGTTAGTTATGTAACTCACTCCATTCCTTCATAAAAAGAACTTCATGTAAACCCTTATAACTTGCTCAGGTTTTGTCATTCCAACTAATCATTGGGTCAACTCTAGATTCACAAAAACCCACTAGAGTCTTGTTTTAATTTTAGTCCTTTTAAGTCTACACCAAAATTGATTGAATTGATAGGGTTTTGTAACCAACGTGACTTGGAATTCCTAACCAAGTAAACCATTTTTTTTTTTTTTTTTTTGGGGTGGGGGGGTGGTGAATTACTTTAATAATAAAATGATTTGAGCAATCCAAACAATACCCATGTAAATCAACATTTAAAAATTGATGGTTAGTAGCTTGGTTGTGATCCTATACTTGTGACTCATTCGAGGCTTAAAATTTCATCATGCTCCGTCAAAGTATTCAACGGGCTTATTACAATAATTGTGTTAAACATTATATTAATATACTAATTAGGAATATACAAATTGATTTAATAATTAAATTCAAACCTATGTAAATATGCCACATAATTTAAGTCCATAGTTACTTTTGGACTGCAGGAATTTCCAATTTAGAGTGTTGAAAACAATTGAAGAATTTCCAATAAGGTATTCCGAATCCATGGTAATCCAAATCCACAGTGGCAAACCAGGCCACCTGGTGCATCTCATGATTGTTCTACGGATGTAGCCCTTTGTTAAACGGTAGGTATGCCGCATGCGTTACGTGGCTATGGTTCACACTGTCACCACCATGAGGTGAGCAGAACATATCTCGAGACGTTGAGTTGTATGATATTCGGGCAGCCTGTGAGGTTTAACATGCATGATTAAAAATTATATACTTGGCATACATTATCACAAACTAAATTTATTAAATTGTGTAACCCACTGCCTTTTAAGTCCCAGTCCCTTTTTGAACAATCCCACCCGCTAAATGATATTCGTTGAAATAGTATTATTGGATATTTTCATTTTTAACCGTCCAATAAATATGCATCTAACTCATTGTCGTAATGATACATCTGCACTTTGAAATATATTTTGAACTATTCAATTTGACTTTTATGTCATGCATGCGATGTGCAAGTTATTTTTAAGTACTTGCTTATCAACTTTCCCACCCTACCAGTGCATCAACGTTTTCTTCCTTGGAGCATCAAATTCTCCGGAGCTGGTTAGGTGAGTCCTCTCTTGCCCCAGAGGGTGCAACCCTCATTGTGGACCTAACTTCATGTATGTTTTTTTACTTACGTTGTTTATCTGTTTTTCCAAATTATTTTAGAACACTATTTTAAAAAATAACCAGACTCAATTATAAGGAAACATTAAGGTGTGCTCTAAGACATTTTTATTAAATATATATATTCTCTTCATCTGTGTTTGAGTGAACTTATTAAAAAGTTAGATGGCAAATAAACACTAAGGAAACATTAAGGCGGTAGGTTGTTCCATAGCCACTGTTTCCTATAATATAATCCACCTAATAATGTATCTGCTTCATTTTTTAGATAACATCGTAAAATGATCATACGATAGACCGGCGGTATGTGTGTATACTACATGCATAAAAGTGGCCCCATGGTAAAGATAACACCGACTTGAGTGAGGTCCAGCCTCACCTAATCCGCTCCGGAGGCATGGATGCTTTAGCTAAGAAAACTTTTACCGGCAGGTAAAGTGTGAAAGATGATAAGCAAGTACTCACAAATAAGTATCTTACTCATGGCATCCATGGTATAGAAGTCAAATTGAACAAAAAAGTACGAATGTATCGTCAATCGAGAATAACGACTAATTGGATCATGCGACGGTTAAAAATGAAAAAAAATCCAACAGTACTGTTACAACAAACATCATCAAAGAGATTATTAATGGTAGGCTGGTCAATCACCACTGTTTCAGTGGTATGGTCCACCTGATCTGCTTTATTTTTAAAAATAATCCAAAATACACACATCAAGGTGGGCCCCACAGTAAGCGCCGCGCGGTCATGGGTGAGTCCCCGGTCTCAACTAATCCACTCCCCAGATCCCCAGGCCTAATAAGAAAGAAAAAAAAAAGCAAAGGAAGAAAACACGAAACATATCATCCAACGCCGAACATAAACGTGCATGCAAATGGCAACGACTCATATGGGTACTATCCGTACCGTTAATGGTGGTCACGGCTGTAGTTATTCTCTAGACCTAAAACAAGCTGGTCCGTTCATAAGGTGGGAACGACGTATATTAAGAAACGGCTGGTTTATAAAAACAACAACCAACGGTCTACATTCATCGTACATTTGTTGTCCATCCTACTAATTTTCCATCCTTACTTGTTAGAATGGAATACAAGCCCTAGATAAACCATATTACGAACTAACGTTACAGATCCAAGACACGCAGTCCAATTGGGCGCGTGTGGGGAGTATGCGCTAGGCGCTTGAAATGCATTACTCCTCACCAGAGTCTTGTCTCCCAAACAAACGCATGTCGTAGTGTTACTGTCACTCTCGAGTTCGTTTTACCTATATCGCGACTGAGACTTGACATAATATGTCGCCCCTTGGGGCCTACAAGAAGAGATTTTCAGATGATCATAACCGTTCATCATCTATTAGTTTCATCAATGAGATATTGTATTATATTAGAACTTCAAAAATCGATCATGATAATTTATTTCTGGAGCGAATTTCAGTATCGAAAATGGTCCTTTCAATGTTTTAATTTAATCTATACCAAATTATGGAAGTATCTCAAATTCAAGTAGCTTTTATTCTTTTTTCCCTTTGATTAAGCATGTACAACATCTATGGTTCCGATCACAGGAATATTTTAGCATGTGGGCTCCAGTGGGAGCGACACATAATGGCCGTTATCAATTGCGACATACGGGAAACGAACCTGTCTTCTTCTCTCGCATTGCATCATTCGAATACTCCGCGGCGAAACGGATTTTCCTCCCTCACTCCCTCTCTCTCTTTTCCAAAAACCTCTCCAAAACCCTAACCAGAGCTCAGATCTACTCTCATTCCTCACACCTATTTAATGCTTTTCTAAAACGGGTCCCTTTCCCCTCCAAAATGCCCAGCTCTGACGCTCCAAAGCAGCGCCCCCAACCCGGCCCCTGGCCGCCGGCGCCACCCGCCGACCCTCCGCCTTCAATGCCGCCAGCGTCGTGGGCGAAGAGGACCGGCTTCAGGCCCCACCTCTCCGGCGAGACAACCGCCGGAGATTCCGGCCGGATCGTCGCCACCGTGAAGCCGAAGGAGCCGGAACTCCAGCCGGATCTGGAATCGGGTCGCCCAGCAAACGAATTCAGCTCGGAGAAGAAAAGAATGCCGGCGCAGCAGCCGTTGGATAGAGATCAAGCAGTGACGGTGAAGAAGAAGAGGGAGTCCGATGGAGGCGCTCCTGGAATGAACGGTCCGGTCCGGTCCGATCCCACTCCATTACAACCAAAGCCTAGCCAGGATGCAGAGGTTGTTGATATGTTGCCGCATTCGCATGATGATGAAGGGTTCACGGCCCGACACTCTCATATGAAGTATGAACTCAGAGATACCCCTGGCCTTGGTAAGCTTTTGTAATCAATCAATTAAATTAACTAATTCTGGAACAGATTGATTGCTTTGTTGGAAAAAATATCACTTTTTATGGTGTTTGGTTTATGATTTTATTAATTTGTGAATTTTCAGTTTCGATCGGATTATTTGGATTCCAGCATTACATTTCGATGTTTGGATCTTTGATTCTGATTCCGCTTGTTATAGTTCCGGCAATGGGCGGCACTCCTGTGAGCATTTCTCTTATGCATATTGATATTTTCAATTGAATTTTGTGTTGGTAATAGGATTTCACTCTAACTTTTAGTGCAAAGTCCTTTGCATTGGCAGCGGATCCCACCTTTGTATGTCATGGACTGTTGGATTGTTAAGCGTGCTATGGATGGCATTGCCCCATTTCCTTCTCTCCACCTTGATCGTGTTATCCCAGTTTGCGAGATCAAGAGCCTGCAAAATGGATGATTAGATGAAACATCCATGAATTTTCAGATCCAACAATCCATGTTACTGGCCCGTTGCCAGACAGCTGAATCATCCTATTGGGGTGATGGGGCGGGGGGTATTGCAACCCATAATGGACCTCACCTGATTCCATGTGGCCCTCCTGCATGACAGGTCGGGCACACCATCCAGTTAAGGATTTCGCATCAGTCCCTGGTAATTTGTAATAGAATTTCGGAGTTTTCAACAAAAAAGATGTGTACCTCAAAGGTGGGGATCGTGAGATCTGTTATTCCATGCAAAGGATTAGTCTGGAGTTGTATCACAGGATCGTTCATTGATAGTTTGAGGTAGAAATTTTGATGTTGGAGCTAATAGGTGGAGTGACAGGAGGATACTGCCAAGGTGGTGTCGACCGTGCTATTTGTATCGGGGTTGACGACGCTCTTGCACACGCTTTTTGGATCCAGGTTGCCATTGATACAGGGCCCATCATATGTGTATCTGGCTCCTGCACTGGCACTAATACATTCGCCTGAGTTCCTAACATTGAATGGGAATGTAGGTGTCTTGTCTCCCATCTTGCTGTTTCAGTTTTATGATCCGTTTATGTATATTTCTTTTCATGTGGTCATGTTACTATATATATATATTTCATGTTTGTTTCTTTTCCCTGAAAATCATATATATATATATATATATATATATATATATATATATATATATATATATATATATATTATATTGTGTGTGTTTGTGTGTGTGCATGTGCGTGTGCGTGTGTTGTGGCATGCTTTGAGTGCATTTATTCAATTTCATGCCAAAAGCATCCTATCCTATGTACCATGTTATTAGAATTCTGTAGGATTTATCTGTTTTGCTGTTATGTGCCATTTAGGGCGGATACATGACTGTTAATTTCGTTAGTTTGTTGTCCTTCTGTTGGAAGAGTAAGCAGTTATATGTCTTTGTTGAAAATATTTGACTTGTAAGATCCAGTGCTTTCAACATCTGACATGAGGTTAGTCATTGTGATATGTTTGTCACGTCTAGATATTGGATGATGGAAATTATAAAATCCTTAGATATTTTTAAGCTGATCTTTGTGCTTTTAAATGCAAAGGGTAATTTGTGGAGGTGGTTGGGTTAGCAAAATTTATGTCATAGCATAAACCACATGTCTACACAACCGAGATTTGATGAAAAATAATAAATTAAGCATTTTGTCAAACAATCACACAAATGCTTATCTGTGTTTTGTCTTCTGGGAGGTTACTAATTTGGCGAGGATGGTTTTTTTTTTTCCCTTCTTCTTCTTCTCGTTTGTTTGGATATGGAGGGGCATCAAGTCCCTTGCAATTCAAACCATTGAGTGACTCAGAAGGGGGACATGAAGGGACAACAAGTCCCTCGTAGTTCAAACTATTGAGGACTCAGAAGAAAATAGAAGAGTAGGAAAGGCATCTTACCTAGAGAAGGGATTCCTCTCCCTATGCTGTTATGGTAAGTTAGAACTTAATTCTGGAGACTATGAGGAGATGAATTAATGAGTCTGAGCATCTTACTTGGAGAAGGGATTCCTCTTCCTAAGCTATCATTGTAAGTTGGGACTTAATTTTGGAGACTAGGAGGAGATGAATCAATGAGTCTAAGCATCTTACCTGGAAAAGGAATTCCTTTGCTTAAAGCTGTCTTGGTGAGTTGGGACTTAACTCTGGAGACTAGGAGGAGATGAGTTAATTAGTTTGAAAGAAGGGTAAAAAATCCATGAGAGATCCCTTTTAGTGCATTCTCCAATGACATCTGCAGTATTCAAGGCTAGAATAACAGATTGTGGTACTGCCCACTCTACCCATTACAATGTAGCCTGCTGGCATATCGTCGTATTTGTGATCGTCATTAAATGGTTGAATCCTAGAGCATGCCATGTCTGCCCCCCTTTGGGTAGTAAAACATGGTTTGCCATGTTGAAAGGGTGAAGACCCTATTCACGAAATAAGATTCCACATTATGGAGTGGGAACCTTAGGGTCTGTTTGAATTCAGTGAAATGGTGGGAAAGGAAACAGGGTTTCTCGAGAAACTATCTTTTTGTTGTTTGTAAACACCAAAATCATAGGAAAGGAAAGAAAATTCTATTTCTCACGCGGCTAACATTGCCCTTTTCTTTTCTCACCTAGACACCTGAGAAATTACATTTCCTTTCCTATGATTTCTCGATAGCGTGCCTCACCCAAGACGGTGTGGCCCTTACCATGGGCCCACCTTGATGCATGTATCCTAGATCCATGTTGTCCATCCATTTTTCCAAATCATTTTAGTACATGAACCCAAAAATGAAGTAGATCCAAATCTCAGGTGGACCATACTATAAGAAACAATGGTGATTGAATGCCCCACCATTGAAAACTTCCTAGGGTCCACTGTAATGTTTACTTTCCATCTGAATTGTTGATAACGTCACACAATCTTGGATGAAGATAGAAAAAAATATCACCATGATCCAAAACTTTTATGGCCCGGAAGAAGTTTTTAATGATTAGTCAACACTGTTTCTTATGGTATGGTCCACTTGAGATTTTGATCTGTTTCATGTTTGGGATCATGCCCTAAAATGATTTGAAAAAACAAATGGATGACATGGATATAGAATTACATCAAGGTGGGCCCCATGGTAAAGTCCTCACCATCTCGAGTGAGGCTGTTGCGGTAGCTAATCCTTCCATGTTTTCTAGGAATTCGATTCATCAGTGAGTCCTTTGTATGCACGTGGTGTAGGTGGGAGCTATAAAATGGGCCATCATGATGTATGTGTTTTATCCATGCCGTTCATCCATTTTTTCAGCTCATTTTAGGGTATGATCTGAAAAATGAGGCAGATCCAAATCTCAAGTGGACCACACATGGTAAACAATGGTGATTAAATACCCACCACTAAAAACTTCTATGGGGCCACAAAAGTTTGGATTAAGCTGATCTTTGTGTTTTCCCTTTGTAAAGGTCTGTGAGTGACTCAATCAACAAGTTGGATGGCAACTGCACATTACGGTGGGCCCTAGAAAGTTTTTATTGGTGGTCGTTCAACCACCTTTGTTTCCCATAGCATGGTCCACCTCATATGTGGATATCTTCATTTTTTTGCTAATGCCCTAAAATGAGTTGGCAAAATGGATGGATGGCTGGATAAAACACGTGCATCATGGTTGGGCTCATAGATATTTTCCACTGCCAAGGTGGAATGGAAGGATCACTATCGTATCCGACTTAAATAGGGAGCGGATCACCATGTTCTCTATGTCAAATCCACTCATTACATCAACATCATTCCACCATGTTCTCTATGTCAAATCCACCCCATACATTAGGATCGTCCCTCAATGTTAGGCACTAGGACAAAAAATCAGCCTGATGCACAACTTAGGTGGGCCTATCCACAAGAATCTATGTGGACAGGATGGACATATGTTTGTATGTGGATACCAAATATTCCATCTAAGCCGTTGATCAAGTGCCCTTAGGGTGAGGCTCACATTGCTTCCTAAATCTTTAAGACTTGAAATTGCAACAAGAGAATTTCTCAAGAAAAACTTATTTTTTCAAACATATGTTATGAAAATAAACCTCAATTTTCTGAAAAAAATGTTGTTGAAAAATAAACATGAGAAATAATATTTCCTTTCTCGTACTTTCTTGGAAATAAGGTTTCTCGAGAAATACAATTTCCTTTCCCACCCTTTCTATAAATCCAAACAGACCGTTAGATGTTTCCATGGGATACAACTACGTGGGCATTTTAGTTGGTGCATAACTGTGCCGGGGAAAGATGGAAAGGAGTTGTAAACACATGGCATTGTGACATGGTTTGGTGCATATATATATACAAAAGCCCAAAAGGGTTTTAGAGCCTCAAACATGGAAAATACCCAGGCCCACTTGAGGCACCGAGAGCTACCAAAAACCGAGACCTTGATCATGTGGAAAGAAGGCCATGACTATCCTTGTAGTGATGGGGGCTGAGCAGCAACTGATTGAGTGGGAAAGAAATGAAGAGGGGCAAGAAAAGAAGGTTTGGTGTTGGGATTGGGTTTTCTTGTGGTTTATGAGAGAGGGATCTTTCTTTTTGGATGGAAGAGACTAAGATTTTGAGTATAAACTGAAAGAAAGAGATTGGGGATGTAGAGATAGAAAGGAAGGAAAGGGGAATAAAATGATATGCGAGAGTGCAATTAGTAGGTGTCATCAGTGTTTGAGTTGTAGGTATCGCTAGAAGTTTCGCTGTGCAGAGATAAAGATATAATATTGTTATCGCCGATAACCGAAAATGCAGGGAAAATGGTGGAAACATGGAGAAAATTGTGGAATTTTTCAGCGAAACTTCAGAACATGCCTGAATACACATATTTACATATTGAGGAATAAAAAAATTACAAAAAGAATGCATTAAATGATAAGTTTCCATTTAATAGGGGCCAAAAGGATGTCCAAAGCTCAAGTGGACCACATGATGGATGGATTGGATCTCATCTCAATTTGCCATGCTGGTACATATAGTGCCATTTGAGCTCCTTAATGTACACAAATTACAGATGGAAGTGCATAGATCTGGTTGATCTTAACTGTTTGATTTTGCCCGTTGAATTTGTACTTTTGATCAATTTTCTGATTTTATTTAATTTTTCTTTCAGTTTGTAATTGTATGGTGTCCCATGATTCGGTGATCCAAACTGTTTATATGATGGGCCTCAACATCGATGCTTCATGCACCAAAACTCTCCCACATCAAAATTTATGTGAACCCCAAAAAGGTATCAATGGCAGGGCATTCAATCCTCCATTGCTTTTTACAGTGTGGTCCACTTGATTTTTGGATTTGTCTGATTTTTCAGATCAAGACTTACGAAGAGCTCACCAAGTGGAAGGACGGTTTGGATATAACTCATACCTCATGATGGGACCCACAGAACTTGGTGACGTCAACACACTGGTTTGTGTTACACCAACCAATCCACTTCGGAAGTGGATTGCGTACTGAGTAACTTAGTACGCTAGGCGTACTGAATAAACTCTGTGGGGCCCACCGTCATTCATGCATGGTATCAATGCCATCCATCCGTTTTATCATATAAATTTATATCTTTAAACCAAATATTAAGAATATCCAAATCTCAAGTGGAACACACCATCGGAAACAGTGTGAATTGAATTCTACCGTTGAAAAGTTCTTGGTGGCTACATAAGTTTTACATAAAGATGATATTTGTGTTTTCCTTTCATCCATATCTTTTTGATGTTATTAACAGTTTGGATGAAAAATAAACATCATTGGGAGCCTTGGAAAGGTTTCAACAGTGGAAATCAATACTTCCACTGTTTCTTGTGGCATGGTCAACTTGAGCTTTTGATATACTTCAAATTTGGCCTCAACCGCTAAAATGATCTGTAAAAATGTATGGACGGTGTGGATAAACCACATGAATTCACAGTGGGCCCAACAGAGTTTACTCAGTACCATAAGAGGGTATTGAGTAACTTAATACGCAATCCGCTTTCATCCGAGTCTGAGATCTCACCATATCCCACACGCGCGGAGGATTTGATGGCCACTGAAAAGCCACCGTGATGTATGAAATTTATCCGCACCATCCATTCATTTCTTCAAATTATTTAAAAACATTATCCAACAAATACATAATATCTAAATCTCAAATGGGCCACACGGTGGTAATTAAATTAATACCGTTGAAAAATTCTCAGGGGCTACAGAAGTTTTAGATCAAGATTATATTTGTTTTTCTCTCCATCTAGGTGTATATTATCATATCAAAGGGTTGTATGCAAAATAAACAATACAGTGGGCCCTAGGAAGGTTTCAATGGTGGGTGTCCTTAGCGTCATTGCTTCCTATGGTGTGGTCCACTTGAGCCTTTGATATGCTTTATTTTTGGTCTTGTACTCTAGAATGATATAAAAAGATGGATATACGGTGTGGATATGATTCATACATCACGGTGGTCCCTCAATGGCCCTTAGATCCTCCCCCTGTAACAAGCTCTGAACGGACCGGGTAGTACCTGATCCGTGCGCCCTTCCGCTGAAACAGATTGGCTGCTGCCACTGGCGGATGACTGGTGGTTGGTGCTCTGTGGGCCCCACCACGATTTATGTGTTTCATCCATGCCGTCTATCTATTTTTATAGATCATTTTATGGTATGATAAAAAAAATGAGGTATATACTAATCTCAATTGGACCGCATTACGGGAAAAAGTGTTGAATGAACTTAGACCATTAAAAACTTTTTGGGGGCCATAAAAGTTTTGGATCAAGCTGATCTTTGTTTTTTCCCTTCATCTGGGTCTGTATGGCCTAATTAACAGATTGGATGTCAAATAAACAGTATAGTGGGCCTTAGGAGGATTTGAATGGTGGATATCCAATCACTATTATTTTCTTGTGGTGTGGTCCACCTGAGATTTGTATCCCTCTCGATTTTGGTATAAAGCCCTAAAATGATCCGTAAAAATGGAAGAACAAAATGGATAAAATACATACATCATGGTGGGGCCTAGAAAGGTTTCAATGGTTGAAATCATTATACCCACCATTTTGTATGGTATGATCCACTTGATCTTTGGATTTGCTTCAATTTTGGGCTCAACTCCTCAAAGTGGATGGAAAAACAGATGGACGGCGTAGATAGACCACATACATCCAAGGTGGGCCCAATTGAGTTTAGTTAGTACGATAAGAGCGTACTCGGTAATCGATTTCCCACGAAAGCCGTAGAAAAGGCCGGTGCGATTGCGAGAGGGTTTTTCGCTGGAGGGAAAAACCAAAAAAAAAAAAAACCCTAAAGAGGGTTTTGCGGGGAGAAGGTGAGATGCGAAGGGTTTTGCCGGAGATTTCAAATCCCTAAATCTGTACCAACTCTGTTGATCAAGATTCGAAAAGATCCTCCTGTTCCGACTTCCGATTAACCAGGTACGTAAATCACTCTCAATTTTTTCCTCAATTTTTACATATTCACGCAATTTCAGCCTCGATATTTCGATTTTTCTTCTGATTTATTCACGTAGCCCTGATAATATCGCTCGTATTTCGATAATATCGCCCATATCAAAAAAATCGCTGATATTTCGCCGACAACTAGGAGAGAAACGAAAAAAGAGGTTTTCGGTGTCGCTAGATATTATCGACTTTTCGCCGACAATTTGAACACCAGGTGTCATTACCAGAGATTGACAAATTGTGAATGATACAAGGGGAAGAAGAGAGATGGGTTAGAGGACCCGCTCTAATAGCATGAAAAATCTCCAAGGAATATAAGTGATTTTTTTGATTGAATAAAGATGACTGAATACACAAATTTACTACCAGAGAAGCTTTTAGAAATCTTCTTAAACTCATCTAGAGATATTATAAAGATCTTCTTAAGCCTATCTAAAAAATTCACTACCCAAAAAGCTTATAGAATTACAGATTACATGAATACCCTCTTAGTACATATTAGAAGAATACCCTCATAATACACATTATCCCTTAGTGTCAACCACGTGGTTGAAATCACAACCATTGTTGTTTACAAGCCATCGTGGAAGTAGTGCAAGGTCAAAGACCTTTGTGATCTTCTCTCCACGTGGCAATTGGCAACAGGCTGCAGCTTGCTATAAGTAGGTATTCATTAAATATTTTGAAAGAGTTGGGTGCATCCCTAATCTCCCTTATTTGTAAAAAGAGGGTGCATCTTGTCTTTTACATTTTAAACCAATCACCTTGATCGGCAACGCTTACAAGATATTGGCAAAAGTATGACTTTCAAGACTCCAATGTGTATTGGGATCGGTTTTCTCACTCTCACAAGGGGTGTTTGTGAAGGGGCAACATGTTTTGGACCTTGTTCTAATAGCTCGCGAGGTTTTGGACCTTGGAGAGAAGGGGACTTCGGTGCGGAAATCGAGATTGGTGAGCGTATGGTACCAAAAACCCAATTGGTGAGTTTTTGCTATTTTAAACTGTTTTCTCTTGTTTAAATTGTTTGGAATTTGTGGAATGATATCCATGATTTTGTGTGTTTTGTATGCTGAATCATGGATTTAAACCTTCGATTTTCAAATTTGGGGAAAAGGGGGAATTTGGAGAATTCCAATATCACCCATTTAAGGAGAATTCCAATATCACCCATTTAACTTGCACTTAGTGTGGAAAAATCATGTGAGAGTTCTTGGAGGTTAACCTATGGATTGATGGAACTTTTTGGAATTTTTAAAAAGAGTATTTTTTTTTTTTTTTAAACTTAAAAATATCAAAATTTAATTATTTAAAAAAAAATAGAGAAAATAATTTAATATTGTTTTTAAATAAATGCACTATATGCAGATATGGTTTTTGAGTGCATTGGTTGTGTTTTCATGTTTTCTAAGATTTAAACTATATGAATTGATTTTGAATATGTTTGCGTCACCTCTGTCAGATAATTCATAGTTTAAGATCCTATATAAAGGAAACCTATCATGTGTACTTGTTTGTTGTTTTTTTTTTGTTTTTGTTTTTTTTTTTGTTTTTTTTTTTTTTTTTTTTGTTTTTCGGTGTTTTTTGAGTTCTAAGTGTGTACTAATGTCTTTTTTAACATCCTTTGAAGTCTCATTGAAAAATCCAACCATTTTCCCAATGTTTCCAAAAACGGTAATATGCTACGCGATGTATGTGATATTTCCCATGTGATTGCCGATATGTTTTCGATACTAAAAACACTGGTTGAGAGACTCACATGGGCCGACAAGGGATCCACTACTTTCCTAGGAACTCATTTGTGGCTTAGATCATGGTGATCAGATGTTCATTAAGTGGTTTTTTTGCCGGGCCCAACACTAAAATACTTTTAAAATGTTTTAAAAATATTTTCTATCGTTAAACTTTCTTTTTAATTGTTAAAATGGTTTTGATTGCATGAGGGTTCACCACTTAATTTGCATGGGCATCAGGTCGACGATGGATGGCCATGATAGTGGAGTGATCAGATTAGATATGAGTGCATGGGATAAGGCAATATCATAGATTTCCAATGCAGTGGGGTATATGGAAGACTATATGGTGGTAGAGTACCATAACTAGTGCCTTCTTGAAACTCTAATTCCTCCTTATCTATGAATCCTATCCCAAAGGCTGAGAAGCCCTAAAAAGAAGCCGTGGATGTCCCCTCCCCCTGGTTGTCACCTTCACACACACACACACATGGAGAGAGAGAGAGAGAGAGAGAGAGAGAGAGAGAGAGAGAGAGAGAGAGAGAGAGAGAGATTCTCATCTCATTCCTTCCTCCATTACATTCAGTGTTTTTAGTATCACACCCTTGGGATATAGAAACATATCAGGTATCGCATGTGAAATATTGCGTAATTTATCACCCTTTTTGGGAAACATTGGGAAATTGGTTGAATTTTGCAATGAAATTTCAAGGGATGTTAGAAAAGACATTATCATACACTTAGAACTCAAAAGATCTAAAACAAAAGTGCACATAGTAAGTTACCTTTGTATAGGACCTAAACTATGCACTGTTTGATAGAAGTGATACAATTATATTCAAAATTAGCTCATATATAATTTATGGATTATAGAAGACATGTATGAAAGTCAAAAATCGGAGGCCAAAATCCATGATTGAGCTTACAAAACATGCAAAGTCATGGATTATGAACTTCATTCCATTGATTTCAATTAGATTTAAATAAGAAATTTTTTTTTCAAATTTGAAAAAAACTCATCGATTTCGTTTCTGATATTGCACCTTCTCCGATCTTGATTTCTGCACCCTCCCATTTTCTCTCCAAATAATTGAAAGCGAGTGGTCAAAATCACCTTAGGTAGGTAACCGAAGTAAAAAATTTCACAAAAAAATGATTTTTTGAGAATTTTCTAAAATTTTGCAAAGAGGGTTGAGGATGGTATCAATGATACAAAAGAGTTTATAATTGCGGTATTTTCAAAATATCGCAATGTATATTGTGGGAAATATTGCATCGCGGGATACGGGGGAAGAAAATGAATTTAAGCTCGGCTTCGTATTGCTCACATGTGATATCGATAATTTTGACTGATATTATTGATATTGCAATCATTGGTTACATCACATGTTCCATATCTGTGGGGTCCACTATGTGGATGGATTTTGCATTTCCCTTGGCCCTACTCCAAAGGTTAATAGTTCATTGACGACATTGATAAGGTAAATCCTAGCCATTGGACTTATTTTTGTTTTTAGAAACTTGATTATCTGAATGGGATTCATAGGGTTATAAAATAAAAATTTGGATTTTTCAAAACTTTTATTTTTATGTTGCATTTCAAAAATCCTAGCATTGTAAATAAAGACAATTAAGACACATGCCTTACGGATCCCTGATGTGCAAAAAAGCTCAACAACAAAATTGATAATGCATTTGGGATGAGATACGTAGGATGGATTGAGGATTACTATGTCTAGTGTTTGAGTTTTCGATATCGCTACAAGTTTTGTTGGCTGGAGATGAGGAAACAATATCGTTATGGTTGATAATATTGTCGATAATAAAAAATATTGTTGATAATTGAAAATGCGGGGAGAACGGGGAACCATAGGGAAAACAATGGAATTTTTCAATGAAACTTCAAGAGATGCCTAAATATACATTTTTTCATATTTGGGAATAAAAAGATTACAAGAAGAATGCTTCCATAATAAGTTTCCATCCATCCAACCATCCTTCCAATCATTTCATCCATCCATCCATCCAATTGTCCAATCCATCCATCCATCCATTCCATCGAACCCACCCCACCCATCCATCCATCCATCCATACATCCAACCCACCCACCTATCCATCCATCCAACCTTCTAACACATCCATCCATCCAACCTCTTAATCCATCCATCAATCCATCCCTTAATCCATCCAATCCATCCATCCTCCCATACATCTCATCTACCCATCAATCCAACCATTCACTACATAATCCATACAAATAGATTTTATTTATTTATTTTATTTTTTTTTTTTTTTGTTATAGATATTATTAATTTATTTTTCAAAAATATTTAAAAATAAATCCAAAAGTTAAAAATAATTAATTTAATCATTTATTTTCCTTTAAATGGCCCCAATGGATCCTAATGGGCGACTTTAGGTCAGCACATCCTCATCATATAATTAAATGGGCCTCAATGGGCCTCATCTAAAGAAAGAAATGAATAATTTATTAAATCCCAAAAACATATCTATTTTTATTTTTAAAAATATATAAAAAGAAATTTTATATGTAGACACTTAGAAATTGTGCACATGGCACACAAGTAGTCAAATTAAACATCCAAACTCCAAACTATGGTACCTAGTGTAGTTATATCATAAATCCAAACTGAAGTATCAGATTGGCGGACACCTATTGGACAATTAAAATAAAAGAAATCCAATGGTCCTATTATCATAAACAAGCATCCACAAATCAGAGGCTATGGTTATTTGATCAATGTCCTTTGGATTGTGAGTTGGCTAGAGAGGGTTGCTCACGTGTACAATTGAAATTAATACATTTTACATGTGACTAGGATGCGGATTGCCTCCGAAAGCACAGGCAATTGATACATTTTGAGGCTATGATTGTTCAATCAATGTCTTCGGATTGTGAGTTGGCTAATGAGGGTTGCTCATGTGTACAGTTGAAATTAATACATTTTACATGTGATGTGTCACATGTACAATTTATGAGTGCTTGCGCATCAAGCATGATTTTCCACAATGTGATTAGCTAGGATGCTGATTGCATACGAAAGCACAGGAAGCTAGGTGGGGTCCACTATGATGTCTGTGAGAAATCCACCTCTACCCTCCGTTTTTCCAGATCATATTTGGACATGGGACCAAAAATGAGGCAAATCCAAAACTCAAGTGGGCCATAATCCAAAACTCAAGTGGGCCATACGACAAGAAACAATGAGATTGAACGTCCATTGTTGAAACATTCACGAGGCCACAAAAGTTTTTAATCAAGATAGTATTAGTGTTTTTAGTTCATCTCAGTAGGAGTGGCCTTGTGAATGGTTTGGATGGCATATAAGCATCATAGTGGAGCCTAGGGAGGTTTTAATGGTAGGCCTTTCCCTACCCACGTCTTCTTGTCATGCAACCCACTTGAGTTTTGGATTTGCCTCATTTTTTCGGCCCATTTCCTAAAGATGATATGACAAAATAGATGGATAGGGTGGATTTCTGACAAACATCATGGTGGGCCCCACGGCCTTAAACTAGCTTCTCGTTGCAGGAAGTTCCTGTAGCAGGCTTTATGTGGCCCCTTGAACTAGCGATGTGGGTGCAACCTGGCCGTGGGGTCCCCACCTCAATGTACGTGTTGTATATCTATGCCGTCCATTCATTTTGCCAGCATTAAAAACTTTAAAAACTTTTTTTGGGCCACAGGTTTTGGATCAAGCTGATATTTGTGTTTCCCCTTCATCTAGGTCTATGTGACCTTATGAACAACTTAGATGGCAAATAAACATTACGATGGACCCGTGGATGTTTAGTGACCATTGTTTCTTACGGTGTGATCCACCTGAGATCCGAATTTGCTTCGTTTTTCGACCCATGCCCTAAAATGACATGCAAAACAAATGGACAACCTAGATATACAATGCATGCATTGAGGTGGACCCACAGAGTCACACACATTATGCATTACATGATTTGAAAGTCGCAACTTAAGTTGCGTTTGGAAGGCGTAAATAAAAGGGAAAGTGGAAACGAACCCTGATTTTTTTTTTATCAAACCCTAAAACGATGTTCATAAGCATCTTCTCTAGGGAAACACAAAGTTCAGAGATTCTTTCCTACAAAGTTGCCATTGGGGGAATTTTCGACGGATAATCCCACCAAGATTACTATCCACTACTCACCGAAATCTCTTAAATCCCTGAAATTGAAGATTATTTTATTTTATTTTTTATTTTTTATTTTTTATTTTATGTTATTTCATTCTTTTGAAGACCAGCCCTATAGATCCCTGATCCAACCACCGAATGCTCTCCCGAAACTCCTTGCAAGGTGCCCAAAATGACTTTCTATTATTATTATTTTTTAATTTTCCAGTATTTATGCTGGACCCTCACTCGATTTTGTCGCCGATAATCGACGAAATCTCGCAAAAGA
Organism: Magnolia kwangsiensis; assembly: GCA_037074715.1. Lineage (NCBI taxonomy): Eukaryota > Viridiplantae > Streptophyta > Magnoliopsida > Magnoliales > Magnoliaceae > Magnolia > Magnolia kwangsiensis. Next base: position 46,402,607 of record CM073587.1, read on the forward strand.
GAAACGGTATTTGTGGTTAATGGTTTCATTGAGCCGGCAACAAAGAAATTATCGGTGATAATTCGATAATTTCTCCGACAACTTAAACACTAACTATGCCAAATGATTCATAAGTGATGTAGCTAATTAAAGAGGAGTGGACCCTCAAGAGATTACAAGATCTGGTCTTAGCTCCAATGGCTTAGATGAAGATTGGAATAATAATACCATGACTATGGCATTCTGGGTGGGCCAATGATCTGATTGTTAAGGTCACTCTGTATCCCTTTCTTTCTTCAAATTTCCATTCTTCGTGAGTCCAGGCTGTAATCTATTGTTCTATTGAGGCTGGTGGATGGGACTTGTCAATGGTAAGGACTTCAAATTCATTGACACGTAGTCCGTGTTTTCGGACCTGAAGCACCGAGGGTTGGCGATCTTAAATATCTCTTTTGTGTTTCTCTTCGTGAAACATCTCTTTGGATATGTGTCCATGTGTGCATAGGTAAGTGAATTTATGTCAGGTGACACTTGGACCACCATTTACTTCTGAATTGGACTCTAGTGAGTCCAAATAAGAGACCTAGACTTGATGTAGGGTCCTTATACCTGGGAGATGATGAAGTGGAGCTGGAAGATCCGGAATATGGTAGAGCCAGCTGCTCTTTGCAGCACACATGGGAAGGCCACTTATTATTTGGTACCATCAATCTGATCAGTGACCTTCGAATTAATCGCAGATAAAAAGTAGTTAACATTGAAATATTCAATATAGGAAAGTGAAGAAACCGATAGATTGGGTTGTCTAAAGGTGTGATTTTAACAACACCATTCATGACAGGATCCATTCGATGGACAACCCCGACTGATGCATCAGCCTGCCATGTGTTGTGGATAAATGTCTCCACCAGGTAATGGTTCTTCCATCTCTGCCATATCATCTCACATCAAGGATACATTATATGAAGTGAAACCATTCCTATTTAACAATGTGGCTCGTTTATATTGAAAATCCAATCCCCACGCCGATTGGAATTGTTGAAGGAAGCCTTTGAAACGACCCCTATTTAACCATATGGCTTGTTTATATTGAAAATCCAATCCCTCCACCGGTTGGAGTTGTTGAAGGAAAGCCTTCTAAACAAAGTGTCACAAGTCACTATCACATGTGTGAACCTTGTGGGCCCACCCGAATAATCCACTAGTTGTAAGTCTGACAACCATTTAAATACCAAAACAAACTACCGAAGCTTATGTTATGGCCCCTTAGACATGTGGTGCTCAACGGATAGACCGAACAATCTACCGATGTGATCAACGCCAACCTTTTGGCTGCACTACCCACATAGCATAGTTATCTTTAAAATTTTCCCTTTAGTTTCATTGGTATGTGCCATTCACACACCGCTCTAGAGGCACATCTCTACTTAATCCATGCAGCTCTATTTCTATTGGAAATATACGTGATAAAATAAGTCACTTTGAGGAATCCGTTGGGCATTGATTTTAACTAAAACCTTGCATCCGTAACTACTACTGGAGTTTGATTCCAAATATTACTACTGAAGTTGCATCCACCTCGTATTTGTTTTCTTCAACTAGCACCACATCATTTGCGACATAGACCGAAAGTCCTTGTCTTGATTACTAGCAGATAATGCATTGTTGATAATTGAAAAATAGAGGAACTAATAGTTCCATCAGCTGAATGCTGAGCCTAATTAAGTTGGTTTTAAATAAACCAATTAGAAGGACTTACTGTGAGCAATTTCACATGAGCATTTGATTTTGTATGCTTATTCCTGCAAATTCTGATTGCAAATATAAAACATTTTGCGTTTTAGTTATTTAATATACTTCTTATCTCGCTACTTAAATATACTTATTAACTGAGGATATGGTCCTTGATAGTGTGTAATGGTGGAACAGGATTCGTGTAGCTGACCGCAAATTAAGCTGGGATAAGGCTTAGATGATGATGATCGTGCTGTTCAATATTATTTTAATAAATGCTGTTCTCTTATTTGCTTCTTTGTGAGTGGCAATAATGACTCCCTATTTGTATTTTATTGCAGAATTTTAAGTACATCATGAAGGAGCTACAGGGGGCCATAATTATATCTTCTTCCTTTCAAGCAATTATTGGGTATAGTGGGCTGATGGCAATCCTTCTGAGGTATGCTTCTCAACAGTCATTGGTCTGTGGTTGAACTTATGATGTTACTCTTTCATCACAAGTGTATTATATTTAATTTTGCTAGTGAGTTCAGTAGATTTTGGGAGCATCATGTAGAGATGAATGCATGTGAGCTATGAACTCACTTGTGGTTGTTGTTGCCAAAGGGGCTGTAGCTGTCACCTGACCATGTTGTATTCAAATTCATTAAGGGGTCATTTGGCTCCCTAGAGTTTAAAAGGGCCTAAAGTTTCCAGGAAACAAAATCTCTGAGAAAGAGTCTGTTTTTCATGTTTGGGTTCGAGGAAAAAATTGACAGGAATTCTACTGTGCAGGTACTATTTATAAAAAAAAGTTTTAAAAAAAAGCGACTGGTGGGAAGCAATCCCTTTCCTTGAAATTTGTAAGCCTGCCTGGTGACGAATCAAAAACGACACAATAGCTGGAGTCAGTTTCCAACAAAAATCGTTTCTAAGCATTTCCAGGGTCCCAAAGGTAGGAATTTACCCCCACTTAACGGATTCCATTTCCAGATGGGTACTTTTCCAGGGATCCAAACGACCCCTATAGGATTTTGATGGAGCACATGATAATAGCTCCAAACATATCTGGACTAAAATTTTCGTCCACGAAAAAAAAAAAGAAAAAGAAAAAAAGAAAAAAGAAAGCCTGGACTAAGAGCAACTCAACTGAATGGCAATTCTCTAATTTCGTAAATGTTTTTTGTCTTTTCATTGTGTTTGACTCTAGCCTTTTCATTTTTATAAGAATGCCATTAAAAGTTTGGACAGCCTTTCATCTACCAAAAAGCAAATTCTCCTCACAGTTTTCTTATCTCATTATCCTCCACATTTTCTCCGATGTCAACAACTTCAGCATGTTGCATTTGGAGCTGCTGATGGGAGAATCCCTGACATGTGCCCTCTTGAATGAGGAGGTAGTTGAACTCTCAAGATGTGAATTCGGCCAACAGAATGGAGTACTGGAGACTGACGGCTCTTGTGGCCCGTGATTGATTGCCGCATATGAGTGTCGAGGAGGTGATCATGGGGCTCTTGTGGCCCGTGATTGATTGCCGCATGTAGTACCTGAATAATGATTGATGTTGAGGGTGGTGTGGATTGTGATGTTGAGGTAGAGAAAATAGGGATTGGCCTTATTGAGGGAATGGGATGTTAGAAGAGTATAAAGTAGGTCGTAAGAAGGATGGCGGATATTGGTGTTAATAATAGTAAAATGGGGTTGTGAAGGTGGAAGAAGGAGATGATGGTATTGGTGGGTAAAATGAGATGAGCGAGGTGAACATGGCAAGGTAATCAATAATGGTAATGGTGTATAACGGCCAGCCTTATGGCTGTTCAGATATGGGCCATAATAGACATAACGACGCTACAACGATCTTAGTTTTTCTATAGGAAGAAAATGTATGTGCCTCACATCAAACCATTACAAGCCTGTATCTGCCCGCTATGGGCCTTTAACGGCCGTTATAGGGCCATTATGGGCCCTTTTTGTCATTTTTAAATGGGCGTTACAACCTTGTTTGAGATAAAACGTATTTCTATGATTTGGAGAGAATGTTTTAACGTTTCCATTAGTTGTTGGATGTTAGGCATCTCATATTGCGTTGGTTGGCATCATGGGTATGGCCACGAGACACTATGGTATTAGATAGCTGATTAGCCAGTGAGGCATGAGAAAGTCAATTTCCAATGGAAGGGGAGTTCACGGTCCTCTTATTACATCTGGGAATTATTGCTTCCATTGGAGAATTACCGAGTGTTCAGACTCTAATTATAGACCATGCGAATGGCTACATGCCGTGCACCCAAAGAAAATTGTGTCGAGTGACTTTCATTAATGTCTAAGAGTTTTTACATTCCGGGCTATGGTTTGACACATGCCCTTAATTAAATTTCTGGGGAAAACCCTTAAGCAAGGCAGGTGTTCTGCTGCGTGGCACATTACATTTATTGGTCCTTGGTTCTTTATATTTAGAGTATTCGGAACTAGGAGACTCGCGATAGCTTAGCACACACGAGTAATTGCCCTAACAATACCGTAGGTGCACACATGGCAAAGATGGGCAAAAAATGACTCTCTAGCTCCCATCATTGGGTGATGAGACCCTTTGCGCTAGGCACTGACTCTAGAGGGGTTTGCGCCTAGTCTAGAGACATGGATGTGTGAGTGGTTCATTGTGGGCTGTTTATGTCGTTAGCACGTTTATAGGCTAAAGGAATACTTCATGCTTGTATGTGGATTTTGTTGATGGGTTTGCACCTTGGCACAAAGATCGATTCAATAGTGCATGAAGTCGGAGCTTGTATTTGGGAGGCCCTAGCTCATGGCGCAAGGCCATTTCTTTCGTTGGAATTCTTAGCGCATGGCGCAGGGTCCTTCCAGTAAAGGGGGGGAAATGTAGAGGCAAGTGAGGCCCACCATAGGAACATCTGCGCCTAAAGTTCCAAGAGTCCAAGTCCTCATTCGTCTGTGTACTTGTCTTTATGTGTCTACCTCTTCTGTACATATTCATGTCTTGAAATGAGTGTTGGAGGTATTTTTAGGCCAATGAACTTGATTTTGCTGGCTTCTTGAGGCAAGGGCCTATGCACTTGGGCGTAGATGTCTCTGTGCTTGTGAAGAGCCTCTTGTTGGTTTTCTGCTTCCTCGTCGTGCGATATGATGATGTTATCATTCAATGCAGAAATATTGAAGCAGAGCTGTTCTGGCGCAAATATGCCATTGGATGCATAGGTTCTTTTTTTTTTTTTTTTTTGGGCTAGGTACCAAGATACAAAAGTCAACAAGCCCTGTATCGCATAACGACTACCACCATTATTATATATCATGGTTCATGGAACATGGGAGGAAGTTGCTTCTCCGTGGAAGAAGGGCAAAATTTTTTCCTCCTTTTTAGTGGCACATATTTAATACAAAAGCTAAAGCCAAATTTGGGAAAAGTATACAAACCATTATGTATAATTATGGACTTGCGATTTAAGAGGTGGTAATTTTGGTCCTAGATTTGTTGTGGATGTTTTATCTTATTCTTTGTTAATTGTAAGACAAAAAGAGCCTTCACTGTCTTTTTAGCACATGTTCGAGGAACAAAGATGACATTTGGTAGATTTTGGCTTGCAAATGGAAGTGTCTACCTAAGTTGAAGTGAGTCCAACGATTAAATCATAGACATCTACTTGTGAAGCGTGTAGAGAGTTTGGCCATTATTTGTGGTGTTGGACAGATTAAATAGATAAAAAACAAGAGATTTCTATTAAAAGAATGGTGCAGCACTCTGAGGTTAGAGCTCCTAGGTGCACAAGGTACTACATGGCTTACATACTCCACTCACAAAACTAGATGACGTGAGCCCCTTTATGGAGATAGGAGTTACAACCCACTCTCCCATGTGTATCTGATCATGTGGGACTAAACTTACAAGACAATAAGCATAAAACATGGCATACTAAAAAGTTGAGTTGGTACTCTTAACACACCCCTCAAACTCAACAGTGTGGGATTCAAGATCTTCAACTGCAACTTGTGTTTGGATTGAGCTTTTGATAATCATTCAATCTTCTCTTCGAATAGTAGGCTGCCCAAATTCGATAACTGTCGAGCGATCAAATTGTAATTCACATACAAAATCCTCTCAATGGCACAAGTGCAATACTAGACATTGAGTGAGTGAGCTATAGTCGTGATGGTTGAAGGACTACACCCACAACAACATTGTGAAGACATAAGCGTAACACTGCTCTACAGGTGAGTGAACTACATGACAACAATCACAAAGGCCTCAAAAAGGAATAAATGATCAATGGAAAAGGAAAACTGTAGTCCAGGTCGAAAGCTTCTATCTCATGTTGGGTATAGCATTATGTCAATCAATATCCATGGCTTAGCTTTCCACTCTCCAACTTCAACACACAGCCCCTGATCCAAGTCACTTGGGCAATGATCCACCACAAAGATGGGCATCCCCAACAATGATGATGACCATTCTTACAATGACAACGAGCTTCTACCAATGGCAGCGACTAAAGGATTGATCAAGATGAGAATGGAAGTTGCAAAATAAAAAATGGGATGCCGAAGAGGCGGTTGATCATGAAGGTATTTCCGATGGCCCCATAATAGATTGGTTGGAAGTGGATGAAGAATAACAAAATGAAAAGATAAAATTAACTAGATCTCATCCGCTACGATACCATGTTAAACAAACTAAGCAAAGAGAAAAAAACATGAGATCTTTATTAAAGGAAGGGCCAGGGTACTCTTATTGGATTAGAGCTCCTTGGTGCACAAGGTGCTACATTGCCACACACTCCACTAACAAGTCTAGATGCCTCTCCAACATGGATCCGATGTCTGGCTAAACTCACAAGACCATCAACATAAAAAGCTACATAATACTCTCGGTTAGTGGTAATAGGAGTTTGCTACATCAATGGAGCAACTTTGGGGCATGGAAATGGTATAATGACATAGTTGTATGAAGCGTGAAACGAATCGGCAATATAATTGGGTGCGGAGCGGGAAAACGTCTGTTTAAAATGTAAGTATAAAGGCTAAACAATGTTAGTAAGTATAAAGGCTAGGAAGCGGGAGCAAGAGCAAGAGTGTGAATTCAAAGCATCATTTGAAGCGGGAGTGGCTCCAGTTAGAAGGATCCTGCAACCTAGTTAGAAGGATCCTGCAACTTAAGAATGACTTAGTAGCATGTCCAGTTCTAGATAAGTGGGAACTAGCAAGGTGTTATTCTTCGGGGTCGTTTGGCATCTTGTCTTTCGTATGAATTGGAATCTAAATCATAATATTGTTAGCACTATGTAAATGGAAAACGGTGGAATAAAAAATGTGTTTGGCAGATGTAGTGAAACCACACCATTTTTAAAGTAGGCGTCAAATGAATTCTATGAATTCTCACACGGGCCCATTGTGATGTTTATGTGGAATCCACACCAATCACCAGGTGTGTCACCCCATGTTAGGCCCATGGCCTAAAATTTAGCCACATTTGTGATTCCAGTGGACCACACATTGGAAGCAATTTGTGTCACCCCATGTTAGGCCCATGGCCTAAAATTCAGCCATATTCATGATTCCGGTGGATCACACAATTGGAAACAGTGTGCAAGGCAACACTCACCCTTGATGCTGTTTCCCTTTATATCGCCTGCTTGAATTAGTTTTGGGCTTGATCTTTTGTCCCTAAGCATAAATATAGCTTGACATCTAATGGTTGGATGGATTTCATATAATCATTACAGCAAGCCTTGAGAAAAAATCAAGGGTGGATGTCTCTTCTCCATCTGTTTCCTTTGGTGTGGCCCACTTGAATCACATTTCAACCTAATTTTTTGGTCTTAGACCTAATTTGGGATGACACATCTCTAATGGTCGGGGTGGATTTTTCATAAACACCTCAGTGAGTCATGTAAAATCAAGGGTGGGTGTCCCTCTCCCAACCTTTTCCCTTTGTATGGCCCACCTGAATCATGGACCGGGTTGATTTTTGGGCCGTATGGCTAAAACGGGGTGACACACCTGGTAATCGGGGTGGATTTCACTTAACTATCATAGTGGGGCCCACTAATTCTTGAAGTGGATTTCGGGTGATTTTCATGTAGAAGCTGATTGACATCAACCATATACAAAGCTGAAAAATTCTCACATGTGGCCCGTTGTGATGTTTATGTGAAATCCACCTCGACCACTGGGTGCATCACACCATGTTAGGCTAAGGACCCAAAATTTAACCTCATTTGTGATTCAGGTGGACTACATTGGAAACAGTATACAGGGTAATACTCACCCTCCAAATTATTTCCCTTCATGTGGCCCTCTAATGGGGACATCTCGTGCACACGTATGCCCCCCTACACACGTACGCAAGGAGGTGGAGAGCCCCACCATCGATCTGAATCGATGACCACATCTGTGGAGGGCCTCCTAGTTAGAAGACCGTGTTTTGGTTCCTTAGAGTGGACCCGATCATCATGTGAATCCCACCATTGGATCTCATGATCATGGCCCACTACTCTAGATGATCTAGTACTTATTATTGTTATTAGGAATATCATAGGCGGTGTAGATTACTTTGATTAGTTGTTATTTTTTTTTTCTTAGTCTCTAAGTAATAGTGCGCGCACATGGCGTAACTTTTGGGGTATAGGGTTTTCTTATAAATAGGCAACCCCTTGTAGGTTTTTTCTCATTGAATATTATTAATAAAATTACGCGTTTTCCTGCTTCTCTAATTCTCTGAGTTGTGGAAATCTAATTGGATGCGAAATCCTCCCTTATTCAAAGAGCTAATTACCATCATGCGAAGCCACACCAATCCCAAATTGCCTCTATCTTCTACCCTTTATATTCATCATCTCTTACAGCCATCCCATCTCCAAATCCATTCCTTTTGACAGACAATCCTCTTTCTACAACAGATTTGCAGAATTAGGTTTTGTAGGAGGGCTGAAACTTCGGCGGAGCATCGTGCACAAACCAGACATCTGATCGGTGTGAAACTTGGCGTGAAAGTGGATCTCCCCTGGCCGACCAACAATTAGCTGGCTGATTTCAGATTCGTGGGCCCCACATACGTGCGGGCAAGATCCCATGCACGTGCGTCAGGCGTGGGCCGCTGTCCATACTTGTGGATTATCTTGGGTTTGCTTCTCTCTTCTATCTCACTCTTCCTCACCTTATTTCCCTAACCCTAACGGTAGATAATCCTAAATCTCAAGTTCTATTCCACTTTTGCGAACCCTAGGCTTTCCCGATTTGAAACATATGAATTCCTTGGATTGGGAAATAATCCTTTGCATGTGTGGATGATTCTACTCTCTTTTGAGCATTGTTTGGTATATAATTTTTAATTCATCTAGTCCTAACATGTGCAGGCTTGGACCCTCGTAGATTCCCTTTGTTGAATGTTTGATCTTATGCGGGATGTGGAATTATTGTGATTGTTTCTAAATTAGCATGATCTAAAGCTTGAAATCTTGTATATCATATTTAATTTTCATGTCCTGCATCACCCTCCTGAATCATGGATGGGCTCGATTTTGGTCTTGAGGCCTAAATTTTAGCTTGGCATCTAATGGTTGGAGTGGATTTCATATAGCTATTACGGTGGGCCTTGAAAAAATCAAGGTTTAATGTCCCTCTACCAATTGTTTCCCTTCGCATGGCCCATTGGAATCTCGAATTGGGCTTATTTTTGGGCCCTACTACTAAAATGGGGCGACTCACTTGGTGATCAGGGTGGATTTCTCTTAAACATGACAGCGGGGCCCAATAATTCTTGAAGTTAATTTCGGGTGATTTTCATGGAGAAGTTTATGGACGTCAACCACATGCAGTGTTAAAAGATTCTCATACTGGCCCACCATGATGTTTATGTGAAATCCACCCCGACCATCATGTGTGTCACACCATGTTAGGCTTAGGACCCAAAATTTAACCCTATTTGTGATTCAGGTGTACCACATGATTGGAAACAACACATGGGGCAACACTCACCCTCCAAACTGTTTCCCTTTGTGTGACCCACCTGAATCACGAATGGGCCTGATTTCTGGTCACTAGGCCTAAATTTAAGCTTGGCATCTAACAGTTGGAGTGGATTTTAGATAATTATCACAATGGGCCCTGAAAAAAAAAAAATCAAGGGTGGGTGTCCCTTTGCCAATTGTTTCCCTTGTTATGGCCCACCTAAATCAAGCAATGGGTTGATTTTTGGGTGACAGACTTGGTGGTCGAGGTGGATTTCACATAAACATCACTGTGGGGCCACCCGAGCCCTCGCCTCCAACTGTCTGATTTTTGATTGTTGGTGGAATCCATGGTAATTGGTGTTGAATTCATGCATTGACGCAGCGATTTCAAAATGACTGAATTGTTGGTAAATGGAATCCATTGCCACTGCCATACATGTTGCCCAATGCAAAAACTTTTTGCGATTTACAGTGATTGCCACCAAATCCATGCTGCCAAATGATCCCTTAAGGCTAAGGGTGGCAATGGCCACCATCTTGATGGGCCTTGACCTAGCTTTGGACCAAACTTGCACCTGTTAGTTTGGTTTGTGGGCCTGGCATCCATAAGCTCAATCAAGTTTTGGGCTATGCTCGGGCTCAAGTCATTTTAACCTGAGCCGGCAAGGCTTGGTCAGGTCTGACCTGTCTTCATATGTACCTGTATACTACAAATTTTCCATTCTAATCCTTGATTAGGCTGCCCATGCATATAGAATGTAGACCATAATTTTCATTCTCTAAGTGTCTATTTCAATTGTGCACATGTGGCCCACTTGATCATTGGTTTGATTAGGGACATTCAAGTGGGAAATAGGGATTTTATTAATTTTCAGGCTGGGCAGGGTTGGACCCGGGCCGGGCCCTGGCATTTTTTTTTTTTCTCCTTCTGGCTCAAGGCCTGGTGCTTTAAGTGTCGGGCTAGGGCATGCTTAGTTTGTAATTGTGATGGTGCAGAGGTATCTTCATGTCTTGGTGCAAACTGCAAAATTATTTGTCTGTTGGAGCAGAACTATAGGGCGTTTGATATCATAGCTTGATGGTAATTGGTATTTGCTTTAACATTTCGACCTTGGTTCAAGCTAGATTTATCTACTGAAAAAAAAAAAAAAAAACTGAGGGTCATTTGGTATAATATAGAGTTTCTTTCAAATTGACTATTATCTGCTAGCTGTGTATGTAACAAGAACATCACTTCTTTTTTGAATTTGTGCCTAGTCAATAGTTACCAACCTAGATAAGCATGTTGGATGCTGCATATGGGGCATATAAAAAATTGAACTTTTCTCTTTAATTTCCATTATCTTTTATTGTTAGGATACGTGTATGCATACAAACAAATGTCTTTTAGGCTCTTGCTGTGTGTGGATCATAACATGGTGGTGGTGTTGGCAAAGAGGGAAAGGTTTTATGGTTTCTTGTTCTTATGGCATGGCATCTCTTTGGGCCATTTGAGGGGAAGGGAACACTCGGTGCTTCCACAACCATCGGGGGTCGTTAGGCAAAGTTGTTAGGAGAATTAAGATAGATATAGTTGGGTGGGCGTCCAGCTTAATTCCTGTGGATGCTTGGAATTTTTTTTGGCCTTGCCTGATGGGGACATCTCGCGCAGACGCGCATGCACGCCGGGCCCCCTACGCACGTACACCAGAAGGAGGGCCCCATCGTTGATTTGGATCGATGACGACGTCCAGGGATGGCCTTCTAGTTAGAAGATAGTTTTGGTTCAAGAGAGTGGACCCGATAGTCAAGAAAAGCCCATCATGGGATCTCATGATCGTAGCCCACTAGTCGGATTAAGTTCATACTTTAGGTTTTGCTTATTTATGTTATTTAGAACATCATGAACGCTTTAGATTTCTTTGATTGGTTTTTATTTTAGTTTACTTCATCACCAAGTAATAGGTTGCGCACATAGCGCGAGCTTTGAGGTATAGGGTTTTCTTATAAATAGACACTCCTTGTAATTCTTTTAATTCAATGAAGATTAATAAAAAATTGCTTCATTTTCCTGCTCCTTTCCGAGTTATGAAAACCTAATTGGGTGCGAAGCCCTCCCTTCTTCGAAGGGCTAACTACCGTGGTGTGAAGCCACATCTATCCCGATTCGCCCCCACATTCTTCCATCCATATTTCTCTTCTCCTACAAGCATTCTATTTGCAAATCCATCAATAGTTGCAGTTGTTTTTCTCTCTACAACAAATTTTCAGAATCTGGCCCTGCAGGAGGGCTGAAACTTTGGCGGAGCACCACGCACAAACCGTGCATCGGATATAGCTGAGATTTGAGAGTTTTGGAGTCCATCCTTGACCGACTAGGGCCAAGATGATCTTTTTCTGAATAGTGGGCCTCACACACGTGTGGCCATGATTATACGCACGTGCGTTTGGGCCATTGTTGCTGTCCGTGCGCGGGAATTGTCTTCCGGTTCAGGTTTCCTTCTTAATTTACCCTATTATACCAGTTTTTCATCAGCCCTAAACCTAGATTGCATTATCCTTAATTTATTTGCCCTTTTTCTCACCCTAGGGTTCCTTGACTTGAAATTGGTGGATCCTTTGGATTTGGGACTGATTGCTGTGCATGTGTGGATGATTATTGCTTATCTTTAAGCATCGTTTAGTTTATAATTTTAACAGATCCAACCCTAACATGTGTAGGCCTAGACCCACATAGGTTCCCCTTAATTGAATGGTTTGGACTTTCATGTGGGATATGGAATTTTTGTAATTGTTTATGAACTAACGTGATCTTAAGCCTGAAATCTCGCGCATCATATTTGAATTTCATGTCTTGCATCATTGCCAGCTTGTAATTCTTTACATTCCCTTTTTGGGGGTGGCTTCTTAATAAAAATTATGTTACCTTAAAAAAAAGTATTTGATCATCAAAGGCTAGTGTGTTTGACACCTTGTATATGTGCTAAGCACTGACACAAGTGCTTTTGTTTAAGGTACAAGTTTATAGTTGCTTTTGTTACCTCCATTGCCATTGCCAGAACATTGGAAACATCAAGTATTTATTATTTTTATTATTTTTTTAATGTGATATATTTACGTAACATACCATGACACCAAGGGTTGTTGGGAGATAAATTGAGGTCGCAAAATATGACTAGATGCAAAAAGAAGAAGAAGAATAAGAAGAAGAAGAAGAAGAAAAAAGAGAAAAAAAGGAAAAAAGAAAAAGAAAAGAAGAAGTGATAATATTGTAATTTGTTGAGTTTGGTCGTATTTTGTGATATCTTGAATGATCTCCCATTAGTTTCAATATTAGACTCATTTCTAACCCCATTTAAGAATGCTATCTTTATATCCATCTAAAGCAAAGCAAATTTTAAGTCAACTGCAATGTTTTATCCCATGTGGTAAATCAACCATTATCTAGGTTTTGTTTTTCAAGATAGAATTGGTGCCTTCCACCATGGCTTGCTTCCATAGATCTTTATCTCTGGACTTCATCACATTTGGGTATGACTTTGGATCTTTGATACTTTCTGATACTTTTTGTTAAGAACAACTGTACAAGTCTCTACGTATTACGGTGACTTTCTAATCCTTGAATGCCTTTTAAATTCGTCTTGAATTGGAGATTTTGACCTCTCTGCAGATATGCTTGCTGCTTTCATCGAACTCAAGATTTTCGTGATCTATTTCCATAATGAGATTTTTTGGTTCATGTTCCAGGAATTTAGCATCCTTGCTAGTAACCATAGATCTTGGCTTTTCAGGATCTTGGAAGCTGTGTCCCTTAGTACCAAGTTCATAACTCAAGAAGACGTAGTTCATTATTTTGACCCTGCGCTTGTCTTTTAAACCAAGAAGATCTAAGACATGGGCTGTATAAACCAAATCATTCAGAAAAGTCAAATTTGGTTTCCTCCCAACCAAATTTCATAAGGGTTTACCTTTGATGACTTTCATGGTATCCTGTTAAATGTACATCAAGCAGTTTCTATAGCTTTCACTATAGAGAGTGAGAAGCACTAGATTCTTTGAGCATGCACTGAATGGTCTACAATAGTGTTCTGCCATAAATTTTACTGAGTGTAAGGGTTAGCTGTGTTGTGCAGGATCCTGTGTTCTTTTAGTAATGAGTCGAACTCTTTTGATAGGTTCTGCTCCCCTATCACTCTTTATTGGTTGGATCATCGCGTCCAACTTATCCGCAACTTCACTTTTGTACTCTGAATTTTGTGAAAGCCTTGGACTTCTGTTTCCTCAGAGTAAACATATAACAACATATAGAATAGTCATCGGTGAAAGTTACGTAGTATTCGTGAACCCCAATTTCACTGGTTTTCTTTTGCCACTTATACCCATCAACAATTTCTAGTAACTTAGTTTATTTTTCTCCTCCTATCAAAAGGAAACTTTGTCATTTTTCTTTTGATGCAGAGTCCACATGGAGTACTTCTATCACACCCGCCCGTTGCTGCTTTATTTTGTCACATATATCATTATGGATAACTTCTAGTAACTTAGTGGATTATTCTGCTTTATTTTGTCACATATATCATTATGGATAACTTCTAGTAAGTGGATTATTCTCCTCTATCAACAAGAGACATTCTTTTTCCTTTGATGCAAATTTGACATTTGAGTACTCGTATCATTTTCTACCTTTGGGAACATAACTATCTACAAATAATCCTTCGATTCTATTATTACTCAAATGATTCTGATGTCTATGCCTCTCCACAGACAAGGCAACATAAGGAGATGTGATTTCCTTCTTCGGATTCAGCTTAGACATGTTTAATAATTGTTGAGAGAAAATTCTAGATATTGCAAAATATGATCAAATGTGACAAATCACACTATGATAGTATTGCAGTTTGTCACATTTGTTCATATTTTGCAGTATCTTGTATTATCTCCCAACGATTTTGTCAAATTGCCTGGAGAAAGAAGAAACAAAAAAAAAAAAGAAAAAAGAAAAAAAGAAAAAAAAGAGGAGAGGAGGAGAGGAAAAAAAGGATAAGGGTTGGATGTCCCCATCTCTCTTACTTATATTCACTCAAGTAAAAAAAGAAAAGAAGGAGAAGAAGCCGAAATCACCTCTTGTTACAGTGACACAAGTACATGTAAGGTGTGTACAATAATACCAAATAAGGCATGTCTAGCTTATCAACAACTCCACTTTCTGTATGCCAATAAATTATGTTTTGTTTGATTCTGCACTAGAATATTAACTCTTAAGATTCAATTTTCTCCATATGCCTCGGAAGGTTGCTTGATTATATCACAGCCACCAAATTTATTGGTGATAAAGAAAGGACAGTGATGCAGGACAAGTAACAACTTGTTCTAAAAGATCGAACTGATAGAACAAGGCGAATTAATCCCTTTATCTCGTAGCCTAGGCCCCAAATCCATGGGTTAGGTCCTCGGCCAAACCCGCCTCGTGAGCCCCAAATCCATGTGTTCCGCCCTACATGAGCCACCCGCCTCACACGGGCCCCAAATCCATGAGTTATGCAGGCCACCCACCCTGAGTGCACCCCCGCATCCCACAGGCCATCCCACTCAAGCCCGGTGTGAAAATGCCCCCACATTAATCACCCCCAGTGAGGAGTCTTGAATGCGAGACCTCCCGCTCTGATACCAATTTGATGTAGGACAATTAACCACTTGCTCTAAAAGCTCAAACTGATAAAACATGATGAATTAATCCCTTTATTTCATAGCCCAGGCCCCAAATCCATGGGTTATGCAGGCCACCCACCCCGAGTGTGCCCTTGCATCCCACAGGCCACCCCACTCGAGTCCGGTGTGAAAATGCCTCTGCATTAGACAGTCAATCCATATATCCATTGTCTTGTAAAGAGATCTCTGCATCACCCATGCAATCCCGTATAACCAGCTAAACTTGCACATCACTGGGTGCAAGAGTAGGCTTCGGAGCAGAACATGCTCTGTTGTCTTCCTCTGGCATCTCCAAGCAAAGTGCCCACTTGTTTCTCAATTGATGTCTCTGTTATGTAGATTATTACCTGTTAGAAAATTTTCAAGCAATGTCATCCAACAGAAGGTAGAGACTCAAAAGGGTTGAATGTTTAGGAATGTCTTGATTACCATGACATTTGCTCCAAAGTTCTACTGTACAGATTCTGGAGTCTATACTTGGCATGCCCTGCACTCATAATTTTGCAATTGATGTTTCTTGTTTCAGGTTGATCAATCCAGTGGTCGTCACCCCAACCATTGCTGCCATTGGACTTTCCTTTTTCAGTTATGGTTTTCCACAAGTGGGTATCTGCCTGGAGATTGGTGTAGTGCAGATGTTGCTGGTCATTATTTTTTCGCTTGTGAGTATGGAGTAGCTTGGCTCCGATGGTTGTGTTGCTACGTTTGTATTTATGTCATATGATCTTCATAATTATTTTTTATTGCTGCTGGTTTTACGCCTTCGTTTTATGCCAAATATCTTATGTGTACTGCTCTGCTTCCTTTATTATTATTATTATTATTATTATTATTATTATTTATTTTTTAATTTTTAAATTTTTTCACTGCAGTATCTTCGCAAGATATCTGTATTTGGTCATCGTATATTCCTTATCTATGCGGTAAGTCAATAATATGGATCCACAATGTTTCTCATTCTGTTTAGCACCTGCACATTTCTATTAAAATTGCAAAGGCTACTTGTGTGAGTGGGATTGTGAATCCTGGTATCCCCACATACCAGTGTACTGAGAGATCTGTGCTGTTCATCAGATGGCCCCACCGTGTATGTCTGTGAAATGAAAACCTTGTCCAGTCATCAGGAGGGCCACATTGGCATATTTGGGAGAGTTGGATTCCTCATGAGTGGCCTTTGCTTTTCTCATTTCCATTACATGTTTGATGTGGTATTGCATGAATACGGCAGTGTATGGTAAAGGCACTAACTGTTGATTAATTGCCATGTTGTGGCATAATAACAGGTTCCATTGGCTATGGGAATCACATGGGCCATTGCTTTTCTTCTTACAGAAGCTGGAGCCTATAGCTACAAAGGTTGTGATGTAAATGTACCTTCGTCAAATATTATATCTGATGCCTGTAGAAAGCATGTTTCAAGGATGAAACAATGCCGTGTTGATACCACTCATGTGTTAAAATCTTCCCCATGGTTTAGATTTCCATATCCCTTACAATGGGGCACACCTGTCTTTGAGTGGAAGATGGCACTTGTGATGTGTGCAGTATCCATAATCGCGTCAGTTGATTCGGTGAGTTTACACCATTAGCTTGATTTAAGTTTTACTGTTTTTAGAGTTTTTTTTTTTTCCTTATTTGATGGGTGAGGTGGTTTTTTTTTTTCTTTTTTTCGTGAACATTTTATGCCATTTGAATCAGTAGTCCTGACTGTTTGTTGTTTCCACATGCTATGTTACCAACTGCAACATTCTTCTATACCGTTAATACCAATGAAGAAATCATTCTTCTATACCCTTACAGCTTTTAATGTAGGCAATCCAATTGCATGACTTGTGGGTATTTGGGTTTTATTTTTAAAAGGGATTTGCGATTTATATTTTAGGATTTGTTTCTTTACCCTGGTTCTATTATTCAAATGGGTTGAGAGATCTATGGGGATGTTTGTGTAGTTTTGTGTAGAAAGGTAGTGATGAAAGAAAGAGGGGAGAGGAGAATGAAATTGAAAGGGGAGTAATGGAGATAGTGTTTGGACCCCCCTCATATGATTTAAGTGATAAAAAATAAAAGTGAAAAGACTGCTCTGCACTTGTTACAATGTATTTTATACAACTTATGTTCACCAAGCAACATCAATTGATGGGCTACATGACCAAACACATAAAAACAAGATGGGCTGATAGTTGTATGGCCCTTACTACCACTGCCCAGGTGTCATCACTAACCTTCCCCCTCAAGATGGAGCATATAATCATCCAGGTCTAGCTTGTCCTGAATGCATGAGCTTTACTTCTTCCAAGAGCTTTGGTGAAAATGTCTACAACTTGATCCTGAGATCTGATGTATGCTAGAAATATCTCTTTAGAGGATGCCGCATGAGCAAAATAAGAATGCAATTTAATGTGCTTGGTCCTCTCATGGAAGACCAGGTTACTAGCAATATATGAAGCGAGCTGATTATCACAATGTGAGGAATGGGACCTCCAACTGAAAAAAACCAATCTCATGAAATAATGTTTTCAGCCATATCTGCTTACAAGTTGTATGGGCCATAGCTCTCTACTCCGCCTCTGCACTTGATCTCCCCACCACATTCTACTTTTGCTCTTCTAACTCACCACATCACTGCCAGCATATGCACAATATCCTGTTGTTGTGTGTCTATCAACAGGAGCACTAGTCCAATATGCATCTGACTACCCTTCAACATGAATGTGCCCATATGTCTTGTAAGTTATACCAAGGCCAGGGGATCCTTCAAATATGGTAGTATATGAGTAATTGCATGTTCTAGGGGTGGGCCTTTAATGAATCGACTTGTAACACGTAGACAAAATGTTATGTCAGTATGGGTGATTGTGAGATATATAAGCTTGCTAACCAGTCTTTGATACTTGCATGGATCATCAAACAAGTTTCCTTGATCCACAATGAGCTTCTGGTTAGGGTCCATAAGATTGTCAATAGGTTTGATCCCAACAATACCAATCTCTGATAGTAATTCTATGACATACTTTGCTAGGAAAGATCATGCTTAGACAGTTAGACTAGGCTGCTTCAATCCCCACAAAATACCATAGCTTACTCAAGTCCTTGGTCTGGAAACGAGGCTTTAGAAACATTTTGAGGTGGTTTATGCCACTGTTATAACTGGTTGTAATCATGATGGCGTTGACATACACAACTAGTACAATCATACATGCACCCTTTCATTTCTTAACAAAAACTGAGTAATTGGCTTGGCTTCGTGCTAGCCCAAACTCTAGCACCACTCAGCTAAATTTCTTGAACCATGCCGAGGAGACCACTTCAACCCATGAACTGAATTTTAAGCCTGCAAACCTTATTTGATTTCCCCTAAGCAACATATGCTGGAGGTTGCTCCATGTACACCTGATGCAAATCTCCATTTGAGAATTTATTTTTAACATTTAACTGATATAGAGGCCAGTTCAAATTTGCAGCAATAGAGAAGAACTTGAATGTAGTTTAATTTGGCCACTTGTAAAAAAGTTTCTGAATAATCCATCCCAAATGTTTTTGTGAACCCTTTTGTTATAAGACAAGCCTTTAACTGGTCAATGGAACCTTCTAGAAGATATTTAATAGTGTAAACCCATTTGCACCCTGCAGCTCGCTTATCAGTGGGCAATGATGTTAATGCCCATGTCCCAATAGAGTGTTAGGCTTACGTCTTGTCATCCATAGCTTGCTTCCAACCACTATCAGACGGGGATTCTTGAAAGGAATGGGGAGTAGAAATAGATGATAGGGAACACACAAGTCGTTGGCAGGAAGGAGGTAGTTGTTTTTGGCAAGCAAACTTTGAGATCGGATGAGGAATGCAAGAATAGGCACCTTTACTCACAACAATTGGTAGATCATCAGAGGCAGTAGGGGGCAATGGATCTGCGGATGTGGAGGACAATGACTGAGAAGCATGAGGGATGGGTGGTGCAACACCAAACTTTTTCCTTCAAGTTTATTCCTGAAGTGGCTGAGTGGTCGATGGATCAGCAGAGAGTGATAGCTCTGGAACAGGTAAAACAACTTGAGGTGGTATGGCCATGTCCACAGACTTCTAATGCGTAGATGGAAAGAATTGAGTTGATTCAAAGAAAGTAAAATCTGAACACCACAAACTGTTTATGGAGTGAGAGACTAACACTAGTGCCCTTGTTGAGACTTAGATATCCCAGACATACATTTCAAATAGCGAGGATCTACCTTGTTAGACTTAGACCTAAGTCCAAAATGATAAACAAAACATGCATGCCCGAAAACCTTTGTAGGTAGAGAATAAGGGACACCCATAGGGCGTTGCAACGGTTGCCGAAGAGGAATGCAACATTAATAGTTTTCTTCTCCGGCGTTGTGGTTTTCTTCTTTGGGATTATTGCCGGAGACTTTAAGGCTGATCGTTATGGAGAGGCGCTCGTCATCAACGTCGGATCAACCTACATAAGAGATAGAGGAGGGATAGATCTGGAAAGTTGTAACGAGGAATAGCAAGGTCAACCGATCCAAGCTACAAAAAGGTAAGGATGCAACCTTATACCCAACCCTGTTCGTAAGAGATTTTCCAAAAGGATGGGCTCCGGTAAACTTTGCAAGGGTGTTCGGACGGGCAGGGTCCATGATGGATGTGGTGATGCCGAGACACAAGTCTACCGGAGCTTACAGGGGCTTCGCGCTAGTCAGGATGAGTACGGTCGATGAACTCTATAGGGCGATTCAGATGTTGAATGGCGAAGGGTTTGGAGGTGTAAAGCTGAAGGTACAAAAGGCAAAATTTGGACTAGAGTTCAAATACTCTAACAGAGATGGCTTTGCTCAAACGCAAAGAAGATCGAAGTTCATCTCCCCCTCTTGGCGAGGCCGGCATAGTGTGTTAGTTAACAGTGGTAGACCTTCATCTAAGGACGCTCTTCTGAGCTCAAAAGAGGCTGGCTCACGACCTCAATCAAACAGAGAAGTTTTGGGTCATCTCTCAAGAGCGAGGACAAAAAAGGAGGAAACGAGGATAGGGGTAGATAAGTGGATCCGCATTAGCATAGACTCTGTGGAGAGATCCAAACATGCCCTGCAGGAGTCAGTGGTTGCAACCTCGATCCCAGGAGCCTCGATTTCTCAAGTGAGACTCTGGTTGGATGATTGTTGTAGACTATCGCCAGAATCTTACAACATTAAATCGATAGGGTACAACGAGCTATGGATACAACTGACCCCTGGGGCTAATCTAGATGCTCTGATCATGGCGGTAGCTATTCACAAAGGCGGTCTGATATTTAAGATTCAGAGGTGGGAGGAGTTCTCACTGTTCGGGATAGAAGATGCATGGATTCTAATATGGTCAGTACCACTCGAGTTCTGGAATGAAGCTTTCTTTCAAGACACAGTCTCTCGTGTGGGCTAGCTGATACAAATAGACCTGAAAACAATAACTGGGGAGGAGATGGGAGTGATTAGGGCGATGGGAGTGATTAGGGCCATGGTCAAGTGGCGGAAGGGAGATGCAATGCCCCGTTTCGTCCAGGTCTTGGTCGATGACAAGAAGTTCTATATGCCAGTTCAAAGGGAAGCTACAGATGACCCTATCCCTCGATGGGGAGATCTATAGAGGGCAAAGGTTTCTTCACATCTATCGGTGAGAGCAGGGGAAGCATGGACAAGGCTAACGGAGCACTGTTTGCATCCTCCTCTGGAGTACAATTTTTTTTTTGTAGAAACGCGTCGAGTGCCAGCGGGAGTCGGTTAGTAGCTAGATCATGGGACACGTGTCTAATCTCGATACAAACATCGATTGAGAGTCGACATGATCATTATGAGCCTGTCTCATTGGTGCAGGCTTCGGGCGAGAGAGTCGAAGCATTTCCTACATGTGGCAGCCTCGAGCGACGATGCCAGGCTTTGGGCGAGAGAGTCAAGGCGAGTCCCACATGTGGCAGCTTCGGGCGAGGGTGTCAGCTTCGAGCAAGAGCAGCGACACAATCTCGACACATGGCAGCATAGTGATGTACGACGATTCCGAACGAGAGGCTTGGAAGAGCGTTTCTACTTCGGGTACTCCTATCCTTCCCCTATCGGAGACCCCGAAGCACATGAGCCTGCCAGCACTTCTGGAGCAGCTCCTGACCACTTAAGATCTCTCTTCTGATTGTCGATTAATTCTAACCCTCGTAACTTTGGAATTTTCATCTATTCTTGAGCACAGCAAGGCTCGCCCATCAAATCTCCACCGTTCTTTCGACCTGAGGTCGATATGGAGATCATCCACACGTGTTAGGTAGGCCCTCAAGTGCGAACATATTATCTAACCATTGGGATGTGCTTTCCCTCGATCGAAGGTGATTCTTCCCCTCTGTTGTTAGAGGGTGAAGATTGCAGTGATTTCGATAACGATATTATTTCCTGGACATCCGAGAACACAGCCTCTCCAGAATCCCTGTCGTCACAGCCTATGTCATCTATAGATCCGATGACAAATCTCATGTTAGCAGAGTTCTTTCATGAAGGTATGAACAAAGGAGTCATAGAAGCGGAATCTCTACAGGTTAGGGTGGGTACATCATATGAAGAGCAGGGAGGTGAACTTAGGGACAAAATGAAAAAAGCAGATCAGAGGGCTAAGTTGATCAAAACAATTCAAAAGAAGAAATGGATAAGGGACACCATGGGTCATGTTGGTAGATTAATAGGAGTCTCTTTTGGTGATCATCCAGAAGGCTACGTAGTTCTGTTCCACTGCATCGAGGAACGTGGCTGACCGTTGCAACGTACGAGATCTCCTAGGAAACCCCCTTTAAGGTGCAACAACAATAAGGAACTACTTAGCCTCATGCAAAATCCCTTCTCTATTTCTTCGTCTGATCACACAGGCGGGACTCAAGTCCTACGGGGAAGATCAATTCTTAAATGAAAGTCTTCAATTGGAATATTAGAGGAGCGGGATCAAAGCAAAAGCGAAGATTAATCAAGGAAATTTGTGATAGAAGTAAAGTAGAGGTGATTTGTCCACAGGAAACTAAGGTGGCTAATTTTAGCGACAAGCTGATGAGCTTACTCTGGAGTGCAAAAGATGTAAGGTGGACAACTTTGGATGCAATTGGCAGTTCTGGTGGTATTCTAGTCGCATGGAAATCCTCCCTATGGTCTCTGATTAATAGTTGGAATGGTTTTTTTTTTTTTTTTTTTTTCGGTTGTCCTGAAAGATGTTTCATCTGATTTTTCTTGTCTCATCACTTCAGTTTAGGGTCCTAACCAGGAAGCTAGTAGATTTGAGTTTTGGGAGGAACTGAACTCTTCCAGGCGGAGGTTTACAGGGCCATGGTGTATAGGAGGAGACTTCAATATCACGCGTTACGCCTTTGAAAGGTCTTAGGGAGGCGGGGCTTCTGCTGGTATGCGTCGCTTTTCAACGTGGATTGAAGATTAGGAACTGGTGGATCTCCCTTTGCTTGGTGCAAGATTTACTTGGTAAAATGGGACAGATAATCCAATCATGTCAAGGTTGGACAGATTTTTGGTTTCGCCAGACTGGCTGGAAACGTTTCCGCTTGTTTTGCAGTCCATCCTCCCAAATCTTGTGTCGGATCACAGCCCTCTTATTTTGGCAATGGATGATCAGAATTGGGGCCCAAAATCATTCAGATTTGATATTTCATGGCTGAAGATCGAAGGATTTCATTAGAAAATAATAGATTGGTGGAAAGGCTTCAGAGTAGAAGGTTATGTTGGTTTTAAACTCTGCAATAAATTGTGGTTGCTAAAAGGTAAGCTAAAGACTTGGAAAATTTTAGAGCTCCGTAAAAGAGAAGAGGAAACTGATTCCATTCTAAGGGATCTTCAGGCAATTGATCGTGAAGTGCGAGATGGTGCGTCAT
Organism: Magnolia kwangsiensis; assembly: GCA_037074715.1. NCBI lineage: Eukaryota > Viridiplantae > Streptophyta > Magnoliopsida > Magnoliales > Magnoliaceae > Magnolia > Magnolia kwangsiensis. Next base: position 46,425,835 of record CM073587.1, read on the forward strand.
TAGCAGATATTGGCCCCAAAAGAATAGAATTAATCCAAAAATACTCGTCAAGGGTCTCGGAAGACGAAATATCGTGGAGACAGAAATCTTGTTCCTAGTGGATTCGTGAAGGAGATAAGAAACTACAATTTTCCATTCTATAGCTTGTGCGCGTGCCAGAGTTAATAAAATAAGTAGTATAGTGGTGGAGGGGGTTTGACTAGAAGATAAGGATTTTATATTGGAAGAGGTCGTTTGATATTTCAGCGATTTGCTTCGGCGAGAAGAATGGAACAGGCAGAAGTTGGATCATCGTCAAAAATATTATCCAAAGACGATGCGGGTGCTATTGAATCCCCTTTCACGCTGGATGAGGTGAAAGGGGTGGTGATGGAGCTGGGAGGGGATAAGGCCCTTGGTCCAGATGGTTTCCCGATCCTCTTTTTTCAAAGCTTTTGGGAATTGTTAGAAGGGGATATAATTGACTTTGTAAATGAATTCTATGATAGAGGGTGACTCTCAAAAGATTTAGGGGCTTCGTTTGTAGCGCTTATTCCTAAGATTCCGAGAGTCGATTCATTGAAGGATTTTCGGCTGATTAGGTTATTTGGCGGGCCGTACAAAATTTTGGCAAAGGTCTTGGCATCTCGGTTAAAAGGTGTGATTGGTGCTCTCATCTCAGATAATCAAAGTGCTTTTATTCCGGGGCGATAGATAGTGGATGGTGTGCTTGCCCTAGAATGCTTGGACTCTAGCCACAAAGCCAAATCTAAGGGAATTATATGTAAGCTGGACATTGAAAAGGCGTATGATCACGTTGATTGGAGATTTCTTCAGTATATGCTCATGCAAATGGGTTTTTGAGACACATGGAGAAGATGGATAGGTGAATGTGTGGGATCGGCTTTCTTTCTTTCTTTTTCTTTTTTTTTTCCTGTTCTTATTAATGGATCTCCTAAATGTTTCTTGAAAAGCTCAAGAGGCTTACTTCAAGGAGATCCCTCTGTCTCCTTTCCTTTTCTTAATAGTCGGGGAGGCCCTTTCTAGGATGTTGAGTAAGGGTCAAACTGAAGGTGTGTATAGTGGGCTGAGAGTGGAAGGGATGGCGAACCTGATTTCTCATATTCAGTTTGCGGATGACACTCTTCTGTTTTGTGAGGCAGATCAGACCAAAGTGAGTAATTTGTGGACTATTATCAGGTGTTTTGAAGCAGTTTTGGGTTTGAGAGTTAATATGGCTAGGTCAAAATTATTTGGGATTGATATGGAGGAAGAAGAAATCAAGAATTATGCAGATTTCTTTTGGTGCTCGGCGGGCCGTCTCCCAACTTTCTTTGTCGGCCTCCCTTTATGCATAGGAAAGCCTCTAAAGTCCATTTGGGATAAGGTTATTGAAAGATTTGGAGTGTATCTAGCTAGATGGAAGTGTAGATATCTATCCTTGGGTGGCCGGTTAACTCTCATTAAGGCAGCATTATTGAATCTTCCCCTCTATTTCATTTCTCTGTTTAAATGTCCAACATCGATTTTGGCAACTTTAGAAAAACTTAAGACGAGATTTCTTGTGGCATGGAAATGAAGAGAAGAAAAAAATTTCATTTGGTTAGTTGGAAGGAGGTGTGTAAACATATTGATAAAGGGGGGGCAGGTATAAAAGACCTCAAAATCATGAATCGGGCTCTTCTAGGCAACTGGATGTGGAGACTTGGTACCGAAAGCGGTGCTCTTTGGAACAATCTAGTCAAAAGTAAATACGGTGTTTCGGAAGGGGAATGGTGGACAAAGGACTCCTCTAATTATAAAGCTTCGGCCCTTTGGAAAGGAATTCTATCGATGAAAGAGGAGGTTCTAAAAGGTATTTGTATTACAATTGGTAATGGTATTCGCACTCGTTTCTGGGAGGATATCTGGGTGGGAGATGAGCCCCTTAGAATTGCATTCCCTCATATTTATAGTCTTGCTGCTAATAAGGTCATCTCAGTGGAGGGGTGCTATTCAGTTATTGGGGGAGTAGTGATGTAGAACCCGGAGTGTAGAAGAAATCTTTGAGATTGGGAGATTGAAGAATTCGTAGCGCTTCTGAACCATATCCAAAACAGCAATTTGGATCTTCTTAGCGTCGATAGGATTTTTGGGCATTATGAAAAAACAGGGCTATTTTCAGTTAAATCGTTATACAGTATCCTTTCCAACCATCTATTGTCAGTGGAAGACGAATCGTTTGATCATGTTTGGAAGCTTCAAGTCCCCCCTAAGATAGGAGCATTTGGTTGGTTGGTGTGTAAAAGGAAGATGCTCACGGTGGACAACCTGAGAAAAAAGGGGAATGTGTATCACAAACATCTATGTATGTTGTATAGCTGATGAAGAAACGGTGGATCATCTTTTTATCCACTGTTCTTTCTCCTATCAGATTTGGAATTACTTCCTATCTTGGTTTAATATATCCTGGGCCTCTCCATGCTCAACCCGCAATGTTTTTCAAGCTTGGAATGGCTTTAGGTGTGTAAAGCAAAGATCTATAGTCTGGAGAATCTCTCTCTTGGCAGTACGGTGGGCAGTGTGGGAAGAAAGAAACGGTAGATGTTTTAATGGAATCTCCAATTCGGTTGAGCGTATCGTGCATAGGGTGATTTTTTTTTATAGCGGAATGGAGCTCTTCCATTGTAAAGCTTCAGAGTTGTAATTTGTCTATTTTGGGCTCTTGTTGATATGCTTTCTTGCTTTTTTCTAATAAAGTTATCGTTATCTCTCAAAAAATAAAAATAAAAATTGAAGTGGAACTTTTCCCTTTAACACAGAAGATGGCAGACGAGTACTGAGAAAGCATGCAATTAGTATAGCATCTCCGAAAAATACTTTGGTATATTCATCTTAAATAAATGAGCATGGGTTATTTCAAATAAATGCCTATTCTTGCGTTCAGCCACACAGTTTGTTGTGGAGTGTGACTACAAGATGATTGATGTAAGTTTCCATGCTTTTGTAAATACAATTGAAAATCATTTGAAATATTCACCCTATTATCTAAACGCAGAATTTGGATGTTTGTTTTGAATTGATTTCTAATCTTAGCATGAAATAATTGAAACATGGAACACACTTATGCTCTCTTAATAAATATAGCCAACTGGTTCTAGAAAAATCATGCATAGGTGAGGGATGACTTGTGACCTTGACAGGGCCCATAAATCAGAATGAACTAATAAAAAAGGACCATACGGACATAACTCCATGTGGGGTGGAAAAGACATGAAATGGCCCACACGTAGACTTCACAATCAAAATCGAATATGGATAGCCTGTACCTTTATTTCTTTTGGTCTTTTAGCCTAATAACATGAACACCATTGTTCCTATGCGAACATGGCTGAAAGACCCTTCTTTTGCTTGTATATACTTCGGGGGTAAGGCACGATGTTGCAAAGCGTTTCATTGCTAGTCGTAGAAGCTCATTATTATTCATGAAGCCTTTCATCATGCTTAGTGCAATTCCATGCCCATAAATAAACTTGGTCATTGTCCTTGCCTTTTCAGGCGTTTTAGAATACATTTTCATTTTTCTGATATCCTCAAACATTAGATCTATGCAGTGTGTAGCACATGGAATACAATATATATTTTTCCTCTTATCCATCAACTTCTTCCCATCACTCACATAATTTTAATGGTTATTTGCGACAACCGGAACCACATTTTATTCCCCGATCTCTTCCACAGTCTCATGAAGGTATTTAAATAGCAAATTTTCATCTTTTATTAAATCAAAACCATCAATTGCCTTGTAAAACATTGTTCCGGCCAGATTATCAATAAAAAAGTTAATGATGCTTTTATTCTTTCCATCCCCGTCCAATCATCGAACATAATTGAATATCCATGAGTTTTCAAAGAATCTGTGTATCATTTCATAAAATTATCAATATTGACAACCTCCTTTAGGATCCATGTCCTTATCTCATGCATGGATGGTGGCGTTAACCTTGGCCCAAATTTTCCAACTGCCTCACACAATGCCGAAAGTATGGGTTATTACACAGGTTGAAAGACAAAGAATTTCCAAAAATAAAAAAAATAAAAAAATCACCTTCCGATTACCCTAAATGCTTCCTCTCTTCCTTCTTCCACCGTGAATTTGATGAGGTTTGATGTTGTTCATTGCTAACAAACTGATAAGAACCCTTTCTCTTATCATTGGTTGGTTACTAGAAGATCAACTATCAAGTTGGCTGCCAACAAATACATCATTACCCACATTGACACTATCACTAGCAAAATCGGAACAATATATTGATCCCCCTCTCCTTATATCTCGGAACACCTCATTTTTATTTTTATTTTTATTTTTTCCCATCATGATATTCTTTCAAAGCCTTTCTACACTCCTTGGCTTCTTCCGTCACTTTTGGGCATGACTTTATCATTGCCTTTAAAGAAGTTATTGTGGGTTTCAGCCAAGTAATGTTTTAGGCGAGTCACGCGCATGCCCCCTGTACACCTTTGGCCACAAAATTTACGGTACACATAATTTTTATGATATTATTGGAGTAGATTATCAGCCACATATTTCCAAGAAAAATTTGTCTATTTTTCTGCAGACATCTCTCTTTCACTAAAAAAAAAGCACAAGTCACAAACTCACAAATTAGTAAATCACAAGGAGCAACACTAAAATGTTAAAAAAAAAACAAAAACCCCACCACCTTAAGAGTGGTGGCCCACATGATGGACTATAAAACAACGGGTCATGGAAAACAATGCACATGCGGCCATTCAAACGCCATAGTGGTCCCCACATGGGCCACACAATAGAAAACAAATCATTGCTAGCCATGCACACTACAATGGGCTCCATGTGGGCTACATCATAGAAAACAATGCATAAACCCCCCCACACACACCTTAGTGGGCCCCATGTGGGCCACACCATAGAAAACAACACACAACCCCTATGCACACACCATAGTGAGCCCCACATGGGCCACACCTTAGACACAATGCATAGCTACCCATACAAACACCACCTAAAAAATAAAAAAATTGGATAGCAACCCCTATCCTACAAATATTGTATAATAATTGGCATCCTCAAATGAAAAAAAAGTAATCCCTAAATAACTAATAAGTCTTCATTCTAAATGAAAAGGAACTCACTAAGGGGCAAGAACTTACCTCTTGCAGGCACAAAAAGAGATTCAATCAATCAAATATTTGAAAATTGTAGCTTTGAATCCGTACGGATGCAGAAAAGGGGAAATCTGATTTTCTCATTCCTTTAAGCTCCAATGCGCTTGAAAATACAACAAATGGACCTTCTTGCAAGCTCTGAAATCTCCTTGTCAATGATATTGTGAATCGAAGAAGTGGAGGGCTTGTGTTGCATGCTAGGGTTCGAAAGAGGGGTTTTCGAAAACCCTATTTCGAGCCTCTTTTCTTTTAACATAAGTTTTTAGTTTCTTTATGGTACGAGTTCAACACTAATTTTAACAAAGAAACACCACCGTTTTAAGTTCAACACTAATTTGTGCTATATGAGTATGCTACCTAGCATGGCTATGTAGTGTACGCTATTGCTATGCTATGAACACTAGTTGATACGATGTATCTTCTATGTAAAGTTGATATGGAGAAGGTGTATGATCACGTTGATTGGGATTTTCTCTTATATTCACTTAAAAGGAATGGGGTTTGGTAGAAGATGGGTGAATTGGATGAAAGAATGTACAAGCTTCTTTGTTATTCTTGATCTTGTTTAATGGATCTCTTCTAGGCCTTTTCCCTAGTTTAAGAAGGTTGCGACAAGGGGATCCCTTATCTCCTCTTTTGTTCACGATTATGGCCAAAAGCTGAAGCTTGTTGATGTCGAAGGCATAGAGTAGGGAATTCTTATGGGCTTTAAGGTGGGAAATCTGGAGTTGTTGATTACACCTGTAATTTGCAAATGATACATCTATTTTGTGTGAAGCCTCCTATCATCAACTTTCAATTGTTAAATGTTTACTAAGATGTTTTGAAGCAATATCTTGGTTGAGGGTTAAATTGTAGAAAAGTCCATTGCCAAAATTGGAATGTATGAGGAGGTGGTGATGAAGCCCATGGCTGATACATTGCGGTCTAATTTATTGTGTCTTCCTATGAAGTACCTTGTGCTCCTAATTGGGGAAATGCAAATGTCAAAGCATTTTGGGACCCGATTATTGGAAGACTTGAGAAGAGAGTAGCTAATTGGAAAAAAAAAACTGTACCTATCAATGGGCAAGAGACATGGTTTTGAGTATCGCTATTAGGGATTGTATCAGCCTGGTAAAAAAATAATACGATATGGGTATTGTGTATCGGTAAGGGCCTGTATCATACCATATTGGCCCATGTTAGTCATTTTTTAAGCCAAATAATAAAGGAAAATATTAGGAAAATATGAGGAAAACCATAGATTCAAGAATCTGTGTTTTATTTATTTACTTATTGTATTTTGGACATGCATATAATGGTGTATCAAAGAATAAAGGAAAATATTAGTAAAAAAATGAGGAAAACTATATATTCAAGAATCTGTCTTTTTATTTTTTTATTTTTTTATTTTTTAAATTTGTATTTTGGACATGTATATAATGGTATATCATTCCATTCTTTGATAAGATTGTTGTTTGTTTGTTTTGACCTATTGAAAGTCAGCCAAATGGGCCCTAAATGAATACAAATTAAGCATGATTTGTTGAATTAGGGGCCATTATATTGAAATACAACAAAAAGAAGATGCAAAACATAAGGTTTACCCTTAATTTTGATTTTTCCCATGGTGGTCCACTTCACTTCGATTTGTCGAATCCCATTCAAGTAATTTATATTGATTCCAAAGTAGATAAAAATTTAGCCTAAAATGGCTTTCTAAGCTTCCTTCATGGTTTAAAATGAAAAGGAAGATGAAGCATGCATGAGTGAAAATTTGAAAAATAAAATAAAATTTAAGATTAGGTTTTTATGGGCCTATTTGTCTGTGTTAAGTCTATATCGGACCTGTATTGATACTGATATGCCCTGTATTGGCTGATACAACTCGATATGGGCCAGCCTTTTTTTTTTTTTTTTTTTTTTTAAAATAAAAATAAAAATAAATCAAGTTTAGGCTAATTCTGTCCCATATTGCATATTGTATCAGGCCGATATGAATACGATACGTGCTGTATTGGCTGGGATGATATCGATATCGGAAACTATGGCGAGTAAATCACGTTAATTAAGTCTGCCCCTATGAACCTCTGTCATGCCCCAAACTCGAGAATCGTGCTCACAAAATCCCTGGCCTCCGATTCTGGTGCCGATAGCCTTCGTAGTACCACATTCTTGGATCTCTGCTCCCATATACCATGTTCCGATCTTGAGATCTTGTAAGGAAGATTTTCAGGGCGATTTTTTTTTTTTTTTTTTTTTTGTAAAGGATCATAATCACAAGTATACCCTAGTCACAAAACATCATCACCACATATCCACTAATAAAATCTTAAGTATAATGCTAGAAAGGGAAATATAAGATATAATCAAAACTCATAAGATTAGGCTCATGCTTCGGGCTCAATGCTGCAGATACGCCCTAACATCACTTGCAGCATAAACAAATGCACATAAGCTTCCTACGAAGCTCAGTAGAGTACTGGTGTGTGTACAATGTATATGACAATAATACAAGTATCAGAGTATGTGGAAGATGATGGATGGCTAAGCTGCCGAGTCCATGAATGCTGTTAGATATACCAAGGTTATGCAATGCAAGGCCTACATGGCCACGTGTCATATGCTAGAAATGCAACACAAACATAATGAGTCTACATATTAGAACAGTTTGTCACTGGAAACATCATCGATGCTTAGTACACTCCAACACTGGCTGCCACCCCATAGCACACATGATCAAGTGAGTGGAAGAGACCTCACTATCCGCTTCGTTAATGGTATGACAATGCCCACCCGACTTGCTGATAGTGGACCAATTTACGAGCCGGTCAGACTCAATCTAGCTTACAACCCCTTACCCTCGGGCGGATAAGGTCACACCCTTTTTTAACCGACCATGATAGAGTGGGAGACGCGGCCTACTGGTATTTGACACTTGAGCGTTCATGTTATTCACTTGATCTTGATGTTAAAGGGAGCGTTCATGTTTAGGGAAAGATGAGTTTGGACACTATGGCCACTGGCCAAGGGAGAGTTGTGGTTTATGGATACCAGTACCTTAAACTTCTTGACCATTATAGTGAGACTGGACCATCCATGAAAGGGTTCGGTGATGACGCGAGCAATTTTTGTCAACTCAGGTCCATACTCAAGCTCTATAAGATATTAAGTAAGAAAGGGTGACAGATTTAATTTTAGGGAGGATCAATGGTATGTTAATGTTCCCTTTGCCAGCAAGTTTGGTTTGCTTTTCCAGATTGCAAATCAAGGTGGTGAAGTTCAGAATTTCTTCAACAGCATACAGATAAAGTGGCACGGTCTCCTCTTCTTTAGAAGGAATTTGCAAGATGATGAGATGCTTATGTTGAGCTAGCTGTTGGTATTGCTTGAAGACATTGATTTCCCTCTCAGGTGAAGACAACATGATTTGGAAGGGAATCAGACGGGGTTTCTTCAGTGCGATCCTGCTATGAATCCTTGATGTCAAAAGATGTGTCTGCATCCTTTGCTTTCTCTTGTATTTGGATAGCCTAAGGCCGTGTTTGTTAACGCTTAATTTTTGCACTTAACGCGGAATTGGGAAATTTTTCCGTGTTTAGTGGTGTTTGTTAATGCGTTGTTAACGCGGAAGACGGAAAGCGCTAAGTGGTTTTTCACTGAATTCTTTCAGTGATAGGAGTCTGGCTTAATGGTGAACGCGGAATGCGCTCCGTGATTTTTCATTAAACAAAAATTTTTGCTTCCAAAGTACCCTTTTTCAAGTTACTACGGCAATTTTTTTCTTTTAAATTGTTGCGAAATACAAAATCAACCTTTAACCTGTGAAACTTCTTTATGCCCCACCATGCTTTATGTGTTTGATCCACACCGTCCATCAACCTTTTCAGATCATTCTAGAGCATGAGCCCAAAAATAAGGTACATGTAAAACAAAGTAGGCTATACCATAAAAATCAATGGAAATTGAATAAAACTTAAGTAGACCATTAAAAACCTTCTTGGGCCATAAAAGTTTTGGGTCAAGATGATCCTTTTTTTTTTTCCCTACATCAGGCCTGTATGACCTAATCAACAGATTGGATGTCAAATAAACAGTACAGTGGGCCTTAAGAGAATTTTAATGATGGATATCCAATCACTATTGTTTTCCTGTGGTGTGGTCCACCTGAGATTTAATTTTTGTGTGAAGCCCGAAAATGCTTAGTAAAAATGGATAAACGAAATGGATGAAACACATACATCATGATAGGCCCACAAAGCATGACCCTAGGTGGTAGGGGGAGTAGATACGTGTCGTGGGAAGACCAGCGCCTACGGTACTTTAGCTCCTGTGCAAACGGTTCAAACGATATCAAAGTTACATGGGCCCACAATGATGTATTTATTATATCCACACCGTTCATCCATTTTTCGTGATCATTTTAGAGCATTAGCCAAAAAATGAATCATATCCAAAGCTCAAATGGACCGCACCAAAAATAGCAGCAGGGATAATGATTTTCATCGTTAAAAAATTCATAGGGCCCACCATAATGTTTATTTTCCATCAAATATGTTCATAAGGTTAAAAATATCTGAATGAAGAGGGAAAATAGATTTCATATTGATTCGAAACTTCCGCGATCCCCCACTGCTTTTTGTAGCGTGGTACACTTGATCTTTAGATCTGCCCTAATTTTCTGCTCAAGCCTTAAGACGAGCTCTAAAAATGGATGGAAGGTTTGGATATAACACATACTTCATTATGTGACCCACAAAACTTGCTGACGTCAATACACCAGTTACATAGGTGTGTGGTACACTAGCCAATCCACTTTCGTGACGGACGAGGATATCCTGCGAAACCCTTGCTTAGGAAGTTCCTGCGCTTGAAACTTAGATGGGGTCCACTGTGATGTTTTTTTAGAAATCCACTCCATTCATCCGTTTTGTGAGCTCATTTTATGAGACAAAATCAAAATTGAGCAGGATAAAAGACTCAAGTGGGTTGTACTAAAGGAAAAGGTGGTTAGGGAAATTTCTACTGTTGAAACCTCCCTAGGTTCTAGGTTCGATAGTGATATTTAAATGCCATCCATACCATTAATAACGTCATTTGTAATGGGATGAACTGAAATCACGAATAATACCATGATTCAAAACTTTTTGGCCCCACGAATATTTTAATTGTAGATGTTCAATTATCACTTTTTCACCCTACTTGAGCATTGGATATGGTTCTTTTTTGGCCTCATACCATAAAATGAACTCAACAAATGGATGGACGAAGAGGATTTCTAAAAAATGTGATAGTGTGCCCCACTTGGGTTACTAGCGAAGGAACTTCCTACGAAAGGCTTTCGCAGGGACACGGATTTCGGGCGCGGATTGGCCACTGACAGGTTGAGTAGTGAGACTGCTGTGGAAGTGACGTCACTAAGTTATGTGGACCCACCATGATGTATGTTTTGTATCCACGCTGTCCATCCGTCTAGAGAGATAATTTTAGTGTAATATCCAAAGAATGACTCACATTCAAAGCTCCAGTGGACCCCACCAATACAACAGTGGGGAGAGATGCCACCGTTAAAAACTTCTAAAGGCCACAAAAGTTTTCGATCAAGCTGATATTTGCGTTTTACCTTTTTTAGTGTCTTTTCTAACTTTTGAACAGGTTGGATTTCGAAAAAACATCCTGGTGCGCCTTAGGAAGGTTTTAACGGTGGGAATCAATCTTCCTGCTGTTTTCTGTGGTGTGGTCCATTAAAGATTTGGATCTGCCTCATTCTCTCATTCATACCTTAAAATAATATCTCCAAATGGATGGACGTTGTGGATACAACACATACATCATAGTGCGGTCCACATAACTTGGTGACGTCACTTCAGTAGCCACTCTCGCTACTCAATCTATCAGTATCTAATCCGCGTCCGCGGATTTTCGGAAATGGATTGGCTACTCCCTTGACACCAGCCTGGGCTGGTGGTCGGTGCTCTGTGGACCCCATCATGATCTATGTTTTTCATCCATTCCGTTCATCCATTTTTAAATATCATTTTAGGGCTTGATCCCAAAAATGAGAGGAAATAAATCTCAGGTGGACCGCACCACATGAAAACAATGGTGATTGAATATCCACCATTAAAATCCTCCTAAGACCCACTGTACTGTTTATTTGACGTCCAATCTGTTGATTAGGTCATACAGGCCAAGACAAAGGGAAAAAACAAAAATCAGCTTGATCCAAAACTTTTATGGCCTCGTTGATTAGGTCATACAGGCCAAGACGAAGGGAAAAAACAAAAATCAGCTTGATCCAAAACTTTTATGGCCCCCAAAATGTTTTTAATGGTCGACGCTCATTCAACATTGTTTCTTGTAATATGGTCCAATTGAGATTGGGATATACCTCATTTTTGATCTCATACGGTAAAATGATTTGTAAAAATAGATGGACGGAATGGATGAAACGCATACATCATAGTGGCCCCACAGAGCACCGACCACCAGGGGAGTAGCCAATCCGTTTCCCGAATTTCCCACGATGGACGCGGATTAGCCACACAGTTTGATTAGCGAGAATGACTATTGAAGTGACGTCACCAAGTTATGTGGAAGCCAAAATAATGTATGTGTTGTATCCACACTGTCCATCCATTTGGTGATATAAATTTAGGGTATGAGCCAAATAATGAGAGTTAGATCCAAAGCTCGAATGGACCCCATAATAAAAAACAGTGGAGAGAGTGCCAACCACCGTTAAAAATTTCTAAGGGCCACAAATGTTTTATATCAAGCTGAAATTTGTTTTTTTACCTTCTTTAATGCCTGTCTTAACATATGAACACGTTAGATCACAAATAAACATCATAGTAGACCTTAGGAAGGTTTCAACTGTGGGCGTCACTCTTCCCATTGTTTTATGTGGTGGGGTCCACTCCAGATTTGGATCTAACAGTCCATCCATCCATTTTTGGAGCTTACTTTAGGACATGCAACAAAAAATAAGATGTATCCAAAACTTAAATGGGCCACATGATAGGAAATAATGGAGATTTTGTGACCACCATTGAAACATTTATACAGCCACAAAAGTTTTGTATCGTTTTAAGTTCATGGTATTTTCACTTCAACTCAGTCAAATGACCTTATAAACAGTGTGGATGGAATATAAACATCAAGGTAGAGTCTAGGAAGGTTTTAATCATAGGCATTTTTTTTTCTCACTGTTTTATCTCATATGGCCTACTTGAGTATTGGATACTCCTCGTTTTGGTCTAATGTCCTAAACTGAGTTTTTGATACTCCTCATAAGGAATTTACTTGTATTTTTATGAATAATGATATTTTAATTTTCTCTTAATTACTATAGTTTATTTGAATTAAATAGAATAATTTTATTTTCATATAATAAAAAATAACTTCTTTATAATGTAAAATATTTCCAAATAGGAGATAGGGGCAAATGTGTCAAATTAACGTATTTCAGACATTTCAGATGTTTGTTAACAAACATGTTGTCTCAAATTTGGTACTTAATTTTCAGACTTTCCCCATAATTACCAAACAAGTTTTTTGACTTTAGATTTCGGATTCAGCTTTCAGATTTCATATTCAGGCTTTAGACTTCAGATTTAACAAACGGGGCCTAAGTCTCGCTAAAATCAATGGCTTTGTCTAGAAAGTGGTCGCTGATAAAATCCTCATGTTGGACCATCTCAAAAATAGGGGTTATGCTCCCCAACCAGTGTGCTTTGTACCATTGGGACGAGGGAATGGTAGGCACTGCGGTTCTGCTCGGATTGTTTGGGCTGCATTGTCTGATGAATTTAGCATTCAATAGGTGTTGCCCGGATTGGTGGAGGGGCTGATTGCCGGTTGGGTTAACAAGCCTTTTCTCCTTTAGGTGCACAATTATGGAAAATGGCCCCTCAAGCTATCCTCTTCTCATTATGGCTTGAGTGTAATTTTCGAGGCATGGTTTGCAATGCTTTGAGAGTATTTGAAAAAGTGTGTACGATGATCATAGACTGGTGCAAAGCAGACAACATATTGAAAGGAATTTCAAAATCAATGATTAGATCGAAATGGAAAGAAATAAGCAAATTTGGGGTTGGCTTCTAAAAAATGAGTTAGAGATGGTCTCCTCCTCTAGATGGTTTGTTTATGCTGAATTTTGACGGGAGATCCATTGATAATTTCGGCTGATAGGGATCGGGGGCGCTATTGGGAATCACAAAGGCAATTGCATTGTAAATTATTCTAGTCCTCAGGCGCCACTTCTAATTTGAGGTGTTTATGCTTCAGGGGATAATGATAGCAGCTGACCTTGGCCTCTCTCCCATGATCATTGAGGGCAATTTGGCCAACATTGTTAATTGGGGATCTTTGGAGTACGTGGTACAGGAAGTTGTGAATACTACGGATGAAATTCAAGATATTTATTCAGGTTTAATTGTCGGATTCTCTTATATTTGTTTTAGGCTAATCAAGAAGCATATGTTTTGGCTAAATCGGGAGTTACAAGGGATCCTCTTCTTATTTCTGATAGGAGCCATGCCAATGGGATTATATTTTCAGTTTTTTTTTTTTTTTTCTCTGAGCATTGGTTTGTTAGTTTGGCCTATTTAGCCCCAATACTTTTCCTCTTTCCTTTTCCTTTTAATAAAGATTGAAGTTATCTATAAAAAATAATGATAAAATTCATAGTATTTAAAGCATTGTTTATATGCATATGACCCAATAGGCCTTTTTATAGTGTTCAACTCCCTAGAGGCTTCTAGAAAGAAGCTTATAAAAGATTCATTAATTAATCTCTTATCAGTTCGCAGTGTTTGAAATATCGGTATTGCTGCTAGTTTCGCTGGTTAGGGATAAAGAAATAATATCGATATCGCTGATAACTGGATATGTAGGGAAACATTGGGCAAACATGGGGAAAAGAGTGGAATTTTTTAGTGAAACTTCAAGAGATGCTAAAATACACATATTTTGCACATTCATGAATAAAAAAATTTCAAACAGAATGCATACATAATAAGTTTCCATTTAATGGGGGCCTAAAAGCATGTGCTATTGTCAGAAATCAGTCTAATCATCCAACCATCCCATCAATCTATCCAACCATCCCATCCAACCTTCCATTCAAACATCTATCGATATTTCAGAATATCGACAACATACGATATTTTGCTGAGAAATCGTCGACAACTGAAAAGAAATGAAAGATTGTGGTTTCAATATCGCCCATGTTGTGAAAACGATAATATTGTGATGTTATCGATATTATTTTCGACAAATTGAACATTGCACACAATGATGTGCCCATAAAAAAATTTGAAATGGCATTTGTTTTAATAAATAGATTTTTAGTAATACATTGGTTATATTATTGAAATATCTTTGATACACTACCAACACAACCGACACCTGGAATTTACATAGTTGAAAATATCAACAATACATTGGTCCTTCCGATATGTAGGTAATACCAGTGTTTGAGTTGTCGGTATTGCTACAAGTTTCGCTTGCCAGAGATAAAGATATTATATCGTTATCACTGCTAATATCGCTAATCACTGGAAATACGAGGAAAAATGAGGAAACACGGGGGAAATGGTGGAATTTTTCAGTAAAATTTTAGGACATGCCTAAATACACATATTTGCATATTTAGGAATAAAAAAATTACAAAAAGAATGTATTACATGATAAGTTTTCATTTAATAGGACCCAAAAAGTATGCTATGTTGTAAGAAATCACTTAAATAATAACCAAAATGAGTTTATATAATACAAATGCAACTATCATACAATAATTAAGATATGTAAAAGTAAATGAACTCACAAAGCACACCTTTTTTGCCATCCATCATCCCTATATGGGGTGATGAGGTGGCTTGTAGTCATCATCTGAATCTTGATCATAGGGCCCACCTCGATGTATGCATTGTATATCCACGCCGTCCATTTATTTTGCTGGCTTATTTTAGGGTGTGGTCCCAAAACTGAAGTAGATACAAATTCTGGGTGGACCACACCATAGGAAACAATGGTTAATGACAATTAAAAACCTTTTGTGGGCCACAAATTTTGGATCAAGCTGATATTTGTGTGTGTGTGTGTGTGTGTGTATATATCCTTTCATTTAGGTTGTTTGACCTTATCAACAGGTTGGATGGTCAAAAAATAGTACTGTGGACCCTAGGAAAATTTTAATGGTGGACGTTCAACAACCACTATTTCCTGTAGTGTGGTCCACCTGTAATTTATATCTTCTTAATTTTTTGGACCATGCCCTAAAATAATATGGCAGAACATATGGACGAAATGGATATACAATGCACGAGTAGAAGTGGGCCCTACAGTTAGAGTCGCACCTAAGTCATTGGTTCTGGGGCCACCCAAGTCGTGTTCTAACGAGGATTTGGTGCAAACTCAGACAAGACGGTGCAACCCTTAGTGTGGGGACTACCTTGATGTATATCTTTTATATCCACGCAGTACATCCAACTTTTAGGATTATTTTAGGGCATGACCCCAAAAAATGTAGTAGATCTAATTCTCAGGTGGACCCTACCTTAGGAAAAAGTGGTGATTGTCTATTAATGGGCCAGAAAAGTTTTGAATCAAGCTGATATTTGTTTTTTTTTTTTTCCTTCATCCACGGTCCTATGACCTTATCAACATGTTGGATGTCAAATAAACATTACAGAAACATTATGGTGGGCCCAAGGAAGCTTTTAATGGTAGTGCGTTCAATCACCACGTTTTCCTAAGTATGGTCCACCTGAGTTTTGGATCTGCTTCATTTTTGGGTTCATGCCTTAAAATGATATGACAAAACTCTGGTTCTTTATTTTGGTGGCCACTTATTTGGGTTCGTATCTCGAACTGGACGTGAAGATTAAGCTTGGGGAGGAGCTCAGAGTGATCAGAGTTCGAGTTAGAAGAAAAAAGGGAGCTGCCACACCATCGTTAGTTGAGGTGGTCGTTGAAGATAGAAATCTCGATTTTCCGGTGACAATGGAAGCGCAGGACGATCCACTTCCTCATTGGGGTGACCTTTGGCGTATCAGAGAAGGTCCACCGCCGGAGCTGAGGTGGCCTCCCACCCATCGACAACTGAAGGAGCACAATTTCCATGGTCCAGCGGAACACCATCACGGAACTTGCATGGTAATCATTCTCCCTTTGGACGACGCGACCGCTCCCCAGTCACTTAGGCGACACGTGGTGTTCCCCAGGAGTCTTTGCCGCCTTTGTCAGTACCTGCTTCCACTCGTCCGTTGTCCGATCAAATGATGGTAGCGAAGTTGTTGACACGTGGCTTGCATGCAGAGAAACAGAGATCGAATGATAAGGAAGTAGCGAATTATCTGGAAGGCAATATGGCTTGCCAGGTCTTTAACTAGTTTCAGACGCCTTCAGTCCGGATACGGCAACGTCTTGCGTTAGGAGTATTAATGGCCCGTCCATCTCATCCTCATTGACACGCAAAGTGGGACGCGTGGAGCAAGCAGAATGTTGGGTAGCTCCTCTATCGATATACAACACGCATTGCGTGGAGCACGTGCGGTGTGTTGATGGCTCTTCGAGCCCAGTAGATGGACTGGCGAAACCTCTCTCTGTTCTCTCTTCGCGATTTGGGACCGTCGATTCCTCTTCGCAGCTCGCCCTCACTCTTGATGAATCTCTCCCTTCCGTTCATCCGCCCTTTCTTCCCATCTCAGCTCCTCTCCATTTACTCATCTCCTCACCTACCATTCACTCTCCTCTGAATCCTTTTGATCCAAGCCTGTTCTTTGAGTCTGACGCTCGCTCCGAGGGGAGACCCCTCTCAATTCTTTTGGAGCCTCAGTCTTGTCCTTCTTCGGCCCTTTCCCTATCTTCCACCTCTATCCCAACCGTTGATGCTTTAGAAATGGGTCCGCTCACGCTCTTCCAAGATAACATGTCTTCTGATTTCATCATGCCGAAACCACTGCAGATGATTGCTGATCCTTAGATCCTGCCGTTGTCATCGGAACCGAATAGATCCGAACTCTTGACTAAGATATAGAAGAATCGATGGATAAGACAAGCCATCGAAAAGGTGGGGAAGTCCCTCTGTCTTTCCTTCGGGGATAGGTTGGAGGATTATATTGCATTATTTCAATGCATAGAAAATAGAGGTAGACCGATTGAGAAGCGCAGATCTCCGGTAAAACACTTAGTCAAGAATTCGAGTAGTTGAGAGCTGCAACGTTTAGAGGCCAGTCCGGGGTTCATATCAGCTTCATTTTCCAGGGAAATGTAGTGAATCAATGAAGATAATCTCATGGAACGTGAGGGGGGTAGGCTCCAAGCAAAAAAGGAGTATGATTAAAGCGACTGTTAGCAGAAATAATCCGGATGTCCTGTGTCTTCAGGAGACTAAGGTCTCTTGCTTCAAGGACAGTCTATTGGCTACCCTGTGGAAGCCGAATGACGCGAAGTGGGTTTCTTTGGATGCGGTGGGGGTTCGGGTGGGAACCTTGTTGAGGGTCAAATATTGCATATCTGACCCAATTATTGCCTGGATTTACGAACATAATACTGTTTAATAGCTCGATTTACTTGTGTTTGTGTTGTAAGGTGACTTTAAGAGCATGGATTGGAATAGGGTGTTTAAAGCATGAAATTAATGATCTAATGACACCAAGGTAAGGGACGGATTCCAGGGGACCAAGATCGACAGAATTACACATCAGAGATCCGTGAAAATCGGTATACTGAAGCTCAAGTGGCTCGAAAATCATCCAGAATGCAAGATCACGTGGTTCCCACTATCCGTTCAGCTTGAAACTTCATATATGGCTTGAGGACCCTAAATTAACCGTACATGTCAAATTTCATCCATTGGATCCTCGTGGAAGTGGCCCAACGGACGGATCAGCCCCTAAAATCCTGATTTGGGGACCACTTGATACCCGGATATGCTCCAGTTTTGGTCTCAACCGTTTAAATGAGCTGACAAAACGGATGGACGGAACGGATTTCTTGAAAACATCATAGTGGACCCCACTTGAGCATGAGTGTGCATAGTGCACAAGTGCACTAGACGTGCACAACAACGAAGAGTCGGTCGAACCTCATCGCCTAGCGATCGTCCAAATGGAATATCATCTCTTCCTCCATAGACATCTTCTCAGTGACGGTTATTCTTCAAGATAAGTCCTCTCCTGTTCAATGTCTTCTTTCGGTTGTTTATGGGCCTAACAGTGATTCTCACTGGGCAAACTTTTGGGACAAGCTCTCCCAGGACAGACAGTCTTTTTCAGGGCTGTCGTGTGTGGTAGGCGATTTTAATATTATGCACTTTGCGAAGGACCATTCCAGGAGTAGAAGGCCCTCTCCTGCCATGATTCGTTTCTCTGATTGGATCCAGCAGGAATAGCTTATTGACTTGCCGCTTCTGGGGGCTTCATTCACTTGGACCAACGGTCGGGCGTCTCTTATTCAATCCCGTTTGGATAGATTCCTCTTCTCTCTGGATTGGATCGAGACTTTCCCGTCAGTTAAGCAACTAGCTATGCCGCGTACAACTTCAGGTCATTGCCCGATTATTTTAAGTATGAAGGAAGACAACTGGGGTCCGAAGCCTTTCAAGTTTAATTCATCCTGCCTCCTAACAGAGGGTCTTCGACAGAAGATTGTTGACTGGTGGTCGTCTTTCCAAGTGGAGGGTTTTGCTGGTCATAAACTGCTTTGCAAACTTGACTCCTCAAGACAAGCTCAAGGATTGGCGTCAAGAGGTAATTCTAAAGAGAGAAGCCAACGTTGAAGCTCTCCTCTCCGAACTTCAGCATATAGATTCGGATTCTGAAGCTGTCCCAATGTTTGAAGAGGTCATGGTCAAGCGCATTTCAATCATTCAAGAACTTTCAAACAAAGCTCTTGAAGAGGAAGTCTCTTGGAGGATCAAATCCAGAGTTAAATGGATCGCAGAAGGGGATCAAAATACTAAGTTCTTTCATCATATGGCCAATATGCATTCTAGGTCTAGAGGCCATCCTCGGTATATTCGACAAAGGCAATAGAATTGATGATCGAAAGAAGATGGAAGATCTTGCTATTTTGCATTTTCAAGACCTCCTATTGTCTGATAATTGGGTCCGACCGACTTTAGATAACACCACGTTTAGTAAGTTGCAGGCGAGTGATGTGGATTTGCTGGAATCTCCATTCACTGAAGAAGAGGTAAAGGTAGCGGTCGACGCTTTGGGTGGAGACAAATCTTCAGGTCCCGATGGTTTTCCGATTAGTTTTTATCAAACTTTTTGGGGCTCTGTTCGCTTAGATGTTCTTCTTTTCGTCCGGGAATTTCATGCTAGAGGTTGATTATCGAAGGATCTTGGAGCCACTTTCATTTCTCTCATCCCTAAGGTGGCCGGTGCTTCTTCCTTCTCTGAATTCAGGCCGATCAGTCTGATCAGGAGCCCTTACAAAATTCTAGCAAAAGTCTTATCAATTCGGCTGTCGAAAGTCATCGGGAGACTCATCTCCCCCAATCAAAATGCTTTTATCAGTGGAAGGCAGATTACGGATGGTGCCTTGATCGCCAATGAGGTGCTTCACACTTGTCACAAGTCTAACCATAAAGCTGTTTTCTGTAAACTGGATGTTGCTAAGGCCTATGATCATGTGGATTGGAACTGCCTTCTGTATTTACTTTCTCGAATGGGCTTCGAGGCTAAATGGAGAAGGTGGATTGCTGCTTGTATTGGTTCGGCCCACTTCCCCATCATTCTTAACGGCACTCCTTTCGGATTCTTCAAAAGCTCGAGAGGTTTGCAGCAGGGGGATCCCCTCTCCCCTTTTCTATTTCTTATAGTTGGCGAGGCCCTGTCTCAAATGTTGAAGCGTGGGCAGGAGCATAGTCTCCTTTGTGGCATCGCTATGCCGGGTCTGTTATCCCCCCTCACCCATATTCAGTTTGCAGACGATACTATTATCTTTTTTGAATCCTTAGATGAAAAAATCGAGTATCTTCTTATAGCTCTTCGCTGTTTCGAAGCGGTGTCGGGTCTCAGAATCAATATGAGTAAATCGAAGCTGCTCGGAGTCAATGTTCCTAGTCTGTCTCTTTAAAACATGGCAGCCACGCTTGGGTGTAGGGTGGAGTCTTTCCCTACTTATTTCGTTGGTCTGCCTCTTATCTATTGGTTCCCCTCCAAAAAGTATGTGGGATAGGGTTATCACCAAATTTCAAAAGTATCCAGCCTCTTGGAAATGCAGATATTTGTCTTTGGGGGGTCGGTTAACTCTCATCAAAGCTGCCCTCTCAAATCTTTCCCTTTACTATATGACGCTGTTCAAATGCCCAGGTCTAGTCCTTAAGTTAATAGATAAAATTAGAAGAGATTTCCTATATGGTTTGGCAAGGAGAACCAGAGTAAATTCCATCTGATCGAATGGAAAGAAGTGTGCAAAGTGTTTAGGGAGGGTGGTGCGAACGTTAAGAATTTGAATCTTATGAATGCGGCGCTGTTGGGAAAATGGGCTTGGAGATTTGCCACGGAAAAAGATGCTCTTTGGGTTTTGATTGTTAAAGGAAAGTATGGATCGACTCAGGAAGGCTGGTGGCCTAAAGACTCTCCGTATTATAAGGCTTCACACATCTGGAGAGGGATTCTCAAAGCCAAAAATCTTGTCATTGCTAATTCTCGGTATGTTTTGGGTAGTGGGTCTTCTATTCGGTTCTGGGAAGACTTATGGGTTGGGGACAAGCCTATTAAGATCCTCTTCCCTCAAATCTATCGGCTCTCTCCTGTCAAAGATATCCTTATCAGTCGATGTGGCTACTCAACTCATGTCCGCACTGTTTGAGACATTAGATGCATTAGAGATCTTAATGACAGTGAAGCGTCCGAGTACACAGCTCTCCAGAATTACGTCTCTGGATTTACAATCGACAGCTATCAGCTGGATAACATGGATTGGCCATTGGATAAAACCGCTGCTTTCTCTGTCAAATCTCTCTATGCTGTTATTTATCCTATGGAGGAAACCCGGTGTGAAGTTGCGTCGTTCATTTGGAAGTTTCAGGCCCCTCCTAAGTATAGATGTTTTGGGTGGTTGGCGGTTCATAAAAGAATTCTAACGATTGATAACCTGGCTAAGAGAGGCATGCAGATCGTTAATATTTACATATATTGTATGCATCACGCGGAATCTGTGAATCACCTGCTGGTTCATTGTCCCTTCATTTATGCTATTGTGGCAGATTTCTGTCTGCTATTCTCGGTTAGTTGGTGCGCTCCAGATTCTGCTGGGAAGATGCTGCTTGACTGGAATGGGCTTAAATTTGGTAATATCAAATTGATTATATGGCGTATGACTATTCTTGCCATTTGGTGGGCTGCCTGGGAAGAAAGGAACAATAGATGCTTCAATGATACTTCTTCTTCTGCTAAGGTTGTGGGCTCCAGGGCTAAGAAGATGGTGATAGAATGGGCTGGCAATGTTAGGGATTTGAAAGTTGTTGATTTTACTTTTTTAGGTGGCTAGGTGTTTTTTGCTATCTCAGCAGATTCCCTCCTTTTCTGTTTCTGTTTCTTTTTCTCTTGTAGCCCTTTTGTTTTTCCCCTCCTTTAGTTCAATGCAGTTCTCTTTTGTTGCTTCTAAAAAAAAATGATATGACGAAACGTATGGATAGTGTGGATTTAGAATAAATACGTCAAGGTATGTCCCATGACAAGGGCCTCACCTTCTTGGGTGAAGCCGGGGCTGCACCCCACTCCCCCAAAATTGGGGCGCGACTTCAGTGGATCCACGAGATGGAAGCAAGAACTTTCGGCGACTGAAAGCGTGAGAAATCTGCTCCGTTCATCAGTTTTACTAGATCATGTTAGGAAATGGGCCAAAAAATGAAGCAAATCCAAAACTCAAGTGGGCCGAATGACTGGAAACAACGAGAATTGAACTTCACCGTTGAAACATTCGTGGGCCATAGAAGTTTTGGATTATGTTCATAATTTTGTGCTTTCAATTTATCCCATCAGGAATGACCTTATGGATGGTATGAATGGCATATAAATATCACAGTGGACCCTAGGGAGGTTTCAACGGTAAGCATTTCCCTACCCGTTGTTTCCTATCGTGGGCCCCACTTAGATTATTGGAGCTACCTCATTTTTTGGATCATGTACTAACATGATGTGAAAAAACGGATGAACGGGGTGGATTTCTCAAAAACATCACGGTAGGCCCTGACTAGCTTCCCACGGCCAGAAGTTCCTTCAAAGGGTTCTGCACACAATCAAAGTGAGGACGCATCCAGTGTTATCAGTCGAAAATATTGGCGATACTTAGCGATACATTGCTGATGCCTGGAATTTCTAATACTAATGTTATCGATATTGCTACCAGTGTTATCAGTATCGCTGAGTTGTCGATGCAGATAATATTGGGGATACTTCGAACAATGTCAGTGCCCATATAAGGTTTCCTAAAATAATCCAATTACATTCATTTCCATTGCAAGTAAAGAAAATGAACCCAAATCAAAGAAGGAAACTTAATTAAAGAGTTCATTTCTAGAGAGAATGCCATATTTACATTTTACGGTCATATCAATTTTATATTGTTGTTCTGTACGGTCTGAACAAACCCTCTAAAAGAGGCTGTGTGGTTGGTATATAGGGCTGGTAAGGCTATATGGCTGGATTAGTGGGCCTCACAGTTCAACCGGTCATCAATCAAAGCCATCTGATTGGATCTGTGTCCCATAGTCCAGTTGGACCCATTCAGTTGTTCCCAATATGTCATCTAATCCCATCAACAATCAGATCAATCGAGACCCTTGATGTGGTCCATGTCTTCAGTATGGATACTTGACAGGCCTGAAACTCAATTGTGAATGGTTGGATGGCCCTGATCTCACATCTGGACCATTGAATGGGCCTGATTTGGTCTTGATCTGCAATTTGAATTCTTATGGGCCTGGTCACACAATTGGCTTGGGAGCAATTCATGCCCTTATCAAATGATTGGCTGTCCTGGTTCCATCAGTTACCTCTCCTGGCTCTAAAATGCTGATCATGAGGCTAGATTTCAAATATAGTGTAAACTCCAGAAAGTGTTGAAGTTCGCGATTTCATCTTGAGGAGATTGCGTTTGGTTACAGATTGTTATATGAAGCCACACCTTTAAGCGCTTGGAAGTTTGGAAAATGAGATGTTCTGAATTATCTTGTGCTGGCTTCTTGTTATAATGGTTGGGGTTTCTTGCTGTAGGTTGGATCATATCATGCCTCCTCTTTGTTGGTGGCATCCAGACCTCCAACTCCCGGAGTTCTCAGCCGTGGCATTGGTTTGGAAGGCATTTCGAGTGTCCTTGCCGGTCTTTGGGGCACAGGAACTGGATCTACAACCCTTACTGAGAATGTTCACACCATTGCTGTGACCAAAATAGGTAGCCGGAGAGCAGTTGAGATTGGCGCTTGCATTTTGATTCTCTTGTCTCTTATAGGTAAGTGCATTTTCTGCTTTTGGATGCTGCATTGTGTAGTTTGGACACAGTTCACAATAACACGTGGACATGGACCGTGGCAATCCTATGTGGCAACCTGTTTATGTTGTTGTTATAACGCATGAAGATGTGGGCCCACCTAATGGGTGTGGATGTGGGTTGTCCCACTGTATGGCCAGCCTAGCTTTTTTATCTTTTATATTTAGTATTTATGTTGGATTAGGACTTGTTTGGAATATGAACATAATTAGTTAGGGTATTTTTATACTTTTTGGTTTTTTATTATTAATATAAAAGGGAAGAGTTGGGATTTCCAACCCAAACTCTTTTTTTTCCCCCTCTTTTCTTCTTCTCTTCTTCTCTCTTTTATAATTAACAATATTGAAAGGCATTCAAATAACCACTTGCTCTAAAAGCTCGAGCCGTTAGAGGATGGTGTATCAAGGGACTTTAACATCTACAAAGTGGGGTTTACTTGATACAAGAGGTGGCAGATTGTGGAGAGGTGTGCATGCTGCATGGATCTAGGAAAGCTCGATATGTTATTTATAGAAATGTTGTTGTTTAACGTATCTAACTAATATTGTTAATATATCCAGATAGTTAGGTACGCCCTAAAATTGCATTAGTACAAAAAGTTGAAAATGCTGACACAAATAATGATTTCGTCCTAAATTCCTAATATGCATGTCAACATGTCTCGGCCTTTCTAGAGCCCAGGCAAAAGAGGATGATGATGTGTATCAGCATACATTGGAATGTTTGACAGGCATGCCCAACATTTCTTTCTGTAAAATGGTGATGATGATGACACTGATTATGATTGGTATATCTAATGGTGTGACACATCTGATGGGCATGTCTAACATGCCATTTCTTTGTCAAAAGAGTGTCATTTTTGTACTTGGCCATTGAACGGAACTTGTATAAAGAGAATGCAGAAAACCATTCTTCTAAAATTAAATTCCCTGTTGCTTTTTTCCTATCCCTTTTCCTGTTTTCTAGTCTTTGTATGCAACTTAGTATGCTTCTTTGTTCACAGGTAAAGTTGGGGGCTTTCTTGCTTCAATTCCTAATGTCATGGTCTCTGCTCTCCTTTGCTTTATGTGGGTAATGCTTGTGGCACTGGGTTTGTCAAACCTACGTTACAGCGAAGCAGGGAGCTCCAGAAATATCATCATAGTTGGGCTCTCCTTGTTTTTGTCCTTATCAATACCTGCCTATTTCCAGCAATACAGGGTTATTCCCAACACCAACTCATCCGTGCCGAGTTATTTTCAGCCGTACATAGTTGCGTCGCATGGTCCTTTCCGCAGCAAATATGGCGGGGTATGCATCTCTTTACATTCTCTATGTTTCTCCATTTGAAAGTTGTCTCATCTGCTTTTTAAGTCGGTTAGCTGTGAGATCTCGAGGTTGAAAAGGGAAAAGGAGAAAAGGAATAACCATGTAAGCAGTTGCTCTGAGAGGAATTATTGAATCCTGAGAGGCTGAAGATGGAAATGCGTATTTTACTGAGGTGCAGGATACCATACATGAAAGACCCTTAGTTTGGTGGTTCAATTGGGCCTACTATCGATGCTGGATGCTCCCCAAATTTCCCACTAACCTGTAGATAAGTGTGGCCTACAAATAGAAGGTGGAGAAAAATACAGCAATGGTTCACATTCAATCTAAAATGGGCCTAGGATCTTGGGCACCCCACATCAATAGTTGGGCCAATAAGATCAGTGGTCTGTATTGGCCTCAAATGTTCTGAATCCTTTGCCTCAGCACACTACATTTCTTGAAGCTCAAGACTGAATAGTTTATGGCTGGAATTCCATGGAATGACTACTTGAAATAAATCTTCTTTCTGCATCATGCATTCATGGAATTCAGGCAAGAGGAGATTTTCTGTGGATGTTACATGGATATGCATCCCTGACCGCCCATTCATGGATCATTATACACATGGTTCTGTGCATAATGCATGCATAGTACACATGGTTCTGTGCATAATGCACGCATAGTCATAAGTACACGATTCATTATTGAACTTCACACAGACCCACCGACATGCTATTGTGCTAATACATATATGTAACATGTGCAGCTACATTTCTGGAGGCTTCATTTTTGCATTTCTACTGTATGCATGCATTTGCTAGTATTTCATTATTATGTAGTACCAATAAGACTAGTTGACATGGATGTATGCACAGAATAGCATGCCATTTCTGGTATGTGCTACATGGATACACAGACAGCTACATCAGTACATCTGTGAAGACAACACACTGCTTATGTTTTGAGTAAACATGCATTTCAGCAATGATTTGGATGGAGATAGCTATGTATTTGGCAGGATGCTTATTGCTCTGTAAATTTACAATATTCGAGCCATAATGGTGGTTTTTCTCTTAGGCCAGAAACCCTATTGTAGGCCTCACCCTGATTGATTTTATCTAGTGGGCCTCTTCATTTATTGTAGACTTCCCAAAATATTCTGTCAGATGTCTTGGCCATATGATGGGCTGATTGTTTCACCTTTGAATATGGACAGTCAGTTGACCTGCCCATTTACAGCTGGATTCCAGTAGAGATTTTTCATGGCATGGCTTTTTAACCATAAGGGGGGCCCATGGAGTCCCTACTCATGGCTCGGTGGTAGACTCACAAGAGTTTCAACACTGAGGTCATGGGTTGAAGTACCCATTATGGTGTTTGTAGGTGTGAGTGTGTGCGTTAAAAAAAAATATAGCAGGGGGGGGGGGGGGGGGGGGGGTGGTTTGGGGGGCTGCATGGGATGAAAGGTCTAGATCTTGAAAAGGTGGGCCTTGCCTGTACCATTTATTGATCCAACCAAAATGCTGTTTGCTCCAGCATCATGTAGTTCTGGTACTGCTTATCATTGTTGGATTTGAGCTGTTGATGCTGTGACCTGGCTTCTATTGCAGCTGAACTATGTCTTGAACACATTACTTTCATTTCACATGGTCACTGCTTTTCTTGTCGCCGTGATCCTCGACAACACTGTTCCTGGAAGCCAGCAAGAACGAGGAGTATACGTCTGGTCTGAACCGGAGGCTGCGAGGAGAGAGCCCAGCGTTGCCAAAGACTACGAGTTGCCCTTCCGAGTTGGGCGGGCCTTAAGATGGGTGAAATGGGTTGGCCTGTGAGCTAAGTTCCACCGAACCTACATCATCATCATTTTGTTACGTTTCATGGACGGTCCGCCCACAGAGCCATCATTGGTGTTGTAATTCTAATCACAGATTCATGGACGGGCCGCCCACAGAATCATTGTTGGTGTTGTAATTCTAATCATAGACAATGTATGTTGTACCGAGTCATAGCAAATGAGTGACCCCAGATGGGTCTTTTATTCTTTCTCACGTGCTTATGATTGCTAAGGTGGGCATTCATGTCGTGCGACTGTCCTTTGGTGGAGCAATAGCTCAATGCCTGGAAAGATCCGCCGTGTTGTAATGTTAGATCAAAACTGATGTAGCACCAAGTGTAGAACAGGTCCCAATGGTTTGGGCGGGCCAGTCACGGTTTTTGGTTCTCATCTGTCCCGATGATGAGGGGTTGACATTACAGGGAAATGAGCTATTGTTTTTGTACAGTAATTACGAGTAGAAAGCATGGTCTTTTTGAGAAATGTAGACTCTTTTGAGTCTCATTTTCCAAATTTCAGTTAAAATAGTCTGTTGTGCCGCTTTTAAGCTACAATTCAGTCCGCTTACTGATGCCACCTGCCACCATGTGAGCCTTCTATGGGCGTGACAACCTGTCACTTATGGTTTGGTTCTGGAAATAAGCTGGCCCAAAAATCAGGCCCATCTAGTCATAAGGTTTACCACAACATTAAGCTTGGCTTATTTATTTATTTATTAATTATATTTTCCTTCTAGTTGTACATTTGTTTCGAGAACTATGGTTTACCAGATGAGCTGAAGGACATGATTCTGGGGCCTGCATCTATGTGTGGGACCCATGGATGGCTTGCTTCACGCGTGGTGGTTGGAATGGCAACACGCACTGAAGGGATCATTGATCGATACCGATATACTACACAACTTTCACGATGAGTGGACCTGATTGTCAAGAGCCAAACCAACAAAATAAAAAAAAGGGTGGCCTGCTATAACCACCACCAAGGAAACATGGTCCACCTCTCTAATCTAACTGTCTAGATTATCTTCTAAGGGTGGCAGAGATGCGCTACTTTGCATGTGGCAACTCGATTGGAATTGAGGCGTCTCTGGCTCTAAAATATTTCAGGTGGGGTCCAAATCCCACTAGTGGTTGCCAAAGGATGTGGGCTTCTCATGGCCCATTTTTTCCAATGCCCGCCTTTCCACATTGGAAAATGTGCATCGAAGCTGTTCTACATTTGTTATTGTTTTGTTTTTTTTTGGTTTTTTTTCAAATTTCTTTTGGCGTGAATGCTGCCTTTCGCAACAAAGCTTTAGGTAAGAATCCATGAGTAATGGAACATATTGTTACAAAGTTAAGCATTGGATGTCGTCGAAAGTCTTCGGAATGTATCGGAATGGATTGAGCTTAAGGTATGACACGTATGTGATTATCCCGTCTGATCTATGTAATTGTTACATATGAGCGTACGAGCTGCCATGGGCAACGTTGCACCATTTGGTTACTCATCCAACTATTACAAATTAAATATATGTAAATCGATCCACTCCGTCCAAGCTATGGGGCCTTTGAAGATGGAGGATATCCTGAAGGTTGGTGGGCAAATCAGATGGTGTTAATAAAGGGTATACAGTTGTAGTCAAAAGAAAAGAAAAGGAACCATGTAGAGATGTAAAGGTTAAAGGAAGGATGTGTAGTTGTGGTCAAAAGAAAAGAAAAGGAACCAACCAGAGATGTAGAGATGAATGATGATATTTTTGAGGTGAAAAACTAATTAACTATCGTGGATCTTCTTATTACACGAGATGATTCGGTGTTATTCAACATGTCAGATTACACCACCACCACCAAAGGTTTGCAGGACAAGTTATGGAACTTGCATGAACAAAACCTACGTTAAACACGATTTTTCTCTAAGGCAACTATACAACCTTAGGATTAAGGGTCTTCTTTCCTAGAACACTTGAATGGGTTTAATAACTGGATTAACATGATGACTGTGATTGATATGAAAATTAATAATAAGGAAAAAATTGGCTATTATATTTTGTTTGATGCTAGATTTGTGGGATGGTTTGATTGTGAATCTCATATATATGGTCTAGATATCAACATGAAATTAGTTGTGCCTACATTGCTTAATAAAGAATCTTATAGAAGGTACTTGAAAGATTTGGTGATGAAATGATGGTTAGAGAAAGATGTATTAAAAGAGGTACTGATGCGAGAAATTAGATGTGATCAAAGTTGAAAGGCTAGAAACAGGAAAATGTTGAAATTGTAGAAAGAAAAGCCACTTATATAAAAATTATAAATTCAAGAATACAAATAAGGAAAATTCAAAACTTGATTCACATAATCAAGTACTAAATTCAAAATGTTTCTAAGGAAACCTACATGAAATCGGATGATTCATCTGGTGACAAAAAAATGTTGTTAATGATTCCATGAGAGAATTTGAATTATCAATGAATTTTAGATTCAAGTGCTACATTTTACATGACACCCCTAAAATGACTAGTTTTATATATATCGATTGTGTGTTGGTAGTACAGTTTACATGAGTGATGATAATACAAGTAAAATTGTAAAAATTAAAGATGCCAAAATAATTATGTTTGATGGTATGCACGTATAGTTTCAGGCGTGTGGCACCTGTCGAACCGATGAGGGGTCTTCTGTTGTTGGGAAAATTTTATGAAGATTGCTGTAAATTTTTGGTAAAAAGGATTGATTGAAGATTGTGAAAAGAGTGATGGAAGTTTAGAATGGAAAGTTAATGGGTGATTTAAATTCGTTGATCAGATATATTGTTGTTAATGATTGAACCCAAGAGTTGATAACCACAAGTGCAAGACTGCAAAGTAGTACTGAGGTCGAATCCTCAGGAAATGGTGATACTGAGGTCGAATCCTCAGGAAATGGTGAATACAACCTAGAACTAATCTAAAGATAGTGAGTTGTTTGGGTTTTCAATCCAGCGAAGAAGAAAATTGTTTTAAAATAATAAATAAAAGACTAAGTATTTAGGAATCCACTTATACAAATCACAATATCTCATTCACAAATTTAATGCTTATAACTCAATTGAAATCGAAGTCCTATCCTATCAAGTCAGAAGATAATTCTATTAAACTAATCATCAACACTAATAAGAATATGAATATGATTGAATGATTCTCTCATGAAACACTCGAATCTCAATCACAGGGAATCAAAAGCATCTAAAGCACCCTTATGTGACAATAAATCAATTGATTATACAGATTAAATAATTTTTCAATTTAGGCTAAACGATTGTTAAACCAAAGCATTCATTGTACCTTGAATGCATTACAAATCCAGAAATAAACAACTCAAAGACTTCAAAGTAAAATCCAAATCTATTTCAATCTACTACCATCATTCAAACCAATATTATTGAATTAAATAAACTAAATATTGTAATTAACTAAGACTAGCCTAACATGACTAACATCATAGAATGAAAATAAAAGAAAAACTAAAATGATAAACTAAAATTGTAGGATCGAAGAAGGACGACTCTTTAGAAGCTCTGTCACCCCTAGATCTTTTTTTCAAGCCCTAAATCGAACTTTGAAAAGCCTAAACCATCCATTTAAATAGAGAAAATTTACATCGACTTTGAACCAACTTTAGAATTTTGCACTTTTGTTACGCTTTGGTAGCACCAACTGTAGCCTTCGGTCACATCGAACATCACTTCGGTTGTACCAAAGTAGTTTCTTGGTTGTAGTTGAATTTCCTCTAATTTCTTCTGAAGTCTCTATCTCTTTCAAGTCGCATCGAACCCTTCTTCGGTGGCACTGGACCTAACTTCGGTCGGACCTTATCGTCTAGCTAAATTAACTTTGAAAATTACAAATTCTCGATAGACTTAGAGCACTCAATGGTTGTTAATATGCATAATCACCTATATAATAATCATGCATTGTCCTAATAGGTGGAGCATCATATACCTCATTATCATCATAAATAGGTCAATTCTTAATCATAGTTCTAATTAATTTACACGACATAGGGTGTTTCTTAACATAGTGATTTGACAACACTTCAACTAATATCCTGTCTCTTAGAGGTTGTTTAGAGTTATCTTGTGTCCACTCAGGCATGAATATGATAAAACCTTGATTTCTACTTATACTCCTAGAAGAAAGGAAAATAAATAAATAAATACAAATCTAAAACGAAAGTTAGAAGGATAGTACCTGAGAAGAAGAACAAGGTTAGAAAAATCTACAAAATAGAAAACAGATGATGTTAGTAAATTTAGAAAATCTGAAATAGAACAAAACCTAAAAAAAAAAAATCTAAAATTGAAAACTTAAAAACAAAACACTAGGTTAGAAAAAAATTATAAAAAAACTCTAACCTACAATGAAAATTAATCTTAAAAAATTAAAACCCTCAACCTAACGTGTTCAATGACACTATTCGGCAATGACGCCAAAAACTTATTAGGTAATCCGAAGTGTAAGACTGCGAAGTAACATATTCTCATTGAGACCAAGATCGAACAACGTGGAATGTGATAACACAACTAGAACTAGTATAATATTTAAGAAATCTAGTAAATAAAATAGGAGTAAAAGCAATAAAAAAATAAGGATTCAGGGATCCACTTTTAGCAATCTTAATGTATAGTTTATTAATTTATTTTCTATAACTCAATTAGAACCAAATTTCAATCTGTTTTAATTGGAAGATCAAATATTTACATCAATTACAAACATCCAATAATGTATGATTTCAATTGAATTATTCTCTTATGAGGCACTTAAGACATCAATCCTAAGGAATTTAAAGCATCTATTGTGCCCAAAGTTTACAATAGATTAATGGATTTTACAGATTGATTCATTTTCTAAATAAGCTAAGCAATTGCACTTTAAAGGATCCGATGTATGCATAGTTCACAATGGATCTAAAAATAAACAACCTTTAAAGTAAATTCAATCTAATTCAATTAATATATCATCGTGAAATCCATTATTTATTTATTTATTTTACACACGCACACATACCCCACATGAATTAAAAGATTGTAATTAACTACAAGCTTCACCCCTTAACTTTAACTAAGAGATTAGCTAAACATAGCTAACTCAAAAATAAAAGAAAATTACTTTAAAGATTATCATGAAATCTAATATATGAATCAAACGAATTAAAAGATTGTAATTAACTACAAGCTTCACCCCTTAGCTTTAGATAAGAGATTAGCTAAACATAGCTAACTCAAAAATAAAAGAAAATTAAACGATCTACTCGATCTCGAAAGGAAATCGAAGTTGAATGACATTGTCGGTGCTCCACCCGGACCTTCTTTGTCTCTTTGTGAAGGTTAGAAGATTATTAAGAATGTCTAACACTACTCCTTATATCGATAAGAGGCTTGAACTTTTACACTGACTTGGAAATTATGTAAAACTTACGTAGTCACCACCTCTGTCGATAGGTGCTTCGATAGGATCGAGACCTATTGATGGGATTGAAGATCCACTCAATAGATCGAGTAGAAAAACCTATTTTTGTCCAGCAACTGATTTTCAAAATTCTCATATTACTTGATGACATCGAACTCTTATTGAAATCCACTCGATGGGATTGATGGGTGCTAAATTCTTCAGTTTTCAACTACTCTTTCAATCTTCACTTTTCATCCTTTTTAGTACTTGATTTTCTTGGACATTTGGAATTGATGGATGCTAAATTCTTCAGTTTTTAACTACTCTTTGAATCTTCACTTTTCATCATTTTTAGTACTTGATTTTCTTCGACACTTGGCTCTTTGAGACATTCACTTTAAGGATACAAATTTCAATTATTCGCTTGTTTTCTTTTTGAGTTTTAAATCATTCATTTTAGTTTATATTCAACTTTAGATCCAAAATCACGTGGCATGTGGAAAACATATCTAAAAGAAATCAACTTAACACTTAAATGCATGAAAAAATAATGCTTATGAGATGATAAATATGCAATATTTGAGTCTCAACATCACTCCCAAAGATCAATTACAATGGAGTCGTGTTGAGAGAGTTAGAGATGACTATGATGCCAAGGCTCTTAATGCAAAACTATGTAGTTTTTCAAGATGAATTTAAAAGAATTTGTACATGTGAAACTGATAAGCAAGCATGAGACATTTTGGAAACCATCCGAAGGGAACTAACACAGTTAAGCATTCCAAACTTTATCTCTTAATCACTCAATTTGAGAATATCAGAATGAAAGAGCATGGAACTTTCATAGAGTTTTACACTAAACTAAATGAAATTTGTAACTCCAAGTGGGGTTTAGGAGAGAGGATCCCTAAGGTCCGTATTTGAAGAAAAATTCTTAGCTCTCTACCAAAGAGATTCACCTCTAAGATAACCTTTATAGAAGAGTGTAAGGATATAGACATTATGAAAGTAGGAAAATTAATAGGTTCTCTACAAGCTT
The DNA here is from genome assembly GCA_037074715.1 of Magnolia kwangsiensis. Taxonomy (NCBI): domain Eukaryota; kingdom Viridiplantae; phylum Streptophyta; class Magnoliopsida; order Magnoliales; family Magnoliaceae; genus Magnolia; species Magnolia kwangsiensis. The sequence continues at coordinate 46,459,069 of CM073587.1, forward strand.
TTAATCTACACTTTAAGGATCCCTCTAAGAACAAAAATATTGTCCTAAAGTTTTCACATAAAAATAAGGAAAAAAAATCTAAAGATGATAGTGATGATGATTATGATGAAGAAATGGTCTTAATTGGTAAAAACATCAAGAAAATAGAGGGAAAAGTTTTAATATATAAGAATGATAAATCTTTTGATCCCAAGTAGAACATAGGTAAATCTATCAAAAAAGTCAAAAGAAATCCAATGTTACAACTGTAGGGGTTATGGTCATGTTGCCTTCGAATGTCCTAGCAAATCTAAAGCTAAAAGAAAGGCTATGACAACTACATAGGATGAGTATGATGATTCTGAGTCAGAATCTAGAAATTTCCATAGCGATGAAGATGATTGAACCCAAGGGTTGACAACCCCCAGTGTAGGGCTGTGATGTAGTAATAAATCATGAGTTCGAGGTCGAACCACAGGGAAATTGGTGAGAACACACTAAAAACTAATTGGGTTGTCTGGGTTTTTAATCTGGCCAAGTAAAAATGTTTTAAAATAATTTAAAAATGACTAAGGATCCAGGAATCCCTAATCAATAGAACTTGAACTTAATTTGTCTTCTTGAGTTAATAACTTAATTAAAAGTGGATTCCAATCTATTCCAACAAGAAAATAATGCAGTAATATCAATCACAAACATTCAACATAGATTAAAATTACGATGAGTTTGATCTCTCATGAAGATCTAGGTAATCAATCACAGGGAATCAAAAACATTTAATGTAATCAAATGTGAAAATATATCAATCGATTTTACAGATTGATTCCTTCTCTAATTTAAGAATTCAATCACATCTAACCACAATTTTGAAATTGCACGTGAAGGGGTCACGGGCTATACGCAAAAGCTTAGAGGAGCTAAGGAATGAAGGCTATGTCCTAAGAGGGGGGGGGATTGATTAAGACCAAATAAAATTTATGCTTTTTAAACACAATTGCTCACTAATATGCAATTAAACTAAGGTAATATAATGCTAAGACTTCCAAGCTAATAGTAGGTCCAATCACGTAGACTACAAATCATATGCCATTCAAGCAACTTATGCAAGACCCGTATCCTAGACCGTATAATTCCATAGACTCTCGCGATCCTCCCCATTGAATTTTGGTGATTCGCGACCTGTAGTCTGCATTTGCGCATGACCCTAAGTCGTATCCCATAGATCTGAGTCGACTTGACCCGAGGCTTGTACCCTATCGACTGCACTGTCACCGTGGTTCCAACTCCACGTCTCGCATGCTGATGTGATACCCGGGCCAAGAGTTGTGGGCCCACGTATTTTTTGAAGAAATGCCGCGCATTGTGGATTCCAAGAGAACTCTACCTAATGTTAAATCAATCAATTAATCAAGTACCAATACACTTCCCTCTCTCATCTAAAGTCAACTCTCAAGTCAAGTACACATCCATCACCCATCACCCATCTCCCACCCATCACACCCATCCCTCTCCCTTATAACCAATCTCTCTCTCTCTCGCTCTCTCTCTCTCTCTCTCTCTCTCTCTCTCTCTCTTCCCTACCATTTTTCAAAGCAACCATAAGGAGAGGAAATGCCCATGAGAGGAGCTAAGTGTGGCCCACTCTGTACCCCAAGATCTCTCATCTTCACCCTTCAAATCTCATCAACTTCCATCAAAGGGAAAGTCATGGAGTTTAGGAGTCCAAGGAGCTAAAGGAGTGATATAGGTGGGTGATCTACCGTTGATTTCATTTGAGGGCCATCTTGATGTATATGTAGATGAAGGAGCTCATAGTGCTGTAGCTCCTCCCATCTCCACCACTTCATTCTCTATCTCTCCTTACCTTTTTGTATGGTGTTGTTGATGATGAGGTGTGGCTCACCTGCTCTGTGTGTGTGTGTGTGGCCCACCTATGAAGTATGTATCATGTTCATGTTGTCCATGGGTTGGGCCCACCTTGCTGGACTGTCCAGCAGACAGGATTGCTGCCCGTCCATCTGGATAGGCCCAGATGAAAGAAAGCACAAATATCAGCTTTGTTCTAAGTTGAGGTGGGCCACACGTGTGGACCCACCTCTGATATATGTGTATCAACCATGCTGTCCATCCATTGGTCCCACGTGGGGACTACCATGATGCACGTGCCACTGATCCACATCAACCAGAACTCTGGATGGTGGGCTAGATCATGAGGTATGTGTTATCTCCATACCGTCCATCCATTTGGAGATGTGGGCCCACCCCACATGTGGGGTTGGGACCCACCTTGATTTATATGTTCTTATCCACACCGTCCATGGTTGGGATGGTGGGTCTCCACCATGAGGTATCTGATCATCCAGGCTATTCGGCCATGCACCCCACCTAATGTGTGTGCTATCCACACATGTGGGTCCCACATGATGCATGTGAGATATCCACACCATCCAATCTCTGGACGTGTGGACCTCATCATGATGTATGCTTGTATCTGCATCGTTTAGTTGGTGGATGGTGCTGTGTAGGCCCCACCTTAATGTAGATATCCAGACCGTTCACCTACTGGGTCTCCGCTGTAATGTAAGTGTTTTATCTACTCCGTTCGTCCTTGACACGTGGGACCCACCTGATGCATGTGTTGTATCCATTGTCCAGCAGCAGCTGGACGGTGGTACACACTATTGATGTATGTATTTCTTCCATGCCACCCACCTGCCGGGCCTTCCTTGATGTATATAACACATCAAAACTGTCCATCCATCTTGTGAGCTCATCTTAATTAAGGCTTGAGACTAAAAATGAGACATATCTAATTATCAGGTGGACGCATCGCAAAAAAAATCAGTTAGGGGATTGAACATCCACCATTGAAAACCTTTTTGGGGTCATAGAAGTTTTGGATTAGTATGGAATTTATTTTTCTGCTTAAGTCAGGTTTTTGTGACCTTATGATCAGATTAGATGAAAAATAAATGTAATGGTGGGCCCGTCAATTTTAAACGGTGTAAATCATTATCTCCACTATTATTTGTGGTATGGCCCAGATGATCTTTCGATTCGCCACCAGATTCACCACCATTTATGGTGCGAATCATGTGTTGCAGCCCACCTTAAGGTATATAGGCCCATGTGATGCGGTCCATCGTGATATATATGAGGCCTTTGAGATGCGGCCCATAATGGTATGTTTGAGGCCCATATGATGAGGCCCGATATGATGGATATATGGCCCATATGAGGAGGCCCATTGTGATGTAATTGTGGCCCAAGTGATGAGGTCCAATATGATGTATTTGTGGCCCTTGTGTGAGGCCCAACATGAGGTATATTCGGCCCATTTGGTGAGGCCTAATGTGATGTATATGCGGCCCGTGTATAAGGCCCTTTGTGATGTATTCAAGGCCTATGGGACGTGGCCCATTATGATATATTTGAGGCCCATATGATGAGGCCGATATGATGTATTCGAGGTCCATGAGTAAGGCTCAATGTGATGTATATACAGTCTCTGTGATGCGGCCCACGTGCCGTATATTAGGCCCATGTGATGCGGCCCATTGTGATGTGTATTAGGCCCATGAGATGCAGCCCATTGTGGTGTATATGCGGCCCAGATATGAGGTCCATTGTGATGTATATTTGGCTCATGTAATGAGACCCATTGTGATGTATATGCGGCCCATGTATAAGGCCCATTGTGATGTATACAAGGCCCATTGTGATGTATGAGACCCTTGCGTAAAGCTCATTATGATTGTATGAGGCCCATTGAGAATGTATGCGGCCCATTATGTTGTGTATGAGGCCTTTGTGTGAGGCCATGGGCCCACTATATGTCTGGCTCTACGTGGGCCACTTCTTGAGAGCAATGTTGGTTAAATGTCCACATTGATGGACAATGATGGTTAAATTTTCACATTGTGACCTTCTCTTAGGCCTTTGTTAGGCTGATTATCGATACCGATTGTAAGTACGTGATATTATAGCATCACGACACATGCCCATACGTATCATCTGCATGCTTGATATGAGGTGTGGTTGACTATTGCATATGCCAGTGGGCAGGTTGTTATGGGGCTCCCTGATAGGCGGAGTTGACGCACATGAGCGCGTGATACACGCAGGTTTGATGCATGACTAGATGGTATGACTCATGCATCTCGTATTTTGTGATGTGACCACCATATAGCCTAACGACATCAGGGTTATAGCCTCCACAGGAATATCGTGTATGGATAGATAAGACACCAAAAATTTATTACTAGCATCAGGGTGCCATAGATGTCCCTAGGTGAAAATTTCTAAACTCTTTTGGTACCAGAGGATGCTCCAACGTCTAGACTGAGTGGACACATGAGCACTCGAGTGCCGAATACCAGTAGACAATGTCTCTTACTATGTCATGGTTGGTTAGAAGGGGGTGTGGCCTTACCCACCCAAGGGTAGGGAGCATAACTAGGCTGAGTGTGACTAACTCATTAATGGGTCTGCTATCAATATGCCGGGTAGATATTGGCTGATTACTGGCTAGGCGGATAGTGAGGTCTCTTCCACTTACATGGTTGCACGTCTAGTGGGCGGCGATCTCGCGTAATGTACTAGACGCCGGTGATGATCTCAAAGATGTACAGTATTAATATGTAGACTTATTGAGGAGGAGTTGTATACTCAGCATTTTACTCATTTATTTATTTATTCACTATCCACTCGTGCTGGTGGAGTGCAGTTAATTGTTATGTGTACCTTCATAATGGCCAAGATTTCGGTTGGGGCACGTGATCAATATGAGATTAGGAGTTTTTCACATTGAGTCTGACTATCCAAATTTAGGTATGAGACTAGTTTGGATAGAAGTCCCTTGTGATGGATCCTATAGCCTGCAATACTACGTACTATCATCTCGACTTCACACCCTTGCATGGTCATTTCATTTTTACATCGCATATTGCATTACATTTACGACATATAGAATTTTTGGGTTGCTATGTTTTATATGGCCTAGATGAGGTTAGCGGTATTCGTGAACTCGTCAGGATTTGCTTATTGCATTACTTCCTCAGTATATAATATTGGTTTATTATGTTTTTACATTGCATAGCCTGGATATGGCTGATGACATTTATGGATTTACCGGTATGTTTCCGCATTGCTCTGATTTTGCATGCTTGACACTTACCTTGAGCACACACTTTCATTGTCCTCTAAGCTTTCTATAAGCTTATGCACAATAGATGCGTGCAAGTGGCGTTGGGTCACAGCAGAGTTGAACTTGGAGCATGCAGCTGTCTTTTGGAGCTTTAATTTTTGATATATGTATTTTTTCTTTTAGCATTGTATTCAATTGTTTATATTAGTGGATATGTGATGATGATGTTGCCTTTGTGATTTGGGTAAACTTGTGGTTATGCTTCTTATGAGATAAATGTACGTTGAAAAAATCTCCTTGTAGGATCCTAAGATCGGATCTGGTGTATGGGCACTGAGAGCCGAGAATGGGGTACTATAGAGGCTGTTGGCATTGGATTCTGCGATCAAAAATTCTGTGAGCCCGATTTTCGAGTTTGGGGTATGACAACTTATCTATAAATGATAGTGTACATGTGTGTGAGATGTGGTACCTATTAACTCCTAAAATTCATCTAATCATGCATATGTATAATTAAATATTAATCATTTAAGCATAAATAACCATGCGCTAAAAAAATCCCAAACATAAGTATGTATAATGGTTTAGTTTCCTTACTCTACTCCTAGTGAATGCACTCAACCTATGAGTGTATTGGATTTCACTATCGGAGGTTTTAAATCAGATTCACCTCTAATCTTTAAATCCTACACAAGGATAGAATCCCTCGGAGACTTACGTGGTTTTCTATAGGTTCACCATGAATCTTGGTCCTATACAAGAACCTACTAAGCATGCACTCCCGCTAGATGCTCCCGCAAGAGAGTTTAGTTAGTTTTTTATCAGCTAACCAATAAGCTTAGTCTTAGTTCAAGGAACTATGTTTACTTCCACTAGAGGCTTCCTCAGAGACTAACATGTACACACCTATGTTTGGTAGTCTATACAAGAACTTTGATTTATGTCCTATATAAGAACCTGATTGAGTTTGGTAATTCAAACTCTTACACTTAATCCTACACAAGTAAGAAGTGTATATGGACTCGATAATTGATAACCTTAGTGTCAGATTGAGTTGCGTTGATGTGTCATCTTAGGTTTGCTTGATTGATGCTCTTACATGCTTCAATTAGCTCCATTTTGCTCCCCTGATCATAATGCCGATGCTTTGCCAATGCTTTGACTCTAATATTAACCACTTTTCATGCGATGCTCCTTTGAGGTGGCTAAGGTGATAGTAGGTTGGTGAATCTCCCAAAATTAATGACAATGTTATAATCTTAGGGGATTCACTTAGATGGGTATTTTAGAGACATTGTAAGCATATATGCAAGGGCAATTGCGAATTAAGAAAAGTATCTTGTAGGCTATATAAGGGCTAACAACATCAGTTGAGACAATTAAGTCACGTCTCCTTAAGGAGGAATAGACCTTTCTAGCCTAACCTCAACATAACCCAGAAGCACAATATGACATTGGTGATAGTAGGTTGGTGAATCTCTTATAATTAATGACAATGCTATAGTCTTAGGGGGACTCACTTAGATGGGTATTTTAGAGACATTGCAAGCATATATGCAAGGGCAATTGCAAATTAAGCAAAGTATCTTGTAGGCTATACAAGAGCATTAAGGAGGAATAGACCTTTCTAGCCTAACCTTGACATAACACAAAAGCACAATATGAGGTAATTGATCTCAATTCTCCTGATACCAATGATGTGCATACTGAGTTTGAGGATGATGATGAGCCTGAGTGTATTTACGAACCTATGGTCCAGTTTCTCCATTGGTTGATCTCATCTAAAGTGCTAGATAATGATCAGGATATGCAGGGAATTTCCAAATGTAGTGATATTGATGGAATCCATGAACATGGCATATTTGATTCCATTGTAGAGAATGAGTCCATTTTCACTGAATTCTTGATTCTTTAGAAGTTTGCTTCGCACACTTTAATGATTCGAATGATAACATGATTAAAGACATAGTGAATGTCTTACAAGATTGCACCTCAGTAATTGATACTGACTGGAGGGAATTTTGTTTTGAAGTGCTTCCTTCCACCGATCCAGAATGTTTACCATTAAGGGTGGAGGAGTTGGAATTAAAACTGAAGTCTAATCTTCAGATTTCATTAAGACTACCTTACCTAATGATAATTTTTCTAAAATTTAACTAATTTTAGTCTCTGATTCACCATGTACTAACATTGAAATTTTTTATGCCATTGGTGAATTCTATAAAATATGGATAACTCCAGGTTAAAAAAGAAGATATTTTGTTAAGATTTATAAATTTCTCTTGAGAATAATGCACCAGGACATCCAAGCCTACTGCAAAATGATAATTGTATATCTTAAGGGGATCAACCCCTTGATTTGCACTCATAAAATACACCTTAAAGACAACGCCAAATCTTCTCGATAACTACAGCATCGTTTAAATCTAAACATAAAAGAAGTGGTTAGAGGTGAGGTCTTGAAGCTATTAGATGTGGGTATTATCTACCCTATTTCAGATAGCCAATGGGTGAGTCCAATTTAAGTAGTTCTTAAGAAATGTGAAATTATAATAGTCCCTAATGCCAACAATAAGTTAGTGCCAACTAGAGTCACAATTGGTTGAAGAATGTGCATTAATTATAAGAAGTTGAACACATTCACTATGAAGGACCACGTTCTTCTACCATTCATTGATTAAATTCTAGAGAGGTTAGTTGGTCATTCTTATTATTACTTCCTTGATGGATTTGGTACAACAAAATCAAAATTTTGTCAAAATACCAGGAGAAAACCATTTTCAGTTGTCATTTTAAAACTTTTTCTTACAAAAGGATGCTGTTTGGATTATATAATACTCCTGTAACTTTCTGGAGATGCATTTTAAGAAAATTTTCAGATTTGGTTGTTCATTTGACGGGTGCTTGAATCCTTTACACTTGGTATTAACTTAGTTTGAAGAAAAGAACCTTGTTATGAATTGGGATAAATGTCATTTCATGGTTCAAAAAGGAATTGTCCTTGGACACATTATATTGTCCAATGGAATTATAGTAGATAAGGAAAAAATTGATCTAATTGCTAACCTACCAACACCTAAAAGTATAAGAGATATTGAAAGGACGAGCTATAGATATCCGAGGGGGGGGGGGGGGGGGGGGGGGGGGGGGGGGGTGAATAGGACAATGCCAAATAATTTGATATAATGCGAAATAATGAATCAATTAAATATAATATTGCAAAGTATTGAATCCTTGATACCAAATAGTTCATGGGACAACCTTACACCTAAAAGATTTAGGTAGGACAACCTTCTTTCACGACGTCTTTGAAATCAAAGTATCAAACTAATTGCAATGAATAAATAAACAACAATAACACAAATAATAATATCAAATCACCACAATACACAAAATATTTATAGTAGTTTGGTGTCTTAATGCAACCTACTCCACTCCCAAAATTACTACCCTCGCAATTTTGGATTTTCACTATTTCAAGGTTTTCTAGGTTCAGCTTAACAACTTTATACAGTTATTACAATTTTCACGGGCTATCACAATCAAACACTCTTTATGATTTTATGGGCTCACCACAAACAAACCCTCTGAGATTTCTATGCAACCTCAGAAAAACCTAAATTGAAATTAATAAAAATAAACAGTACTTATCTTCAATTTGGCGAGTCGGAGTTGTAGCTGTAGCTTGAGTGCAGCGATCTTCTTCTTGGGATATTGATGAAGCTGATGTATGAGTTCAACCCAAAAAGATGTAAAGGGATCTAATAGATTTTCAATGTAATGAATGAAAACCCTAGTGCTGTAGATTCAATTCTCTTTCTTCTCAAAGTAGAGTATAGATTACTCTTATCAAAACAATTAAAACTAACTTTGAAAAGAAGAATAAAATAAGCTAATAATAAAATACGAATTATAACACAAATAGCTTAAAGTGGCTTGAGAGATCTTTCTTTATAAAATAGTAAAAGTATATGAATTTTCATGATTTAGAATGTAAGAGAAAGCCTCTATTTATAGCCAAGGATCTGTGTCATTCGGCTTGCCTAAGATTCAGTTCAGCTGACTTAACTCCAAAGATCACGTTCTAATTAGAATCTGAAAATCGCAGGACAAAATCTTTCAAACTTTGGCTGGCTTAAGCTTGAGTTCGGCTGGTCTAAGCTCAAATTCGGCTAACCTAAGTAGCCTAGATTTCAAAATCATTCCGTTGTTGGAAACTTGACCAAACTTTCTTAGGCTGGCCGAAGTCAGGTTCGGCTGGCCGAGACCCATCTTGGGTTGGCTGAACCTACCGCAAATTTTAATCTTATGAGATCTAATTCTTTTTCGAATGTTGCATGGTTGGTCTAAGTCATTAGGCTGGCCGAACCTAACTTTGGGCTGGCCTAATTAGTGTGTATTTAACATAAAATGTGTTCCAAGATATGCATGAGTAAAATACACCTATCCTATGGTCCAACTAGGTTTATACCACCTTTAGGTTGACTCATACGAAGTATTCTGAACTTTGAACTATTGCTTTGATCTTGCATTGAGATGTTGAATCTTCTTTCCAGGTAATTGATCGAGTAGATAGCTTGTCTTTAGTCGAGCTTGCAATCGTAACCAAGCTATGAAATTTGATAACTTAATATGTGTTGTAATTATAAGCACTTACAATCTCCCCCCTTGTCAAATTCATGACAAAACTCAAATACAATTCAGCACAACATCTTACAACATCTCAAACAACACAAATCTCATGAGTCGACACTAGTAATCTTGTTACTCCCCCTTAAGATCATGCATTTGTATCACTCCCCCTGAGCACTTAGTCATATCTGTAAAAATATAGTTCATAGAGTGCATGCAAATATGTGTGTGCTTATATTTATGAGAGAAATGATGATCTCATATCCATATCACAAAAAATCAAAAATATAATATTTCTCCCCCCTTTTGTTAGAAGTTGACAAAGGAAGAAGCAATCAATGAAGTACAATAGATATAAGGAGCAAAAAACATAAGGATGTAGTAGCATAAAATAAGCATAGCAAAGTGTCATATACAAATGTATGTCAGCAAGAGTAAAAATATAACAAGTTATTACAGACCAAGAGTTTAAGAAAACTAGTTAGAACTGGAGGAGGATGATGCCGGCATGTTAGGGTCATTAATCCTCAGACTCCTGTTGAAGTGATGAAAGTACCTTTTCATGTACTTCATCTGTTGTTTCTGAGAAACATGCAGGTCATCCACCTTCTTCTCTAAATTATCCAACCTCTCTGAGAACTTTGAGGGCTGAAAATTAGAGTCATCGGTTTCATCAGTTTCTTCCAAATCTGTAAATATATCATCCATGTTTACATCTTCTTTAGGAACACCTTCCTGATGTCCTCGCTGCTTAGGTCTTGGCTCAAGTTGCATCATGTTGATATTAACATTACCAAACGGGAGCTGAAACTTCGGTGCTTCAGTTGCAGGGAGTTGAACATTATAGTGTAATGCAATGCAAGTCATGAGATATGCAAAAAGAATAGAGCCATGACTGGGATGAAGATGGTAATCGATAATCTACTAAGTAATCAAAGATGGAAGACATACGAATACCAGAAACAGTCGAATGAAGGATACGCATCGTATAGGGAGTAAGGTCTGTTTTATTCCCACGATGAGGATAAACATTTGAAGTAAAAATACGATGCTAGACATGATAATTCGGAAGAAGATTGTAGGTGGGGAGCGAGTTATGGTTACGTCAGGTTGCATTAAAATCGCATAACTCCCTAGTGAGAGATTCTCTTTCCGTTTGGTACATATCTTTAAAGATCGGTGGAATAGAGATTCCCTCTTCTTCCATATCAATATCCAAAATAGATGATATGATGGAGGGGTTAATGGTAATTATGTCTTCTACAAACTGAATGAAAAATGATAATTGATCTAAAAATGAAGTATTTATAGATGCATAAACCCTCTATCGATAGACCAATAGGTCGCACCACCCCATGCAAAAATCTTATCCCATCCTATCGCAGATATAATTTCTACAATACCGAATCGGGCAATATGATTTGTATTAATGGTGTGTTTAATGACAATGTTGCGGGTATGAAAATCCCATACATTTTCTACATCATTTTCAGGTAAACGGATAGCGTGCACAACTTTATTAGCGGATCGAGAGGAAGAACTAGTTTGAGGGCCTCGTACAGTACGTTTAGAACGAGATGCCATGATAGAAAATGACTATATTTGCAAAAGAAATATCAACAAATGGAATGAAAATATCTAGATCCGATTTATATAGAAAACCCAAAGAATAGAATTCTAGATTCAAGAAAGATGATGAAATCTACAATAATGCATAATAAGAAACTTAAATCTAGAAGAAAACTCAAAGATAATCACTTACAAGGACACTAAAGTGATGGGTTAGCCAAAGGAATCCATGGGTTGAGTGAAGAAGATGAAGGTTTTGAAAAAAATATCCAATATAACTCATTTGTGCATGGTTCGGCTAGCCCGAGTACGTCCTCGGCTGGCTGAATCAGGCGGTCAGCTCAAGGTTGGCTGAAAATATTTTATAAAATTAAAAAAATGACATGAATGCACATTATTCTAAAGCAATAACACAACACAACAAATTGTAATATAGAATAATTAATTAAGAAACACTGCATAAACCAATATCATTTTTTAAATTAAAAAATCTGACACTATCAAGAGGTTTTGTCAGAATATTTGCAAGTTGTTTTTCAGTATTAATATATTTAAGCATAACAGACTTACTTTCAACTAATTCTCTGATATAGTGATATCGAATATCAATGTGCTTAGTGCGAGAATGTTGATAGGATTTTTGGATATATTTATTGCACTAGTATTATCATAGTATAAGTGCATCATTTCTTGATTAATACCATAGTCTGCTAACACTCTTTTCATCCTCATTAATTGTGTGCATGCATTTCTTACTGCAATATATTCATCTTCAGAAGTGGACAAAGATACTAAGTTTTTCTTCTTACTTATCCAAGAAACAAGACAGTTTCCAATGTAAAAACATCCACCACTTGTGGATTTTCTATCATCCACATTACCCGCCCAATCAACATCAGTATATCCAGCGATTTGTAAAGACGTATCATGAGGATACCATAAACCCAAATTAACAGTACTGACAACATATCTAATTATTCTTTTTACTATAGCCAAATGAGATTTTTTAGGGTTAGATTGATATATGGAACATACGCCTACATTGAAAGAGATATCAAGCCTGCTAGCTGTTAAATATAAGAGACTACTAATCATACTACAGTAAAGATGAGGATCAATGCTTTTACCTGTGTCATCTTTAGATAATTTGAGTGTTGTAGTTATGGGAGTAGCAAAGTTTTTACGATTCTCAAACCCAAATTTCTTAACTAAGTTTATTGTATACTTGGTTTGAGATATGAAAATTTTATCTTCAAGTTGTTTCACTTAAAGTTTGTAAGTGCTGTGATGTATTAAGCACCCTTTGTTGTTAAATTTCAATGACACAAAACAATTTAGAGTGTGACTTATTCGTATGATGGAAAGTTCACCTTCAAAAGGAACAAGATGGACAGTTCACCTTTAAGATCATCATCATTTGAAGTTTAAAAGTACAAGACATGAAGATAGTTCTACAAGGTTGAGATCTACTTCAAGTTTAAGATCAAGCTACTAATTCAAGTCTATTTCAAGTAGAAGATCTACCTAAGATTCTGAAGATTTGAGTAGTAACTTCAATGTCCAATGTTTCAGGTATAAGTGACCCTAGAAAGACCCTAGGCTTAGGTCCTTTCTTATGTATATTATTTACAAGTTTTTATACTTTATATAGGCTTAAATTTAACTAGACCTAGCCCAAGTTCGATTAGTCCAGGCTCTGGTTCGACCAGTCTAAGAATTGCTTCGACCAGTTCAAGATTCATATTCAAATTCAAAGTTTTTCTGGTATTTCCTTATAACGTCTCGAAAAAATATGTATAAAGACTTGAGTATCACCTCAGGCATAAATCACTAAGGATCGAATTCTTTAGTAATTAGATGAAAAATCAATTAAGTATCAAACTAAAAAAATTGAAGAATTAGCTTAAACCACTTTCTATGCGAACTGCAAGACCCAAAACTATTGGAATCGCTAACCCAACATTACCTAGAAACGTATGATCAATATCAAAACCCAGTTACTCTTGGGAGCATATTGAAACTCCGTATCAGACCTAGACCGCGCGTCGAAAGTTTGATTGTCCCAAAACTATACAGTTATGACTGCCTTACTGGGCTTGACGATCATCGCAGGAATCAAGTCCAAATAGTATCCAGAAATGCACAACTTGAGCCTGGAGCGAAGTGCATGAGAAATGCGAATATCTTTAAAAAATGCACTCAAACTTAACTGAATTGGGCCGTTCATTTGTAGGCTAAATTGAAGGTTTTAGACCGTCAAATTCTGACCCAACTACACCCTTGGATCAGAAAAATTTTTCTGCACCCATTGGTATACTTGTGGCCTTGATTGAGTGATAATGACCGTTGAACTGAAACGGGTCCTCCATGATCAATCCACTAATTCGATCGGACCGAAACCTTAACTCGGCATAGATCCATTATCAGGGAACTTTCTTCAGACTGTATGCAAGCAATGGACCTCCAGATGAGCTCTGTTGGTCCAAAACAGACGCCTTTTGGCTATAACTTAAGTATACCATGGCCCTAGGGCCATTTACCTCACTTATGGGCCTATATAAGGGCCTTAACCCACCCCTCTCTCATTCCATACGAATTCTCTAATCCTAGGAGAGAGAAGAGAGAAAAGAGGAGAAACGAGTGAGGAGAAGTGTGAGAGATTTGTGGATTATTGGTGGGATTCACTCCCACCACTCAACGTATTGAATCATCTCTCCCATGTTGCTACACCATCGAATCCAACACTATTTTTGGGTAAAAAATCCTAACCCTAATCTATTTTAGGAACCCAAATAGAGAAACCGGTGAAATAGCTAGCCTATTTCAATATTTAGGTAGCGGTTATGCCGTAGCCAAAGACGTGGTGTATGAACTGAGTTTGTAACAAGCGTATCGATGAAAGGTGCGAACTACAAACATTTAAGTTATGGTTTTCAAGGCTTTCAATGTCAGCAATGATTTATGTCTGACTTGATTGCTACTATATGACCTTAGTTATGATGTTTTCGATATATCATGTATGTGTAAACTAGGTTGTATACTAAATGCATTCCATGTGTTTATTGAAATGTTTGAATGAATAGGAAATTATGATTTATGCTTACTATGACTATTAATCTAGAATTCATGTTGGTTACGCATATGACAACTCCTTGTGAAAGGACTTGTCATCATATATGTTATAACTAATTTATTACATGTATGTTGACATGTGTAGTCTAAGTATTTGATAAAATGTCTAAATGAGAAAATGCTTGTTGACATGTATTTAATGAGGGTGTTGAGATAGGATTCTCAATTACTGTATCTATAGTTACAATTTCTTTCATGTAACCTATCTTGTTACTACGTGATTTATGTGTGAAATATATATGTATGATAATATATTCACTATGTGTTTGTTAAAATGCTCAAATGAGATTTATATTTGAATTGGCTGTTGAATGCTATTTTGACTATCACATATGAATGCTTATTGTATTTGAGTATGATTGAGACTAATACGTAGTCCAGACAATTGGTAATCGTTTACGATCGAGTGGCCGAACTTGTTTCACCACATTTGATATGTTCGATGAATTCGAGTCGTATGGTGATTGTCGACGGTGGTTAGGCCACGTGGAGTGCTTATGCTTTTCATGTTGATTAATTCAATGTGAGCTTATACCAATCTCACTTGTCAATTAATCTGATTAGCCTATTGTGTTTTTACCATGTATGGACACTACTGCTTGAATTTAAGGCACCACTTATCAATGTAAAGCCCATTTAACCATGTACCAAGATCTGCTAAGACACATGAGCCAAACATGGTGGTATATGGGACACCGTGGTCGAGTTGTTGACCTACGCTAGGGTGACGAGCCTCCCCGTAGTGACCAGTGAGCAACCCAAACTCGTGAGCCGAATATGGTGGTGTATGGGACATTGTATTCGAGCTATCGGCCTATACTTATCATAGTGACTTCGAGTATAAACTAGGCTTACGCTGAGGTGACGAGCCTCCCATATCGACTAAAACTTGTCTATCACTACTTTTAAATCAGGGGTGATGTTGCCTTATAACTTGCCTATCGTATGTGATTAACTAGGATTGATGACCCTAGATGGATCATCATTTGGGTAAATGATATAAAGGGAGGTACCTTAGCTTCCCGAATCTGTTGTATGAATAAGCCTAATTAAGAACTTGGCTAACACGACCATGCATTGCATTGCATGTGCCTTTGGCGTGGAAGAGCACAATGGGAGTAGCATGTGCGACCGTGAAATGGTGTCGCTGAGGGAGTGCAGGCGAAGGCATGCATTATTGTAGTATATCATTCCTACATTAACAAGAGTACTTAGGATATGATTGTTGTACTGCTTTATCATTACTGCTTGATTGAATTGATAACATGTTAACCTTTGCCTTATAGTACCACTGAGTTGATCACTCACTCCCACTCTGGGACGGTGTTTAAAACACCAACCGGACTCTATTTTAGCTGCAAACGATAGCAACGCTTACGGAGCGGAGCTTGACTTCTATGACGATGAGGAGTTCTCCTATATACAACTATCAGGCAGGTATATGTAGACCATGTACTGATTGATGGGATTACAGGGATACGAATTAGTTGGACACTACACTTTATCATTTTATATATTTTGAAATAGACATGTATATATTCAGCCTGGTGACATGATCATACTCTGGGGGTCTATAACCACTTATATACTTTATATATCTATCACAGTCTTCTACTTGCTTAACTTAATTAACTCTGGAGTATGATATGTGTTTTAGTATAATCCCACTCATGTTTAATGCACTAATATGGAAAACATTTAATCATCATTATCTATGTTGTATAAGTGATGATTGGAACTCGGGAGTTGAGCGTCTGCTCAACCCCAATTTTTGGGGCGTTACATTCCTCGACCAGTCGAGAACCCTGCTCGACCAGTTATGGAGACCCGCTCGACCAGTCGTGGGGATCTTGACTTGAACTCCAGCAATATATTTCAGTCTCTCTCAACCAGTCGAGCAGGCCTCTCGACCAGTCGAAGGTCAGTTTTATTCGATCGCGCTGAAAAATTTAAAATTTGGTTGATTTTTAGATCAGTCGAAGGAACCATTTTTCATCCTATAAATTGAGGTCTTTTCTCATTTTAAATCATTTAGAAAAGCCATAGAAAGCTTCCACTTTGAGAGAAAAGTTCCCATCATTATCAAGCTATAGTCCGGTAATTTTAGATCCTTTAATAGCTTATTTATTTTTATAATTCCTTGATCTCTGTTTTTTGAATTAGATTTTTTAAAGAGAGTTTTTACTCTACCTTTTGAGATTTAAGGAATTCAAACAAGTAGCCTAGGTTTGAGTTAATTTAAAATCTGTTTAGAATCTAGAACCCTTGATTATGTTTATTAGACATTGAACATCTACACATCAAGTGAAGCGGTTCTACGGGCTACAACAAACAACTTCTTCAAGAAGAAGATAAGTACTCTTTGTTTACTTGCTTTTTGGTTTTTGAGATTAGCCAGAAAATCTTTATATTGGTTTTGATTGAGATCAGCCAGAAAATCTCAGCGCGGGGTTTTAATTGTAATAACCCATTTGAAAACCAAACCTTATACGTTTTAAGGTGAACTTGAGAAAACCTTGTTTTATAGTGAATGCCAATATCACGTGGGTTGTGATTATTGGGAGTAGAGTAGGTGTGGTTGTTTGAGAATAGTTGGTGTACACATCAAACCACTATAACTCCTGGTGTTTTGTAGTGGATGATATATATGATGAATGTGTGTTGAATGTTTGTAATCTTTTCATGTACATGTGGTGAATACTTATAATAGATAGCTTCCTTTCTTTTCCTCTTATTTTATTTTGTGATCTTGATCGTTATTGCGTTCAAGAAATTAGGTTATCCTACCATAAACATTTGTTTTTGGTGTAAGGTTATCCTTTAAATAAGGTTTGAATTAATTTCTCAATACTATTATAATCGAGATCTCTGATTGATTCAGTTTTATTTAATATTTTAGTTTATTATTTTTAAATTTGGTATAGTCCTATTCACCCCCCTCTAGGACTGAGAGCTCATCCTTTTCAAAGTCTAAGAAAATATTTAAGTTCTCCTACCATGCTCATCTTAAATTCTGATTTCATAGACTCTGCAAACTTAGAAGAAAGGTTAGCATTTGTTGATTCATAAATAATATCATCTACATATATTTGAACAATCAATAGTTCTTTATTAATTCTTTTGATGAATAGAGTTTTATCAACACTGCCCATTTAAAAATTTTGATAGAGAAGAAATTTGTTAATTTTTTATACCACGCTCTAGGAGCTTATTTTAATCCATATAGGGCCTTTTTAAGATGGTATACATTGTTAGGAAGTTTAGGATCTTCAAAACCTTTAGGTTGGTCTACATAAACTTCTTCATTTAAATCACCATTTAAGAAAGCTCTTTTAACATTCATTTGAGAAATTTTAAAGTTTTTATGACATGTAATAGAGATAAATAGTCTAATGGATTCGAGACGAGCGACTAGAGCAAAATTTTCATCAAAGTCGACTCCTTCAATTTGTCTATACCCTTATATAACTAATCTCGCTTTGTTTCTTAAGATATTCCCAAATTCATTAGATTTAGTTTTAAATATCCATTTAGTTCTAATCACATGTCTGTCAGATGGTCTAGGCACTAGATTCCAAACATCCTTCCTGACAAATTGATTTAATTCATCTTGCATAGCTAAAATCCAATTTTCATTAGCTAAGGCTTCAGTTACATCTGATGGTTCTATTTGGGAAGTGAAACATACATGATTACAAATGTTTTCAACTTATCTTTTGATTTGAACACCAGTGTGAGGGTTACCAAGAATTTGATTATTTGGATGGTCTTTGACTAGTATATTCTCAGTTGTATCTAATTTTGATGAAGGTTCTGATTAAGTATATATAATAACCTCATCATCATGTTTATCAGCTAGAATGATAGGTTGATCATCAATTACAACATTTATGAATTCTTATACCACTCCAGTCCTTTTATTTAGGACATGATATGCTCTACTGTTCAGAGCATACCCTAGAAAATTACCTTCATCATGTTTTGCTTCAAATTTTTTCAAATGTTTTGTATGTCGTAAAATGAAACATTTGCTGTCGAAAGTATGAAAATATTTGACTGATGGTTTTTTATTATACCAGAGTTCATAATGTCAGGACTATGTCCTGATATCTTGCCGTTCCTTAGGATCCCTCGTTCCTCTCGATCAAATTTTGGCGACCTATGACCTGTAGATAACATTTGCGAGAGACCTTGAGTCGTATCCTATAAAATCGAGTTGAATCAACTCTTGACCTATGCCATTGCAACTGCATCATCGCTGCGGTTCCGACTCCGCATCTCGTGCACCAATCTGACGCTTAGATTGTAAGTTATGGCCAACGCATTATCTCGACTGCTGATCACTTGATTACAGGACCCACCTAGTCCAGCTGTTGCTTTTTCCTAGGAAATCCATCATTAGGATGAGTCACCCTAGGGGTGACATCACCCTAACCTAGCCCCTAGCCCTATGCCTCTTACAAGCACTCATTGCTAGCCCCCCATGCCTCTTACAATCCACTTATTACCTAGGAAAGACCACCCCCTCTCTCTTATCTCTCTCCCTCTCTCTTTCCTTTTCATTCCCATAGCAAGAGAAGCCATGGATGTCCCACCCTAGTGAGAAAATCCAGCAACTCCCACTCTCTATTCCCCCCAAATCCAGCCCTCTAAACCCCATCTCAACCATTGAATCTCATCCCTTTGGAGCATTGAAACCTAGTGGTAGAAGAAGAAGTTCAAGATCCAAGGTGGGTGCTTGTTTAGGACTAGATCTTTCTTGTCTTTCTTGGATCTTTGTCTTTTATTACATAGGATCATGTAGGACCCACCAATCAATGGTGGAGATCCAAATTTGACCATTTGAATGTGGTCAATGGCCCATCCTTGTTGCATGCATGATCAATGATGGGGCCATTCTCCATGGAACCCATCATGATGTTTTTATTGAATCCATGCTATTGATGGGTTATCTAGACCCTTGATTCATGTTAGGGATGGTATCTCCACCTCATATTTTTTAGTTTTTATGTAGGGCCATGCAATGCATGAGACCCATCTTGGTGAATGTATGATGTATGATGCATGTATTGAGGGACCCATAGTGGTGGGGCCCCTCCATCACCCATTTTTTCTCTCTCTCTCTCTCTCTCTCTCTCTCTCTCTCTCTCTCTCTTTCCTTGTATGATGGCCCACCTGATGATGCATGTTGCTATCTAAATAAGGGATGATCACACATCCAGATTTTTGGGACACCTTGCTGCCCACTTTCGGGCCAATCTGGATGAGGGAAAACACTTAGATCAATCTGATTTTCTGGATGTATGGCCCACCTTCATGGACACCCTCTACGATGTATGTATTTTATCCAGATCAACCGCCGGTGGGGCCCAAATTACTCACGTCCAATGGCATGCCTGGATGGTCCAGCATGCTGGTACCGTCCAGAGCCCCTAGACAAGAGAGAACACAAATATAAGATTTATCCAAAGCTGGTGGGCCACACGTGTGGGTCCACATGATGAATATCCACACCGTCCATCCATTTTCAGGACGTAGGACCCACTCCACACGTGCTGTACATGTGGAGGTGGGGCCTACAATGATGTATGTATTCTATAGCCACGCTGTCTGTCCATTTTTTCGACATGAGTGTAATGTCCTGGAAAAATCCGTACAAAGACCCGAGTACCACCTTTAGCAAAAATCCTTTAGAACTATATCCTTTAGAAATGTAACATGACTTATCTAGCCCTAAACTAGATTACCTGTGAAATTATCACCAATAACTTTAAATACGATCTATAAGACTTAAAACCTATAGAATTGCTAACGCTACATTACCTTGAAATCTAGGATCCAACTCTAAACCCAGTTACTCTCGGGAGCATTCGAAAACTTCATACCAGACCTGGACGCACATCGAAAGTCCGATAGTGATGAACTTAGACAATTATGACCACCTAGTTGGACTTGACTATCACCTCGAAAATCAAGACCAAACGATGTCCTGAGACTATTTGCTTGAGTCCGGAGTGAAGAGTGTGAGAAAGTGAAGATTTTTATGAAATTAAATATGGATTTAAGTAATCTGAGTCATGTCGCTTGTGTGCCATTTGTAAGTGTTCTGACCATTGATTTTTGACCCAAATTCACCCTCAGATCAGGGAAGATGGCCCACACATGCCTAAGTACTTGTGGCCTTGATCGAGTTTCGGTGACTGCTGAATTGAAATTGGTCCGCCACAGTCAATCTAGAAACTCGATCGGACTGAAAACTTAACTTGCTTAAGATCTAATATTAATGAGCTTAAGTTCGACCGCATTTAGTAAAAGGACCTCCAGAAATGTTCCGTTGGATCAGAATAAGCCCAATTTGGTTATAACCTAAGTATACCTTGGCCCTGGGGCTATTTTCGTTAGTTCTGGGCCTATATAAGGGTCTTAAACCCTCTCTCACATATTCCATACGAATTCTAAACCTTAGATAAGATAAGAGAGATAAAAGAGAGAGAAAGTGAGAGAGAAATTGGTGTTTCATCTTGAGATTCTTCCCAGTTTCTCTATGCACCAAATCCACCTATCTGAATCGTTATTCCGGTATTTCTGATTCCATATTTGGGTAAGTCAATCAAACCCTAACCTGTTTTGGAGCTTAGATTAGCCTAAGTATTGATGTAGCTAACCTATTTCATGCCTTAGGTTGCCTATCCGCCATAGACGAAGACTTATCGTCTAAATCATATCCGTTACGCATTTTCTGGTTTAAGGTGCGTACTATATACATTCAGGTTATGGTTTTCAAGACTTTCAATGTCTGATAATGATTTATTATTGACGTGGACACTATTACACATGCCAAATGCGCTATCTGTTTTGTTTTACATATATGTATAACCTATGTTGTAAATAGAGTATTTCATACGTTTGTTAAAATATCTGTATGCATATGAAATCTAATGTTGTCCTTGTCATGATTAACTGTCATTATTACATGATTGTTATGTATGCGACAACTCCTTGGCAAAAGAATTTGCCCTAAAATGTTATATGGTTGACATATGTGATGTATGTTGAATAATGTAGTCTAAGTGTTTGTATAAATGTCTGAATGGGTTAGTATTTAGTAAAGTGTGATTTATAAGGGTGTTGAGATATGAATCTCAATTACCTTATTTAAGTGTATGATTTTCTCCATGATCTGTTTATTTAAGTGTATGATTTCCTCCATGTATTGTATCCATGTTTAAGTTATATTTCACAACATGTTCATATGAATGTAGAAATTGATTTAATTGTCTATTATTGAGATTATACGTAGTTGGGACTGTATTATAGTCTAGGTAATCGGTAATAGTTCTCGATCTGGTGGCTATGATTGTTTTCGTCATGCAGGATGTGTTCGACAAATGTGAGTCGTGCTTGGGATGTTCGACAGTGGTTAGGCCACACGGAGTGCTTATGCATTCTATGTCGATCGACTCAACGTGTGCTTTTCTTAGTTGAGCTTGTCAATTAACCCGATTGACCAATGCATGTTCACCATGTTTGGACGCTATTGTTTGAATCTAAGGTACCGAACTCACTAGTGAAATCCCGTTAACCATGGTACCGCGATTCGCTAAGACTCATGAGCCGGACATGGTGGTATGGGACATCGGGTCGAGCTGTCGACCTATGCTGGGGCGACGAGCCTCCCCATAGTGACCAGTGAGCAACCTAGACTCGTGAACCAATTATGGTGGTATGTGACACTATATTTGTATTGTCGGCCTACACTGATTGGTGACGAGCCTTCTGTAGTGACCTCGAGCATACCTTGACACTGCAGACAAGTGACAAGCCTTTTTATAGTAACTAAGGTATAATAGGCCTGTATTGATTGGTGACGAGCCCTTTACAGTGACCTAGAATAGTAATATCGTATGAGATTTCCTAGGACTGACAACCCTAGAATGGATCATTGTTTGGGTATTGATATAAGGGAGGTACCTTAGCTTCCTAATCCTACTGCATGAAAGGGACTAATAAGAACTTGGTAATCATGTTCATAACATCACACTGCATGTGCCGTTGGCTTGGTGTAGAGCACAGTGGTAGTGATTCATGCCGCGATCGTTAGATGATGTCATAAGAGGGAGTTTGTGGTGAGGACATGCATCATTTCCTCAAACCATTCTTACATTAACAAGAGTATTAAGACATGTTTGATTGTACTACTTTATCATTACTGCTTGATTGAATTGATAACATGTTAACCTTTGCTGTATAGTTCCACTGAGTTGATCACTCACTCCCACATTCTGGGATGGTGCTTGAACACCAACCAAACTCTAACTTAGCTGCAGGTGATGGTGATACCTGTGAGGCGGAGCTGGAGTTTGATGAGGACGAGGAGGCATTCTCGTTCATGCAGTTTTCAGACGAATTCGCATGAGCCGAGTCCGGATCACCGGGGCTTCAGGATTTACACTTTTTAGAAGTCTTATACATTTTGTTGGACTAATACATTTGGTTATATGTAATTTGAAACAAGACGTGCACTTTTGACCTGGTAGGGCACTCGTATTCTGGGGACTTGTACTATCTCATATACGTATTTCAGACTTCCGTTTGCAATTTCAGATTGTCCCTGGACAATGATTTGCTGATTTGGCTTAATCTATTTCATGTTTCCTGCACTAATACAGACAACATTCATCTATCACCAAAAATATTGCATAAGTGATGTTTTGGAACTCGAGAGTTGAGTTATGCTCGACCCCCGAATTTCAAGGTGTTATAATGAGACCCACCCTACACGTGCTGCACATGTAAGGGTGGGGACCACCTTGAGGTATGTTGTGTATATCTACACCATCCAAATGGGGAGGACGGTGCGACCCACCATAATGTAAGTGTTTCATTTGCACCATCTAGACCCTTGGATGGTGAGACCTGATGATGTATGTGTTGTATACACACCATCCATCCATGGGACCACCATGATATGTGTTTCATCCCCACCATCCAGATGGGCTGGACGTGAGACCACCTTGCTGTACGTGTTTTATCAGCACCATCCAATCGTCCATAGGACGTGGACCTCACCTTGATGTATGTGTTATATTCACACTGTCCTCCATGGACCCCACAGGATGTACGTGTTTTGTCTAAGCTGTCCATTGGTCAGGCCGATTTGGATTGTGCAGGCCCACCTGCTGCATGTGTAGCTCCACCGTGATGTGTATATTATCTAGGCCATCCCATTAGGGCCCACCTTGTAGGTCCACAATGTTGTATGTGTTCTATATTCATGCTGCCCATTTTATGTTGCAACAGGCCCACCTTGATGTATGTGTTGCAAGCACTTTGTCCTTCTATTTTTCTGGACCTTTGGGCTGACATGTGAACCCCACCTTGAAGTGTACTAGGAGGATGCTCCAATGTCGAGACTGAGTGAATGTATGAGTGCACGAGAGCCGTATACCAATAGGCCATGTCTCCCACTATGTCGTGGTCGGTTAGAAGGGGCTGTGACCTTACCCGCCTGAGTGAGGGGGCACTATTTAGATTGAGTTTAATCATATTGAGGAATGGGTCCGCCATCGACGAGTCGGGCCTGATATTGATAGGCGGATAGTGAGGTCTCTTTTAGTTACCCAGTTGTGGGCTCGAATAGGGGCGACAAGCAGGTGTAGAGTACACTAGACCCCGGTGATCCAGAGTGAGAACTGTACTGATATATGATGCTCTAGAGATGAGCTGGAATGATAAGTAGATACAAATGAGGACTGACATGCTTGCATTGCATTTTGCATTGATATTTGGCCAGGTAGGCCTTGCAACGCCTAGCCTTGGTATGGCTAATTGTATTCATGAAGTTGCCAGCATTTTCGCACAGCATTCATGGATTTACTAGTATGTTTTCGCATTACTCTTATATTGTATTCTGAGCATGCTTGTATTGCACACACACTCACACCCTCCTCTAAGCTTTCTATAAGCTTATGCACAATAGATGCATGCAGGTGACGCCATGACATAGTCATAGCTGAGTAGAGGTAGGAGTGTGTGGCTGAGCTTTCAAAGTTTCCTTTTTATATCTTTATATTGTATTTCCTTTTGTACCTTGTACTCAAAAGTTTTTGATCATAGTGGATATATGGTGATGTTTCTGGTTATGACACATGCATTATGCTTATGGTTATGATTATTATGAAACAAATTCATGTTGAAAATCCTCCTTATAGGATCTCAGGATCAGAACCTAGTATATGGGTGCTAAGAGCCAAGAATGGGGTACTACTGAGGCTATCGGTGCTGGATTTGGCCATCAGAAATTTTGTGAGCTCAGTTTCCAAGGACAACATCACATATTTGCTATAAAATTAAGACAATTAGGTCTCGAGTGCATAATATTTTGATTTGGTTCTCTAACATCTGAGCATTCAAGGGTTTTCAAGGCTGATAGACACCTTTGTTCTTTTCTGTAGGCCATACCGCCTAAGCGAGGCACCCGAGGTGCCTAAGAGACCCAAGTGGCCCCCGCTCCACCGCCTGAGGTTCTTATTATGTAACCTGCAGTTCTCGTTCCCCCACCTAAGCCTCCTGCTCCCACACCCGAGACCCTTGTAGATCTTACGCCTCTGTTCGAGATGAGCGTAGCCCCTACCATTCTAGTTGGTGCCGATCAGTTGTAGCAGATGTTCCAATCTGTGACTGCTGCCCTTCAGCAGCAGGGCAGGTGCCCTGCTAAGACCCCAGTGCAGGCAAAGCAGGAGAGCATGAGTGCCTTATTATGAGATTTTCTTAGGCTCGATCCCCTGCAATTCTAGGGAGAGCCTGATCTGACTGAAGTAGAGAGGTGGCACTCCTGAGTGGAGAAGATGTCCGAGACCATATGTAACACCCCAAAAATCGGGGGTTGGGTAGAAACCCAACTCCCGAGTTTCAGAACGTCACTTATGCAACATAGATAATGATAAATGCATGTTGTCTGCAGAATGACATTAAATAAGATTGAGACTAAGCCAAAACAACATATCATACTCCAGAGACAGTTAAATTAGCAAGCGGAAGACTATGATAAATACATAAAATATATAATTCATTGTAAGTCTCCAG
Source organism: Magnolia kwangsiensis (assembly GCA_037074715.1). Lineage (NCBI taxonomy): Eukaryota > Viridiplantae > Streptophyta > Magnoliopsida > Magnoliales > Magnoliaceae > Magnolia > Magnolia kwangsiensis. Next base: position 46,484,612 of record CM073587.1, read on the forward strand.
AGTGTGAACATGTTACCAGGTTAATTAAATACATGTATACTCCAAAAATGGAAAGAAAAGAATATACATGAGTACTCCAACAATATAAAAATGACAAGAGTCATGGTGTCTAATCAACCTCTCTGTAATCCCGTTGATCAAAACACGCATAAAGGAGGCATCCTCCTCCTCATCATCAAGTCCGGCTCCGCTTCACAAGCAGCGCCATCATCTGCAACTAAAACAGGGACTGGTTGGTGTGCGCGACACCGTCCCGTATCGTGGGAGTGAGTGATCAACTCAGTGGAATAATAGAGCAGAGATTAGCATGTTCTCAAATCAATCATGCGATAATAGTAAAGCCATTAATCAAACATTCCTAAATACTGTTGTTGATGTAATATGACATGACATGATGGATGCCCTCACAGACGATCTCCCTCATACGGCACCATCTTACGCCCGCGGCATGCTTTCTTCCCACAGTGCTCCACATCTTCCAAGCACATACAATGTGATAGTGATATGATTACCGAGTTATTATTAGTCCATTCATATAGCAATATTGGGAAACTAAGGTACCTTACTTATATCAATCCCAACACAGATCCTGTCTAGGGTCGTCACTCTTAGTAATCTCATACGATGTATATTTTGTAGATCGCTATAAGGGCTGCCAGGGCTATTGCTCGCACTCGTTGCACCGTTCCCCCATCACCTTATCAATACAGGCCTACTGTACTCTCATTTCTACGGAAGGGTCGTCGCCTCCCGTAGACTCAGAATACGCTCGCGGCTACTACAAAGGGCTCGTCACCTGATCAGTGTAGGCCGACAACAAGAATATAGTGTCCCATACCACCATAATCTGCTCACGAGTCGTAGGTGCTCACTGGTCACTACGGGGAGGTTTGTGGCCCCAGCGTAGGCCGACAGCTCGACCACGGTGTCCCACCATGCCCGGCTCATGAGTCTTTGTGGATCAAGGTACCATGGTTAACAGGGTTTCTAACGGTAAGTTCATTACCCTAGGTTCAAGCAGTTATGATTCATACAGGGTGAACAATCAATGGCCAGTCGGGTTACTTGATGGGCTCGACTAGCACGAACGCATCGCAAGTCGAACGACATGAAGCGCGTGAAACACTCCGCGTGGCCTAACCACTGCCACCGACTCCAAACACGACTCGTGTTCATCGACGCGTCCTTCGTGGCAAATACAAGCCAGCCACGAATTTTCTCTGTTACCGACTGCCTGGACTAAGTATAGCCCCAAACATTTGTGAATCCACAACATCAATCATATAAGAGTAATGGAAATGACATACAAGAATATAAGCATGTTGAAACATGTTATAACATACAACTTAAGTGAATCATCTATCACATGCATTTCATACAGATAATGAAATCATGCATATCGCTAACATGAAGAAAATCATTTACATCAGCATATTATATGAGAATTCAATCTCAAACTAATTCACAACACCATTTAATTCAATACATACTAATACAAATATTTATACAAACACTTAGTCTACACACTTAAGTCTACATAGTGTATGTCGACTCAAAGTGCGTATTTGGGCGAATCTCTTCGCCAATCCAATTATACATGCATTCCTAATATCCTAATGCAACAAAAAGCCATGTCAACCATTTCAGCAAAAAATGGATGTATACAGTATTTCCTATAAATGACTAAAATGCCCTAAATCTCATATTTTTCCTACGTTTACGAAACAGGAAACGGACAGCATGTTGTACATGTCAAACGGCATTGCCGTCGATAATCTACTATTAAACGACATTGAAAGCTTTGAAATCAGTCAATCAAAGCGTCTAAAATCTGCACCTTTTTCCCTAAAGGTGTATCATTTCGAACGGAGCGTATATGCTTCTTCTACGGCGAACAGAAAACCTAATACACAAGATTCGTAAGCTACATCGCTAAGGAATCGATCAAACCTTAAATTAGAAAGTAGTTAGGGTCCTTTCTTACCTAGAAATGCGGCAGAATCATCGGAAAAGTGATTGAGGTGCGTTGCTTAAGCACGTGCAACAGGTAGTGCAAGTGGCAGGAAGATCACTCCCACTTTCTCTCACAAACTCTCACTTTCTCCCTCACACCAGCTAGGGTTTCTAACAAATTTGGATGGGTGAGATAAGTGAGGGTTTAAAGCCTTTTTATAAGCTAAAGCATTCCTAAAATAGGCTTGGGAACAATGTTTACTTGAGGTCTAACCAAATCGGGGCTGTTCTGGTCCAAAAAGGTATTTCGGGAGGTCCCCTGGCCGAACGCGGTCGTACTTAAGCTCATGCATACTGGATCTAGCACACATCAAGTTTTTAGACCGGAAGAGTTCACAGATCGCACGTGGTGGTCCAATTTCAGTTCAGCGGTCATCGCACTTAGATCAGGTCTACAAGTCTCATGATATGAAAGAGAAATTTTTCCTGATCAGAGGGTGTAATTTGGCTGAATTCTGACGGTTAGAACATTTAATAATAACGAGCCAAGTCACGTGCCAGATTTGGATTAAAATTTTCAATTCTAACCCTTTTCTCACTCTCTTCACTCCAGGCTCAATGAAATAGCCTCCGTACATCGGTTGGGTTTGATTTTCGAAGCGATTGTCAAGTCCAGTTAAGCGGTCATAATGGTCTAAGATTGTCGGTATCGGACTTTCGACGCGCGGTCTAGATCCAATACAAAGTTTTAGAAGGTTCCTGAGAACAAACCAGTTTAGAGTTTGATCCTGGATTTTAGGGTATTGTAGCATCCTTGTTTCTACAAGTTTTGGGTCTTACAGAACGTATTTAAAGCGATCAGGGACAATTTCGCAGCTACTCTAGCGTAGCGCTAGCTAACTTACGCTTAATTTCTAAAGGAATTAATCCTAAGTGATTTCTTTGGCTATGGAATTGGGTTCTGAGAGGTTACCAAGGTGTTATGGTTGACCTATTTCCTAAGGACGTCTAATCCCAGGCTGGCAAAAATCTGGGGTGTTACACCATAAGATGTATGACCTAGTAGTGGGTCTCTTTGGCCGTGTATTTGCCTGAGGGTGAGGTCGAGAATTGGTGGGCCTCCGTCACTCGTGCTTCAAGAGCTGACTTTATATGGACATGAGACGATTTCATTGACTAGTTCGGCCGATAGTATTTCCTTGACCACATTTGATGGCAACGAGCATTGAAGTTCAAGACCTTGGTGTAGGGAGATATGTCCGTGGCACAGTACGCGGCCCATTTTGTGGCACTGTCGAGGTTTGCGCTGCATTTGATTGATGATGAGGGGCATAAGGCCCGTCGTTTTGAGAACGGCTTGTGTTTTGGCCTTTGAGGCCGTGTTATCGACCATATGCTTCAAACTTTCTAGGAGTTCGTGCAGAGGGCTCAGTTCTATGAGGCAGACTAGGCCAGTTCACAGAGAGACGATGATTGTAGAGGAGACCGGAAGAGGCAGGAGCCCTTCAGTGGCTCTTAGCATCAGCAACACCACTCCCAGTAGAGGCAGATATGCTGCCCAGCCACCAAGGCACCAGTAGCTACAGCGGCACCCCCGACACCACCTCAGAGGTAGCTTCCAGGTACTTGTTTTGGATGCAGTGGGATAAGACATCATAGGTGGGAGTGTTCCCAACCATAGCAGCAACATTCGAAAGCACCGCAGAAGCCTCCACAGCAGTAGCAGTAACAACGACAATAGCTCCTACCACCAAGGCCCCCTCAATAGTAGCATCAAGACCAGCCTCTAAGACCACAATAGTCGAGGTAGTAGTTTCGGTTGTAGCAGCAGCAGCAGCAGAGACCTCAGAGGGGACAGACACCTCCCTAGCCAGCTCAGGCTAGGTTCTACATGGCTTAGCAGGACCTGCAGTCATCCGGAGGAGTTGTTGAGGGTATTCTCTCCATCTTTGCATGCATCGCTCGAGGATTGTTTGATTCTGGTGCTTTGCACTCCTTTATGTCCAAGGGTTTCTACCATTCGACCAGATTCCCGATTGAGTTTACCCGTGAGGGGTTATCAGTGTCGACGCCGTTGGGGAAGATCACAGTGTTAGGCTGCTTCTTTTCATATTGCCCTGTTTTGATAGGGGAGACTTTCTTGCCCACTGACTTGTTTGTGCTGCTGATGTCAGAGTTCGACGTCATCCTGGGTATGAATTGGCTCACCGAGTACCACGCCGTCTTGGACTGCTCTGCAAGGACAGTTATGTTTTGTATATCTAGCTTGCACAGTTCCAGTTTATTATCGAGCCCAGAGGAGATCCGCTGTCTTATTTGATGTTATATGTAGTAGAGGAGCCCATAACAGTGAGCGTTGATCAGCTGCAAGGGGCACAATTCTTTTCAAAGATTGACCCGTGGTCCGGTTATCATTAGATTCGAGTCCGAGAGGAGGACATCCCGAAGACGGCTTTCAGGACGCGCTATAATCACTTTAAATTTCAGGTCATGTCCTTCGAACTGACCAATGCGCCCACGATCTTCATGCAGTTGATAAACGAGGTCTTCCATCCTTATCTCGATCACTTTGTTGTAGTCTTCATCGATGACATACTGATTTATTTGAGGACCCACGAGGACCACGAGCAGCGTTTGGAGATTGCGCTGTAGACCCTCTGTGCCCACCAGCTCTATGCGAAGCTGGAGAAGTGTAAATTTTGATAGGAGGTGAGATCCGCAGCTTCCTTGGTCAAACAGATGTTATCGATGCTTTATCGAGGGGTTCTCTTGTATTGCAGCACCGGTGACTAGGTTGACCCGAAAGGGCGTAGAGTTTGTGTGGAGTGATGCCTATGAGCCAGCATTTATGGAGCTAAAGGACTACCTCACGTCTGCTCCTGTCCTCACTCTTCCCTTTGGGAGTGAAGGATTAATTGTATTTACCAATGCTTCGCGTGTTGGCTTGGGTGCTGTCTTGATGCAGCATGGGAAGCCAGTAGCTTATGTGCCTCACCAGCCCAAGGTCTATGAGCTGAACTAACCCTCGAATGATTTGGAGCTAACAACAGTCATCTTTGCACTGAAGGTGTGGAGACACTATCTCTATGGGGTCAGGTTCAAGCTCTTCTCCGATCACAAGAGCTTGAAGTATCTCTTCTCATAGTCCGAGTTGAACATGTGGTAGAGACGTTGGATGGAACTCCTAAAGGACTATAATTTTGATCTTTAATACCACTCGGGCAAGGGAAACATGATGGCAGATGCCCTCAGCCGTCAGCCACGAGCCCTGGTGGCGCATATGATGATTTAGGAGTGGAAGATGCTCGAGGATATTACAGCGTATGACTTCGAGTTTGACGTGCAGTCTTCTATCATTCAGTTATAGAGCCTGTCGATTCAACCCTCTCTTGTCATAAGGGTGATCGAGGCTTAACAGTCAGATGAGTCACTTCAAAGTTATCGACCAGAGGTGACATTTGAGAGTCAGTCAGATTGGCAGATTGGTTCCGATGATGGACTTCACTTTAGAGGCCGATTATGTGTCTCGAATATTTTAGAGTTGCGCAGAGATCTTATGACCGAGGCACATCGATTGAGGTTTTTTATCCACCTTGGCTCGATGAAGATGTATCGTGATATGAGGTGATAGTATTTTTGGGTGGGGATGAAGTGCTAGATCACTAGTTTATGTCCAAGCGTGACACTTGCCAGCATGTCAAGGCCAATCATCAGAGACCCCCGGGTCCATTGTAGCCATTGAGCATCCCGATGTGGAAGTGGGAGCACATATTTACCGATTTTATTATGGGCTTGTCGAGGACTCAGTGCGGTCATGACGCCATCTGGGTTATCGTGAATCATCTGACGAAGTGGACATATTTTCTTAGGATTAATCCAAGACTTGTACCATTACGACTGCACCGTTGCCACAGTTCTAACATCGTGTCTTGCACACCGATCCGATACCCTAGCCAGGAGATGTGGGCCCGCGTTTATCTTGAAGAAACGTCGTGCATTTGCGATCCCAAGAGAATCTCTACAACATGTCCCATCAATCAAGTGCACATCAATCACCTCATGTCAAGTACAAGTCAAGTACTACATCACTCAACCCATCACTCAACACATCACTCAACCCATCACAACCCATGCCTCTCTTATACAGGCTACCCCAAAAGTCAATAATTTCTTACACAACCCATCCCTCTCTCCCATCCATCACTCCATCACCCATCTCTCTCTCTCTCTCTCTCTCTCTCTCTCTCCTTACAACCCTCTCTCTCTCATTTCTCAAACACACTTTCCAAGCAACAAAGAAGTGGTGGACGTCCAAGCATTTTCAAGGAGAGAAAATTGTGTGTGTAGGGCCCACTTCCTACCCTAAGATCCATCATCCTAGCCCTTCAATTCTCATCACCCTCCATCAAAGTGGGACACAAGAAGATTGGCGTTCCATCGGACCAAGAAGATCAAACGGTGGGTGTTTCTACAGGCATAAATTTTATATTTTTATGATGGCTTAAGTGAGGCCTACCGATTGATGGTATGGATCTCACTTTGGACCCTAGATGTGGCCGATGCCCCACCTTGATTCTCATGATCATTCCATGATGGGGCCATTCTCCATGGATCCCATCATGATGTTTACTTTCTAGTGTGAAAGGGGTCATCTAGACCTTCCATTTTGGTGGAGAGGGAATCTTCACCATTAATTTTTATTTTGGTGGGCCCACATGTATGGGGGCCCACTTGATGTATGATTGAATGTATGAAAAGGGAGGGCTCATAGTGGTGGAGCCCTCCATCATCACGTCTCTCTCTCTCTCTCTCTCTCTCTCTCTCTCTCTCCTTCCTTTATTTTGTGGCCCATTTAATGAGTGTATGTGATGTCCAAACCGTCCATCAAATGGACCCCATGGCTATCCAAACATGGGGACCAACCCACTTTGCTACCCCTCTTGGAGGGTTTGGATGATGGGAAAACACACATATCAGGTTGATCCAATTAAGTGGGCCACGTCCATGAGGGACCCACCTTGATTCATGCCGTCCATCCAGCGTCCCTGGACGCTGGACGTGCACTGTGAAGTGTGAGCAGACAGTGAGGTGTACTCACAGTAAAAAAAAAGAATATGGCAGTTTGATTTTTAAGGATTTTAGGTGGGCTACTCATAAAGGCCCTACCTTGATGTATGAACCTTATCCACACCATCCATTCCATTCCTCAGCTCATTTAAGGCGTTGAGCTGAAAAATGAAGCCAATCTGATTACCTAGTGGGCCATAACATAGAAAATAGTAATTTTTACCGTTTAAATTTGTTATGGCCCACTTTAATGTTTCCACACGTCGAAACACATTGAATATTGGGCCTGATTGGTTTGTCTTGAGCCATAGAATTCAATGGGTGGAGTGGATCCTCCCGATGCGGGCCTCACCTAGGAAAAACCTCAAAAAAACCCAAAATAAAAAACTAAAAAAAATTATATGCAGTAGCATCCTGCTGCTACGTGCTTCAGGGGGGTAAGGACCGTGGGTCCTAGCGTTGGCCCCACCATTGATGTATGTGTTTTATCCACACCGTCCACACCACTGGACGATGGGACCCACCCAATGATGTATGTATCCACACTGTCCACTGTTTGGACGGTGGGGCCCACCATGATGCATGTGTTGTATCCATACGTCCAACCATTTTGAAAGCTCATCTTATGGCTTGAGGCCAAAAGGAGACAAATCTATTTATCTAGTGGGCCACTGATAACAGTGGTGGGTTGAACGTCTACCATTGAAACTCCTCTGGCCTAGAGGTTTTGGATAAACATAAAAATTATTTATTTATTCTTATTAAGTCTGTGTGACCTTATCAACTGTTGGATGGAAAAATAAATGTTATGGTGGGCCTTGAGGATTTTAATGGTGGAAATCATTGTCACCACTATTATTTGGAGTGCGGTCCAGATGATCTTTTGATACGATTCATTCTTTGTGAAATGCTCTAGAATGATCTCTACATGGGTTATGACCCATTGCAATGTATATAAGGCCCATTGACTTAGCGCATTTGATAAGGCCCGATGTGATATATGAGGCCTATTGTTGAGGCTCACCTTGATGTGTATAAGGCTATTGTTGGGGCCCACCTTAATATATATGAGACCCATATGATGCGGCCCATTTGATGTATCTAAGGCCCATGGGTTGAGGCCCAATGGGGGGTACACAAGTCCATTGCAATGTGTGATTCTACCATGGTTTATGTAATGATGTTTATGGCGGGCTATGCCTTGGGAGCAATGATGGTTTGACGTCCACATTGTAAGGATAATGTTGGTTAAATGTCCGCATTATAACTATTCCTAGGGCCCATTGATAGGCCCATACTTGTTGTCTGTAAGCCGTCTAGGCCCATATTCGTTGTAAGGATAGTTCATCACTTTATAATATGCTTAGTATAATTTCATGATTCATACCTATTCACATCATATGTATGCTTGATATGAGGAGTGACTAATCATAGTATAAGCCATTGGGAAGATCATCTATGGGACTCACTGATAGGAGTTACCTACATGAGCACATGGTATGCGCAGGATTGTTGAAGGACTGGACAGTGTGATTCATGTATCTTGCATTTGTGTGTCATGATCATTATATGCTCTAGTGACATCAAGGCCGTGGCCTCCATAGGCACATCATGGATGGCCGTATCAGATATCGAAAATACTTAGTTCTAGCACTGTGGGCACTTAGGATGTCCTTTGTAACACCCTAGTTCTCAAAACCTGAGGATAGTCGCTCCTCATTGAGAACTCGAGTATTACGTTATGAAGTGGACTAATCATACATTTAAATAGTAGTGAATTTCATAACATGGAGTAAGGCAACATTGTATAAACCAAGGATATCAAGAGTAACAACAAGGCAGTTTAATACAAGTAAATATAGGAAAAATGAAATCCCACAACAAGGGAAATATTATATTACAATTCAAACAAAACACAAATTCTGAAATATGAAAGCAAGTAAATCCTAAATGATGAGTCGAGCTCCAACGGCTCAACTGCAACGGCATAGAAGCCCTCCTCGCCAAACTCCACCTCAGCCGTCACTAGAATCCCGTCATAGGTGTCTCCACCTGTCATCAGACCTGTGTCTATTTGGTCCAACCGCACGATTGGGTGAGAACTTCCCTCATAGATTCAATCATGACACATCATTCCAAAATAGGTTAACAATTCATATTTAATTCATATGGCAATATAACTAACAATGCCTTTGCATAAATGTATGAATGTATGCTCAAGTCACAGATCTGGGGATACACATCTAGCTGTCAAAATAAAGGGTCGCCAGCGGTAGTAGACTACCTGGAAAAGACCATATAGACCGCCCGCGGTAGATTAACTGGAAAAGGCCATGAAGGTGAGTGCGCCCAAGGACGACCTCTTGGAAAAATACTCGAGGTAAGCCCAAGGAGGTATAAAATTCCAGAAAAGCCTTATGTAAAGAAAGAGCGGCCCAAAGTGCACAAATGCACATGCCTGATGGTTGGACTTAGGTAATAGAACCATAACCAACCCAACAGGATGTGACTTACGAAGAACACTCGGAAAAGCTCACATGTCATGCGTGGATGTTATACGCAATGACACTTATATACATTACTTTTGATAGAATAGGAAGGATCATCAACTTTCAAATAAGGAATATTCAACTATGCGTTCCATAATGACTTCCTTAATTTCTTTACATTCAAAGGAGGGCACACTAAGTATCATGTAAATTTCCAAATGAGGGCACATCATTAACTAAGAGTCCATCCATAAGTACACTACATGTAAACAAATTCTCATTTTTCATATTGTAAGAACTATTCACAAGATTGTACCTATAAAATTAGAGATTAAAAATATAGAAAATCATGAAGGTAATGTCTCACTATACAATTCACAAATAATGTAGTATGAAAGCTTTCTTTTCTCATCACGTCTAATGGGGATATACGCATAGGCAAATGATTATAAAGGTGGCATGGAATTTTCACGATGATACCTCATACACATAATTATAAGGAAACCTGACATTAAAACAATTTCTTCATAAAAGTCAAGATAACTAGGAATTAATATTTCTCTAAAATACTCTACATTAAAGAGTTAATCCACATGGAAATTAGTGAATGGAAGAAGCTATGGGGGATGCTCCTCACCTTTAGGGGTATTTTCTCTGATCTACAATGCTCCTAAGTGGTGAGTGATGATCCTAAAATCCAAACAAGTGTAAGTTCTAATTCCTAATCTTTAACTCACATTTTAACTTAATAGTTGCATAGAATCTAACTTCTACTTACTGATTTGGACTGGTCGAAGGATGGAGGGTCTTCCAAGGCAATCAGTTGCTAGTTGAACCTGGATGAAGCATTTCAAGACCTCAGTGAGTTACGATCGAGTTGACTCGGTCAGGTTTTTTTTTTAAACTAACAACGAGTTGAGTTAGTTTATAAGGGTTCTAATAACACCGGGTCCGATTAATGATTCCATTGAACCCAATGCTACCCAAACCATTCACAGATGTTTGGAGTTAGCTTGAGTCAGTTAAGAAACTGACCGAGTCAGCCAGCTACAGAGTATTGAGTTGACTCAGTTGGAAAATTTGTCGGGTTAGCTCCCAAATGGTAAATTTAGATCGCCCTTGGCTGGGCTTCTGGTTAACTAGGGTGGACTATAACCCAGGCCCAGCTAAGTCAGAGTTTTACCTCCCAAAACTGGACCTGAGTCACTGACTCAGTGCTAACTTGTCCTAGTCAAATTTCTTTAGCTAGCAGTGTGTAACTGAGTGCACCCAACTGAGATCAGATTGTGGTGTTAATCCCTGTGCAAGGTAGGTTGATCACTGCCATGGATCCAGATTTGGGTTTTTCCACCTAGAAATTTAGCTGAGTTACTTAACTCGTGACCGAGTTGAGGTGACCGTGAATATAGTCAATCGGTCAGATGGATTTCAATAAGAACTGAGGGAGGAATTCTTTGAGATTACCATATTAGGGTCGATGTTGGATGCGCGAAGGAGGTTTGGAATGAATGGTTTCACCCGTGGATGATGCAGCCGAACGGCGAGTGGGTTCGGAACTTGATTTATTTGGCCGAGTCAAGCAGCAACTGGGAACCGGTCCCAGCAGCTACTACTCATTCTCTCTCTTCTTCCATCTCTCTCAATCTTACTTCTCTCCTTCTGTTTTCTCCTTAGTAGATGGATTTCTCCACTGAGTCGGGTTGTAACTGGTTATGCAACTCACTCCAGCGACGACAGACACTCCCTCTCTCTCTCTCTCTCTTTCTATTTCCTTTCTTTTTCTTATCTTAGGATTTGCCCTAATATAAGGCTTTTTATAGCCATTCTGTTTCTGGAACCATCCCCAACTAATCATAAAGATTAACGTGAAGATAGCACGAGAATGGCTTGTCATCAGGGCCACTCTAGGAATTAACTCTAGTGCATGGGTTTATAAGATCGATCCTGATGAGTTTTAAGTGTGGTGGGCCACATGATGGATGGTCTGGATGTGTGAAAGGAATAGCTTTATGAGATGTTGGTCCAACGATCGGATTGGAGAAGATGACAGACTGTTAATGGAATTTTCACGAGGGATAGTTTATTCATAGATTAGGGCCATTTAGATGGTCCTAATATGTCCTAACAGTGATGTGTGGGCCACCTTACGGTGCAAGGAGAGCCATTGATTAAGACGACTCGCTGAAACTGAAAACTTAGGCGCCACTTTAAGTTCTCACCATTATCTCGGCTGCTACGAAAAATATCTGCTTGCCTTATTTCGGATGTCCTAGATTGATCGAGCGATGCTTCCAGGGAATGTGAGATGACTGGGATGGATTTTGTTATAAGGGGAAAGAATTCCTCTGTTTTTCGACAGGTAGGGGTGCTTATTTTGGACATAGTAGGGCTGACAGGGCTCGGGTTGCGTACATGGATTCCGCCCGCCCATTTCCAATGGTCGGATCTGCCAGAGGGGTAGTGCATGTGGCTCTATCACCTTCGTTAGGGACTTTTCTTTGTAATGTAAGATCAGGCTCTTTCTGTGCCATAGAAAAGGGCTTTCAATCTTAGATGATAGCGTGATCAGGGTCAGTGGGACATTGGCTATCTTACAAACGATTTTAATTTTCACTTTGTATTCAGATGGTGGCCAAAAATGTCACCAAACGGACAATCCATTTTGAGCAGCGCTGGGCGGGAGGAAATTTCAAACACCCAAGCTTTTGTGATTTCTATCAGGTCAAAACAGCTTTGACCCGAGATGGAAATCTTGTGCATGGTGCATGTATGGAGTCTGGGTACACCCACATATCAAATGTGGGTCCCACGATCTGACCCAGCCCGATCAGCTCTGTCCATCAGTCTTGGAAGGTCACAGCACGCCCATGGTCGCTATTTTGGTAAGTCCTAATCAGTTAGGGGTGAGATCTAAGCCGTTGGATCCCTTTGCAGGGTCCCTAAATTGTTCTGGACTAATTATCAGTCCATTTCTATTCTTGAAGGGGTCGTACTCAGAGATTTTCCCTGACGTGTGTATATTACCATTAGGTAGCTTGTCCATTTCTTTTATTTAGTTGTGTTAGTTGGAAATCCTGGTGTGTTAAACGCAAGGTAAGGTTTTCTTATGGTTATAGTCTTGCTAATTTGTAGTTTAACCATTAATTTTAATGATCCAGTGATGGATTGAAAAATCGGTCATTAAGTACTCGATCTAGAATTGTAGGTTAGTCTTGAGAGCTAGATTTGGGCTAAAATGTGGGTTTCGTGATGGTGCGATGGTTTATCTTTACAATCATGGGTTGGATAGAGGTGTGTGGTCTAAATTACATGTGTTCTTATGCATGTATAAAGTTATTTAGATCTCTATAGTAACACCCAAGTATAGAAAATCCAGGGTGTTACAATCTACCCCCCTTAAAGAAAATCTCGTCCTCGAGATTTGATAACGTACGTTTCAATTATCGCTACTAGTGGTACAAGTTTCATACTAAGTTCCTTAATTCGAATTTATTTATATGTATAATTAGGGTTTAGATTCTTAAGAATTTATGTCTCTCTTTTGGCCATGTTTTATAGTTTTATCAAATGTAAATTTACTTATATTTAGATATATATTTATATAATTATCATTATTAGTCTATATATTATTTATGTGGGTCACACACCGATCAATGCCATCTATCCATAGGGCTTTACCTTGAAGGATTAGATCATTTTAAATTAGTAAGTGGGCCACAATACATGGGTCTTAACGTTCGATTATTGATTTATTTAAATTAACGATTATATATGAAATTTTGTTATTCCAACTAGTAAGATTAAATGGTGGGTCGAGATTTATCAAGTGATGGCGAATAAAATAGGTTATCTGTACCTTCACTCAAATGTACTAATATAGTTTATAGTCGTAATACGTGAGCAGACAAAAGTATGGGGCGTTACAATCTACCCCCCTTAAAGAAAATCTCGTCCTCGAGATTTGGTAACACACAACCTAACGATTAACATGACAAGTAGTAAAATCACAATGACTCATCTATGTTCCAATTATGCTACCACATTATAGATTTAAACAAACTATATCTAGATTTTTCCACTGCAACTCTTATATCTGCACTCTAGCCAGGTATTGTATATAAGTTCTCAAGATTTATTATTATTATTATTATTATTATTTTTTTAAATTTTATACATCTACCGTAAGTAGGGATTTATTTAAGTACCTAATGACCTCACAATTACCTATGTTACTTATTAGGATTTCCAGTTCATTTAGGTGGTAGCTAACCATAATATGATAGTTCCCCATTTTCTAAATATAATTCTATTTTTTGTTTTCGCGTTTAAGCTAACGTAACTGGATGGTTGTAGTGAGTTTGAGTCTGATACATCGATCCTTCGTCTACGCAGAACATAGGACCTACTGTATCATTTCCTAATCCTAGAAACTCTCGATCTTCTACTTGATCAGGGCATTGAGATCATTAGAATTTGCTAGGATATGGAACTTGGATCAAACAGTGCAACTCTGCTCGAATATGGTTCCATCAACCCATGATCCCGGTTATTCTAAACTCTTGAAATATCATGAAATTTTCTATTTTTATAATAAGAGTGCTTGGAATCTAGGTAAAACAATCCCAAATGACCAACACATTTTTACTATGCACTATAATCACCTAATGTACTACTTGAAATTTTAGTATTCAAGTTTCTACATGGAAATTCTAGTTCAAAGCTTTTCTAATTTCACCTATGTTTTCAAATCTAGTCCTAATATGCTCAGTCCAGGGTTAGAAGTTTACCCAAAACTCTATAATTTCTCCTCTAGTCAATTCTAAGTGTTGGAATTTATAAGGAATGTTGCCCCTAACTACAGAGACATATTGGGAGAGTTCAGATTTTGATTCGTAGTATAATTCATTAAGTTTAGAGAGTTTTTATGTTAGAGTTAATGAGCAATGTGGTGGTTAAAGAGTTTCCTACACTGTCCAAGTTTGATTCATTCATTGAGTGATGTGACAATGTTATTTTAATTAAGGAAGATTATAGAAAAAGTTCAAATTGTAAGCTTCTAAAAGTTGTTCCTTGGAAGTTAGGTTTAAGGAAAATTCTCATGTGACCTTAAGTTCATTATAATGGACCTTTGTCCACCCATGGTACCTAAGTTAAGTTTCTGAGCTTTGATAGCTTTCCTGATAGTTTGCAATGGGAATCAAGGTGTTGTTCCTAAGTTCCATGGTTATTCAAGAGATTTCCTAGGGACCTAAATTTTTTGGGTCTCTATATTCTCAATTTTCATAATTCTAAAGTAAACCCAAACAAGTTTTGTAATACCCCGGATTTTGGCCAATCTGGGATTTGACGTCCTTAGGCAATGGGTCAACTAAAACACCCAGAAAATCGCTCAGAACCCAATTCCATAGCCAAAGAAACCACTTAGGATTAATTCTTATGGAAATTATGCGTAAGTTAGCTAGCGCAATGTTAGAGTAGCTAGGAAATAGTCCCTGATCACTTTAAATACGTTCTACAAGACCCAAATCGAGTAGAACCAATGACTCTATAATACTCTATAACCTCGGATCAAACTCTAAACAGGTTTGTTCTCTGGACCACTTTGAAATTTTGTATTGGATCTAGACCGCGCGTCGAAAGTCCGATATCTGCTATCTTAGACCGTTAGGACCGCCTAGCTGGACTTGATAATCATTTCGAAAATCAAGTCCAACCGATAATCACAAGCTATTTCATTGAGCCCGGACTGAAGGGAGTGCGAATAGGGACAAAATTGGAATTTCATATTCAAATCTGGCACACGACTTGACGTGTTAGTATTAAGCATTCTGACCGTCAGAATTCAGCCAAATTACACCCTCGGATCAGGAAAAATTTCTATTTCATATCATGAGATTTGCAGGCTTGATCTACGTGCGGTGACCGCTGAACTGAAACTGGACCGCCACGTGCGATCTGCGAACCCTGCCGGACTGAAAACTTGATGTATGCTAGATCCAGTATGCATGAGCTTAAGTCCGATCGCGTTCGACCAGGGGACCACCAGAAATGTCCTTTTGGACTGAAACAGCCCCGATTTGGTTACCCCTCAAGTGAAACTTGTTCCCGAGCCTATTTTGGGCAAGTTTGGGCTTATAAAAAGGGTTGAAACCCTCACTCCTCTCTCCCATCCGAATTTGCAAAAATCCCTAGATTGGAAGAGAGAAAAGGTGAGAGTTTGTGAGAGAAGGTGGGAGAGAATTCCCTGCTGCTTGTGCCACGTGCTGTACGTGCTTAGGCAACGCAACTCAATCACTTTGCCGGTGATTTCTCTGCATTTTCAGGTAAGAAATAACCCTAAAAAGTTGCTGATTTGATGTTTCTTCTGTTTCATAGCTTGATAGTTAATAAATCTTGTAAAACAGGTCCTCTATTTGCCGTAGACGAAGCGTATACGCTCCGTTCGAATTTACACATCCATAAGAGACAAGGTGCGGATTTTAGACGCTTTGATTGACTGTTTCCAAAGCTTTCAATGTCGTTTAATAGTAGATTATCGACGGCATCGCCGTTTGACATGTACAACATGCTGTCCGTTTCCTGTTTCGTAAACCGACGAAGAATATGAGATTTAGGGCATTTTAGTCATTTGTAGGAAGTACTGTTTTCATGCATATTTTGCCGATGTGATTGACATGGTTTATTGTCGCATTAGAATGTTAGGAATGCATGCATAATTAGTTTGGCGAAGAGATTCGCCTAATTGCGCACTTCGGGTCGACATACTATATGTAGACTTAAGTGTGTAGTGTAAGTGTTTGTATAAATGTTTGTATTAGTATGTATTGAATTAAATGATGTTATGGATTAGTTTGAGATTGGTTTCTCAATTAATATGCTGGTGTAAATGGTTTCTTACATGTTAGCCATATGCATGATTTCATTATATGAATGAAATGCACGTGCTTGATGATTCACTTAAGTTGTATGTTATAACATGTGCTTGATGATTTCATTATGATTTGGTTTGAGATTGAATTCTCAATTAATTTGCTGATGGAAATGATTTCCTTTATGTTGGCGATATGCATAATTTCATTATATGTATGAAAGGCATGTATCAGGTGATTTGCTTAAGTTGTATGTTACAACATGTGTTAATATGCTCATATGGTTATATTTCATTTCCAATACTTTCACATGCTTTGCCGATGTGATTCCACATGTTTGGGACTATACTTAGTCCAGGCAGTCGGTAACCGAACGAATTCGTGGTTAGCTTATCTTCATCACGAACGACGCGTCGATGAACGCGAGTCGTGTTTTGGAGTTGGCGGTAGTGGTTAGGCCACATGAAGTGTTTTACGCACTTCATGTCGTTCAACTTGAGATGCGATCGTGCTAGTCGAGCCCGTCAAGTAACCCGACTGGCCATTGTATGTTCACCCTACATGAGTCATAACTGCTTGAACCTAGGGTACTGAACTTACCATTGTAAACCCTGTTAACCATGGTACCTTGATCCACGAAGACTCATGAGCCGGGCATGGTGGTATGAGACACCGTGGTCGAGCTGTCGGCCTATGCTGGGGCCACAAACCTCCCCGTAGTGACCAGTGAGCACCTAGTCTTGTGAGCAGATTATGGTGGTATGGGACACTATATTCTTACTGTCGGCCTACACTGATCAGGCGACGAGTCCTTTGTAGTGACCGCGAGCATATTCTGAGTCTACGGGAGGCGACGACCCTTCAGTAGCAGTAGAGTACAGTAGGCTTGTATTGATAAGGTGATGGGGGAGCGGTGCATCGAGTGCGAGCAATAGCCCTGGTAGCCCTTGCAGCGACCTGCAAAATATACATCGTATGAGATTACTAGGAGTGACGACCCTAAACAGGATCTGTGTTGGGATTGATATAAGGGAGGTACCTTAGTTTTCTAATCCTGCTATTTGAATGGACTAATAATAACTCGAAAATCATATCACCATACCATTGCATGTGCCTGGAAGATGTGGAGCACTTGAGGGTCGATTGCATGCCGCGGTCGTAAGATGGTGCCGTATGAGGGAGATCGTCAGTGAGGGCATACATCACGTCATGTCATATTGCATTAACAACAGTATTAGGATTGTTTGATTTACTGCTTTACTATTATCGCATGATTGAATTGAGAACATGCTAATCCTTGCTCTATTATTCCACTAAGTTAGCTACTCACTCCCACGTTACGGGATGGTGTTTCCGGACACCCACCAGTCCCTATTGTGATTGCAGATGATGGTGCGGCCTGCGAGGCGGAGCTGGACTTGATGATGATTAGGAGGATTCCTCCTTTATGCGTGTTCTGATTGACGGGATTACGGGGAAGTTGATTAGATACCTTGACACTTGTCATTTTATATTTTTAGAA
This sequence comes from Magnolia kwangsiensis, assembly GCA_037074715.1. Lineage (NCBI taxonomy): Eukaryota > Viridiplantae > Streptophyta > Magnoliopsida > Magnoliales > Magnoliaceae > Magnolia > Magnolia kwangsiensis. The sequence goes on from CM073587.1 coordinate 46,502,512, forward strand.
CACTTATGTATATCCTTTTGGTTTACTTTTGGAGTATACATGTATGTATATAACCTGATAACATATTCACACTCTGGAGACATTCAACAGTTTATATATGTTATACATACTATCACAGTCTTCCGCTTGTAAATTTAACCGTCTCTGGAGCGTGATATGCTGTTTTAGCTTAATCTCACTCATGTTTAATACATTATCACAGACAACATTCAATCATACATATCTATGTTGCATAAATAACATTTTGGAACTCGGGAGTTGGGTTTTTGCTCGACCCCCCGATTTTCGGGATGTTACAAGTTTGAATGGCTAGCCTAATGATTTCAAGGGAACTTAAATTTAATTTCTAAGTTCAAATAACTAAACCTGAAATTTTCTAAGGGTTCTACAATTTGTGTATCTATGTTCGAAATTTTCCTTAACTCTAAGGGAACTCTAGATAAATTCAAATGTCTTCCCTAAAATTTTCTATGAGGAGCTAGGTTTGATTTCTATATTCTGACAACCAAACAAGGTGGCATTTATTGGGTAGTTGTAATGAAAATATCTAATGATAAACATCCAACTAGTAAGCTTCAACTCAACGTCAGAAAGGATAGTGAAAAGCCAAACTTCAGCTGCATACTCCAAGGTGGATTAGAAAACACCTTTGATACTCTAGTGGGGAATGATACACAGGTATCCAGAAATCGTAAACATGTCATGCACAATCTAAAACATGCACAATGGTTCCCACTTTAGATGACATATAAAATAATAATTAGACTAAAATGAATCATCAACTAATTTGTTAAAATCAAGTGAGTGATCCTCAAGAAATGAAATTAACAACTTATGTTTAATAATCATAGTTTCATAAATTAAAGATTACGACCATTCAATTAACGATATTTTCAGTTTACTATGCTTAAGAAAGATGTTATAACAAAATTCAATTTGCGTAGCAACATGGAATCAGTGTACCTACTTGAATTGAAAGTCAAGTTTTATACGATAGCTATTAGACTAGTAATGCTGTTATGGATAAAAATATTTGTTAGTTAAAGAACAAGATAGTTATAGCTTAGTGCAGTTGAAGTAAGGGCGTTAACATAAGTGAGTGTATATCTATGAAACCTAATGTAATTATGGGATCTAGTACTGAGAACCTAAATTTGGTCTTTATGTCCTCAAAATTTCCTTAACTATCAAGGAATTCTAGGTAAATTCAAATGGTTATCCTATCAATTTTAAAAGGGAACTTAAGTTTGGATATCTACATTTTCCAACTTTCCTAATTCTAAGGGAATTACACATGCATCCAAGTGGTTAAATAATTTCAAATGGGACCTAAGTTTAGGTCTCTACATTCTCAAAATTTCCCTAAGTCTAGGGGAGATTCACCTAAGTTCCAGCATCTAATTCCAACATCTTATCTTAAGAATTTAAGGCTAGTATGAGATTGTTTCCCAAAGGCAAGGTTTGTCTAGACTCTCACTCTGATACCATCTTGTAACATCCTGGTTCTCAAAACCCGAGGATAGTCTCTCCTCATTAGAACCCGAGTATTACATTATGAAGTGGACTAATCATACATTTAAATAGCAGCGAATTTCATAACATGGAGTAAGGTAACATTGCATAAACCAAGGATATCAAGAGTAACAACAAGGCAGTTTAATACAAGTAAATATAGGCAAAATGAAATCCCACAATAGGGGAAATATTTGATTACAATTCAAACAAAACACAAATTCTAAAATATGAAAGCAAGTAAATCCTAAATGATCAGTCGAGCTCCAACGGCTCAACTGCAACGGCATAGAAGCCCTCCTCACCAAACTCCACCGCAGCCATCCCTGGAATCCCGTCATAGGTATCTCCACCTATCATCAGACCTATGTCTATTTGGTGCAACCACATGATTGGGTGAGTGAAAACTCACTGGGAACTTTCCTCATAGATTCAAACATGACACATCATTCCCAAATAGGTTAAAAATTCATATTTAATTCATACGACAATACAACTAACAATGCGTTTGCATGAATGTATGAATGTATGCTTAAGTCACAGATCTGGGGATGCACATCCAGCTGTCAAAATAAAGGGTCGCTTACGGTAATAGACTACTTGGAAAAGACCATATAAACTGCCCACGGTAGATTAACTACCTGAAAAAGGCCATGAAGGTGAGTGCGCCCAAGGACGACCTCTTGAAAAAATACTCGGGGTATGCCCGAGGAGTTATAAAATCTCAAAAAAGCCTCATGTAAAGAAAGAGCGGCCTAAAGTGCACAAATGCACATGCCTAATGATTGGACTTAGGTAATAGTACCATAACCAACCCAATAGGATGCGACATATGAAGAACACTTGGAAAAGCTCACATGTCATGTGTGGATGTTATGTGCCATGACACTTATATACATTACTTTTGATAGAATAGGAAGGATCATCAACTTTCAAATAAAGAATATCCAACTATGCGTTCCATAATGACTTCCTTAATTTCTTTACATTCAAAGGAGGGCACACTAAGTATCATGTAAATTTCCAAGTGAGGTCACATCATTAACTAGGAGTCCATCCATAAGTACACTACATGTAAACAAATTTTCATTTTCCATATTGTAAGAACTATTCACAAGATTGTACCTATAAAATTAGAGATTAAAAATATAGAAAATCATGAAGGTAATGTCTCACTATACAATTCACAAATAATGTAGTATGAAAGCTTTCTTTTCTCATCATGTCTAATGGGGATATACACATAGGCAAATGATTATAAAGGTGGCATGGAATTTTCACGATGATACCTCATACACAAAATTATAAGGAAACCTGGCATTCAAATAATTTCTTCATAAAAGTTAAGATAACTCGGAATTAATATTTCTCTAAAATACTCTACATTAAAGAGTTAATCCACATGGAAATTAGTGAATGGAAGAAGCTATGGGGGATGCTCCTCACCTTTAGGGGTATTTTCTCTGATCTACAATGCTCCTAAGTGGTGAGTGATGATCCTAAAATCCAAACAAGTGTAAGTTCTAATTCCTAATCTTTAACTCACATTTTAACTTAATAGTTGCATAGAATCTAACTTCTACTTACTGATTTGGACTGGTCGAAGGATGGAGGGTCTTCCAAGGCAATCAGTTGCTGGTTGAACCTGGATGAAGCATTTCAAGACCTCAGTGAGTTACGATCGAGTTGACTCGGTCGGGTTTTTTTTTTAAACTAACAACGAGTTGAGTTAGTTTATAAGGGTTCTAATAACACCGGGTCCGATTAATGATTCCATTGAACCCAATGCTACCCAAACCATTCACAGATGATTGGAGTTAGCTTGAGTCAGTCAGCCACAAAGTATTGAGTTGACTCAGTTGGAAAATTGGTCGGGTTAGCTCCCAAATGAAAAATCTGGATCGCTCTTGGCTGGGCTTCTGGTTAATTGGGGTGGACTACAACCCAGGCCCTGCTGAGTCAGAGTTTTACCTCCCAAAACTGGACCTGAGTCGCTGACTCAGTGCTAACTCGTCCTAGTCAGATTTCTTTAGCTAGCATTGTGTAACTGAGTGCACCCAACTGAGATCAGATCGTGGTGTTAATCCCTGTGCAAGGCAGGCCGATCACTGCCGTGGATCTAGATATGGGTTTTTCCACCTAGAAATGCAGCTGAGTCACTCAACTCATGACTAAGTTGAGGTGATTGTGAATATAGTCAACCGGCCAGATGAATTTCAACAAGAACTGAGGGAGGATTTCTTTGAGATTACAAGATTAGGGTCAATGTTGGATGTGCAAAGGATGTTTGGAATGATCGGTTTCACCCGTGGATGATGCAGTCGGACGGCGAGTGGGTTCGAAACTTGATTTATCTGGCCGAGTCAGGCAGCAACTAGGAACCTGTCCTAGCAGCTACTACTCACTCTCTCCCTTATTCTATCTCTAATCTTACTTCTCTCCTTCTATTTTCTCCTCAGTAGATGGATTTCTCCATTGAGTTAGGTTGTAACTAGTTATGCAACTCGCTCTAGCGGCGGCAGACACTCCCTCTCTCTCTCTCTCTCTCTCTCTTTCTATTTCCTTTCTTTTTCTTATCTTGGGATTTTCCCTAATATAAGGATTTTTATAGCCATTCTGTTTCTGGAAACATCCCCAACTAATCACAAAGATTAGCATGGAGATAGCATGAGTTAGCCGAGAATGGCTTGTCATCAGGGCCACTCTAGGAGTTTGCTTTAGTGCGTGGGTTTATAAGTCTGATCCTGATGAGTTTTAAGTGTGGTGGGCCACATGATGGACAGTCTGGATGTGTGAAAGGAATAGCTTTATGGGATGTTGGTCCAACGATCGGATTGGAGAAGATGATAGACTGTTAATGGCATTTTCACGAGGGACGATTTATTCATAGATTAGGGCCGTTTAGATGGTCCTGATATGTCCTAACAGTGATGTGGGGGCCACCTTACGGTGTAAGGAGAGCCATTGATTAAGATGACTCATTGAAACAGAAAACTGAGGCGCCACTTCAAGTTCTCGCCATTATCTCGGCTGCTATGAAAAATATATGCTTGCCCTATTTCAAACATCCCAGATTGATCGAGCGAAGCTTCTAAAGAATGTGCGACGGCTGGGATGGGTTTTGCTATAAGGGGAAAGAATTCCTCCACTTTCCAACGGTTAGGGGAGCTTCTTTTGGAAATAGTAGGGCTGACGGGGCTCAGGTTGCATATGTGGATTCCGCCTGCTCATTTTCAATGGTCGGATCTGCTAGAGGGGCGGTGCACATGGCTCTATCACCTTCGTCAGGGACTTTTGTTTGCAACGTAAGATCAGGCTCTTTCTGTGCCTTCAAAAAGGGCTTTCAATCTTAGATGACAACGTGATCAGGGTCAGTGGGACATTGGCTATCTTATGAATTGTTTGGATTTCCACTTTGAATCCAGATGGTGACCAAAAACATCGCCAAACGGACGATCCATTTTGAGCAGCGCTGGGTGGGAGGAAATTTTAAATACCCAAGCTTTTATGATTTCTATCAGGTCAAAACAGCTTTGACTCGAGATGAAAATCTCATGCACGGTGCGTGTATGGAGTCTGGGTACACCCATATATCAAATGTGGGTCCCACGATCTGACCCAGCCCGATCAGCTCCATTCATCAGCCTTAAAAGGTCACAGCACGCCCATGGTTGCTATTTTGGTAAGTCCTAATCAGTTAGGGGTGAGATCTAAGCCATTGGATCCCTTTGCAGGGTCCCTAAATTGTTCTGGACTGATTATCAGTCCATTTCTGTTCTTGAAGGGGTCGTACTCATAGATTTTCCCTGACGTGTGTATATTGCCATTAGTTAGCTTGTCCATTTCTTTTATTTAGTTGTGTTAGTTGGAACTCCTGGTGTGTTAAATGTAAGGTAGGGTTTTCTCATGGTTATAGTCTTGCTAATTTACAGTTTAACCATTAATTTTAATGATCTAGTGATGGATTGGAAAATCGGTCATTAAGTACGCGATCTAGAATTGTAGGTTAGTCTTGAGAGCTAGATTTGGGCTAAAATGTGGGTTTCGTGATGATGTGATGGTTTATTTCTTTAAAATCATGGGTTGGATAGAGGTGTGTGGTCTAGTTTACATGTGTTCTTATGCATGTATAAAGTTATTTAGATCTCTATAAGAACACCCGTGTATAGAAAATCTGGGGTGTTATATCCTTGGGTGAAAGTCCTAGAACCTTTTTTGTACCAGGAGATGCTCCAACGTCTAAACTAAGTGGATACACGAGCGCAAGAGTGCCGAAACCAGTAGGCCACGTCTCCCACTGTGTCGTGGTCGGTTGGAAGGGGGTGTGGCCTTATCTGCCTGAGTGAGGGGGTTATAAGCTAGGCTGAGTTTGACCAGCTAGCAAATGAGTCTGCTATCGACGAGCCGGGTAGGTATTGGCAGACCACTGGTCAGGCAGATAGTATGGTCTCCTCCACTTGCTGGGCTGTGTGGCTAGGGAGGCGATAGTCAGTGTGAAGTGTATTAGACCCCGATGATATCCCATAGAGAAACTGTATTGATATGTGTACTTGATGAGGACTGGTATGCTTGTTTTGCATCTCACATATGATATTTGGCTACATAGGCCTTGCATCGCATGGTCTTGGTATAGTCGATAGTATTCATGCCTTGCATTGCATAGCCTTGGTACGACTAATAGTATTCATGGCTTACCAGCGTATTTTCATATTTCTTTGATACTGCATACTTGACACTCGCCTTGCGCACACACTTACACCACCCTCTAAGCTTTTGTAAGCTTATGCACAACTGTTGCATGCAGGTGTCGTTGGATCGCAGCAGCGCTAAGGTAGGAGTGCGCATCAAATTATTTTAGAGCCTTTTGACCACCTTGTATTTTCCTTTTTGCATTATACTTAAAGATTTTGATATAGTGGATATGTGGTGATGTTGTTTTGTGACTTGGTTATGCTCCATTACAAAAAAAAATTATACTGAAAATCCTCCTTGTAGGATTCCAGGATCAGAATCTGGCATATGAATGTTAGGAGCCAAGAATGGGGCATTACGGAGGCTGTCGACACTAGATTTGGTGATCGAAAATTTTGTGAGCTCATTTTTCGAGTTTGGGGTGTGACAGTGCTGATGAGGCATCTTGGGAGCACGAGGTTGAGATTAGAGAGCACTATCCCCATCTTTTTATGCATTGATTATGCTTTATATTATGTTAATTGATATATCTATATATGTGATGCCATGTTTTCTCTTCCTTCCTGTTTTGTTCTCTTTGATAGAAATTTCGAGGATGAAATTTTTATTAGGAGGGGAGAATTGTCAGGACTATGTCCTAGTATTTTGCCGTTCCGTAGGATCCCGCTGTCCTCCCAGTTGAATTTTGGTGACTCATGACCTGTATATAGAATTTGTAAGCAACCTTGAGTTGTATCCTGTAAACCTGAGTTGACTTAAGCTGAGACCCATGCCATTACGACTGCATCATTGCCATGTCTCACGCGCCAATCCGATGCTTAGATTGTAAGTTATGGCCTGCGCATTATCCCGACCGTTGATTGCTTAATTGCGGGACCCACCTATTTCAGTTGTTGATTTTTGCTAGGCCCCCCAAATCCATCCCTCCAAACCCCATCTCAACCATTGAATCTCATCCCTTTGGAGCATTAAAACCTAGTGGTGGAAGAAGAAGTTCAAGATCCAAGGTGGGTGCTTGTTTAGGACTAGATATTTCTTGTCTTTCTTAGATCTTTATTTTTTATTGCATAAGATCATGTCGATCCACCAATCAATGGTGGAGATCCTACTTGACACTTTGGATGTGGCCAATGGCCCATCCTTGTTGCATGCATGATCCATGATGGGGCCATTCTCCACGGACTCCATCATGATGTTTTTATTGAGTCCATGCTATCGATGGGTTATCTAGACCCTTGATTCATGCTGGGGATGACATCCCCACCTTAGATTAAATTTTTTTATTAATTTTATATTTTTTATGTAGGGACATGTTATGCATGGGACCCATCTTGATAAATGTATGATGTATGATGCATGTATTGAGGGACCCATAGTGGCGGGGCCCCTCCATCATCCGTTTCTCTCTCTCTCTCTCTCTCTCTCTCTCTCTCTCTCTCTCTCTCTCTCTCTCTTTCTTTCCTTGTATGATGGCCCACCTGATGATGCATGCTGCTGTCCAAACAAGGGATGATCACATATCTAGATTTTTGGGACACCTTGTTGCCCACTTTTGGGCCAATCTGGATGAGGGAAAACACTTAGATCAATCTGATTTTCTGGATGTACGGCCCACCCTCATGAACACCCTCTATGATGTATGTATTTTATCCAAACTAACTGCCCATGGAACCCAACTTGCTGACGTCTAATGACATGCCTAGACAGTCAGCACGCTGGTATCGTCCAGTGCCCCCGGACAAGAGAGAACACAAATATCAACTTTATACAAAGTTGGAAGGCCACACGTGTGGACCCACCTGATGAATATCCACGCCGTTCATCCATTTTTAGGACATGGGACCCACCCCACATGTGCTGCACATGTGGAAGTGGGGCCTACATTAATGTATGTATTTTGTAGCCACACTGTCCATCCGATTCTTGGACGTGGGACCCACCCTACACGTGCTGCATGTGTAGGGGTGGGGCCCACCTTTAGGTATGTGTTGTATATCTGCACTGTCTAGATGGGCAGGACGGTGCGACACACCATAATGTAATGTTTCATCTGCACTGTCCAGACCCCTGGGATGGTGAGACCTGCATGATTTATGTGTTGTATACACACCGTCCATCCATGGGAACCCCATGATATGTGTTTCATCCCCACCGTCTAGATAGGCTGGATGTGGGAGCACCTTGCTGTACATGGTTTATTAGCACCATCTAGCTGTCCGTAGGACGTGGACCCCACCTCGATGTATGCGTTATATTCACACTGTCCTCCATACAGCCCACAGAATGTACGTGTTTTGTCCAAGCTGTCCATTGGTGGGGCCGATTTGGATTGTGCAGGCCCACTTGCATCATGTGTAGGCCCACCATGATGTGTATATTATCCAAGCCATCCTGCTAGGGTCCACCTTGCAGGCCCACAATGTTGTATGTCTTCTATATTCATGTTGCCCATTTTGTGTTGCAACAGGCCCACCTTGATGTAAGTGTTACAAGCACTCTCTCCATTTATTTTTCTGGACCTTTGGGCTGACTTGTGAACAACACCTTGATATATATATATATATATATATATATATATATATATATATATATATATATATATATATATATATATATATATATATATATATATTGTGCATGATGTCCACTCATTTTCTAGACTATATGGGCTGCCCCATCAGACCCACTATGTTGTATGTGATACACACACTACCCATCCCTTGTGCCTAACCCATGGGCCCTTGTGTGAGGCCCAATATGATGTATTTGTGGCCTTTGTGTGAGGCCCAACCTGATGTATATATGGCCCATTTGGTGAGGCCCAATGTGATATATATGAGGCCCTTGAGTGAGGCCTATTGTGATGTATATGAGGCCCTTGTGTGAGGCCTAATGTAACATATGAGAGGCCCATATGATGAGGCCCACTATGATATATGAGAGGCCCATGTGGTGAGGCCATTATAATGTGTGAGCCCACCATGATGTATATAGTAATGTTATGATGCCCAACTATTCTCCTAGCTAGTATAAGGCCTACGGGCCCCCATCATAAGATAGATTCTAATGGGCCATGCCTTGGGAGCAATGATGGTTAAATATCCACATTGTAAAAGTAATGGTGGTTAAATGTCCACCTTGTAATCCTCCCTATGTCATGCCCCAAACTCGAAGACCGGGCTCATAAAATTCCCGATGGCTGAATTCGGCGCTGATAGCCTCCATAGTACCCCATTCTCAGCTCCTGACATCCACGTACCAGGTTCTAATCCTAGGATACTACAAGGAGGGTTTCAAATATGATTTTAATTCTGTATAAGCATAACTATAGCATAACCCATGAACAATAACCACAAGAACACTATCACAAAATCCACTATGAAAAAACTTTAGTACAAGGCGTATGAAAGGGAAATACAATATAATAAAAGTAACAAAAACTCCAGAAGCTCGGCTGCACGCTCCAACCGCGGCAAGACTATGGCTGTGTCCTGGAGTCACCTATACACATCAATCATGCATAAGCTTCTAGAAAGCTTAGAGGGCGGTGTAAGTGTGTGCGTAATATGAGCGTTCTCAGAATGCAAGGTCAGATTAATGCGGAACCATGTGGATGAGTACATGAATGCAATCAGCCATACCAAGGCTATGCGGTGCAAGATTGAATGTTATCAGATATATTAAGACAATGCGATGCAAGATGCAACTCAACCATGCCAATCCTCATCTAAATACTCGTACAGGTCATCAATATCTGTAACATCCCGAAAATCGGGGGTTCGAGCAAAAACCCAACTCCCGAGTTCCAAAATGTTATTTATGCAACATAGAAATGTATGATTGAATGTTGTCTGTGATAATGTATTAAACATGAGTGAGATTAAGCCAGAACAGCATATCATACTCCAGAGATAGTTAAATTTGGAAGCGGAAGACTGTAATAGTATGTATAACATATATAAACCATTGTATGTCTCCAGAGTGTGAACATGCTACCAGGTTATATACATACATGTATACTTCAAAAGTAACCAAAAGAATATACATGAGTGCTCTAAAAATATAAAATGACAAGTGTCAAGGTATTTAAGCAACCTCCCTGTAATCCCGTCAATCAGAACACGCATAAAGGAGGGATCCTCCTCATCATCATCAAGTCCAGCTCCGCCTCATAGGCCGCGCCATCATCTGCAATCACAAAAAGGTCTGGTGGGTGTCCGGAACACCGTCCCGTAACGTGGGAGTGAGTAGCTAACTCAGTGGAATAATAGAGCAAAGATTAACATGTTATCAAATCAATCATGCGATAATAGTAACGCAGTAAATCAAACAATCCTAATACTGTTGTTAATGCAATTATGATATGACGTGATGTATGCCCTCACCGACGATCACCCTCATGCGGCAACATCTTACGACCGCGGCATGCCACACTCCCTAGAGTGCTCCACATCTTCCAGGCACATGCAATGCTATGGTGATATGATTACCGAGTTGTTATTAGTCCTTTTCATACAGCAATATTGGGAAACTAAGGTACCTCCCTTATATCAATCCCAACACAGATCCTGTCTAGGGTCGTCACTCCTAGTAGTCTCATACGATGTATATTTTGTAGGTCGCTGCAAGGGCTGCCAGGGCTGTTGCACGCACTCGTTGCTCCGCTCCCCCATCACCTTATCAATACAGGCCTACTGTACTCTACTGCTACGGAAGGGTCGTCGCCTCCCGTAGACTCAGAATACGCTCGCGGTCACTACAAAGGGCTGCCAGGGCTGTTGCTCGCACTCGTTGCACCGCTCCCCCATCACCTTATCAGTGTAGGCCGACAGCAAGAATATAGTGTCCCATACCACCATAATCTGCTCACGAGTCATAGGTGCTCACTGGTCACTACGGGGAGGTTTGTGGCCCCAGCGTAGGCCGACAGCTCGACCACGGTGTCCCATACCACCATGCCCGGCTCATGAGTCTTTATGGATCAAGGTACCATGGTTAACAGGGTTTACAATGGTAAGTTCAGTACCCTAGGTTCAAGCAGTTATGACTCATACAAGGTGAACATACAACGGCCAGTCGGGTTACTTGACGAGCTCGACTGGCACGAGCGCATCGCAAGTCGAACGACATGAAGTGCGTAAAACACTTCGCGTGGCCTAACCACTGCCGCCAACTCCAACACGACTCGCATTCATCGACACGTCCTTCGTGGCCAAGATAAGCTAACCACGAATTCTTTCGGTTACCGACTGCCTGGACTAGGCATAGTCCCAAACAATCATAGGATCACATCAGTAGTTGTGTAAGGGTAATGGAAATGAAATGGAACCATGTGAGCATGTTAACACATGTCATTACATACAACTTAAGCAAGTCTTCAAACACATGCCTTTCATACATATAATGAAATCATACATATCGCCAACATATAGGAAATCATCACCATCAGCGTATTAATTGAGAATTCAATCTCCAACTAAGTCATAAGAAACTCATCAAGCACATATTATAACATACCACTTAAATGAATCATTAAGCACATGCATTTCATACATATAATGAAATCGTACATATGGCTAACATGTAGGAAATCATTCACATCAACATATTCATTGAGAAATCAATCTCACACTAATCCATATCACCATTTAAGCCAATACATACTAATACAAGCATTTATACAAACACTTACACTACACACTTAAGTCTACATATAGTATGTCGACCCGAAGTGCGCATTTAGGCGAATCTCTTCGCCAAACTAATTATGCACGTATTCCTAACTTCCTAATGCGACAACAAACCATGTCAATCACATCAGCAAAATATGAATGTAAACGGTACTTCCTACAAATGACTAAAATGCCCTAAATCTCATATTCTTCGTTAGCTTACGAAACGGGAAACGGAGAGCATTTTGTACATGTCAAACGGCGATGCCGTCAAGAATCTACTATTAAACGACATTGAAAGTGTTGGAAACAGTCAATCAAAGCGTCTAATGTCCGCACCTTATGTCTTGTAGACTCGGAAATTGAAACGGAGCGTATATGCTTCGTCTACGGCGAATAAGGAACCTAATACACAAGATTCATAAGCTACATCGCTATGGAAACAAGGGAAACTCAAATCAACAACTATTTAGGATTTTTACTTACCTAGGATCGCGGTGGAATCGCCGGGAAAGCGGTAGAGGAGTGTTGCTTAAGCACGTGCAACACGTAGCACAAGTGGCAGGAAGAACTCTCCCACTCTCTCACAATCTCTCACTCTTTTTCTCTCTCCCAAGCTAGGGTTTCTCTCAAATTCGGATGGAAGAGAGGAGTGAGGGTTTCAACCCCTTTTATAGCCTAAAACATTCCCAAAATAGGCTTGGGAACAATGTTTACTTGGTGCCTAACCAAATCGGGGCCGTTTCGGTCCAAAAGGGCATTTCTGGAGGTCCCCAGGCCAAATGCGGTCGGACTTAAGCTCATGCATACTGGATCTAGCACACATCCAGTTTTCAGACCGGTTGGGTTCCCAGATCGCACGTGGCGGCCCAGTTTCAGTTTAACGGTCACCGCACCAAGATCAGGCCTATAAGTCTCGTGATATATAATAGATATTTTTCCTGATCCAAGGGTGTAATTTGGCTGTATTCTGACGGTCAGAATGCTTAATACTGATGCGTCAAATTTGTGTGCCAGATTTGAATTTGAAATTCCAACTATGTCCCTATTCACACTCTCTTCGGTCCGGGCTCAATGAAATAGCCTGTGATTATCGGTTTGACTTGATTTTCGGAATGAGTGTCAAGTCCAGCTAGACGGTTCTAACGGTCTAAGATAGGAGGTATCGGACTTTCGACGCGCGGTCTAGATTCAATACAAAGTTTCAAGGAGGTCCCGAGGACAAACCGGCTTAGAGTTTGATCCGAGGCTTTAGAGCATTATAGCACCCTTGGTTCCACTCGCTTTGGGCCTTGTAGAATGTATTTAAAGCGATCAGGGACCATTTCCCAGCTATTCTAACGTTGCACTAGCTAACTTAGTCATATTTTCTAAAGGAATTGATTCTAAGTGGTTTCTTTGGCTATGGAATTGGGTTCTAAGCAATTTTCCAGGTGTTTCAATTGACCCATTGCCTAAGGACGTCAAATCTCAGATTGGCCAAAATCCGGGGTGTTACAATATCAGTACAGTTCTCATTCTGGATAATCACTAGGGTTTAGTACACTCTAGCTAGCTTGCTGCCCCTATCCGAACGCACAACTAGGAGAGTGGAAGAGACCTCACTATCCTCCTGCCAAAATTGGGCTCGGCTCGTCGATTACGGACCCATTCCTCAAGTTCGTCAAACTCAACCTAGAAATTTTCCCCTCACTCAAGCGAGTAAGGTCACACCCCTTTCCAACTGACCACGACACAGTGGGAGACACAGCTTACTGGTATACGGCCCTCGCATGCTCGTGTATCCACTTAGTCTCAATGTTGGAGTCATCCTCTGGTACCATCGGGTTTAAGAATTTTCAGCCAGGGACATCTATGGCGCCCTGATGCTAGAAACAGTATTTTCAGTATCCAATCCGGCCACCCACGATGTGTTTGTGGCGGCTATGGCCCTGATGTAGCTAGTGCATACAATAATCACACAATGCAAAGTGCATGAGTCATACAGTCAAATCATGCATCAATCCTGCGCATACTGTGTGCTCATGTGGGATAACTCTGCCTATTAGAGAGTCTCATAAACCATATGCCCAAAGGCATATGCTATGATCAGTCACTCCTCATATCAAGCATACATATGATGCATATGATCATGAATTATGTTATACAGTGATGGACTTTGTACATAATGAAAATGGGCTTAGACGGCCTACACACTACAAGTATGGGCCTATCGATGGGCCTTAGGGAGAGTGACAATGCGGACATTTAACCAGCATCATCCATACAATGTGGATGTCATACCATCATTGCTCCCAAGGCACGACCCGTTGCAAACATCATTATATACACCATGGAGGAATCACACATTACAATGGACCTAAATACATCCCATTGAGCCTTAAGTACATCACAATGAGCCTTATACAATCCAAGGTGGGCCTCAACAATGGGCCTCGAGTATATCAATGGGCCACATCCAAATATAAGTGGTGATAAGGATTTTTACCTATTAAAATTTCTAAGGGTTTAATGGTGGACGTTCAAACCCACTATTTTCTATAATGTGGTCCACCTGATCTTAGATCTATCTTATTTTCAGTCTCAAGCCTCAAAATGATCTTTTAAAAATGGTTGGACGGCTTGGATGCAACCCATCCATCATGGTGGGTCTCATAAGGATGGAAAGGATGGACGACATAGATGAAGTACATACCTCATGGTGGGGCCCACACTAATGGAAGGTACGAATATAATACATACATCAGTGGGTCCCTTGTGGGGCCCACCATAATGTTTATTTTCCATCCAGCCTATTGACAAAGTTACACAGACATGGGGCCCCACTATAATGTTTATTTTCCATTCGACCTGTTGATAAGGTCATTCAAACCTGGGGGCCCGCCGTAATGTTTATTTGCTCCCAACCTGTTGATGAGGTCACACGGACCACGGGCCACCATAATGTTTATTTGCACCTAACCTATTTATGAGGTCACATGGACTAGGGCCCCACCGTGTTGTTTGTTTTCCAACCAGCCTGTTGATGAGGTCACACGAACATGGATGAAGAGTAAAAATAAATATCATATCTGATCCAAAACTTTTGTAACCCAAAAGGGTTTCAATAACAGACGTTCGATCCTCACTGATTCTTGGGACGTGGGCCACCTGAGATCCGAATATGGCTGATTTTTAGGGAGGGGGGCCACTGTTAGAAGGGGGCCATCAATGGACGGTGTTGATGTTGAAGACACATCACAGTGGGGCCCACGGTCCCTGGCCAATGCTCACTCGCAGCAGAGTCCTACGCTGCACGGTCAGCAACAGCAGGCACTGTTGTTTATTTATTATTATTATTTTTTAAAGGAAACCATTTTTTTATGATTTTTATGTGGTAGGAACAGCATCATGTAGATCCACTCCAACCATTGGACTCCATGGCTCAAGACTGTCCAAATGAGTCTAATATACGGTATGATTTGGTGAGTAAAAGATCATGGTGGGTTTCAATGGTCAACACCACTATTTCCTATGGCATGTCCCACCAAAAAAAAATGGGACTAGCTTCATTTTTGGCTTAACGCCTAAAATGAGTTGGGGAACGAAATGGACGGCTTGTATCATATACATACATTAAGGTGGGGCCTGCGTGAGCAGCCCACCCCAAACTTTTTTTATTTTTATTTTTGTTAGCTGTTAGTACACACCCATGTCAGTACATGCACTCCATGTAAGCCATCCCTATCACATCCAACATCCAGATACACTGGACGGTATGGATAAATAGGGACATCAGGGTGGGTCCCACATGTACGCAGCCCACCCGATGGGTTTGTTATTTGTGGTTTTTTTGCATCCATCCAGGCTTGCTAATGGGTTGGACGATATAGATCAATACACCCATCAAATGGGTTCCACGAGGGTGGATGGTGTGGATAGATTATATACTCCATGATGGGGTCTACCTAGGTGGGACACACAGCCACATCATCAAAAGAAAACAAGGAAAGAGAGATAATAAAAACAATGATGGAGGGCCCCCGCCACTATGGGCCCCACATGATATAACTCATACATAGAAATGGGTCCCACCAACAAGTGGGCCCTAAAAATAAGAATTTAATGGTGGATCACCCACTCTAGGCCTTCTCCTTGGTCCCTTAGCCTCCTTAGGTCCTTACCTACACTTTTGATGGGGGTTGATGGGGTTTTGATGGTGTAGATGAGAGATGAGAGGGTGGGCCGCACTTGTGGTTTGGGAGAGAGGGAGCTTGGACGTGGGATGTTGCTTGGGAGATTTTTTTTATATTTAAGAAATGAGGGAGAGAGAGAAGTGATGGGATGATAAGGATGGGTGATGGGTTTTAAGAAAGGGATGGGTGGAGTGATGTGTTGTAAGAAAGGGATGGGTGGAGAGAGAGAGAGTTGACTTTGGGAATGGGAGAGATGGGTTGCTTGTACTTGGGTATGGCTTGTACTTGACTTGTACTTGACATGAGTGATTGATTGATTGATTGATGGGACATGTTGTAGAGATTCCCTTGAAGTTCGCAATGCATGGCATTTTTCTCAAAATAAATGCGGGTCCACATCTTCTAGCATGGGTATCGGTTCGGTGCGCAAGTCGGGGCGTTGAAACCGCGACAACGGCGCTGTCGCTAAGATATAAGTCTTGGGTTGAGCCAACTTCGGTATGCAGGACTTGGCTTAGAATAGCGCGTAAACGTCGGATATGGGTCGAAGGTTACCAAAATTCAACTAGAAGGACCGCGGAAGCTTACAGAACAGTACGGTATAGAATGCGGGTCTTACAACTCTCCCCTCCAAGTAAAAAATTTTGTTCTCAAAATTTACACAATCATCGCAAACAGACATAACTCAAAAGGAAGAAGAGACTCAACATCTTCATATAAATTTGGAGACAGCATACAAGAAACAATATATGATCAATCATCAAAGAGATGGGGATAACGCTCTCGAATCTCGGCCTCGCGCTCCCAAGATGTCTCATCAATAGAATGGTGACCCCACTAAACCTATAACAAGGGAATGACCTTGGTCCAGGGGACTTGCTCCTTCCGATCAATGATACGAACTGATTGCTCAATGTAAGAAGCGTCCTCATGAACCCCCAATGGCTGCCAATCGATAACAGGCACTACTTCTGACCCACACTTCCTCAACATAAAGACGTGAAAATGTTGTGGATGCCAGACAATTGAGATGGTAAGGCAAGCCGATAGGCCACGGCGCCAATGTGTCCAGTGATCTCAAAAGGTCCTATGAATCTTGGGGCAAGCTTGCCCTTTGCTCCAAATCAATCTACGCCCTTCATGGGTGAGACCTTGAGATACACATGGTCCCCTACATCAAACTCTAAGGGACTATGCCGGTTATTAGCAAAACTCTTCTGCCGACTCTGAGCTATGCGCATCCTCTGCCTAATGATATGGATAGCCTCTGACGTCTGCTACACAAGCTCGGGACCTAGGAGATGCCCCTCTCTGACCTCGGTCTTCCATACAATGCCTCAAAAGGAGCCATGCCAATAGTCGCTTAATAGCTGTTGTTATATGCGAACTCAGTCAATCGCAGATGCTCATCCCAGCTACCCCTAAAATCAATCGTGTAGGCTCGAAGCATATCCTCGAGTATCTGATTGACCCTCTCGGTTTGGCCATCGGTCTGCGGATGATACGCAGTGTTGAGCCGTAAATTAGTGTCCATAGCTCTTTGAAAGCTCCTCCAAAACTGAGATGTGAACTTTGGGTCTCAGTCTGAAATGATCGAGAAAGGAACACTATGTAGTCTCACGATCTCATTAACAAACAATCTGGTTAGCCAATCCAAATGCCAAGCATTACGAATCACAAGAAAATGTGCCGACTTTGTTAGACGGTCCATGACAACCCAGATGGCGTCATGACCGTGCTGAGTCCTCGGTAAGCCCATGATAAAATATGTAGATATGTGTTTTCACTTCCACATTGGGACACTTAACGGTTGTAATAAACCAGGAGGTCTCTGATGATTGGCCTTGACATGCTGGCATGTGTCACACTCGGTTGAAAAATTGGCAATATGGCTCTTCATCCCCGCCCAAAAATACTGTCTCCTCGTATAGCGATACATCTTCATAGAGCCAGGGTGGATAAAAAATTACGATCGATGTGCCTCGGTCATAAGATCTCTGCGCAACTTAGGAATATTCGGGACACATAATCGGCCTTTAAAGCAAAGTCCACCATCAGATCCAATCTGCCAATCTTTCTGACTCTCAGATGCTGCCTCTGCTCAGTAATCCTGTAACAACTCATCTGTTTGCTGAGCCTTGATTACCCTTGCGATAAGAGAGGGTTGAATCGACAGGCTCGATAGCTAAACGATAGAAGACTGCAGACCAAACTCGAAGTCGTACTCTACTATATCCTAAAGCATCCTCCACTCCTGAATTATTATATGTGCCACCAGGCCTCGTAGCTGACGGCTGAGGGCATCCGTCACCACATTCACCTTGCTTGGTGGTACTGGAGATCAAAATCATAGTCCTTCAGAATCTCCATCCAGCGTCTCTGCCTCATGTTCAACTCAGATTGAGAAAATAGATACTTCAGGATTTTGTGGTCAGAGAAAAGCTCAAACCCAACCCCATAGAGATAGTGTCTCCACACCTTCAGTGCGAAGACGACTGCTGCCAGCTCTAACTCGTGTGTGGGGTAGTTCAGCTCATGGACCTTGAGCTGACGAGATGCATAAGCCACTAGTCTCCCGTGCCGCATCAGGACAGCGCCTAAGCCAATACGTGAAGCATCAGTAAATACAACAAATCCATCACTCCCAGAGGGAAGAGTGAGGATAGGAGCAGACATCAGACAGTCGTTCTGCTCCACAAATGCCTGCTCACATGCGTCAGTCTAAATAAAATCTGTGCCCTTCCGAGTCAACCTAGTCAATGGGGCTGCAATACGAGAGAAGCCCTCAATGAAACGCCGATAATAGCCCACCAAGCCAAGGAAATTACATATCTCGGACGCAGTCATGGGCTGGCCCCACAGAGGAATCTCACCTCCTCCTGTCAAAACTCGTACTTCTCCAGCTTTGCATACAGCTGAAGGGCATGGAGGGTCTGCAATGCAATCTCTAGATGGTGCATATGGTCCTCACGGGTCCTCGAATATATCAGAATGTCATCGATGAAGACCACAATAAACTGGTCAAGATATGGACGAAAGACCTCATTCATCAACTACATGAAGACCGTAGGTGTATTGGTCAGTCCGAAGGACATGACCTAGAACTCAAAATGACCATAACGCGTCCTGAAAGTCATCTTCGGGATGTCCTCCTCTCGGACCCGAATTTGATGATAACCAGAACATAGGTTAATCTTCAAAAAGAACTGTACACCCTACAGCTGATTAAACAAATCATCATCCTAGGGAGCGGGTACTTGTTCTTGATCATGACTCGGTTGAGCTCACGGTAGTCCACATAGAGCCTCAACGAGCCATCCTTCTTCCTGATGAAGAGTACCGGCGCTCCCCATGGAGAACTGCTTGGAGGAATGAAACCTAACTCTCGAACTTGTCCAACTGTCACTGTAGCTCCCTCAACTCTATCAGTGTCATACAATAAAGGGCCTTTGAGATAGGCACGAAACCAGGCATAAGATCTATCTAGAACTCAATATGACGGTGCGACGGTAACCCCAGAATCTCCTAGAACACGTCGGGGAAGTCACAAACAATCAGTAACTGGTCAATACATGCTGCAACAGGCTCCTCAACACCCCAGGACATCAAGCATGACAATGGCTCTCCTCTGGGCTCGACAACAAACTGAAACTACGGTAAGCCTAGTATGCAGAATGTGACTGTCCTTGCAGAGCAGTCTAAGATGGCGTAATACTCGATAAGCCAATCCATGCCCAAGATAACATTGAAATCTGACATCGGCAACATGTGTAAGTCAGCGGGCAACAAAATCTCTCCCATTAACATGGGGCAAGACGAACAGAAACGGTCCAATACTGTGGTCTTCACCAAGGGTGTTAATACGGTCAATCCATCACTAGCAGACTCTATCGGCAATCCAGTCAATCAGTAAAAATCCTCAGACATGAATGAGTACAAAGCACCAGAATTGAATAATACTCGGGCGATGCATGAAGAGATTGAAAGTATACCCTCAACAACTGCTCCAGATGACTGTGGGTCCTGCTGAGCTGCATAAAATCTAGCCTGAGCTGGCTGGGGAGGTGCCAGTTCCCTTAGAGGGTGCTGCTGTTGCTGCTACTAATGTCACTGAGGCGGTCAAAACTGCTGCCTCGGCTGTTGTGGCCTCGGAGGCTGGTGCTGATCTGCTGCTGAGGGGGCCTCAGTGGTGGGATTTATTGTCGCTGCTACTGCAGAGGTTGCTACTGCGGAAGCTGCGGTGGTGCTCTCTACTGCTGCTGCTGAGGTCGGGGGCACTCCCACCTATGGTATCCTATCCCATCGCATCCATAGAAGGTATCGAAAAGCTACCTCTGAGGTGGTGTGGCTGGAGGTGCTGATGGTGCTAGTGGTGCTTGGGCAGATGGGTGGCTCCTGTACCTCTACGGTCGTCGATGCTGGTGGGAGTTATTGGAGGGGGCCTGCCTCTTCTGACCTCTCCTTTGATCTCCATCACTCTGTGTGCTGGTGTAACACCCCAGATTTTTGTCAACCTGGGGTTAGACGTCCTTAGGTAATGGGTCAACCATATCACTCTCAGAACTCAATTCCAAAGCCAAAGAAATCATTTAGAACCTAATTCTTTAAAAATTTAACGTGAATTAGCAAGCGCTACACTAGATTTCTTGCAAAATTAACACCAACCACTTTAAATACGATCTGTAAGACCCAAAACCTATAGAATCATCGACGCTACCTTACCCTGAAATCCAGGATCAAACTCTAAACCTGTTTGTTCTCAGGAACCCTTTAAAACTTTGTATTGGATCTAGACCGCGTGTCGAAAGTCCGATTGTCCCGAACTTAGACAATCCTGACTGCCTAGTTGGACTTGACAATCACCTTAAAAATTAAGTCCATACGATGTCCTGAGACCATTTCCTTACGTTCGGAGTGAAGAGTGTGAGAAAAGTGAATTTATTTAGAAAATTAATTCAATTTAAATGAATCTGACACATTTTACTTGCGGGTTAAGTTTAAGCATTCAGACCGTCGGAATCTGACCCAAATACACCCTCGGATCAGGGAACATTTCCCACTCAGGTCAGTGTACTTGAAATCTCTGATCGAGTCTCAGTGACCGCTGAACTGAAACTGGTCCGCCACGTGCGATCTGGGAACTCTATTGAACTGAAAACTTAATGTGATCAGGATCCGACATCCATGAGCTTAAGTTCGACCGCATTCAGTCAGGGGACCTCCAGAAATGTTCTTTTGGATAAAAAAAGACCCGATTTGGCTATAACCCAAGTATACCTTGGTCCTAAGTCTATATAGGTGAGTTTTTAGCCTATATAAGGAGCTTAAACCCTCTCCCATTCAGCCCATACGAATTTGGGAAAAACCCTAGGAGAGAGAAGAGAGAAAAGAGAGAGAAAGTGTGAGAGAAGTGGGAGAACCCTCCTATTCTTCCCTGCTACTCCACGTGCTAAAGTCGTCCATCTGCATCACTTTTCCGATGATTTCGACGTCGTTCTTAGATAAGAAACCCTAACACTAACCTATTTTGAAGCTTAGAATAGTTGTAGTGATGTTGTAGTTAACCTGTTTCATGCCTTAGGTAACCTATTCGCCGTTGACAAAGACTTATCGTCTGAATCAACTTTGTTTCGCAATTTTTGGTTTAAGGTACGGATTTTAGACGCTTGGATTACCTATTTTCAAAGCTTTCAATGCCGTTTAATGGTAGATTTCTGATAAGGATGCTGTTTGACATGTAGAACATGTTGTCCATTTTTCATTTCGAATACGTATGAAGAATATGAGATTTAGGGTATTTTAGGTATTTATAGGAAATACTGTATCCGTATGTATTTTGCTGATATGATTGCCATGAGTATTTACCATGTACCTATACTAGTTATACGTGTATGATCTGTTTGGCGAAGAGATTCGCCCTAATGCACATATTGGCCGACATATGCTATGTAGACTAATGTGTGTAGACTAAGTGTTTGTTGAAATGCCTAAATCAATATGATTTATGCCTGCCATATGTTTTGAATGTAAGAACATGATTGTTGTGTATTAGACATCTCCTTGATATAAGGATCTATCATATTATATGCGAAAATCAACATACGTCAAGTACGTTGGAGTTGTGTAGTCTAAGTGTTTGTGTAAATGTATGTATTAGTAACTATTGAGTAAATGGTGTTGTAGATTAGCGTTGAGACTGGATTCTCAACTAATTTGATGATGTACATGATTTCCTCCATGCTTGTTGTATTTCAATTGATTACCTTATGTGTGAAGTACTCGTGTATGGTTAACTGCTTATGATGTATGTTATAATATGCTGATAACATGCTGGAATTTCTTGTATTTCAATTCTGTCTCTCTCTCATATGATTATTAATTTAGATTACATGTGCTTGGGGCTATACTCTAGTCCAGGCAGTCGGTAACAATTTAGAATTTGTGGTTGGATTCTATTCACCACGAATGATGTGTATGACGAACTTGAGTCGTACTAGAGTCGTCGGCAGTGGTTAGGCCACACGAAGTGCTTGTGCACTTCATGTCGGTCGATTCAACGTGCACTCGTGCTAGTCGGACTCATCAAGTAACCCGACTGACCATTGTATGTTCACCTTGTATTCGTCATAACTGCTTGAACCTAGGGTACTGAACTTACTAGTGATAACCCTGATAACTGTGGTACCTTGATCCACTAAGACTCATGAGCCAGGCATGGTGGTATGGGACACCGTGGTCGAGCTGTCGGCCTACGCTGGGGCCACAAATCTCCCCGTAGTGACCAGTGAGCAACCTATACTCGTGAGTAAATTATGGTGGTATGAGACACTATATTCTTGCTGTCGGCCTACACTGATAAGGTGATGGGGGAGCGGTGCAACGAGTGCGAGCAATAGCCCTGACAGCCCTATGTAGTGACCTTGAGCGTACTCTGAGTCTACGTGAGGCGACGACCCTTCCGTAGCAATCAGAGTACAACTAGGCCTGTATTGATAAGGTGATGGGGGAGCGGAGCAACGAGTGCGTGCAACAGCCCTGACAGCCCTTACAGCGACCTAGAAATATATCATCGTATGAGATTACTAGGAGTGACGACCCTAGACAGGATCCTTGTTGGGAATGATATAAGGGAAGTACCCTAGTTTTTCAATCCTGCTGTATGAAAAGGACTAATAACAACTCGATAATCATATTCATATCGCACTGTATGTGCCTGGAAGATGTGGAGCACTGAGGAAAGAAAGCATGCCGCAGACGTAAGATGGTGTCGCATGAGGGAGTATGTCGGTGAGGGCATCCATCATGTCATTTCATCCTTGCATTAATCACAATATTTAGGAATGTTTGAATTTCTTGCTTTATCATTATCGCGTGATTGATTTGATAACATGCTAATCTTTGCTCTATGATTCCACTGAGTTAGCTACTCACTCCCACGTTACGGGACGGTGTTGCGCACACCAACCAGTCCCTATTTTAGTTTCAGATGATGACGATGCTTGCGAAGCAGAGCCGGACTTGATGGTGATGAGGATGATCCCTCCTATATGAAGGTTCTGATCGACAGGTTTATAGGGTTACTGGTTAGATGCCAATACACTTAGTATTTTTCCTTTTATTTTCACACCCATGTATATTCTTTTCTTTCTATTTTGGAGTATACATGTATTTAGTTAACCTGGCAACATGTTCACACTCTGGAGACTTACAATCATTTATATATTTTATATATCTATCAAATTCTTTCGCTTGCTAATTTAACTATCTCTGGAGTATGATATGCTGTTTTGGCTTAATCCACTTCATGTTTTATGCACTAGTATAGCCGACATTCATCCATCATTGAAAATGTTGCATAAGTGATGTTCTGGAACTCGGGAGTGGAGTTTACGCTCGACCCCTAATTTTCAGGGCGTTACAGCTGGCCCACTCTGTCTCATAAATCTGAGCCCTCCGCACTACTACCTGAAAAGTCGGGAGCTCGTGCCCAATCACATGGCCTCGAAGACCGTAATGTAAGCCGTTCTAGAAATGGCTGGCCTTCCGCACCTCGTCATCAACCAGATACAGTGCAAACCTCGATAGCGTCTCAAAATGAGCCGCGTACTGCGCCACGGTCATGTCCCCCTGCACCAGAGTCTCGAACTCCAGTGCTCTCTGATGTCGAATGTGATCAGGGAAGTACTGCTCCTCGAATCAGTCGATAAAGTCCTCCCATGTCCAGACATAATCAGGTCCTACAACGTAAGGTAACAGATGTCCACCAGTGGTCGGCCTCACCCTGAAGAAGAAACACTGCCAACCAGACTCGCTGCTCGGTCATACATGCCATAGTATCAAAAATCTTCTCCACATCTGAGTGCTACCTCTCAGCTGCAGTCCGATCTGGCTTACCTTACAAACGTGAAGGGTCAAGCTGTCAGAACTCTCAAAGTAAGGTGCTCGTGCGCTCTTGCTCTGCCTGAGCTGGTGAAACAACCGAGCGCCTACCCTGTCCCTGAAGTGCAGCTGTCATAGCCTGTAACATCTACTATAACTGAGAGGCACTCACAGGTATGGGAGGGATCCATAATGGCCTCAGGTGGAGGAATGACATCCTCAGGCTAGGGGGCAAGGATCTTTGGGGGTGGAACGGGAGTCGCAGGTGGTAAAGCTGGAGCCTCAGGTGGTGAGGCAGATCGGGTCACTCTCCTAGGCGACATATCCTATAGAAAAGAATAATGACGCCAATTAACCTTAAGAATCGCACGTTAGGGAGTTAAATCGGAAGGTTGCGCACTCGAAACCTAATCATCCTAAACTTTTAGCAAACTGTGATGTTATTCTCTATTATTCTCAATTTATGCTCTGATACCAACTTTTGTCACACCCTAAACTTAGAGACCGGGCTCAAAAAATTTTTGATCACCGAATCCGGCGCTGATAGCCTCCATAGTACCCCATTCTTGGCTCCCGATATCCATGTACCAGGTTCCAATCCTAGGATACCACAAGGAGGGTTTTAAATATGATTTTGATTCTATATAAGCATAATCATAGCATAACCTATGAACAATAACCACAAGAACATCATCACAAAATCCACTATAATAAAAAACTTTGAGTACAAGGTGTATGAAAGGGAAATACAATATAATGAAAGTAACAAAAACTCCAGAAGCTCGGCTGAATGCTCTAATTGTGGCGAGACTATGGCTGCGTCCTGGTGTCACCTGCATGCATCAATCGTGTATAAGCTTATAGAAAGCTTAGAGGGCGGTGTAAGTGTGTGCACAATATGAGCGTGCTCATAATGCAAGGTCAGAGTAATGTGGAACCATGCGGATGAGTACATGAATGCAATCAGCCCTACCAAGGTTATGCGGTGCAAGATATGAATGCTATCGGACATATCAAGACCATGCAATGCGAGATGCAACTCAAGGTGTGAAGTTGAAGTTCAGTACCACTTTTCACCCACAGATTGACAGGAAAACGGAATGGGTAAATCAGGTATTAGAAGATATGCTATGAGCTTGTGTGCTAGATGTCAAGGATAGCTGGGATGACTGTCTTCCTTATACAGAGTTCGCATATAACAACAGTTTCTAGGTGAGTATTGGCATGACTCCATATGAGGCCTTGTATGGGCATCCCTGTCGAGCACCGCATTGCTGGACAGAGGTTGGTGAGAAGAGCCTGATTGGCCTAGAGTTAGTATAGGCGACCTTAGAAAAGATCGACATTATCAGGCATCGACAGCTACAGTTTGAGGTCGAGGATCATGTGTTCCTGAAAGTTTCCCCATGAAGGGAGTTCTTTGGTTTGGGAAGAAGGGGAAGCTCATGCCACTATTCATTGGCCCATTCTAGATACTAGATCGAGTGGGGGTGGTAGCATACTGCTTGGCTTTACCCACACCACTTGTAGGCTTGCACAACGTACTTCATGTATTTATGCTAAAGAAATATGTTCCTGATCCTTCGCACATTATCAGATGGGAGTAGGTGCAATTAAGAGAGGATGCTACATATGTACGGCGTCCGACGCGCATCCTAGATAGGAAGGAGCAGGTGTTGCGCAGTAAGGTGATTCCACTTGTGGAGGTACTATGGACAAATATACTGAAGAGGAGGCTACTTGGGAGACAGAATCTGAGGTTCGAAAGAACTACCCTCAGATTCTCGAGGAGTACGAAAAGGTACTAATTTTGAGGATAAAATTTTTCTTTAAGGGGGGTAGATTGTAACGTCTCGAAAAAATTCGTACAGGGACCCGAGCACCACCTCAGGCAGAAATCACTAAGGACTAAATCCTTTAAAAATTAAACAAGAATTAATTAGTGCTAAACTAGATTACTTATGAAATTAGACTTAATCACTTTAAATACAATCTGTAAGATCCAAAATCTATAGGATCTCTAATGCTATATTACCTAAAAACTTATGATCCATCTCAAAACCCAGTTGCTCTCGGGAGCATAACGAAACTCCGTATCAGACTTGGACTGCACGTCAAAATTCTGATTACTGTAAAACTATACGATCATGACCGCCTTGCTGGACTTGATAACCATCTCAAAAATCAAGTCCTAATAGTACCTAAAAACGTACAACTTGAGCTTGGAGCGAAGTGTATGAGAAACGCGAATATCTTTAGGAAATGAACTGAAACTTAAGTGAATTGACTCGGTTTTCTTGCAAGCCAAATCTAAGGATGCAGACCATCAGAATCTGTCCCAATTACACCCTCAGATCTGAGAAATTTTTCAACACATGTCAGAGTACTTGTGGCCCCGATCGAGTACCGATGACCGTTGAACTGAAACTGGTTCCCCGTGGTCAATCTGTAAACTCGATCGGACTGAAAACTTAGCCTGACTAGATCCATTTTCAGGGAGCTTAAGTCTGACCGCATGTAGAAAATGGGCCTCCAGAACTGCTTCGTTGGATCGAAACGGCCAGTATTTGGCTATAACCTAAGTATACCTTGGCCTTGGGGCCATTCCTATCAGTTCTGAGCCTATATAAGGGCCTTAAAACCTCTCTCTCCCTTGCCATATGAAAATGGGAGAGAGATTTGGGGATGCTCCTGAGATTTGATCTCTGCTGCTCCACATGCTTAACCATTGCTTCTGTATCGCTATTCCCGCGATTCTGACTCCGTACTTGGGTAATGTAACATCCCGAAAATCGGGGGCTAGGTAGAAACCCAACTCCCGAGTTCCAGAACGTCACTAATACAACATAGATAATGATAAATACACGTTGTTTGTAGAATGAAATTAAACAAGATTGAGACTAAGACAAAACAGCATATCATACTCCAGAGACACTTAAATTAGCAAGCGGAAGACTGTGATAGTATGTATAACATATATAAACTGTTGTATGTCTCCAGAGTATGAACATGTTACTAGGTTAAATACATACATGTATACTCCAAAAGTGAACAAAAAGAATATACATGAGTACTCTAAAAATATAAAATGACAAGTGTCAAGGCATCTAATCAACCTCCCTGTAATCCCGTCGATCAGAACACGGAGGAGAAGTCCTCCTCATCATCATACAAGTCTAGCTCCGCTTCTCAAGAAGCGCCATCATCTGCAACTAAAATAGGGACTGGTGGGTGTTCGAAATACCATCCCGTAACGTGGGAGTGAGTGATCAACTCAGTGGGATAAGAGAGCAAAGATTAGCATGTTATCAAATTAATCGCACGTTAATAGTAAAGCAAACAATCAAACATTCCTAGATACTGTTGTTAATGTATGCATGAAATGACATGATGGATGCCCTCACCGACATACTCCCTCATGTGGCACCATCTACGTCCGCGGCATGATTTCTTCCTACAGTGCTCCACATCTTCCAGGCACATGCAATGCCATATGGATAATGATTATCGAGTTGTTATTAGTCCTTTTCATACAGCAGGATTGGAAAACTAGGATACCTTGCTTATATTAATCCCAACATAGATCCTGTCTAGGGTCATCACTCCTAGTAATCTCATACGATGTTATATTTGTAGGTCGCTGCAAGGGCTGCCAGGGCTGTTGCTCGCACTCGTTGTACCGCTCCCCCATCACCTTATCAATACAGGCCTATTTATATCCTTAAGACTGCATCAGGACTCGTCGCCCCCATGCGGTGTCAGGATAAACTCAAGGTCATTACAAAGGGCTTCCAGGGCTGTTGCTCGCACTCGTTGCTCCACTCCCCCATCACCTTATCAATGTAGGCCGATAATAAGAATATAGTGTCCCATACCACCATAATCTGCTCAGAGTAGGGTGCTCACTGGTCACTACGGGGAGGTTTGTGGCCCCAGCGTAGGCCGACAGCTCGAACACGATGTCCCATACCACCATGCTCGGCTCATGAGTCTTATTGGATCAATGTACCATGGTTAACAGGGTTTTCAATGGTAAGTTCAGTACCCTAGGTTCAAGCAGTTATGACTCATACATGGTGAACATACAATGGCCAGTCGAGTTACGTGACGGGCTCAACTAGCAAGAGCGCATCTCAAGCTGAATGACATGAAGTGCCTGAAACACCTCGTGTGGCCTAACCACTGCCGCCAACCCAAAACATGACTCGCGTTCATCGACGCGTCCTTTGTGGTACCTAGAAACCAACCACGAATTCGATCCATTACCGACTGCCTAGACTAGGTCATAGCCCCAAGCATTTGTGCATCAACATCAATAAGCATAGGTAAGTAACAGAAATGAAGTACAACATTGTAAGCATGTTGACATATGTTATAACATACAACTTAAGCAAATCATCCAACACATGCATTTCATATATATAATGAAATCAATACTTATAGCCAACATAATGGAAATCATTTACATTTGCATATTACTTGAGAATTTAATCTCAACACTCATTCACAACTCCATTTACTTAATACATACTAGTACAAACATTTATACAAACACTTAGTCTACACACTTTAGTCTACATAGCGTATGTCGACCCAAAGTGCGTATTAGGGCGAATCTCTTTGCCAAACCGATCATGCACGCATTCCTAATATCCTTACACGACAAAAAGCCATGGCAAATATTTTAGCAAAATATGGATGTAAACAGTATTTCCTACAAATGACTAAAATGCCCTAAATCTCATATTTTCCATACGTTTGCAAAATGAAAAACGGACAGCATGTTGTACATGTCAAACGGTGTTGCCGTCGATAATCTACTATTAAACGACATTGAAAGCTTTGAAATCAGCCAATCAAAGCGTCTAAAATCCGCACCTTTCGCCTTAGACGTGTATCGGTTCGAATAGAACGCATATGCTTCATCAACGGCGTACAGGCGACCTAATGCACAAGATACATAAGCTACTTTGCTATTAGATCGAAGGAATCCCAAAACAGCAAGTGGTTAGGATTTTTCTTACCTAGAAGTGCGTTGGAATCACCGAAAAAGTGATTTGAATGCGTTGCTTTGGCACGTGCAAAAGCTGGTGCAAGTGGCGGAAAATCTCTCCCACAACTCTCTCACAATCTCTCACTTTTTTTTTCTCTCTCTCTCTCTCTATCTAGGGTTTAATCCAAATTCGTATGGGAGAGATATGAGGGGGTTTCAAGCCCTTATATAGTCTAAAACTTCACTGAAACAGACTTGGGACAGGTATACTTGAGTTAAACCAAATCGGGGCTGTTCCGATCCAAAAGAGCATTTCGGGAGGTCCCCCGGCCGAACGTGGTCGGACTTAAGCTCATGCATACTAGATCTAGCACACATCAAGTTTTCAGACCGGTAGAGTTCCCAGATCGCATGTGGCGGTCTAGTTTCAGTTCAGCGGTCGTCGTGCCTTAATCAGGTCTACAAGTCTCATGATATGAAAGAGAAATTTTTCCTGATCTGAGGGTGTAATTTGGATGAATTTTGACGGTCAGAACGCTTAATAATAACGCGCCAAGTCACGTGCCAGATTTGGATTAAAATTTTCAAATCTAACCCATTTCTCACTCTCTTCACTCCAGGCTGAAGGAAATAGCCTCTGAACATCGGTTGGGCTTGACTTTCGAAATGATTGTCAAGTCCAGCTAAGTGGTGGAAATGGTCTAAGATTGTAGGTATCAGACTTTCGACGCGCGGTCTAAATCCAATACGAAGTTTCAGAAGGTTCCTGAGAGCAAACGGGTTTAGAGTTTGATCCTAGATTTTAGGATATTGTAGCGTCATTGGTTCTACAAGTTTTGAGTCTTACAGAATGTATTTAAAGTGATCCAAGTTAATTCTACTGAGTATTCAGTTTGGTACTTAACCAAATTCTACCCTAATAGGGCAGAATAAGGTCTTAGGGCCATTCTATGCCCCATTTTGGGCACTTTTAGTTATCGTATTATTTTTATTATTTTTTTGAAAGTTCATCATCAATTTTACCCTGACTCCACCAATTTTTATAAGATTTCTAGTTGTAAAAAAATTCTAAAAATTCCAGAAGCAGCAGCTGTCCAACAAGTGATTATCAGATAGTTGCTCACAATGACCCAATTTAAATTATATTAAATATTTTATTATATTTTTCACATATTTTTATATAAAACTAGACTCATTTAGCTTCAATCTAGTTTTTAAATCACTTAAATCAGAGTTATAACGAAGGAGAAATGATTTTTTAAAGTTGGAAGAAATGCGCAAGAAAAAGTGCAGAAACCGGCCTGACAGACCGTTGTATGGACGGGTTCTGCGATGCCTCGCCAAACCGGCCATCCCCTCGCCGCTCGTTGACCTGTTTGAGGTGATTTCACCATCTGATATTTAAAATGGGTGTATTTTAGGACCTGAGATGAGTTATTTGACATGCAATATATGATTTTGGGGTAGGCGAAGCTGATCTATCCAAATAGCCTACTTATTTCGTGAGATTACAAAAAGTTAATGGTTAAAATTCCTTTTTATTTATTTATTTACTATTCATAGTACATTTTAGTTTAAGTATTGATTAACATCACCTAAACTTTAAGATTTGTCTCTAATATGAAAGCTCCTAGAAAATTTTGAAGGATAAAGTAGTGAAAGGTGAGATTTTCGAAGGAATTTGGGATTTGAGACTTTTGGATTAAGTTTTGAGAAGTTAATCAGGTCTTAGGAATGACCCATTGCTTATGGACATTTAAATCTCCAGGTAAGCAAAAATTTGGGGTGTTACAGGTAAGAAATCCCAACCTTATTTTTTTTTAATATTCAAATAGAGTAGAAGATGCAGCAGTTAACCTATTCCATGTTATAGGTTATTGTTGCGCTGTAGATGAGGACTTAACATTTAAACTGAGTTCGTTATGAGTCTATCGGCAAAAGCTGTATATTATAAAAGTCTAGGTTATGGTTTTTAAGGCTTTTAATGTCAGTAATGATTTATGACTGACTTGATTGCGCTCACTTGTGCGTAGATATGACATTTTTCATATAATATGTATACATGTAAACTATGTTTTTTTTAATGCATTCCATGTGTTTATTGAAATGCTTGAATGAGTATAGAATTATGATTTATGCTTGCTATGTTCATTGACTAACAATACATGATTGGTGTACGTATGGTGAACCCCTTATAAAAGGATTTGCTATAATACCTGTTATAACTACTTTAGTATTTGATAAAATGCCTGAATGTAAAGATTCTTGTTTAAATGCTTGTAATGAGGGTGTTGGGATGAGATTCTCAATTCCTCTATCTACGGTTATAGTATCTTTTATATAACCTATCTTATTACTATGTGAATTTAGGATGAAATGCCTATATACGGTACATGGGTAGTAGGTGTTTTGTCAGACTACTTACAGTAGGATTTATGTCTGGCTTTAAATTCTTACATGCTACCTTTGACTACTACATGCATATACTGATATTTGGAGTGTGCTTGGGGCTACGATGTAGTCAAGGCATCAGTAATGACATGTGATCGAGGCCGATCTGTTTAGCCACGATAGACATGCCCGATGAATCTGAGTTGTACGCTGCTTGTCGGCAGTGGTTAGGCCACACGGAGTGCTTATGCGCTCCATGTTGATCGGCTCGACGTACGCCCGTACCAGTCGAGTTTGTCAAGCAACCCAATTGGCTTAATGTATGTTCACCATGTATGGATGTCACTGCTCACCAGTGAAAACCTATTTAACCTTGGTACCTCGATCCGTTAAGACTCTTGAGCCGGACATGGTGGTATGGGATACCGTGGTCGAGCTGTCGGCCTACGCCATGGTGACGAACACACCTGTAGTGACTAGTGAGCAACCTAAGCTCGTGAGTCGAATATGGTGGCATGGGACACTGTATTTGAGCTGTCGGCCTATGACTTGGTGACGAGCCATTAGTAGTGACCTCGAGTATACTCTGAGACTGCGCTGAGGCGACGAGCCTTTCCACAACAACTAAAGTATAAGCTAAGCCTACATTAAGGTGACGAGCCCCTTTGTAGCGACCTGAAACTGCAACATCATATGATATTAGCTAGGATTGACGACCCTAGAATAGATCATTATTTGAGAAATGATATAAGGGAGGTGTCTTAGCTTCCCAATCTTGTTGTATGAAAAGGTCTAATAAGAACTTGGTAATCATGCTCAGGCTCCACATTGCATGTGCCTTTGGTGTGGGAAGAGCACAGTGGGAGTGGTGCATGCGCGATCATTAGATGTTGTCGCAAGTGGGAGTGCAGGCGAGGGCATGCATCATTATAACATACCATACTTTCATTAATAAGAGTACTTAGGACATGAGTGTTGTATTGCTTTATCATTATTGCTTGACTAAATTGATAACATGTTAACATTTACTTTATAATTCTACTGAGTTGATCACTCACTCCCATGTTCTGGGATGGTGTTTTAAACACTAATCAAACAGACCCTATTGTAGATGCAGATGATGGCGATGCTTTTGAGGCAGAGCCAGACTTTTATGATAACGAGGAGTTCTCCTATATGCAGTTATCAGGTGGGTTTATGTAGACCGCTCTAATCGATGGGTTCACTGGGATGCTAACTAGATGACATTACACATTTTGTATATTTTAGAATTTTACATGTAATTATTTGACCTGGTAACATGATCATACTCAGGAGACTTACCTTCACTTACATGCTCTATACACTTATCATAGTATTCCACTTACGTAATTAATCATCTTTGGGGTATGATATGCTGTTTTAGTATAATCCCACTCATGTTTAATGCACAAATACAAACAACATTTAATCATCATTATCTATGTTGCATAAGTGATGTGTTGGAACTCGGGAGTTGGGGTCCTGCTCGACCCCCAATTTTTAGGGTGTTACAATGTCATCGAACGGTCCTTAATGTCATCAAACATAGTTAATGTTGATCATGTTTTATGTCAAGCAGTATCATGTTCGTAAAACTAAGATATAAATGGGGTCTAATATACAATATTTGACCCTCAACAAGGAGCTTCGGGTTGACTTGCAGGAGTAGCTCGCCTTTCTGATCTTATTAAATCTAACGAAGACTTGAAGGCTGTCCATCCTTCTAATGAATTGACTGGCTTTATTTCACAGAAGGGTTGTTCAAAGGAAATATTTTCACAAAATTGGCCAGGGGCTGCTGCATGATCCCTTTCTACAAAATAACCAATCCCTTACACTGGCCTGCAATTCCTCAATCTCGAAGAAGGAATCCAAACGGGTCAATCAACTGAATAACATTTATGCATCAAGTAGAATTGATGCGTTCACCATTGCATCTAGGCATACAAGGCTTGTACCTGATGATTAAAGCCAAGAAGAATGATGTGAGAACTAAAATTCCTTGCACAACTTCATTTCATATCAGGGCCCAATTATACGAACCTACCCCATAACTTCACATCACACGGGTAACTGCTTCCTCCACCTATGGTATTGTCTGGTCGTAACCAAACTGTCTTGCAAACCTACTAGGATAGTAGGGCTCGTGCCAGAATTCACTTCCTTCTCGAAGAGGAAGATTACAAGATCTGATGTAGATGAGAAAATTCCTCTTAACTAGCTCCAAGTCATTATTATCTATAACATCTCTATCTTCAGCCTGACGAGATAACGAGAATTGGAAGAAATTAATAGATTCCATACTCTCGATCTTGTCGAAAATTTGAAAAGGCATAACTATAAGTCCTAGAGGGGGGGGGGGGGGGGGGGGGGGGGTGGGTGAATAGGACTATGCCAAATAAAACATATAATAGTAGAAATTAAGCAAATACAATAGCCAACAATTAAAGTAAACAAATCTCAATGCAAGAATGTAAAGAAATCTCAAAATTCAGATCTTGAGAGGTTGATACAAATCTTATTCTAAGGACAACCATGGACCATAGACATGGCAGGGCAACCTTACAAGAACAATTAAGAATGCTGATAACGGAATTGCAAGAAATAAATATTAAACTATTATAACATTCTCACAATGCTTGAAATAAATGATTATAACATTCGCATCCACATATACATCCCACAAATGAATAATAAAAGATATGAAATATAAACCATTCAACCACGAAACATAAGGGATTATAGTAGTTCACCTGTGTGTACACCAACTATTAAATAACAGCCACACAGAATGCTACTCCACTCCTAATATCCTCACATAGGGGATATTAGCATTCACTATCAAATTAGGTTTTCACAGGTTCATTCAAAACCTTAAAATTGTGTCTTTCTATGTGTGCTTACACAATTAAAAAACCCCACTTCTGAGTTTTCCTGGCTTTCTTCAGATAACCAATACAATGAGATTTTTCTGGCAAATCCCAAACAAAACAAAAAATAAAAAGGAATTTACAATTAAATATAAAATACCTGAATATCTCCTTCATTGTAGCAGCCTATAAGAACCAAGTCAGAGTAGATGATTGAATGTCCAAGTTCAATGTCCAAACTCACATTATAATGGTTCTAGTTCTAATTGATTTTAAATTAAATCAAAATGGGCTAGCTTTAATTGATTTTGATTCCAAAGAAAGGAAAATAATAATTCCTCTTTTCAGATTAGATTGGAATACAAGAAACAAAATCAATTAATAAAGCTAATGAAAGAGAATATTAAATACGCACACTTAGCTTAGAATGGAGCACAGTCTTATCTCTCAGAAGGCCGAATTAATTAGCTTGAATTATCTATTTTATTTTGAGATTCATGCTCTATTTATAGCTGAGCACAGTCTTAGGAACTCTACGTCTAGTCGAAGAATCAATAGAAATTTGAATTTTCGGGCGCGATAAGATTTTACAGTTGCACGACCGATCGTGGGTACCCTACGACTGGTCGTAGGTTCCCTTCGACTGGTTGTAGGTCACACACGACTGGTCATAGGTGGCCGAATTACAATGCTATACTTTGAATCGAAGGTTTATTACTAGTCAAAGAACCAGCGACACTGTTCCTATGACTGGTCGTAGCATAACAAAAAAATTTTAAAAATCCTCAACAACTTAGGATTGGTCGTGGAATTTCTTGGACTGGTTGAACCAGTGCTAGGACTAGTCGAACAAGGTAGTCTTAGAACAGACCAAATTTACTTATAAAACATATATGGATTATGTATTCAAAATGTCCTACTCTAAAGGTCAACCTAATGTCAGTCATACATCAATAGTGAAGCAAGGACATTGAAACTTGAAGACAAGTGACCTTTGAGTATAACAAAGGTTAAGATCTTTGAACTTGAAAGCTTCTTAAACTTGAACACTTCTGAGATCTTGAATGCTTCTTGAACTTGAACACTTTTGAGATCTTGAAAGCTTCTTTTGTTCATCACTTATACAAGCTTCAAAGCAGTGTCTTTGTCACCATAAATTTGACAATAACAAGGGGCTATAAACTATAACACTTACACAATCCATTTATAGGATTTCTTCGTCATCTTATGCTTTAGATAATGGTACAAGGCATGATGCTCCGGATTGATGTAGGCTTTTTCAGGATCATTGTACATCCATGGGAAATATACACCCAACCAACCAGAAAAATAGTGTCAGGGAGTATATCAAGAGGAAGCCCCTATTGCTGGACTTGAGCAGTGCATCGTGACATCCCCGAATGCTCTGTAAAGAGAATAGAGAATGAGAGGAGCCAGCGAATATCTACTGCCCTCGACCATCGCCCCAACAACTACTATAACATCTTGAAATTTTTATGGCCAGAGTTTATACTCGTGTCTGAGAATTCTCGGTGTTAATAATTGAATGAATTGGATACTTCGAAATCACACCATTTTTTTCATTTAGATCACATCCGGTTACGTTCACGAAGTTAACCATTCATGAGAGTAAATTCAACTATATTTATCATTCCATTAGAGTAAAAGAATTCAACAAATTATCAAATGCCCTCTCAATGGAAATGTATTACATTATCGAGTTTGCAGTGAAAATATGAATAAAACTAAATCGTAAAACTATTTCCTTGTTCATTTAGTATAATCTTCCATTGGGAGATGGTTCTCTAGGTCTTCCATCTATACATCACCTGCATCACCTATACGGTTGGAGAGGGTCAATTCCCTACTCATAGTGATGGTTATATTTTAAGATTAATAATAATTCAAGAGATTCATAAAAGTAATATAAGGGTTCTAATACATCTCATACTCCACTACTACAACGGGTATCAGTATGTGCAACCAATATATATATATATATATATATATATATATATATATATATATATATATATATATGAATGCATGCTTAGTAAACTATGTGTGGATCATCATACATAGTGATAATCACAATGTGGAATATAATTTATAGAAAACCCGGCTCACCCCTCATTCTCACTACGGAGATTCGCCGGCATGTCTAACGCTACTATGGATTTACGTGAACATCTCAAGGCAGCATAACACATGAGTCAGATGAATTACATAACACAATTTGTTCATGGAGTGATTATTTGTGACATCTAACTCGAAAGTAATGTAACAAGCATTGTGAATTACTTACATCGATTTGTGCACCGTAACCCAAACCCATGAAGTTATAGATCGACCAAGAGGGTCTCTACTCAGAGCACATTACGTCCATGATAAAATATTTGAATCACTAGTTATGAAACCTCTAACACATCACTTGCACCTAAAAGGAAATAAATTGAATCATAGGAGTTTTAGAATTTTAAGAAACATGCCCAAGCCATAAATGGGGGTAGTACAAGGCTAACCTAATAAAGGAGAAGATTAACTAACTCAATAAAAGAGAAGAGTAGAGATAGGCTAACTCAATAAAATAGGAGAGTAGCAATGACTAACTCAACAAAAGAGAAGACTAGTAATTTCTAACTCAATAAAAGAGAAGAGTAGCAATCACTAACTCAACAAAATTGGTAAAGGGAAAGGGCAAGGCTTGTATCCATAACCTCATATAAATTCATAAAGATCACGTATAATTACAATCATACATTAACCATAATCCCCAAAGAATAAATAATTACTGATGGTAAATTAAATAATTGCAGCGAAGATTCACAGTAACATGGAAGCATGTAAAAGGGCAAGATAAATCATATTAACTCAAATTAATATAAGCTTAAAGGAATCTATCACTTTAGCCTAGATCTAAACCCTAATTAGAAATCCATGTAGGAAAGCTTCTACGTGAAAAGCTTCCACATGAATCACGACATCGCTTGACCAAGAGAGAGACACCATAGACATGGAGAAGGAAGAGGATAATGACATCTAGACTTTCTTTTTCTCTCTCTCTCTCTCTTTTTCTTTCTCTCTTCCTTGGGCATTGGGAAAGTTGGACGTGTGGGTGGAGAAGGGACGCACACCTGTTTTTATAAAGAATGGGCATGTGAGAGGTGTATTTCACATCCGCTTGAATTGGGTTTCTCCAATTTGACCTTTTCAAATGATCTTTCTTTAAATCTAATTCATCTAGTGTATCAGGATTATCCAATAGAGGCAGGGTATATGATTTTCTTGGTGATCCAAAATTTAGATTGATCTATCTTGAAAATTCTTCTAATGGGTGCTAAAACGAACTTGATCTCAATTAGTGGTCCACACTTAATGATCAGGGCCCAATTTTGAGACAAATATGTAGTTAGGATAGACAAACAGTTGAAAAAAATTTGGTGGTTGGTCAATGGTGCAAAAGAACTAAATATGAAATTTCACTTTTTGCACAAAAAGGAATGAATTGAAGTCAAGGCGATCATCATTCAACGATGTAGGATTATAAATCGGGGCATAAATTTTATATGGTATTGTAGTCATATGAGGCCAAGGTGTGGTTCAAATTCGAGTTACGATGGACGGCAGGAAGTGGTTAAATTGGAAGATCTAGATTTATAAGGAGTTGGTAAGCCTCGAACGGATAACTTGGTGCCTAAGAAAAAGCCCACCAAAGTGGGGTCTTCATATTTCACACTTGTTCCATATTATGTGTAATTCAAATCATTGATATGAAGGGAAATATCCTACTACGAGTACCCACATGGTTTCTTCACTCGATGGACACCAAAATCAATGATTAAGGGGTTGATTTGTCAATTGAGTCACTTTTACAATGATCTAAGGGCTAAAATTTGACATGTATAGTTAATTTATGATACATAGGCATGGTATAAAACTTCACATCAAATGGATTATGGGAACCATGTGATCTAGAATTTAAGAGTCTAGGTTAATGGCACTTTCGTAATAATTGCTGATATGAGAGTTTTGAAAAATCTAATGGTTCTACATGGTTATAAATACATTTTTAAGTAATTCTTATAAAATAACTTATGTTTAAATCATTATGAATAAAGAATTATTCATCAAATCAACTAAGGGAACACACATATATCAACCAACATAATGGATGGTCAGATGACATATTAAAAATAGAAAAACTTGATGGTTAGTACTCTAATCATGTATGTGAATGGGTGTGTGGTTAGTTTTATAAATGGATGATCACAAGTAAGTTTTTAGAGTGATAAAGAGGTAGAACATGTATACCATTAGATTTTAGTAACTTGTTCATATGTATTAGTTTTTCAGATTGTAGTGTTGATGGTGGGTTAAGCATATTCATAGGTGGTGAACAAGATTGATATGTGTATGGGTGGATGCAGATATCAAGTAGTTATTTCACTATGATCAGATGGTCCATACTTAAATTGGATGGTCAGATATATTCACCTATTGATGAATAGTTAACTGAATGGTTAGTTATGATGGACAAGTGGGATTACTTGGACATATGATAATCTTGTCTTAAAATAAATGGTTGGATGACTTGATTTATGGATGAAGATCATTCTCAACGGTCAGATTCAAGTTGGAGAATAGTTGTAAGGTTAGGATTGACTAAATCAGTATCGTACACATGTACATACTAAGTCAAGGTTTATGGTAACATTTGAGAACTTCCAATACTCGGGTATTGAAAAGATCGAGGTGTTATAACTATAAATAAAGTAGGATGGATAACATCCGCCCATTTGGAACACAGTAACATCACCAAGTTAAGCCAATAGGTAAGGAAAGTTGTCAATTTAGTGTCAAGGCTATAACTTGTTGGACCTCTTATCTTCTAGTGGAGAGATTCAAAGTGGTTGCCTGAGAAGCTAAAAAGAGAAAAAGAAAGACTAAGGAAAATATAAGATCTAAAGATAGATATACATGTATGAAAGAAAAGGGGAGTTAGAAAGTATATTACAGATCTCTCGTGAAATGCGCAAGCCATTGAAATGGAGATATCTTTCGGATATCAGGGAATCTGGACATTTCCCAAAAAAGTTCTATGGTGGTGGCAAAAATTGAAGGAATTCTCTTAGGGTCGAAGTAAGTAA
Organism: Magnolia kwangsiensis; assembly: GCA_037074715.1. Classification (NCBI taxonomy): domain Eukaryota; kingdom Viridiplantae; phylum Streptophyta; class Magnoliopsida; order Magnoliales; family Magnoliaceae; genus Magnolia; species Magnolia kwangsiensis. Next base: position 46,542,364 of record CM073587.1, read on the forward strand.
ATTCTTCATTTTAGGAATAAAATCATAAAGGAAAGATCCTATAATAGGGAGGCCTACCATGTGATGAAGATCCCAGAGAGTGATGCTTACTTCACCAACCGGTAGATGAAAGGAATATGTTGTTAAAGATAAACCCTTGTATATCATCATATCATTGTGGAATAAGTCTGAAGTCGCTTCGATTGCAGCATATAGATGGAAATTGGCAAGGGTTCACGTATATTTATGTAAAATAGGGTTGGCCCATGAGTTATAATATAATCGGTGGGAAAGAAATTCATGTGTCCAAAATTCATCGTTTCCCCATAAAGAATCTCCGTTATGAAAACATTGTTGGAAGGTTTCAAAATAATGAGTGGGATATAGAGAATGGGGGTTATAGCATGGTATGAGGAATCTCACATATGATATTTTCCATCTTCTATTGAAGTCCATTTTCCATGAGGAAACCTTCTAAGAATCTCGCCTTTTTAATGACCCATTTCGCAGTGAAAACGCAACGGGTTCTATGTTGTATGATCTGTAGGCACACTTTAGATCATGGAAAGATGGTGATAAAGATTCATCAGAGTGATGAATGTCTCATCTCTATGAGGATTTCTAAACTTTATTACATCATCTTGAAATCTTACGCTATCTCATACATTTTGATAGCATTTCTTACTATGTTCCTTTATCTTCTCTTGTAAATTTCATCTTTGCTCTTCTTCTTCTTATTCTTCGAGAAAGTGGCCGGGGGTGGAGATTCAACAACGATAGGATGAGTACTGTCAATATGGAAGTTCACTGTGGATTTTAGCCAAGTCTCCCAATCAGACTCATGGCTTCTCTTAGTGGTCTCTCGATCTCCCCCATCATTATGAAATGGCTAAGCTATAAGTCCTAGAGGGGGGGGGGGGGGGGGGGGGGGGGGGGGTGGGGGGGGGGGTGTGAATAGGACTATGTCAAATTAAAACTATAACAGTGGAATAATATAAAGAGATAACTAAATAAATAAGAAACAATTCTTAAAGCTGAAATAAATGCAACCTCAATATATTAGTATTAAGAGGTTGATACGAATTCAGTTCTAAGGACAACCTTACACCATAAAAACCAAGGGTTTATGGCAAGACAACCTTATTTCTAGAATGTCCTTTGTATTAAAAACTCAAACTAAAGAGGAATAAATAAATAGTAAGGAATTGAAATAAAATGCAGAAATTTAAATCTAAATTATTACACCATTTCCCACTGTGCTTGAAATGTAAAAATTACAACATTCACATCCACACATACATTCCACAGCTTTGAATGATAAAAGATAGAAAGAATAAATCACACATCCACAAAACATAAAGAGTTATAGTGGTTCGCCTGTGTGTACACCAACTGTTATAAAATAGCCACACAGATTGCTACTCCACTCCTAATATCCTCACGTAGGGAATATTAGCGTTTACTATCAAAATAGGTTTCACAGGTTCACCTAAAACCTTCACAATTGTGTCTTTTTGACTTGGGCTTACACAATTCAAAAACTCCTCTGTCTGAGTTTTCTGGCTCTCCTTAGATAACCACACAATGAGATTTTTCTTGCTCAATCTCAAAAAAAACAAAAAAAAAAAATGTAAATTACAATAAATGTAAAATACCTGAATTTCTCCTTTCATAGTAGCTTAGAAGAACTAATTGGAGTAGATGATTGAATGTCGAAGTTCAAAGTCCAATACTCACTTTAAAATGGTTTTAAGTTCTAATTGATTTTAAGTTAAACCAAATGGGCTAGCTGTATTTGATTTTGATTCCAAGAAGAAGGAATATCACAATTCCTCTTTTCAATTGAGATTGGAATGTAGAAATAAAATAAAATAACTTAAAGCTAACAAAATAAATATTAATTATGCACAAAGTAGCTTAAAATGAACATGAACTTATCTCAGAGTGGATCCTTGATTTTTCTTGAATTTGTATGTAAAATTTTGAAATTCATGCTCAATTTATGGTAGCAAAAACCTCGTCTACGACTGGTCTTGAGGATACTATGACTGGTCGTAGCAGAAAGGATTTTTGAATATTTGGGCACGATCAGATAAGACCGTTCTACGACTGGTCGTAGGACTCTCATGACTGGTCGAAGGAACCCCAATTTCATCACTGGAGTTTGAATCATAGAGTTAGGACTGGTCGTAGGACTGGTCGACACTGTTCACATGATCGGTCGAACAGTCTCTAGGACTAGTCGTAGCTTAACTAGAAATTTTCAAAAATTTGCAACAACTTACGATTAGTCTTGAAATTTCTAGGATTGGTCGAGGCAATGCTAGGACTAGTCAAACAAGGTTCAGGACTAGTCTTAGAACAGACCAAAATTAAGTATAAATATATAGTTTGAATTATGTATTCAAAATGATCTACCCTAAGGTCAATCTAAGGTTTATCATACCTTGAATAGTGAGATATGAACTTCGAGACTTCATATCTTCAGATAATTGACGACCTTTGATCATTGTGAAGCTTGAGAACTTTGAACATCATGTAGCACTGAATCAAGAGTTCTTCTGAAGCTTGAATAACCATTCATCTTGTGTTGTACACTGACTTGAGTCTTGAACAAGTGTAGAAGTGTACTTTAATCTTGTAATATATGCTTGCAGATGATGATAAAGTACATGGCTTGTCTTGACTTGAAGTTGATCAGTGTACTTGACTTGAAGCACTTGTGAAGCAATGTCTTGAACATATATAAATCAACATACACCACAAGACAGGGATAAAGGTTTTGGCATCACAAAATTTAACAACCGAAGGAGCATGTGACCATAACACTTACACATTATTGCAGTGCGGATCGTAAGGTGAAGAATGTGATTGGAGAAGTCAATAATGGAAGAACCAGCTCCTTGAAGAAAGAAGATTGCTCGTTGATCGTTCAAGTCCTTTTCTGAGAATGATCTTCCATGGGAGGCAGAGTATTCAAAGACTCAGATCGATTAGAAGGATCAGATTAGTCTCTTGGAGAAGAACGTTGTCGCTTAGAATGAGCCATTGAAGATTGGAGGAAAAATTTGGCAGAGTCCGAGTACTTGACAAAATTCTACGATAAGAAGATGTGCTTCAAAGAAATATTATTGTGCGGTATTGTTCATTGTGCGAAAAGTCCTGTTGCACATAGATAGCTATTGAGCACATGGGATCGTTACTCAGAAGGGTGATTGTGCACAAAAGGATTGTCTCTGGAATGAATAAGTGAATTTCACTAAGGGGTTGATGCTTATATAGTGGACCGGACCTGAGTCCTTTGGGTAGACCCGATAGTGCAATGAGTGTGTTGTTAAGTGCAATGGACCATCTGGAGGGATTTTTGAAGTATAATGTTGATCATTCATATAAAAACTAAAGAGAATTAAATGAAGGATCAAGGGGGTATTTGTTGGAGCATAAAAATAAAGAAAAAGAAGAAAGTTAAAAGAAATAAGAATTAATTATCATTTGTTGCATGGCGAGCAACCGAAAATGGATAGAGATCCATTGTGTGACACTTAATGAGAATACCCATGCAATGAGATTTGTTTTTCACACAAATGAAGAAGTATTGTATAGGTAAAGGGGTTTGCACATGTAGGAGGATATAAATACCCCTCCACCCTCTTCATTTGCATCATTGGAAGACTTTATGAGCTATCAGAAGATTGAAATCCCCTCAATACTTAACCAGGTATTGGAGATACCTATTGCACAACATGCAACAAGGTGGCCGCGTAACAAGGTTACATACATATGAATGAATCTACAAGATGACCGCGTAACACCTGCATTATGTACATAGTGGCCTTCTAATTGACGTCAAGTCTTCAAGATGCTAGGAATGTCTGATTGATTTAGAATGAAGAAAGTTTCTTCAAGAGTTAATGGGATTGATAAAGATAATATCATTTCTGCACAATGTGTTCTTCAATCGAAAGATTATATTGTGATCCAAAATGCTGCATGTGTAAGACCCGTATCCTAGACCGTACCATTCCGTAGGCTTCTATGGTCCTCCTGATCGAATTTTGACAACCATCTACCTGTAATTGGAATTTGCTCGTAATCCTAAGTTGCAGCCTGTAGATCTAAGTTGGCTCGACTTGAAACTTGTATCCTAGTGACTGCACCGTCGCCACATTTCCAACGCCATGACTCGCACATCGATCCGATACCCAGGCCAGGAGTTGTGGGCTCGAATTCATTTCGAGGAAAAACGCCTTGCGTGAGAATTCTGAGAGAATCTCTAAAACCTATCCAATCAATCAATCAATCAATCAATCAAGTCAAGTACACACCCTATCACAAGTACAAGCAACCATCCCTCTCTTACACAACCTTACCCAAAGTCAACTATCTCTCTCTCCCCCCATACCTATCTCACCCAAAATTCAACCAAGCCCATCCCTCTTCTTACACACCCATCCCTCTCTCCTTACATCACTCCTCTCTCTCTCTCTTTCTCTCTCATTTCTTCCTCATTCCAACCAACTTCTAAGAGAGCACCCAACGTCCAAGCTTCCTAAACAACCTAAGTGTGGCAAACTTCTTTACCACCCAATCTCTCATCCCCACCATCAAAACTTCATCATCCTCCATCAAGATCAAAGCTAAGGAGCTTAGGATTCCAAGAGTTAAAGAAGAAGGCCGATAGGTGGGTGATCCACCATTTATTTTATTTTAAGGGCTCACTTGTTGTGGGACCCACTTGATGTATGCATTATATAAGGGAGGGCCTAATAGTGGCGGGGTCCCTCCCCTTCACGTTTCTCCCTCCATCTCGCCTCTCTCTCTCTCTCTATCTCGTCCTTCTTCCCTATTTCATGCCCCACCTTGAAGTATGTATCATATCCCCACCGTCCATGCAATGCACCCACCTTGTTGGATTGACCAGCGGACAGGATTGCTGCTCATCCGTCTGGACAGACCCGGATGAAGGGAAAGCATAAATGTCAGCTTGATCTAGAATGGGTGGGCCACACGACATCAACCCACCATGATGTTGATATCATCCACACCGTTTAGATCCCTGGATGGTGGGCCCCTTTCAGACATGTGTTTTAAATCACACCGTCAGTGTCCAAGGTCTGGACGCTGGACCCCTTTCAAAATAAATAAAATAAAATAATATTGTATTATATATATCTATGATATATACATATGTATGTGGTGGGCCCCACGTGGGACCCACTTACTTTGGTAGCTGATTGGCTGGTCTACCACACACCAGCTACATAGCTACTGATGTGATGTCACCAGGTTCTGTGGTCCCATACCATCCATCCGTTTTGGCAGATGAGGGGCCACACATGATGTATGGGTCTTATCACATTGTCTAACACCCTAGACGGTGGGATCCACCATGATGCATGTTGTATATGCACCGTCCGTGCAGCAGCCCACCATGATGTGTGTATGGATCCTCACCATCCCTTGCTTGGACGGTGGGCCACATTGATCTATGTAATTTATCCAACCATCCATCTATCTGGACATTGGAGATTTTCCAAAAAAAGAAAAAAAATATAAAATAATATTAATAATATAATATTATACTTATATATGTGTACGTGGTGGGTCCCACATGGGACCCACCTATTAGACAGTTTGGCTGGGTACATCATGCCAGCTATACAGCTGAATGGATGTCAACAAGAGCCATGGGTCCCACAGCTATCCAGCTGGTGAGTGACATCAGTAAATACTGTTGGCCCCACTATTTCATGTTTTATATCAGGACCGTCGATCTACCACCACGATGGATGTGTTCCATCCAAACTTGGGATAAAAAATGTAACATCCCGAAAATCGGGGGTCGAGCAAAAACTCCACTCTCGAGTTCCAGAACATCATTTATGCAACATTTGCAATGATGGATGAATGTTGTTCATATTAGTGCAGAAAACATGAGTGGGATTAGACCAAAACATCATATCATACTCCAGAGACAGTTAAATTAACAAGCGGAAGAATGTAATAGATATATAAAGTATATGAACTGTTGTGGGTCTCCAGAGTGTGAACATGTTACCAGGTTAAACATATACATGTATACTCCAAAAATGATAAAAAGAATATACATGGGTGTGTAAGAAAAAGGCAAAATACTAAGTATATTGGCATCTAATCAGTAACCCTGTAACCCCATCAATCAGAACCTGCATATAGGAGGGATCCTCCTCCTCATCATCAAGTCCGGCTCTGCTTCGTAAGCATCGCCATCATCTGTAATTAAAATAGGAACTGTTTGGTGTGCGCAACACCGTCCCGTAACGTGGGAGTGAGTAATTACTCAGTGGAATCATAGAGCAAAGATTAGCATGTTCTCAAATCAATCATGCGATAATAGTAAAGCAATTAATCAAACATTCCTAGATACTGTTGTTAATGCAATATGACATGACATGATGGATGTCCTCACCGACATTCTCCCTCATACGGCACCATCTGCGTCCGCAGCATGCTTACGTACCGCTCAGTACTCCACATCTTCCAGGCACATGCAATGTGATGTTGATATGATTATCGAGTTATTATTAGTCCTTTTCATATAGCAATATTGGGAAACTAAGGTACTTTTCTTATATCAATCCTAACATAGATCCTGTCTAGGGTTGTCACTCCTAGTAATCTCATACGATATTATATTTGTAGGTCGCTGCAAGGGCTGTCAGGGCTGTTGCTTGCACTCGTTGCACCACTCCCCCATCACCTTATCAATACAGGCTTAATTATCCTTAAGACTGTATTAGGACTCGTCGCCCCATGCGGTGTCAGGATAAACTCAAGGTCACTACAAAGGGCTCGTCATCAATCAGTGTAGGCCGACACCAAGAATATAGTGTCACATACCACCATAATCTGCTCAGAGTAGGGTGCTCACTGGTCACTACGGGGAGGTTTGTGACCCTAGCGTAGGCCGACAGCTCGACCACGGTGTCCCATACCACCATGCCCGGCTCATGAGTCTTATTAGATCAAGGTACCATGGTTAACAGGGTTTTCAATGGTAAGTTTAGTACCCTAGGTTCAAGCATTTATGACTCATACATGGTGAACATGCAATGGACAGTCGGGTTACGTGACGGGCTCGACTAGCATGAGCACATCTCAAGCTGAATGACATGAAGTGCATGAAACACCTCGTGTGGCCTAACCACTGCTGCCAACCCAAAACACGACTCGCGTTCATCATCGTGTCCTTTGTGGTACTTAGAAACCAACTACAAATTCGATCCATTACCGACTGCCTGGACTAGGTCATAGCCCCAAGCATTTGTGCATCAACATCAATAAGCATAGGTGAGTAACAGAAATGAAGTACAACATTATAAGCATGTTGACACATGTTATAACATACAACTTAAGCAAATCATCCCACACATGCATTTCATGTATATAATGAAATCAATACATATAGCCAACATGATGAAAATCATCTACATAAGCATATTACTTGAGAATTCAATCTCAAAACTCATACACAGCACCATTTACTCAATAAATACTAATACAAACATTTATACAAACACTTAGACTACACACTTTAGTCTACATAGCGTATGTCAACTCAAAGTGCACTTAAGGGCGAATCTCTTCGCCAAACCAATCATGCACGCATTCTTAATATTCTAACACGATAAATAGCCATGACAAAAATTTTATCAAAATATGGACGTAAGCAGTATTTCCTACAAATGACTAAAATACCCTAAATCTCATATTTACCGTACATTTACGAAACGGAAAACGGACAGCATGTTTTACATGTCAAACGGCGTTGCCGTCGATAATCTACTATTAAACGACATTGAAAGCTTTGAAATCAGTCAATCAAAGCGTCTAAAATCCTCACCTTTCACTTTAGATGTGTATCGTTTCGAACGGAGCGTATACGCTTTGTCAACGGTGTACAGGCGACATAATACACAAGTTGTATAAGTTACTTTGCTATTTGAATCGACGGAATGCTAAATCAGAAAGTGCTTAGGGTTTTACTTACCTAGAAATGCGTTGAAATCACCGGCAAAGTGATTGAGATGCGTTGTTTAAACACGTGAAGCGGTTGCAGCAAGTGGCAGGAAGATCACTCCCACACTCTCTCACAAACTCTCACTTTCTCTCTCACTCTAGCTAGGGTTTCTAGTAAATTTGGATGGGTGAGAAAAGTGAGGGTTTCAAACCCTTATATAAGCTAAAACCTTCCCAAATTAGGCTTGGGAACAAAGTTCACTTGAGGTATAACCAAATCGGAGCTGTTTCGGTCTAAAAGAGCGTTTCGGGAGGTCCCCTGGCAGAACGCGGTCGGACTTAAGCTCATGGTCACTGGATGTTGATCACACGAAGTTTTTAGACCAGCAGAGTTCGTAGATCACACGTGGCGGTCCAGTTTCAGTTCAGCAGTCATCGCACCTAGATCAGGTCTACAAGTCTCGTGATATGAAAGAGAAATTTTTCCTGATCCGAGGATAAAATTTGGCTGAATTCTGACGGTCAGAACACTTAATAATAACGCGCCAAGTCATGTGCCAGATTTGAATTTCAAATTTCCAAATCTAACCCTTTTTTCACTCTCTTCACTCTAGGCTCAATGAAATAGCCTCTGAACGTCGGTTGGGCTTGATTTTCGAAATGATTGTCAAGTCCAGCTAAGCGGTCATAACGGTCTAAGATGGTAGATATCGGACTTTCGACGCGCGGTCTAGATCCAATACAAAGTTTCAAAGGGTTCCCGAGAACAAACCAGTTTAGATTTTGATCCTGGATTTTAGGGTAATGTAGCATCAACGATTCTACAAGTTTTGGGTCTTGCAGAACGTATTTAAAGCAATCAGGGACAATTTCACAGCTACTCCAGTGTAGCGCTAGCTAACTTACGCTTAATTTCTAAAGGAATTAATCCTAAGTGATTTCTTTGGCTTTGGAATTGGGTTTTGAGAGGTTACCAAGGTGTTTTGGTTGACCCATTGCCTAAGGATGTCTAATCCCAGGTTGGCAAAAATCCAGGGTGTTACAAAAAATGAAGTAGATCTGATGATTAGGTGGACCACACTGCAGAAAACAGTGTTGAGTGAATGTTCACCATTGAAACCCTTTTTGGGGTCATGAAAGTTTGGATCAATATGAAATTTATTTTTTCCTCTTAATCCAGGTCTTTGTGACCTTATGATCAGGTTGGATGAAAAATAAAATGGCAGGCCTTACAAATTTAAATGCTGAAAATTATTATCTCCACTGTTATTTGTGGTATGGTCTAGATGATCTTTCAATATGATTTATTTATGGATATACTCTAAAATGATCTCTAAAGATAAAAGAATAGTGTAGATGATGCGGCCCATATAATTTGGCCCATTTGATGTATATTGGCTCATTGGTGCGGCCCATTTCATGCATATTGGCCCATTGGTACGGCCCATATGATGCGGCCCATTTGATGCATATTAGCCCATTGGTGGGGCCCATTTGATGTATATTGGCCCATTGGTGTGGCCCATATGATGTGGTCCATTTGATGTATATTGGCCCATTGGTACGGCCCATATGATGTGGCCTATTTGATGTATATTGGCCCATTGGTGCAGCCCACTTGATGTATATGAGGTCCATTACGATGTGAGATTCCACCATGATATATGTAATGATGTTTATGGCGGCCATGCCTTGAGAGCAATGATGGTTTGATGTCCACATTGTAAGAGCAATGATGGCTAAATGTCCACATTATAACTCTCCCTAGGGCCCATTGTTAGGCCCATACTTGTAGTGTATAGGCCATCTAGGCCCATCTTCATTATGAATAGAGTTCATTACCATATAACATGCATAATATAGCTCCATGATTCATGCTCATGCGCATCATATGTATGCTTGATATGAGGAGTGACTGATCATAACATACGCCCTCAGGCAGATTGTTTATGTGGCTCCTTGATAGGCAGAGTTGCCCCACATGAGTGCACGGTACATGCAGGATTGCTATATGATTGATAGTGCGAGTCATGCACCTCGTATTTATATGACATGATTACAGTACGCCCTAGCGACATTAGGGCTGTGGCCTCCATAGACATATCATGGATGAAAGGATCAGACACTGAAAATACTATTACTAGCATCGGGGCACCATAGATATCCCTGGGTGAAAATTTCTAAACCTGATGGTACCAGAGGATGACTCCAAAGTTGAGACCAAGTGAATACATGAGCGCACAACACCATGTTGTTTCGCTAGCCCATGTTGAGCAGACACCGTGTTTTTTCACCAGTCCATGCAGAGTAGGGGTGCGCGAGCACCCTTCTTTGGGAGTTCTGACAGCTCGATCCCCCACATTTCTAGGGTTAGCCAGATCCAACAATAGCCAAGAGATGACGCTCAGAGGTGGAGAAGATTTTTGATACGATGGTGTGTACGACCCAACAACGGGTCCGATTAGTAGTATTTTTTCTCTAAGGTGAGGCTGAGCACTGGTGGACCTCCATTACCCGTGTTATAGGTCCTAATTTCATTTGGATGTGGGAGGATTTCATAGACCAATTCGAGTAGCAATACTTCCCCAACCACATTCGTCGGCAAGGAGAGTTAAAGTTTGAGACCATGGTGTAGGGAGACATGTCTGTGGCACAGTACGCGGCTCATTTTGTGGGTCTATTAAGGTTCATGCCATATTTGGTTGATGATCAGGCTAGGTTCTACGCGGCTCAGTAGGACTCGTAGTCCTCTGGAGGAGTCATTGAGGATATACTTCGAGTCTTTTTATGTATCGCCCGAGTATTATTTGATTTCGGTGCTTCGCACTCATTCATGTCTGAAGATTTTTGCCGATCATCTGAATTGCTGGTAGAGTCTGCTAGTGAGGGATTGACCATATCGACACTCTTGGGGAAGACTATAGTGTTGGGCCATTACTGTTCGTCTTGCCCCTGTTGGTGGGAGAGATCTTCTTACCCGCCGACTTGTTTATGCTGTCGATGTCAGATTTCGACGTCATCTTGGGTATCGAGTGTCTTACCGAGTACCACATCGTGTTGGATTGCTCCACGAGGATAGTCACGTTTTGTATACCCGGCTTACCTCCGTTCCAATTCATTGTCGAGCCACTAAGACAGTCGTTGTCTTATCTCATGTCCTGCACAGTTGAGGAGCCTGTTGCCTTGTGTATCGACTAGTTGCCGTTTGTTTGTGATTTCCCAGACGTATTTCAGGAGATTCTAGGATTACTACCACACCGGCATATTGAGTTCCAGATCGATGTCGTACTTGGTACCGCGCCTATTTTAAAGGCCCTGTATCGTATGACACTGATGGAGTTGAGGGAGCTGCAGCGACAGTTGGACAAGTTAGGTGAGTTGGGATTCATTCGTCTGAGCAGTTAGCTTTGCGAAGCGTTGGTACTCTTCGTTAGGAAGAAGGATGGCTCGTTGAGGTTCTGTGTGGATTATCACGAGATCAACCGGATCACCATCAAGAACAAGTATCCGCTCCCAAGGATAGATGATTTGTTTGATTAGCTACAGGGTGCACATTTCTTTTCAAAGATTGACCTGCTTTCTAGTTATCATCAGATTCAGGTCTGAGAGGAGGACTTCCCGAAGACAGCTTTTAGGACGCGTTATGGTCATTTTGAGTTTTGGGTCATATCCTTTGGACTGACCAATGCGCCTGCAGTATTTATCCAGTTGATGAATGAGTTTTCTGTACATATCTCGATCAGTTTGTTATGGTATTCATTGATAAAATTCTGATATATTCGAGGACCCGTGAGGAGTATATGCAGCATTTGAAGATTGCATTATAGACCCTCCGTGCCCACCAGATGTTTGTGAAGCTGGAGAAGTGTGAGTTTTGGTAGGAGGAGGTGAAGTTTCTTGCTTACGTGGTGACTAGAGAGAGTTTCCCAGTGGACCCCTTGAAGGTTAATTCAGTGTGTTAGTGGGACCAGCCCACAAGCGCGTTCAAGATCCGTAGTTTTCTTAGTTTGGCGGGCTACTATCGGCGTTTCATTAAGGGCTTCTCACGTATCGCAACCCCGTTGACCAGGTTGATTTGGAAGGGCACAGAGTTTGTTCAGAGAGACGCATGTGAGCGAGCATTTATGTAGCTGAAGGATCGTCTCACGTTCAGTCCTGTTCTCACTCTTCCCTCTGGGAGTAATGATTCGTTGTATTTACCAATGCTTTGTGTATTGACTTGGGTGTTGTCCCGATGTAGTACGGGAGACCAATGACATATGCGTCTCTCCAGCTCAAGGTCCATGAGCCGAACTACCCCACTCACAATTTGGAGTCGCACTAAATGTAACATCCCGAAAATCGGGGGGTCGAGCAAAAACCCAACTCCCGAGTTCCAAAATGTTATTTATGCAACATAGATATGTATGATTGAATGTTGTCTGTGATAATGTATTAAACATGAGTGAGATTAATCCAGAACAGCATATCATACTCCAGAGATAGTTAAATTTACCAGCGGAAGTCTGTGATAGTATGTATAACATATATAAACTGTTGTGTGTCTCTTGAGTGTGAACATGTTACCAGGTTAAACATATACATGTATACCTCAAAATAGAAAGAAAGTATATACATGAGTGCTCTGAAAATATAAAATGACAAGTGTCAAGACATCTAATCAACCTCCCTGTAATCCCGTCGATCAGAACACGCATAAAGGAGGGATCCTCCTCATCATCATCAAGTCCGGCTCTGCCTCGCAGGCCGCGCCATCATCTACAATCATAAAAGGGTCTGGTGGGTGTCCGAAAACACCATCCCATAACGTGGGAGTGAGTAGCTAACTCAGTGGAATAATAGAACAAGGATTAACATGTTCTCAAATCAATCATGCGATAATAGTAAAGCAGTAAATCAAACAATCCTAAAATTGTTATTAATGCAATATGACATGACATGATGTATGTCCTCACCGACGATCTCCCTCATACGGCACCATCTTACGACCGCGGCATGCAATCGACCCTCAAATGCTCCACATCTTCCAGGCACATGCAATGGTATGGTGATATGATTTCCGATTTGTTATTAGTCCATTCAAACAGCAGGATTGGAAAACTAAGGTACTTCCCTTATATCAATCCCAACACAGATCCTGTCTAGGGTCGTCACTCCTAGTAATCTCATATGATGTATATTTTGTAGGTTGCTGCAAGGGCTGCCAGGGCTGTTGCACGCACTCGTTGCACCGCTCCCCCATCACCTTATCAATACAGGCCTACTGTACTCTACTGCTACGGAAGGGTCGTCGCCTCCCATAGACTCAGAATACGCTCGCGGTCACTAGAAAGGGCTGCTAGGGCTGTTGCTCGCACTCATTGCACCGCTCCCCCATCACCTTATCAATGTAGGCCGACAGCAAGAATATAGTGTCCCATACCACCATAATCTACTCACGAGTCATAAGTGCTCACTGGTCACTACGGGGAGGTTTGTGGCCCCAGCGTAGGCCGACAGTTCGACCACGGTGTCCCATACCACCATGCCCGACTCATGAGTCTTCGTGGATCAAGGTACCATGGTTAACAGGGTTTACAATGGTAAGTTCAGTACCCTAGGTTCAAGCAGTTATGACTCATGCAGGGTGAACATACATCGGCCAGTCGGGTTACTTAACGGGCTCGACTAGCGCGATCGCATCTCAAGTCGAACGACATGAAGTGCGTAAAACACTTCGCATGGCCTAACCACTGCCGCCAACTCCAGAACACGGCTCGTGTTCATCGACGCGTCGTTCGTGGCCAAGACCAGCCAACCACGAATTCGCTCGGTTACCGACTGCCTGGACTAAGTATAGTCCCAAACACATATGAATTCACATCAGCGATTTATGTAGGAGTATTGGAATTGAAATACAATCATGTGAGCATGTTAACACATGTTATAACATTCAACTTAAGCAAATCTTCAAGCACATATATTTCATGCATAGTATGGAATCATGTACATAGTCAACATGTAGGAAATCATTTACGTCAGCATATTAATTGAGAAATCCATCTCAAACTAATTCATAACATCATTTAATTCAATACATACTAATACAAGCATTTATACAAACACATACACTACACACTTAAGTCTACATATAGTATGTCGACCCGAAGTACGCAATTTGGCGAATCTCTTCGCCAAACTAATTATGCACGTATTCCTAACTTTCTAATGCAACAACAAACCATGTCAATCACATTAGCAAAATATGAATGTAATCAGTACTTCCTACAAATGACTAAAATGCCCTAAATCTTATATTCTTCATTGATTTACGAAACAAGAAACGGATAGCATGTTATACATGTCAAACGGCGATGCCGTCGATAATCTACTATTAAACATCATTGAAAGCTTTGGAAACAGTCAATCAAAGCGTCTAAAATCCGCACCTTGTCTCTTATGGATGTGTAAATTCGAACGGAGCGTATATGCTTCGTCTACGGCGATTAGAGAACCTAATACACAAGTTCTATTAGCTACTTCGCTAGGAAACGAAAGGAACCTCAAATCAGCAACTTCTAGGATATTTTCTTATCTGAAAATGCGGAGGAATCGCTAGGAAAGTGATCGGAGTGCATTGCCTAAGCACGTACAGCACGTGGCACAAGCAGCAGGGAATTCTCTCCCACCTTTTCTCACAAACTCTCACTTTTTCTCTCTCCCAATCTAGGAATTTTTGTAAATTCGGATGGGAGAGAGGAGTGAGGGTTTCAACCCCTTTTATAAGCTTAAAAATGTTGAAAATAGGCTCCGGTATAAAGTTCACTTAGTGCATATCCAAATCGGGACTGTTTCGGTCCAAAAGATGCTTTCTGGTGGTCTCCTGACCGAATGCGATCGGACTTAAGCTCACGCGTACCAGATCTAGCACGTATTAAGTTTTCAGTCAGGTTGAGTCCGCAGATCGCACGTGGCGGACCAGTTTCAGTTCAGCGGTCACCGCACGTAGATCAGGGCTGAAAGTCTCATGATATAAAATAGAAATTTCTCCTGATCTGAGGGTGTAATCTGGCTGAATTCTGACGGTCAGAACGCTCAATACTGACGCGTCAAGTCGTGTGCCAGATTTGAATTTGAAATTCCAATTCTGTCCCTATTCGCACTCTCTTCGGTCTGGGCTCAATGAAATGGCCTATGATTATCGGTTTGACTTGATTTTCGAAATGAGTGTCAAGTCCAGCTAGGCGGTTCTAACGGTCTAAGATAGGAGGTATCGGACTTTCGACGCGCGGTCTAGATCCAATACAAAGAGTCAAAGTGGTCCAGAGAACAAACCTGCTTAGAGTTTTATCCGAAGTTATAGAGTATTATAGAGTCATTGGTTCTACTCGATTTGGGTCTTGTAGAACGTATTTAAAGTGATCAGGGACTATTTCCCAGTTACTCCAGCGTTGCACTAGCTAACTTATGCTTGATTTCTAAAGGAATTAATCCTAAGTGGTTTCTTTGGCTATGGAATTGGGTTCTGAACGATTTTCCAGGTGTTTTAATTGACCCACTGCCTAAGGACGTCAAGTCCCAGATTGGCCAAAATCCAGGGTGTTACACTAAAGGTGTAGAGGCATTATCTCTATGTGGTTAGGTTTGAGCTCTTCTCCGACCACAAGAGCTTGAAGTACCTATTCTCTCAGTTTGAGCTGAATATGAGACAGAGGCATTGAATGGAGTTCCTGAAGGATTATAATTTTGATCTCTAGTACCACCCAAGTAAGGTAAACGTGGTGGTGGATGCCTTTGGCCGTCAGTCACGGGGCCTGGAGGCATATATGATGATTCAGGAGTGGAGGATGCTTGAGGATGTGGCAGCATATGATTTTGAGTTCGGTCTGCAATCTTCTATCGTGCTGTTATTGAGACTATCGATTTAACCCTCTCTTGTCGCAAGGGTGATCGAGGCTCAGCAGGCTGATGAGTCGTCACAGAGTTATCGGGCAGAGGCAACATCTGAGAGTCAGTCAGATTGACAGATTGGTTCTGATGGTGGACTTCGCTTCAGAGGGTGATTATGTGTCCGGGATATTCCTGAGTTGTGCAGAGATCTCATGACCGAGGCACATCGATCACGGTTTTTTATCCACCTTGGCTCGACAAAGATGTATTGAGATATGATGTGACAATATTTTTGGACAAGGATGAAGCGCCAAATCACTAGTTTTGTAGCCACGTGTGACACATGCTAGCGTGTCAAGGCTAATCATCAGAGACTCTGTGGTCCATTGCAATCGTTGAGCATCCCGATGTGGAAGTGGGAGCATGTGTCGACAGATTTCATTATGGGCTTGACGAAGACTCAGCACAGTCTTGACGCCATCTGGGTTGTTGTGGATCGTCTGGTGAAGTCGGCACATTTTCTTGTGAGTCGTGTGATTTTCTCTCTCTTTCTCTCTCTCTCTCTCTCTCTCTCTCTCTCTCCCCATCTCTTCCTTCTTCCCTGTTTCATGGCCCACCTTGAAGTATGTATCATATCCATGTCGTCCATGCGATGGGCTTGCCTTGTTAGACTGACCAGCGGATGTGATTGCTGCCCGTCCGTCTGGACAGACCCGAATGATGGGAAAGCTCAAATGTCAGCTTGATCTAGAATGGGTGGGCCACACCACGTGGTCCCTCCTTGAAGTTGATATCATCCACATCATCCAGATCCCTGGACGGTGGGCCCCTTTTAAATGTGTGTTTTAAATCACACCATCCAGCGTCTAGGGTTTGGACGCCAGACCCCTTTCAAAATAAATAAAATAAAATAATATAATAATATATATATCTGTGATATATACATATATATGTGGTGGGCGCCACTTCTAGGATATATGTATATATAGAGAGGTTGAAAAGAGTTGTTACAGTAAAAATTGTAACAATTGTGCCATTAGTGCAGGGTCCAGCTGTAATTGTTGCATGGCTAGCCCAACAGCTAGAAAATAGCTAGCTACTATTTCACAATAGTCAGCATGCAACAGCTTAATGACCCATGCATAACAGTCAGAAAACGGCCATAAAACGGCTAGTTTTCTCCAACAACCAGAAAATGGTCACGGGATTTATTTCCCTGGACTATAACCCCCAACCACAGGGAGACTAGAGGACTGAGATAGAGGTCCTCCAGTATATATAGAGAGGATGAAAAGAGCTATTGCAGCAAAAACTATAACAGCTGTGCCATTAGTGTAGGGTCCAGCTGTAACTGCTACATGGCTAGGCCAACAGCTAGAAAATGGTTAGCTGCTGTCTCACAATAGTTAGTATGCAGCAGCTTAATGGCCCATGCACAACAATCAGAAAATGGCCATAAAATGACTACTTTTCTCCAACAACTAGAAAATGGTCATGGGATTTATTTCGCTGGACCATAACCCCTAGCCACCACAGCCTATATAAACAAGGCCTAGATGGGTTTCCAAACCATCTCAACCCACTCCAGTAGTCCCATACGAGCCAAAGCATCTCCTCTCCTACAGACCAAATTATCAGTAGTATAATAAGGTTAATAAGATACATTGCTTGAAGAACAGACCAACGGTGTGGTCTAGAACGGTTCAACTGAACCAATGACTAAAGAACTGACCAGTGCAGTGGTCTAAATCACAACTTCTCTTCTCTTTTTCTCTTTTGGGATTTTTCTTTATCGTATTTCGGCCAGACTGAGTGTAACAGAGTTCCATTTGGTGGGCCTTCCTGTTTGTTGAATGCAGACCCACACCAGGCTTGTCATGATGTGCGTGTGGATCCTCACCATCCATTACTTGGACGATGGGTCACATTGATATATGTATTTTATCTTGCCATCCATCTATCTGGACGCTGGAGATTTCCCATAATATATATATATATATATATAATAATAATAATATTATTAATATAATATTATACTTATATATGTGTACGTGGTGGGCCACACCTGCTAGACGGTTTGGCTGGGTACCTCACACCAGCTATACAGCTGAATGGGCGTTAGTAAGAGCCGTGGGTCCCATAGCTACCCAGCTGGTGAGTGACGTCAGCAAATACTGTGGGCCCCACTATTTCATGTATTATATCAGGGCCGTCCATCTGCTGGACGACCAGTAGCCCCACCATGATGGATGTGTTCCATCCAAACCATCCACCCATTTGGCAAGCTCATCTTAAGGCTTGGGACAAAAAAAAGAAGCAGATCCGATGATCAGGTGGACCACACCACAGAAAACAGTGTTGAGTGAAGGACCACCATTAAAACCATTTTTGGGGTCATGAAAGTTTGGATCAATATGAAAATTATTTTTTCCTCTTAATCCAGGTCTTTGTGACCTTATGTTTAGGTTGGACAAAAAATAAAATGGTGGGCCCCACAAACGTAAATGGTGAAAATCATTATCTCCACTGTTATTTGTAGTATGGTGTAGATGATCTTTCGATATGATTTATTTATGGAAATGGTCTAACATGATCTTTAAAGATAGAAGAATAGTGTAGATGATGCGACCCATATAATGCGGCCCATTTAATGTATATTGGCCCATTGTTTTGGCCCATATGATATGGCCCATTTTATGCATATTGGCCCATTGGTGCGACCCATATGATGCGGCTCATTTGATGTATATTGTCCCATTGGTGCGGCCCATATGATGTGGTCTATTTGATGTATATTGGCCCATTGGTACGACCCATATGATGCAGCCCATTTGATGTATGTTGGCCCATTGGTGCGGCCCACTTGATGTATATGAGGCCCATTGCGATGTGAGATTCCACCATGATGTATGTAATGATGTTTATGGCGGCCATGACTTGGGAACAATGATGGTTTGACATCCACATTGTGAGAGCAATGATGACTAAATGTACACATTGTAACTCTCCTTAGGGCCTATTGTTAGGCCCATACTTGTAGTGTGTAGGCCGTCTAAGCCCATCTTCATTATGAATAGAGTTCATTATCATAAAACATGCTTAGTATAACTCCATGATTCATGCTCATATACATCATATGTATGCTTGATATGAGGAGTGACTGATCATAGCTTATGCTGTTGGGCAAATTGTTTATGTAGCTCCCTAATAGGAGGAGTTACCCCACATAAGTGCGCGGTACGTCTAAGATTGTTGAATGATTGATAGTGTGAGTCATGCATCTCACATTTGTGCGACATAATTAGTATACACCCTAGCGACATCAGGGCTGTAGCCTCCACAGACATATCGTGGATAGCAGGATCGGACATCGAAAATATTGCTATTAGTATCGGTTTACCATAGATGTCCCTGGGTGAAAATTCTTAAACTTGATGGTATCAGAGGATGACTCAAACGTCGAGACTGAGTGGATATATGAGCGCACGAGGGTCGTATACCAGTAGGCCACGTCTCCTACTATGTCATGGTCAGTTGGAAAGGGGTGTGACCTTACCCGCTTGAGTGAGGGGGCAATATCTAAGTTGAGTTTGAGCAGCTTGAGGAATGAGTCTGCTATCGATGAGCCGGGCCCAATATTGGTAGGCGAATAGTGAGGTCTCTTCCACTTACCCAGTTGTGAACTCAGATTTGGGTGGTAAGCTGGAATAGAGTGTACTAGACCCCGGTGATTGTCTAGCGTGAGAACTATACTGATATTTGATGCTTTAGTGATGAGCTGGATTGATATGTGGATTCAGACGAGGATTGTTATGCTTGAGTTGCATCTCGCATTGCATGGCCTTGGTATGGTCGACATCATTGACTCCTTGCATCATATGACCTTGATGTTGCTGATAGCATTCATGACTTGCATTGCATAGCCTTGGTACAACTGATTATATTAATGGACTTACCGACATTTTCGCATTACTTTGATATTGTAAACTTGCATTTTTACCATATGCACACACTTTCACTACCCTATAAGCTTTTTATAAGCTTATGCACGACCGTTGCATGCAGGTGACACTAGGAAGTAGCTGTTCAGGAGCAGGAGCATGCTGTAGAGCTTCCAGAGTTTTGGCTATATTATCACTGTATTTCCCATTATGCGCATTGTACTCAAATTTTTTTTATCATAGTAGATTTGTGATGATGTTGTTGGTTATTGTTTGTGGGTTATGCTTACTACGAATTAAATTGATGTTGAAAATCCTCATTGTATTATCCTAGGATCGAAACCTGGTGTATGGGTGTAGGGAACTAAGAATGGGATATTACTGAGGTTGTCAGCGCCGGATTCGGTGATTGAGAATTTTATGAGCCCATTTTCTAAGTTTGGGGCATGAAAGAAGTTAGTATTAGATCATAACTTGGGAATAACTGAGAACAACATCACATGTTTGCTATGAGATTAGGACAATTAGGTCCCGAGTGCGTAACACCCTGATTTAGTTCCCTAATGGGCATGCATTTGAGAGATTCTCAAGGTTGATTGGCGTCTTTACTCTTTCTTATAGGACATGCTGGCTAGGAGAGTGACTCTAGTGATTCTCACTCCACCACCTAAGGCTCCCACTCTACCACCTCGACTCCTACTCCACTGTAACACCCTGAAAATCGGGGGTCGTGTATAAACTCAACTCCCGAGTTCCAGACCGTCACTTATGCAACAAAAATGGTTATGATTCATTGTTGTCTGATTTAAAGCATTCACATGAGTAAAAGTATACCAAAACTGCAATTCATACTTCAGATCCAGTGATAAAAGCAAGCGAAAGACTAAACAATGTATATATCACTGTATGGAAAAAAACAAAGTAATCTCATCTGTCTCCAAAGTATGACTACATCTCTGAGTCTCATTTACATATACATAATAAAAGAATAATGTTCAAAAGAAAGTCCCACTGATGTCCCCTCGATCCAGGTCGCCTACGGGAAGCCGTCGTGGTACTGCATATACGAGAACTCATCCTGGTCCTCGTCAATCTCTGGCTCCACCTCCTGGATCTCGTCCTCACCTGCATCTACAACAGGGTCTGGTGGGTGTTGCAAACACCATCCCGTAACGTGGGAATGAGTGATCAACTCAGTGGAATCATAGAGAAAGATTAGCATGTTCACAATTCAATCACGCGATAATAGTAAAGCAGTAAATCAGACAATCCTAATGCTGTTATTAATGCAAGATGATATGACGTGATGTATGTCCTCACCGACGATCTCCCTCATACGGCACCATCTTACGACCGCGGCATGCAATCGACCCTCAAGTGCTCCACATCTTCCAGGCACATGCAATG
Organism: Magnolia kwangsiensis; assembly: GCA_037074715.1. Classification (NCBI taxonomy): domain Eukaryota; kingdom Viridiplantae; phylum Streptophyta; class Magnoliopsida; order Magnoliales; family Magnoliaceae; genus Magnolia; species Magnolia kwangsiensis. The sequence continues at coordinate 46,563,558 of CM073587.1, forward strand.
GTATGGTGATATGATTTTCGATTTGTTATTAGTCCATTCAAACAGTAGGATTGGAAAACTAAGGTACTTCCCTTATATCAATCCCAACACAGATCCTGTCTAGGGTCGTCACTCCTAGTAATCTCATACGATGTATATTTTGTAGGTTGCTGCAAGGGCTGCCAGGGCTGTTGCACGCACTCGTTGCACCGCTCCCCCATCACCTTATCAATACAGGCCTACTGTACTCTACTGCTACGGAAGGGTCGTCGCCTCCCGTGGACTCAGAATACGCTCGCGATCACTACAAAGGGCTCGTCGCCTGATCAGTGTAGGTCGACAGCTAGAATATAGTGTCCCATACTACCATAATCTGCTCACGAGTCAAGGTGCTCACTGGTCACTACGGGGAGGTTTTTGGCCCCAACGTAGGCCGACAGCTCGACCACGGTGTCCCATACCACCATGCCCGGCTCATGAGTCTTCGTGGATCAAGGTACCATGGTTAACAGGGTTTTCAGTGGTAAGTTCAGTACCCTAGGTTCAAGCAGTTATGACACATACAAGGTGAACATACATCGGCCAGTCGGGTTACTTGACGGGCTCGACTAGCACGATCGCATCTCAAGTCGAACGACATGAAGTGCGTAAAACACTTCGCGTGGCCTAACCACTGCCGCCAACTCTAAACACGAGTCACGTTCATCGACGCGTCGTTCGTGGCTATGACCATTCAGCCACGAATTCGCTCGGTTACCGACTGCCTGGACTAAGTCAAGTCCCACACATCTATGGAATCACATTAGCAACATGTAAAAGTATTGGAATCTAAATACAATCATGTGAGCATGTTATCACATGTTATAATCATTCAACTTAAGCAATTCTTCAAGGCATACTTTCTATGCATGTAATGCAATCATGCATAAGGTCAACATGTAGGAAATCATTTAGGTCAACATATTAATCAAGAAATCAATCTCAAACTACTACTTAACATCATTTAATTCAATACATACTAATACAAGCATTTATACAAACACATACACTACACACTTAAGTCCACATATAGTATGTCGACCTAAAGTGCGCAACTTGGCGAATCTCTTCGCCAAACTGATTATGCAAGCATTCCTAACTCCCTAATGCGGCGACAAACCATGTCAATCACGTCAGCAAAATATGCATGTAGACCGTACTTCCTACAAATGACTAAAATGCCCTAAATCTCATATTCTTCGTTAATTTATGAAACAGGAAACGGAGAGCATGTTGTACATGTCAAACGGCGATGCCGTCGATAATCTACTATTAAATGACATTGAAAGCACTGTAAACCGTCAATCAAAGCTTCTAAAATCCTCACCTAGTCTCTTACGGTTGCGGGATTTTGAACGGAGCGTGTACGCTTCGTCTACGGCAGTAGGGGAGCCTGATTTATGGAATACGTTAGCTAACATGCCCTGAATCTAAATAAACCTTAAATCAGCAAGTTTTGGGGTTATCTTATACCTGAAAAAAGGGAGAAATCACCAGCCAGGTGATTGGGAAGAAGTGCAGAAGCACAAGCAGTCGGCGGCTCGGAAGCGGGAAAATTCCCTTCCTCTCTTTCTCTCAAACTCTCTCTCCTTTCCTCTAGGGTTTGGGATTTTCGGATGGAAGGGAGAAATGAGGGTTTCAACCCCTTTTATAAGCTTAAAAACGCCGAAAATAGGCTCCGGGACGAAGTTTACTTGGTGCCTATCCATTTCAGGGCTGTTTCGGTCCAAAAACTGCTTTCTGGTGGTCCCCTGGTCGATTGCGATCGGACTTAAGCTCATGTGTACCAGATGTAGCTCCTATTAAGTTTTCAGTCTGGCAGGGTTCGCAGATCGCACGTGGCGGACCAATTTCAGTTCAGCGGTCACCGCACGTAGATCAGGGCTGAAAGTCTCATGATAATAAATAGAAATTTTTCCTGATCCGAGGGTGTAATCTGGATGAATTCTGACGGTCAGAACGCTTAATACTGACGCGTCAAGTCGTGTGCCAGATTTGAATTTGAAATTCCAAATCCGTCCCTATTCGCTGTCGCTTCAGTCCGGGTTCAACGAAATCGTCTGTGATTATCGGTTTGACTTGATTTTCGAGATGATTGTCAAGTCCAGCTGGGCGGTTCTAACGGTCTAAGATAGGAGGTATCGGACCTTCGACGCGCGGTCTAAATCCAATACAAAATTTCAATATGGTCCAGAGAACAAACCCGCTTAGAGTTTGATCCGAGGTTATAGAGTATTGTAGAGTTGTCTGTTCTACTCGGTTTGGGTCTTGCAGAACATATTTAAAGTGATCAGGGACTATTTCCCAGCTACTCTAGCGTTGTGCTAGCTAACTTACGCTTAATTTCCATGGAAATTATTTTTACGCGATTTCGGGTCGAGTTGGTACTCGAGCCCAAGTATGGATTTTTCACGGGCGTTACATCCACCACTAGAGATCCCTACTCCCCAGCCTGAGAATGCCATTCCACCCTCGGAGACCAGTGTGGATCCGACCGTACCCATGAGTACCTCTTAGTTACAGCAGATGTTGCAGGCTGTGACGACCGCCTTTCAGGGATAGGGCAAACACCATGTTGTTTCACCAGCCCATACAGAGTAGGAGCGCGCGAGTGCCCTTCTTCAGGAGTTTCGACAGCTTGATCCCCCGCATTTCTAGGGTGAACCAGATCCTATAGTAGCTGAGAGATTACGCTATGAGGTGGAGAAGATTTTTGATACGATGGCGTATACGACCAAAAACAGGTCCAATTAGTAGTATTTCTTCTCTAGGGTGAGGCCGAGCACTAGTGGACCTCCAATACCCCTGTTGTAAGGCATGATTTTATTTAGATGTGGGAGGATTTCATAGACCAATTCGAGTAGCAGTACTTCTCCAACCACATTTATTGGCAGTAAGCATTAGAGTTCGAGACCTTGGTGCAGGAAGACATGTCTGTGGCACAGTACATGACTCATTTTGTGGCTCTATCGAGGTTCATGCCATATTTGGTTGATGATGAGGGGCGGAAGGCCTGCCGTTTCCAGAACGGCTTGCATTACTATCTTTGAGGACGTGTTATTGGGCATGAGCTCCCGACTCTTCATGCGGTAGTACGAGGGCTCAGATTTATGAGATTGAGTGGGCCAGCACGCCGAGTGACCGTGATAAGAAGAGAGATCGGAAGGGGCAGGCCTCCTCCGGTAGCTCCCATCAACAACAGTGTCATCAACAGTAGAGGTGCACAGTCTATCAAGCCGTCAGGGCACCAGTAGTACCAGTGAAACCTCTGACACCACCTCAGAGGCAGCTTCTTGGTGTCTATTATGGATGCAGCTAGATAGGACACCATAGGTGGGAGTGTTGCCGATCGTAGCAATAGCAGCCGAGAGCACCACAACCACCTCCACAGTAGCAGTTGAGAGCACCACAGTAGCCTCTGCAGTAGTAGCAACAATAGCTCTCACCATCAAGGCCTCCTTAGCAGGAGCACCAGCACTAGCCACCGAGACCTCAACAGTAAAGGCAGCAGTTTCAACCGCCTCAACAACAGCATCCGTAGCAGCACCCTCAGAGGGCACAGGAACCTCCTCAGCCAGCTCAGGCTAGGTACTACATGACTCAACAGGACTTGTAGTCCTCCGAAGGAGTCATTGAGGGTATACTTCGAGTCTTTACATGCATCGTCCGAGTATTATTTAATTCTGATGCTTCACACTCATTCATGTCTGAGGATTTTTGCGATCGTCTGGATTGCCGACAGAGTTTGCTAGTGAGGGATTGACGGTGTCGATGCCCTTGGGGAAGACTATAGTGTTGGGCCGTTACTGTTCGTCTTGCCCCGTGTTGGTGGGTGAGATCTTCTTACCTATCAACTTTTTATGCTGTCGATGTCAAATTTCAACGTCATCTTGGGTATCGATTGGCTTTTTGAGTTCCATGTCGTGTTGGATTGCTCCGTGAGGACAGTCACGTTTTGTATAACCGGCTTGCCTCAGTTCCAGTTCGTTGCCTAGCCCCGAGGAGAGTCGTTGTCTTGTCTCATGTCATACACAGTTGAGGAGCCCATTACCTTATGTATCGACTAGTTGCCAGTTGTTTACAAATTCCCTCACGTATTTCAGGAGATTCCAGGATTGCTGCTGCACCGGTATATTGAGTTCCAGATCAATCTCGTGCTCGATACCGAGCCTATTTCAAAGGCCCTGTGCAGCGACAGTTAGACGAGTTATGTGAGTTGAGATTCATTCATCCTAGTAGTTTACCTTGTGGAGCACTGGTACTCTTCGTTAGGAAGAAGGATGGCTCGTTGAGGCTCTGCGTGGATTATCGCGAGCTCAACCGGGTCACAATCAAGAACAAGTATTCGTTCACGAGGATAGATGATTTGTTTGATCAGCTGCAGGGTGCACATTTCTTTTCAAGGATTGACCTACGTTCTGGTAATCATTAGATTCGAGTCTGAGAGGAGGACATCCCAAAGATAGCTTTTAGATGCATTATGATCATTTTGAGTTTTAAGTCACATCCTTCGGACTGACCAATGCGCTTGTAGTATTTATGCAGTTGATGAATGAGGTCTTCTATCCTTATCTTGATCAGTTTGTTGTGGTATTCATCGATGATATTTTGATATATTTGAGGACTTGTGAGAAGCATATATAGCATTTGGAGATTAGATTATAGACCCTCTGTGCCCATCAGATGTATGCGAAGCTGAAGAAGTGCGAGTTTTAGTAGGAGGAGGTGAAGTTCTTTGGTCACGTGGTGACGAGGGAGGGTGTCATAGTGGACCGCTTGAAGGTTAATGCAGTGCCTCAGTGGGACCAGCCCACGAGCGCGTCCGAGATCTATAGTTTCCTTGGTATGGCGGGCTACTATCAGAGTTTCATTGAGGGCTTCTCCTGTATTGCAGCCCCATTGACTAGGTTGACCCGGAGGGCAAAAAATTTATTTGGAGCAACGCATGTGAGCTAGCATTTATGGAGCTGAAGTATCACCTCACGTTCACTCCTGTCTTCACTCTTCCCTATGGGAGTGATGAATTCATTGTATTTACCGATGCTTTGCATATTGACTTGGGTGCTGTCCTGATGCAGCACGAGAGACTAATGGCATATGCATCTCTCTAGCTCAAGGTCCATGAGCTAAACTACCCCACACACAATTTAGAGCTGGGAGTAGTCATCTTCACACCGAAGGTATAGAGGCATTATCTCTATGGGGTTAGGTTCGATCTCTTCTCAGACCACACAAGCTTGAAGTACCTATTCTCTTAGTCTGAGCTGAGTATGAGGCGGAGGCATTGAATGGAGCTCCTAAAGGATTATGATTTTGATCTCTAGTACCACCTAGACAAGGCAAGCGTGGTGGAGGATGCCCTCAGCCGTCGGCCAAGGGTCTTGGTGGCGCATATGATGATTTAAGAGTGGAGGATGCTTGAAGATGTGATAACACATGATTTTGAGTTCTATCATGCAGTTTTTGAGACTGTCAATTCAACCCTCTCTTATCGTAAGAGTGATCGAAACTTAGCAGGTTGATTAGTCGTTACAGTGTTATCGGACAGAGGCAACATCTGAGAGTCAGTCAGATTGGCAGATTGGTTCTAATGGTGGACTTCGCTTCAGAGGTTGATTATGTGTCTCGAATATTCCTGAGTTGTGCAGAGATCTTATGACCGAGGCACATCGATCATGATTTTTTATCCACCTTGGCTTGACAAAGATGTATCGAGATATGAGGTGACAGTATTTTTGGGTGGGGATGAAGCGCCAGATCGATAGTTTTGTGGCTGAGCGTGACACATACTAGCGTGTCAAGGCTGATCATCAGAGACCCCCTGGTCCATTGCAGTCGTTGAGCGTCCCAATGTGGAAGTGAGAGCACGTGTTGACAGATTTTATTATGGGCTTACCGAGGACTTAGTGTGGTCTTAACGCCATTTGAGTTGTTGTGGATTGTCTGATGAAGTTGGCACATTTTCTTGCTATTTGTACGATTTAGCCTATGGACTGGCTTGCGAGGTTATTCATTGAGGAGATTATGAGACCGCATGACATTCTAGTTTTGATTGTTTCTGATCGAGACTCAAGGTCAGTTTTGGGAAAACTTTTAGAGAGCGATGGGGTCTTTTTTGTAGCTCAGTACCGCGTATCATTCGCAGACCGATGACCAGACTGAGAGGGTCAACTAGATCCTTGAGGATATGCTTCAGGCCTGCTTAATTTACTTTGGGGGTAACTGGAATGAGCATCTGTAATTGGCTAAGTTCGCATATAATAACAGCTATCAGGCAACTATTGGCATGACTCCGTTTGAGGCATTATATGGCAGATCATGCAGATCTCTGAGTTATTAGATCGAGGTCAGAGAGCGGTGTCTCTTTTTTCCTGAGGTTGTGCAGTAGACGTTAGAGGCTATAGATATCATCAGGCAAAGGATGCGCATAGCTCAAAGACAGCAGAAGAGTTTTACTGATCACTGGCGTCATCCTATAGAGTTCACTATTGGGGACAGAGTGTACTTCAAGGTCTCCCTTATGAAGGGCGTAGTTTGATTTGGAGCAAAGGGTAAGCTTGCCTCGGGATTCATTGGACCTTTAGAGATCATTGAGCGCGTTGGCGTTGAGGCCTATCAGCTTGCCTTGCCATCTCAGTCGTCTAGCTTCCACAACATTTTTCATGTCTCTATGCTGAGGAAGTGTGGGTCAGACATAGTTCCTGTTATTGATTGACAGTTGCTGGATGTTCATGAGGACACTTCTTACATTGAGCAGCCAGTTTGCATCCTTGATCGGAAGGAGCAGGTCATCTGGACCAAGGTCATTCCCTTGGTGAAGGTTCAATGGGGTCACCATTCTATTGATGAGGCGTCTTGAGAGCACGAGGCTGAGATTTAAGAACGTTATCCCCATCTCTTTGATGATTGATTATATGTTATATCTTGTATACTGTCTCTGATTTTATAGGACGATACTATGTTTCCTCTTCCTTTATGAGTTATATTTAGTTGTAATGATTGTGCAAATTTCATGGATTTTTTTTTATTTGGAGGAGCTGTATCTTAGACCATATCATTCCGTAGGCTTCCACGGTCCTCCTAGTTGAATTCTGGTAACCCTCGACTTGTAATCGGCATTTGTGCATAATCTTAAGTTACAGCCTATAGATCTAAGTCAACTTGACTTAAAACTTTTATCCTAACGACTGCGCCATCACCGTGGTTCCAACGCCATGACTCGCGCACCGATCCGATACCCAGGTTAGGAGTTGTGGGCCCGCGTTCATTTCGAGGAAAAATGATGTGCGTGTGAATTCTGAGAGAATCTCTACAACCTATCCAATCAATCAATCAAGTCAAGCACACACCTTATCACAAATACAAGCAACCATCCCTCTCTTACATAACCTTACCCAAATTCAAGTCTCTCTCTCTCTCACCCAAAATTTAGCTAAGCCCATCCCTCTTCTAACACACCCATCCCTCTCTCCTTATATCACTCCTCTCTCTCTCTATCTCTCTCATTTCTCTCTCATTCCAAGCAACTTCCAAGAGTGCACCTAGCGTCCAAGCTTCCCAAGCAACCCAAGTGTGGCCCACTTCTCTACCACCCAATCTCTCATCCCCACCATCAAAACTTCATCATCCTTCATCATGATCAAAGTTAAGGAGCTTAGGAGTCCAAGGAGCTAAAGAAGAAGGCCAATAGATGGGTGATTCACTGTTGATTTTGTTTTAAGGGTCCACTTGTTGTGGGACCCACTTGATGTATGCATTGTATAAGGGAGAGCCCAATAGTGGCGAGGTCCCTCGCCTTCATGTTTCTCCCTCCATCTCGTCTCTCTCTCTCTCTCTCTATCTCTTCCTTCTTCCCTGTTTCATGGCCACCTTAAAGTATGTATCATATCCATGCCGTCCATGCAATGGGCCTGCCTTGTTGGACTGACCAACAGATGGGATTGCTGCCCGTCCGTCTGGACAGACCCTGATGAAGGTAAAGCACAAATGTCAGCTTGATCTAGAATGGGTGGGCCACACCACGTGGACTCACCTTGATGTTGATATCATCCACACCGTCCAGATCCCTGGACGGTGGGCCCCTTTCAAACATGTGTTTTAAATCACACCATCCAGTGTCTAGGGTCTGGACACTGGACCCCTTTCAAAATAAATAAAATAAAATAAAATAATATTATATTATATATATCTATGATATATACATATGTATGTGGTGGGCGCCACTTCTAGGATATATGTATATATAAAGAGGCTGAAAAGAGCTGTTGCAGCAAAAACTATAACAATTGTACCATTAGTGCAGGGTCTAGCTTTAACTGCTGCATGACTAGCTCAACAGCTAGAAAATGGCTAGCTGCTGTCTCATAATAGTCAGCATACAACAGCTTAATGGCTTATGCACAATAGTCAGAAAATGGCTAGTTTTCTCCAACAGCTAGAAAATGGTCATGGGATTTATTTCCTTGGACCATAACCCCCAACCACAGGGAGATTAGAGGATTGAGAAAGAGGTCCTCAAGTATATATAGAGAGGCTGAAAAGAGCTGTTGTAGCAAAAACTGTAACGTTGTGCCATTAGTGCAGGGTCGAATTGTAATTGCTGCATGGCTAGGCCAACAACTAGAAAACAGCTAGCTACTGTCTCACAATAGTCAGCATGTAGAAGCTTAATGGTCCATGCACAACAGTTAGAAAATGGCCATAAAATGGCTAGTTTTCTCCAATAGCCAGAAAATGGTCATGGGATTTATTTCCCTTGACCATAACCCCTAGCCACTATAGCTTATATAAACAAGGCCTGGATGGGTTTCCAAACCATCTTAACCCACTCCAGCAGTCCCATACGAACCAAAGCATCTCCTCTCCTACAAACCAAATTATTAGCAATGTAGCAAGGTTAATGATCCATTGCTTGAAGAGCAAACCAACGGTGTGGTCTAAAACGGTTCAACTGAACCAATGATAGAGGAACTGACCAGTGCAGTGGTATAAATCACAACTTCTCTTTTAGGATTTTTCTTTATTGTATTTCTGCCAGACTGAGTGTAACAGAGTTCCATTTGGTGGGCCTTCATGTTTGCTAAACACAGACCCACACCAGGCTCTTTGTGATGTGCATGTGGATCCTCACTGTCCATTGCTTGGACGGTGGACCACATTGATATATGTATTTTATCCAGCCATCCATTTATCTGGACATTGGAGATTTCCCACAAAAAGAAAAAAAATATATAAAATAATATTAATAATATAATATTATACTTATATATGTGTACATGGTGGGCTCCATGTGGGACCCACTTGCTGGACGGTTTGGCTGGGTACCTCACACCAGTTATACAACAGATTGGATGTCAGCAAGAGTCGTGGGTCCCACAACAATCCAGCTGGTGAGTGACGTCAGCAAATACTGTGGGCCCCACTATTTCGTGTATTATATCAGGCCATCCATCTGCTGGACGGTCAGTAGCCCCACCAAGATGGATGTGTTCCATCCAAACCATCCACCCATTTGGCAAGCTCATCTTAAGGCTTGGGATAAAAAAAAAGAAGCAGATCCGATGATCAGGTGGACCACATCGCAGAAAACAGTGTTGAGTGAACGTTCACCATTAAGACCCTTTTTGGTGTCATGAAAGTTTGGATCAATATGAAATTTATTTTTTCCTCATAATCCAGGTCTTTGTGGCCTTATGATCAGGTTGGATAGAAAATAAAATGGTGTGCCCTGCAAACTTAAATGGTGAAAATCATTATCTCCACTGTTATTTGTGGTATGGTTTAGATGATCTTTCGATATGATTTATTTATGGAAATGCTCTAAAATGATATCTCTAAAGATAGAAGAATAATGTAGATGATGTGACCCATATAATGCAACCCATTTGATGTATATTGTCCTATTGGTGCGACCCATTTGATGCATATTGGCACATTGGTGTGTCCCATATGATGCGGCCCATTTGATGCATATTGTCCCATTGGTGCGGCCCATTTGATGTAGATTGGCCCATTGGTACGGCCCATATGATGTGGTCCATTTGATGTATATTGGCCCATTGGTATGGCCCATATAATGCAGCCCATTTGATGTATGTTGGCCCATTGGTGTGGCCCACTTGATGATGAGGCCCATTGTGATGTGAGATTCTACCATGATGTATGTAATGATGCTTATGGTGGCCATGCCTTAAGAGCAATGATGGTTTGACGTCCACATTGTGAGAGCAATGATGACTAAATGTCCGCATTGTAACTCTCCCTAAGGCCCATTGTTAGGCCCATACTTGTAGTGTGTAGGCCGTCTAGGCCCATCGTTATGAATAGTGTTCATTACCATATAACATGCTTAGTATAACTCCATGATTCATGTTCATATGCATCATATGTATGCTTAATATGAGGAGTGACTGATTATAGCATATGCCGTTGGGCAGATTATTTATGTGGCTCTCTAATAGGCAGAGTTGCCCCACATTAGTGCACGGTACGCGCAGGATTTCTACATGATTGATAGTGTGAGTCATGTATCTCGCATTTGTATGACATGATAACTATATGCCCTAGCAACATCAGGGTTGTGGCCTCCATAGGCATGTCATGGATGGTAGGATCAGAGATCGAAAATACTGTTACTAGCATCAGGGCGCCATAGATGTATCTGAGTGAAAATCCTAAAACTTGATGGTACCAGTGGATGACTCCAATGTCGAGACTGAGTGGATACATGAGCGCACGAGAGTCGTATACCAGTAGGCCACGTCTCCCCCTATGTCATGGTCGGTTGGAATGGGGTGTGACCTTACCTACCTGAGTAAGGGGGCAATATCTAGGTTGAGTTTGACTAGCTTGCGGAATGAGTCTGCTATCGACGAGCCGGGCCCGATATTGACAGGCAGATAGTGAGGTCTCTTCCACTTACCTAGTTGTTAACTCAAATTGGGGTAGCAAGCTAGAGTAGAGTGTACTAGACCCCGACGATTATCCAACATGAGAACTGTGCTGATATTTGATGCTCTAGTGAAGAGCTGCATTGATTTGTGGATTTAGACGAGGACTGGTATGCTTGAGTTAAATCTCGCATCGCATGGCCTTGGTATGGCTGACAATATTCACTCCTTGTATCATATGGCCTTGATGTTGCCGATAACATTCATGCCTTGTATCGCATAGCCTTGGTATGATTGATTATATTAATGGACTTACCAGTATTTTTGCATTACTCTGATATCGTAAACTTGCATTTTTACCATATGCACACACTTTCACTACCCTCTAAGCTTTCTATAAGCTTATGCACGACCGTTGCGTGCAGGTAACACTAGACAGTAGCTGTTCAGGAGCAGGAGCATGCTGTAGAGCTTCCAGAGTTTTGGATATATTATCACTGTATTTCCCTCTATGCACATTGTACTCAAAGTTTTTTATCATAGTGGATTTGTGATGATGTTGTTGGTTGTTGTTTGTGGGTTATGCTTATGGTTATGCTTACTACAAATCAAATTGATGTTGAAAATCCTCCTTGTATGATCCCAGGATCAGAACCTGGTGTATGGGTGTCGGGAACCAAGAATGGGGTACTATAGAGGCTGTCGGCATCGGATTCGGCTATCGGGAATTTTGTGAGCTCATTTTACGAGTTTGGAGCATGACAACATGAAACTTGATTAAAGAAAGACTAGAATAAACAAGAAAGAATAGAAGCGAAATAAAGAAATTGAAGAAAAAAGTTGTTAGATTGGAGTTGAGTGGAAATGACAAGTTGTGCGAAAGCTAAGAGTTGCGCTGGACCATACAACTCATCACAATTGCGCAGGTTCGTGTAACTTATAGTTGACGGATATACGCAAATGCGAAGTAGGTCCCATGGCACAGGATTGGAGGTCCCACACGTGCGAAAGCCTGTAAATACCCCCTACCCCTTCATTTGAGGGATTGGATCAGCCGAAGAGAAAAGACTTCGATACCTGAGACAGGTATTGGAGAGAACAAGGAAGAATGTGTGACTCTGACAAGTTGCGTGGAGCCACGAAACTCCTCTATCCACGCAAATCCATGAAAAGTTGAGCAAGTAGTTTAGAGCGGGGCTAGGCTCATAAATCATGATGTTTTCATATTGCAGTTCTCTGAAGATTTTAATATTCCTTTATATTATCCAAAAAGATATGCAAATCCAGATCCACACAACTCTTTTTTTATGAAGAATTGAATGATATGAGTCGAAATGCTACTGAAATCCACATTGAACTCATTCAATACTTGTATTCTTTAATCATAAATACCTTATCTTGGAATTAAAGGATGAGAATGATGTAAAATGAACTCAGAATAAATAAAATGTGATGACTGTTCTCTTCATTCTTTCTTTGTTATTGTATTGACGCCAAAATGGCGACTCTCAATGGGAACATCCTCCCTTTCATCTCAAAGATAAAGTACATCCTCATTTAAGATATTAATTGCTATTGTTCTATGTTTTCTGATAGAACTATGATACAATACATACGTTCAAGCTGCAACCAATGGCAACTACTTCAAGCGAAATAATTTTATATTTCACTTCAACCGGATTTGTAGTGGAGTATGCTTGTAATCAACCTCTAGATTTGAAGAATCAGCTAATCTTAAAAATGCCTGCACTGACTAAAAGCAACACCTCACGAGTTGTCACCGGAGTGATATCTGTATTACCACTCACACAAGATATAAAAGAAGAATGGATTGTCGTTTTCATTTGAAGGTCAAAGATTCAATCTTGTGCAATCGCCAAACTAACTCCACCACAAAGGATCAGTGGTCCGGTGACAAGAAATGCAGCTAGAAAGAATCCTGCACTCGCTCCTCCAGCACATTATCCAGGGAGATCCCCCTTCTCCCTAACGTCACAAGATTTCCTAGCCTTGTCCGTCGCAAACATCCAATGGATAAGAAAAGAAAAGGGTAAATCGCTTGTAGAAGACTCACCATCCTTTGTTTCTCTGTACGAAACTCCTCTACATGTTACATCACATTCAGTTGAATCCTGTGGAAACATAAGAGAATTTAACAAGACTCCTCTCTTATTAAGCCCTATCACTCCAATACGCTCATATCCTACTCTGCCGACAGCTTCGTTAGGGAGTGGAGAAGCCACTGTATATATGGTAGGAACAAGTCGAAGTCCACCACTAAATGTTGATGAGCATATGGCTGAAATGGCCCAAATTTAAAGGAATCTAATGGAAGAATGTCGGAGTCTTTGAGAATCCTTGGCCACTCGCGCTCATAACATAGCTGAAGTTGCGGCTCCACCAATGATGGCTGCTATAAATGGACATGAGCGACAGCTTGAAGGTTCATAGCTGCCAAGAGTGGGATCACACGGTTCTGCTCTTGCTATAAGACCAATAACTTAAGCAGAAGTGAGGCAAGTGGTTACAGAGATAATCAGAGAATGTGAACATATCGACAGATTCAAATACAAAACACCATATCCGAGGGAAGTAGAAGATATACCATTCCCAACTAATTTCAAGCACCCGAACTTCCAAAATTTTAATGGAGATGGATGTCATATGAACATTGAAAGTGCCCTAGTTTGTCAATTAGTGTGAGTGTTGAGTCAATGAGTCAAGTGGGCCCCATATGAAGATCGTTAAAGACATTGCCTTAACCAGATGTGTGTTCAAAGCTCATCATAGGTAAACTTAGCCTCACATCCCATGTCCCAAAACACCCAGGTATATAAATCCTTAAAAATCTTAGAACAACGTAGGAGTAATAGTATGAAAATTGATTTTGCAAATAGGTAAATTCTCTAAGTTTCAGCTTTCGTTGATGTATCGAGCTTACATCGATGCCATTGAACAGTTGTTTTCGATGATATCAAGATATCCTCGATAACATCGAATTGAGGTCTTTTATGTCCAGCAACCAACATGATATTTGGACAATATTCTCGATGAATCGACCAAGCTTTGATGACATCGGAATTCAAATTCTGATGACATCGAGTAAGGCTTGATGCAATTGAATATAGGCTAGTTTGTGTCCAGCAAGCTTTAAAGGTAAATCGAGACTTTCGTCGATAACTCGAAATGAGCCTTGATGACATAGAAATTCAAATCCCGATGACATCGAGGAAGATTCGATGTCATCGAATTCGGACAAGTCATGACCAACAAGTTTGATAGGAAAATCATCTGGATATGATCATAGAATCGAGCTACCCTCGATGACATTGAAATTCAAATATCGATCATATTGAAACTAGGTCGATGACATCAATTTTGGACAAAGGAATGTATACCAATCTCTCAAGGAAAATCTTTTAAAAAGATTGATGTATAGAACTAGGGTTCGATATCATTGATATTTGAAATCTGATAACATTAAAGTAGGCTCGAGGACATTAAAGCCAACCTATTCATGTCTACCAAGATTTCTTAAAATATTCATTGAAAAGATCGATGTATCGAAACCATTGTCAATAATATCGAAATTCAAAATTTGATAACATCGACGAATGTTCAATGACATCAATCTTCAGTAAAAAGGGTCCAAGTATATACTTTAGTTGAGTTCGTATCATCGAACTGTGATTCGATTGAATCAAAAGTATATGTTCAATGACATCGAAGCAGGTTCGATGATATCAAACTCAATTAGAAATTGACATCTTTATTACCATTGGATATTTTTTCCTATATAAGGGGAGCTTGCCCTTGGTTGCTAGAGTGAGAAAAAGGAGAGAGTGATTTGAGATTGTTATTGTCTATCATCTATCCTAAGCCCTTTTTCTCATTAAAAGTTCATCCTTCAATCTACTCTCATCATTGATATTCAATAGAGTGGATTGGTGAATGAACTTTCTCATTTAAGGGTCTTCCAGCTACCACCTTAATGATAATTCATTGAGCTGGGATCCCTTGAATGCTTAATCACCTTGGAATCTCTCCATTGCTTTAATAGGTAATTTTATTATAGTAGTTCTAAAATAACCTTGACCCAACCCGTCGCCTTTATTGGAACATCATCAAGTGTTGTGGATCAAGGGATCTGAAGAATCTTCATCATCAAGGAGGAGATCTGTAAGTCATTAGAGTCAAGAGACCCTATTGGTCATTCCTTGTGTAGGTTTGGGTCATAGGTGCTTCTCACTCCTTTCAAGTCCTGATAGGAGGCCTCTAACAGGAGAGTATGTGTGGGTGTTGTGTGTTGACCCTTGCTTTTGTGTAGGGCATAAACTCTAGGTTCCTTGTATAGATCATTGGTCTATGTGGCCTAAAACCTAGGTCCCTTGTGTGGATCCTTGGCCTGTGTGGCCTAAAACTTAGGTTCCTTATGTGGATCATTGGTCTGGGTGGCCTGAAACTTAGGTTCCTTGTGTGGATCCTTGACCTATGTGGCCTAAAACCCTAGGTTCCTTGTGTGCATCCTTTGCTCTTGTGTAGGCCATAAAAGTGTGCCTTTATGTAGGCACATTTAGGTACCTTATGTAGGTCCTAGAGTTAACCTTATGTAGGTTGTAAACGTTAGAGGTGAACCTGATTTAAAATCTCCGTTAGTGAAATCTGGTACACTCAAGGGTTGAGTGCATCTGCCAGAGTGGAGTAGGCATGTAGCCGAACCTCTATAAATGACTGTATTTAGGATTGTTATTTGCATATTACTCTATTGTGTTTACTTTGAATGTTCTCATGGAGCATGTTGACATGATTATTTAGAACTGATAAGAATCATATCCCACACACAGTCACATAGTTCATCCATCATAGACTAAGTTTATATATTGGTTAAATATTGAATAGTCTTATGATTGGATCCTCTATTTGGCTTGGAAGCCATTAGAGTTAAATTGAAGATATCTTGATATTTTCATATTAGATCAAGATTAGGTTAATGGGATTTTAAACTGTCATAAAATTCTATAAAGTCCTATTCACCCCCATCTTGGATACTTTGACCTATTCCTACTTCTACTAGAGTGGTCATTACCGTAATTTCAAACACTTCACACACTTCATTACAATTATGGGTAACTTCTCTACTGTCCCACAGTACTGTTTACGAATGTTTAGTTCCTCTTTGATAGGAAACGTGTTCCGATGGTAATCTAGCTTAGCACTAGAGTCGATACAAACTTGAGAACAAATGCGGGATGCCTTTATGTCAAACTTCTTCTCGTCAGATTGTGACACTAGTATCACAGAACTAGCCTCTGTATAATAAAGAGAAGGTGAGCTTGTAGAAAAATTCATAGATAGATGGAAGACTTGGGAGTTTCATGCCCACAATTTTCTGAGGAAAAAGAACAGGTGAAGATGTGTTTGAATTCTATGGAGACAGGAATTACATTCGGCCTCATCAGTGCTGACGTAAAAATTTTCCATGATTTGGCTACGAAAGACCATGCATTGGAACTAATGACCAAGAAAATGCCAACATTTCATTACGAAACTAGCAAAAGAGGACATGGTAGATTGATGGCAAACATCGTGGATCGAGAAAATAAAAAATGATATCACTCACGATAGAAGGAGAACAGAAAAGAAAGAAGAATTAGGTCGTTACAGAGGCAGAATTGGCGATAAAAGGCCAAGACCCCTTGATTCCAATGAAGGATTCATGTTTGACAAAGAAGATATTATTCCTATGATGAATCAATTACTAAGCACTGGCATGATAGAACTACCCCTATCCAAATGTCCTGAAGAAGTGGGAAGAACAAAAGAAAGAAATTTCTGTCATTATCACTATCTGCTGGGACATCTCACAGAAAATTGTTTCACATTGAAATGTATAATACAAAAAATGATAAACAGAGGTGAAATCATAGTAGTAAAAGAAAAAGAAAGGAGCAGAAAAGTGGTGGTAAATATGATTTTCGCTCAGGAAATTATACATGAGAAGAGAGACAGAATGAAAAAGAAAGAAGATTGCTATACAAGTATAGATAGTCCTTCAGAATGAATAGGTAATGTTGCAGTGATTACATTACGCTAAGGAAAAAAAGTGACAAGTCCTCTCTAAAAACAAAAGTCTGAAATAGAGTGAGAAAGAATATCCAGGGTACATGGCGATCACAACAAAGAAGAAGAGAACAAAATCAAAAAAGTAACTTATGATGTGACAAGCCATTTGAAAGGTATACCGGCCTGATTAAGTGTATATGATGCACTACGATGATCAGAGGATTTTTAGCACACCCTAATTCAAGCCCTATCTGATAATAATGTAAGAAAGGCATTGCTCGTAGAGATGGAAAGCGTAAAGCAAAAGATACAAAATAGTTGTATACATATCATTTCCTTCTCTGACGATGACTTGACTTGTGATAGGGAGCATAACAGGCCATTGATGATTGTAGGTCATATTCACGGTAAACAAGTCAAGTAAATAATGTTGGATAACGGTTTTACAGTGAATCTATTGCCTTAATAGTGTTAAATGAGCTTGAATATCACCACTCTCATCTATGCCCCAGTGGAATGATGATACAGGGCTTTAACCAAGATGAACAACATGCATTAGGAAAGATCACACTGACGTTGGAAATAGGAGAGTTAACAACAAATGTTGTTTGTCATGTTATCAATGCAGTAACAACGTATAATCTCCTCCTAGGTAGGCCGTGGATGCATCAGTACGACATTATACCATCCACCCTACACCAATGCTTTAAATATTACAAGGATGGAATTTAGCACAAAGTAATGGCCGATGCAAGACCATATACAGAAGTAGAGTCTTTCTTTGTCGATGCAAGCTATTATGATGAATTTACAGTAGAAGATAGAAAGGAGAATGATAAAAGAAAAATCGTAAAAAGCAGCCAGACAGAAATGATAGAAAATAAAGTCGCAGGAATAGAATTGTCTGAGAGAGTGAACATGAAAAGAAGTTTTATTTTGTGTCAAAACACTTAAGACAACCAGGACATCCTCTATTAACATTGTTATCGACTGAACAATTGGAAATTTTACAGTCAAATTACACAGTACCACTCCCATATGCCGAAAGAAACAAGCTATTTTCTTCTATGCCAAAAAGGTTCCATGTCAAACCTAACTCGAAGCATCCTAAACCTCTGCTAACAAAGACAAGGATAGAAGAAGAGGCTGATAACAAAATAAACTGCCAAAGGTTAACATCTGAAGATTTGAAAAGATGTAGTCCTATCAGAAGAAAACTTATAAAAAAGGGCTTAGATTGTGAAGAACTGACTGGGCAGAACAAAGGAAAAGGAATCGAAATTCCAATTGGGGTGAATCAAGAAGAGCGAGAGAAATTACATGGATTGGGGGCATAATTGTAAGGCCCGTATCCTAGTCCGTACCGTTCCTTAGACTCCCACGATCCACCCCGTTGAATTTCGATAATCCACGACCTGTAATTGACGTTTGCATGTGACCATAAGTTGCATCCCGTAAATCTGAGTCGACTCGACTGGAGACTTATACCATTACGACTACGCCATTGCCGCGGTTCCAACACCGCATCTTGCGCATCGATGCGATGTCCAGGCTAGGAGTTGTGGGCCCGTGTTTGTTTCGAGAAAATGCCGAGCATTGTGAGTCTGAAGAGAATCTTTACCCACTCCATCACATCAATCAATCAATCATAAGTCAAGTACAACCCATACCTAGTCCATCCCTCTCTTACCAACAAGGTATGACACCCATCCCTCTCTCACCCAAAAGTCAACTAAGCCCATACCCTCCATGTCATTTCTTCTTACAACACCATTCCTCTCTCCCATCTCTCACTCATTCCAG
The DNA here is from genome assembly GCA_037074715.1 of Magnolia kwangsiensis. NCBI lineage: Eukaryota > Viridiplantae > Streptophyta > Magnoliopsida > Magnoliales > Magnoliaceae > Magnolia > Magnolia kwangsiensis. Next base: position 46,582,331 of record CM073587.1, read on the forward strand.
CTTATCTCCCTCCATTTCCCAAGCAACCATGAGAGAAAAGTCCTAAGGAGAGAAAGAAGCTAAGTGTTAAGCCTACTTTCCTACCCCCAAATCTCACCATCCAACCCTTTAATCTTCATCATCTTCCATCAAAGAGAGAGCTTAGGAACCAAGGATTCCAAGGAGCTAAAGAAGAAATAATCGGTGGGTGTTTGTAGGATTAGATTGTGATTTTTGTGATGGGCCAAGTGGGACCTACTGATTGATGGTATGGATCCTATTTTTGACCTAAGGTACGACCAATGGCCCACCATGATTCATATGTTTAATCTATGATGGGGCCATTCTCCATGGACCCTACCATGATGTTTACTTGATAATCAACATGTAGTGGTCATCTAGACCCTTGATCTTGTGGTGGATGGAATTCCCACCTTGATTTCATAATTGCAGGCCCGCATGTGGTGAGACCCATTTGATGTATGTGTTGTAATGCTTGGAGGGGAGTTCATAGTGGCGGAGTTCCTCACACACACGATCTCTCTCTCTCTCTCTCTCTCTCTCTCTCTCTCTCTCTCTCTCCTCACTCCCTCTATTTCTCTTTTTCTGTATTAATGGCCCACTTTGATGATGTAGGAATTTATCCATGCTGTCCATTTAGTGGACCACACCGTTGTCCAAAGGAAGGCCCACCTCGCTGCTATGATCAGCCGGCTCACCTTGGTTTCCATTTTCTGGCTGACATTGATGAATGAAAAACACCAATACCACCTTGATTTGGAGTGGGGCGGCCCACCCTTCCATGGACCCCACTACAATGTATATGCCATCCACGTCGTCCGTACAATGAACAGGGACCCATCGTGCTGCTGGACAGACCATCCAATGGCCTCCCTGCTGACCACTTTGGATAGAACCTGAATGAAGGGGAGAACCCCAATAGCAGCTGCTGGTGGGCCACACCCATGTGGGACCCCACCTTGCTTTATGTATTGTATCCACTGTCAGGAGATGTGATAGTGGGACACATATGAGGTATGTTTTTCCACTTTGTCAGCACGTGTGACAGTGGGACCCACCAGCCGTATGGTATCCTCACCATCCAGTAAGGACGGTGGGATCCACCGTGATTTAAGTGTTTTATCCACGCTGTCCATCCGTGGGATGGCCCACCACGTAGGACCACCCATTGATGCATGTGTTGTATGGATGATGGGACCCATCTTGTTGCACGTGTGGTGTCCACACCATCCAACTAGGACGGTGGGACCCATCCTGTTACATGTGTGGTGTCCACACCGTCCAATTGGGACGGTGGGACCCACCATGATATATGTATTGTATCATCCACGTCGTCTAACTATGGTGACCCACCTTGATATATGTATCTTATCCCACCATCCATCTGGACGGTGGGGATCTACACCTATATAGCTATTATATTGACGTCAGTAAACTCTAAGGGTCTGATCATGAGGTATGTGTTATCTCCCAATCGTCCATCTGTGTGGGACCCACCTATGATGTACGTGTTTCATTTGTGCCACCCTGTATAGGGAGTGGGTCCCACATGATATATGTGTTTTATCTATTTTGTTCATCAATGGGACGTGAACCTCACCTGACGCATGTGTTGCATCCACTATCCAGCCCATGGATAGTGGGTCCCACAATGATGTAAGTGTTATATCCTTACCGTTCATCTGGACGGTGGGATTAACCATGATGTATGTGCTTCATATCCTCACCATCCGTCTATTTTGCTGGATATAGGGCTCACCCACTGTACATGCAGGGCCCACCTGCTGTGTAAACACAGGGCCCACCTGATCTATCCAGGCCCACCTTGATGTATGTGTTGTAAGAACACCGTCCATCCGATTTTCCTGGACTATAGGGATGGTCTGTGAGGCCCACCTTGATGTATATGCTGTACACACTGCCCATCCATTTCTTGCCAAATCATGGGCTGCCCCATAGGCCCAATGTGATGTATATGTGGCCCATGTGGTGAGACTTAATATGCCGTATTCAAGGCCTATGGGATGTGGCCCATTGCGATGTATTTGAGGCCCATGGATGTGGCCCATTGTGACATATTTGCGACCCGTGTATGAGGCCCATTGTGATGTACATGTGGCCCGTATATGAGATCCATTGTGATGTATATGCGGCCCGTGTATGAGGCCTAAGTGATATATATGTGGCCCTTATGTAAGGCCCAATGTGATGTATACGATGCCCTTATATGAGGCCCAATTCTGATGAGTGATTCCACCATGATGTATGTGTTATATTCACACCATTCATCCATTTCTCTAAGGTCGTGAGCCCCGCTGCCTTATGAGGCCCATCATGACGTATGTGTTACATACACGATGTCCATCCCTTTCCCTGATTTGTATAAGGGTCATGGGCCCCATAAAGAGTTAGATTCAAATCCCAAGTGGACCACACACTAGGAGACAATAGTGGTTAAATGTCCACAATTGAAATCCTCCCTAGGGCCCGTTCTTAAGCCCATTACCTTGGGAGAAATGATGGTTAAATGTTCATGTTGTAATCTCCCTTAGGCCTATTCTCATCTTATTGGGCTTACTCCAAACCGTTGGGCCCCTATTAATGATTATATTATCCACCTTCCCTTATTAGGCTATTTTAAACCTTTGGGCCCCTATTGATAATGCCCATCTCACCCCACCAGGCAAACCCAAACCTTTGGGCCCCCATTGATAATACCCATCTCACCCCTCTAGGCAAACCCAAACCTTTGGGCCCCCATTGATGCTAGTGATACCTACCTTTCCCTTAATTAGGCTATCCCAATTCGTTGGGCCCCCATTTGATGATGTTGCTTTCCACCATACCTTGTAGGATTATCCAAACCTTGAAGCTCACCATGTGTTCACACTAGGCCTTCTATAGGCAGTGTGACCCATTTAGATACTTGTGCTTGCCCAAGTTTAGTGACCATACCCAAGGTCCACTTAGGTGTTGGGTGGGCTACCTAATCTGCTTGGAAGGACACATAATCGTAAATGTATGGACCTCATCAAGCCACCTCGTGTATGTATCAAGCTCCCTGTAGGAAAGCCCAACTCATTACATGATAGAGAGGGTGAGGAAGCCCACTTGTTGTACATAGATTCACCCTCTTAACTCACCTTGTGGTACACCCACTTGACTCGCCCTATGAGACATATCTTATCCTTGTATCTAGTTGCTAGGACCTCGATGTCACATATATATCATCCACACCATCCATTTACTTCTTTGGGACAAGTGTGAGGCCTATCCTTGACGTTAGTACACTATCACCTCTTACCGTAGATGGAAGAATACGTGGTACCAAATTTAGTATATCCATTGTGTAGAGCCTATCTCGATGTATGGGTTAGATTCCCCGTCCTTCCAGTGGACCCCGTCTTGGGATATATGATATATTTGTACCAGTGAGGCTAATGTTAGTCTAACATAAGACATACCCCATGGACTCCTATATTTGTAGAAGGGGCATGTCGTTTAGCTCCTACTCTTCTTTTTTTTTAAAATGTGATGTATCGGTTAAAGTCGATTATTGTTTATATCTGATAATCATGTTATTGCTCATATTCTAGTAAGACACACTGAGAACATGCTTAATATTACATCATGACACATTCATATGTATAATTTATATGCCTGTTGTAAGGAATGTTTGATCATAGCATTGTCGTTGGGCTGAGATATTTAGGGGACTCCTTGTGAGACGGAGTTGGCCTAAATGAGTACGCGGTATGCCTAGATTTAATGCATGACTGGATGGTATGACTCATGCATCTCACATTTTGTGATATAACCACTATTCACCCTAGCTACATCAGGGCTATGGCTTCGACAGGCATGTCGTGGATGGTCAGATGGGGCACCAGAAATGTTTGGTTTGAGCATCTGGGCACGTTAGTTATCCATGGATAAAAGCCCCTAAACCTTCATAGCTAGGAGACGGTCCAACGTCTAGATCGAGTGGATACATAGGCGCAGGAGGGCAATATACCATTAAGCCGTGTCTCCCATTATGTCATGGTCGGTTAGAAGGGAGTGTGGCCTTATCTGCCTGAGTGAGGGGGCTATAAGCTAGGCTAAGTTTGAGTAGCTCATGAGTGAGTCTGCTACTGAGTAGGGCTAATATGGGTAGGCGAGTAGTGAGGTCTCTTTCACTCACTTGGTTGCATGGCTAGGGAGGTGGTGGCCAGTGTGGAGTGTACTAGACCCTGGTGATGATCCCAGAGATGTACGGTATTGATATGTGGACTTACTGAGTAGAAGTTGCGTACTCAGCATCTCATTCATTCATTCATTCACTATCCACTCAGGCTGGTGCTGCGTAACTAGATCATCATGTCTACCCTCGCAATGGCTATGATTTTAGTTGAGTACGCCACTAAACTGAGATTAGGAGTTTACTACATTATGACTAGTTATCCAAATCAGGTATGGGCCAGTTTGGATAGAAGTCCCTTATAATGAACCCCACAGTTTGCGATACTGCGTACTATCATCCTGACTTTACACTCCATCTTGGTCATTTCATTCGCACCACATATTACATTACATCCTCAGCACATAACTTTTGGTTTACTATGCATTTGTATAATACATATCTTGAATAAGGTTGATAGTATTATGGACTTGTCAGGATTTGCATATTACATTACAGCCACGGCATATGACATTTGAGTTGTTATGTTTCTGCATTTATATGGCCTAGATAGGGCTGATGGTAATCGTGGTTCGTCAGGAATTGTATATTGCATTGCATCCTCGGCATCTGATATTTGGCTCTTTATGATTCCACATTTACATAGCCAATCTACATTACATACTCTGATATTGTATGACTTATGGGTTTGCTAGTATTTTCGCTTACTTTGATATTTGTGTGCTTAGTACTTATCTTACGCACATACTTACACCACCCTCTAAGCTTTCTATAAGCTTATGCACGATCGTTGCATGTAGGTGGCGTTACGTCGCAGTAACATTGAGGCAAGAGCTTGAGGCAAATCACTTTGGAGATTTTGTTATTTATGTATTTATCTTTCAACATTGTACTCAAATGTTTATATTAGTGGATATGTGGTGTTGATGTTGTCATTTGTGACTTGGTTACACTTGTGGTTATGCTCCTTTACAAAAAAAATTCGCATTAAAAAACCTCTTTACAAGATCCTAGGATCAGAATCTGACGTATGGGTCTTGGAAGCTGAGAATGGCGTACTACGGAGGTTGTCGGCACCGGATTCGGCGATCAAAAATTCTGTGAGCCCGGTTTCCAAGTTTGGAGCATGACAAGAATCTTCTCATGCATAAGCAAATATGACTACTGTATATTCAGCAGTTAATGTAATTATAAATTCTAAAATAATCAAGCATCCTGAAACAACTCTGAAATAGATGTTCATAGCCCCAAGTGTAGGGTCTTGATGTAGTAATAATCTTGGTAAGACTTAGGTCGAATCCACAGAGACTAATCTCGTGTGTATTCTGAAAGTAACTAGAATCAAAACTAGAAGAAGATCTAAATTTAAATCAGGAATATAAGGAAGTAATTATGAGGTATTTAATTAAAAGCTTAAGAATTCAAAAGGTAGGAACAAAGGTTTCCAGGGATCCACTTACAACTATTATGATGTTTCCTTATTTGATTCAAGGAACACAATTGGAATTAGAGTCCTATCCAATCTAATTGGAACATATATCAATAAAATCAATCTGAACTTTTATTGACCTAATTTTGAATGGATGAGAGTTGTGTAGGGTTGGAAGTGATTCCATCATCAAACCATGACCTAGAGACAAGGGCAAACAATAAGATATACCAATATTACAACCAAACATAAGAGAATTATGGAGGTTAAAAGAGATTCCATCACCCAACCATGCCTAAGGAATGATGGTGAACAATAGGATTTTCTAACTTCACAATCTCAAATCAAAAAAAGAAGATACTCAATGCTATTATAGATCTATTGTAATTTGAGTTACAACAAACAATTAAAAACTAAAAGTATTCTTTAAATATCAAATTAAAATCAAAGAAGTTTAATAAAAATAAGAATCAAATAAGAAAAATATCTCAAATATGCCACAAGGGCTAAGGGATTTAGCCACCTTGGCTAAGGGATTTAGCCAACCATAAACATAATTTTATTAAAAACTAAGAAGAAGAAAAGAAGAAACTCTTGGATGATGGCTCCACCCCTTCGCTCTGCTCCTCCAAACCCTAAATATCCTACACAGTGCCTAGAAAACCCATATTTATAGCCCAAGTTCCGCAAGTTCACAAAATCACAACAATTTACACAGTCCATGTAACTCTGCGTAACGCCTTCGATGTCATCAAAGAGCCTTCGATGTCATCGAACGGGTTTGAATCCGAAAGTCGTGACTTTTCTCCTTTCGTACTGCATAAATCTTTGTGTCATCGAACCTTCCTTCGATGTCATCGAGCGAAGCTTCGAGTCATCGAACAGGTCCTCGATCCATTGATAAAGTGTCCAAAACAGTCTAGCGAGTTTCTTTAATTTCTTCAATAAATTCGATGCCATCGAGCTGTGTTCAATGACATCGAGCAACTCCTCGATGTCATCGAGAAAGTCTTCAAGTAATCGAGAATGACACCCAATATGTCTAGCAACCAACTTGATTTTCTTGTAAAAATTTGATGTCATTGAGCTATGTTCGATGTCATCGAACAGTGGTCGATGACACAAGTAATGAAGTGAACTTCAACACATTGTTCTTTCGACTTCCTTCTCCACTTGGTTATCTTGGATCTTAGGGTTTTCAAATCTTCAGTCTTGGTCTCCAAAGATCCATTGTATGCTTTGGCAATTCCTGAGCAATAAATTCATGCTTTTAATATTCTTTTCAATCCAAGCTCTTGAAATCACCTTATAACACAAACAAGTAAAAATTACTGAAATGGCCTAGCTATATGTCCTAGAGGGGGGGGGGGGGGGGGGGGGGGTGAATAGGACTATGCCAAATTTAAGATAATTACAACAGAATCAATAAAAGAGAGATAGCCAACTAAAGAAATTCAATACACAATACTAAAATGAAAGACACCCTCAAAATTCAAGTCTTGAGAGATTGATACAAATGTTGTTCTAAGGATTACCTTACACCAAAAACTAAAGGTTTATGGTAGGACAACCTTATTTCTAGAAAGGTCTTTGTACAAAGAACTCAAACTGAAGAGGAATAAATAAATGAATGAATAAATTCAAACTGTACTGAAGAATAAAATGCAATCTCAAATATTGATTGTTCTAAGGACAACCATATACCATAAGAATGGCAGGGCAACCTTACTAGATCAAATAAAGAAATTGAATCTCAAAGCAATAAGGAAATAATAAGAAGTAAATTCTAAACTATTACAACATTCTGCAAAGTGCTTGAATTAAAATGATTATAACATTCACATGCACATATACATCCCACAAATGAATACTAAAAGATAAAATATAAATCTCACAACCCCAAAACACAAGGGATTATAGTGGTTCGCCTGTGTGTACACCAACTATTAATAAACACCCACACAGCTACTCCACTCCTAATATCCTCACACAGTGGATATTAGTGTTCAGTATCAAAGTAGGTTTTTCAGGTTCACCCAAAACCTTCACAATTGTCTTTCTCCATGGGCTTTCACAATTAAAAAAACCCCACTTCTGAGTTTTCCTGGCTCTCCTCAGATAACCAATATAATGAGATTTTTCTGACAAATCTCAAAAGTAAATCAAAAGAAAGTAAATTTGTAACACCCTGAAAATCGGGGGTCGTGTATAGACTCAACTCCCGAGTTCCAGACCGTCACTTATGCAACAAAAATGATTATGATTCAATATTGTCTGATTTAAAGCGTTCACATGAGTAAAAGTATACCAAAACTGCAATTCATACTTCAGATCCAGTGATAAAGGCAAGCGGAAGACTAAACAATATATATATCACTGTATGGAAAAACAAAGTAAATCTCATCTGTCTCTAAAGTATGAATACATCTCTGAGTCTTATATACATATACATGAACAAAAGTAAATGTACAAAATGGTCCCACTGAAATCCCATCGATCCAGGTCACCTACGTAAAGCCATCGTGATACTGCATGTACGAGAACTCGTCCTGGTCCTCGTCGAAGTCTGGCTCTGCCTCCTGGATCTCAGCCTCACCTGCATCTACAACAGGGTCTGGTGGGTGTTGCAAACACCATCCCGTAACGTGGGAGTGAGTGATCAACTCAGTGGAATCATAGAGCAAAGATTAGCATGTTCACAAATCAATCATGCGATAATAGTAAAGCAGTAAATCAGACAATCCTAGTACTGTTGTTAATGCAAGATGATATGACGTGATGTATGCCCTCACCGATGATCTCCCTCATACGGCAACATCTTACGACCGCGGCATGCCACACTCCCCAGAGTGCTCCATATCTTCTAGGCACATGCAATGTTATGGTGATATGATTTTCGAGTTGTTATTAGTCCATTCAAACAGCAGGATTGGGAAACTAAGGTACTTCCCTTGTATCAATCCCAACACAGATCCTGTCTAGGGTCGTCACTCCTAGTAATCGCATACGATGTATATTTCATAGGTCACTGCAAGGGCTGCCAGGGCTGTTGCTCGCAATCGTTGCACCGCTCCCCCATCACCTTATCAATACAGGCCTACCGTACTCTACTGCAACGGAAGGGTCGTCGCCTCCCGTGGACTCAGAATACGCTCGCGGTCACTACAAAGGACTCGTCGCCTGATCAGTGTAGGCCGACTGCTAGAATATAGTGTCCCATACCACCATAATCTGCTCACGAGTCTAGGTGCTCACTGGTCACTACGGGGAGGTTTGTGGCCCCAACGTAGGCCGACAGCTCGACCACGGTGTCCCATACCACCATGCCCGGCTCATGAGTCTTTGTGGATCAAGGTACCATGGTTAACAGGGTTTATAATGGTAAGTTCAGTACCCTAGGTTCAAGCAGTTATGACTTATACAAGGTGAACGTACATCGGCCAGTCGGGTTACTTGACGGGCTCGACTAGCGCGATCGCATCTCAAGTCGAACGACATGAAGTGCGTAAAACACTTCGCGTGACCTAACCACTACCGCCAACTCCAAACACGACTCGCGTTCATCGACGCGTCGTTCGTGGCTAAGACCAGCCAGCCACGAATTCGCTCAGTTACCGACTGCCTGGACTAAGTATAGTCCCAAATAATTATGGAATCACATCAGCAATTTATGTAAGAGTATTGGAATTGAAATACAATCATGTGAGCATGTTAACACATGTTATAACATTCAACTTAGGCAAATCTTCAAGCACATACATGTCATGCATAGTATGGAATCATGAACTTAGTCAACATGTAGGAAATCATTTATGTCAGCATATAAATTGAGAAATCCATCTCAAACTAATTCATAACATCATTTAATCCAATACATACTAATACAAGCATTTATACAAACACATACACTACACACTTAAGTCTACATATAGTATGTCGACCCGAAGTACGCAATTAGGCGAATCTCTTCGCCAAACTAATTATGCACGTATTCCTAACTTCCTAATACGACAACAAACCATGTCAATCACATCAGCAAAATATGAGTGTAAACTGTACTTCGTACAAATGACTAAAATGCCCTAAATCTCATATTCTTCGTTAATTTACGAAACAGGAAACGGAGAGCATGTTGTACATGTCAAACGGCGATGCCATCAATAATCTACTATTAAACGACATTGAAAGCATTGGAAACCTTCAATCAAAGCGTGTAAAATCCTCACCTTATGTCTTGTAGACTCGTGAATTAAAACGGTGCGTATACGCTTCGTCTACGGCGAATAGGGAACCTAATACACAAGATCCATAAGCTACATCGTTATGGAAACAAAGGAACCTCAAATCAGCAACTATTTAGGGTATTTGCTTACCTAGAATCGTGGTGTAATCACCGAAAAAGCGATAGAGGTGCGTTGCTTAAGCACGTGCAACACGTAGCACAAGTAGCAGGAAGAACTCTCCCACTCTCTCTCACAATCTCTCACCTTTTCTCTCACACAAGCTAGGGCTTTTAGCAAATTCGGATGTGTGAGAGAAGTGAGGGTTTCAACCCCTTTTATAAGCTAAAACATGCCCAAAATAGGCTTGGGAACAATGTTTACTTGGTGCCTAACCAAATCGGGGCCGTTTCGGTCCAAAAGAGCATTTCTGAAGGTCCCCTGGCCAAAAGCGGTCGGACTTAAGCTCATGCATACTGGATCTAGCACACATCCAGTTTTCAGACCGGTAGGGTTCCCAGATCGCACGTGGCGGTCCAGTTTCAGTTTAACGGTCACCGCACCAAGATCAGGCCTATAAGTCTCGTGATATGTAATAGAAATTTTTCCTGATCCAAGGATGTAATTTGGCTGAATTCTGACGGTCAGAACGCTTAATACTGATGCGTCAAATCGTGTGCCAGATTTGAATTTCAAATTCCAATTCTAACCCTATTCTCACTCTCTTCACTCCATGCTCAATGAAATATCCTCTGAATGTCAGTTGGACTTGATTTTTGAAACGATTGCCAAGCCCAGCTAAGTGGTCATAACGGTCTAAGATGGTAGGTATCGGACTTTCGACGCGCGGTCTAGATCCAATACAAAGTTTCAAGGAGGTCCCGAGAATAAACCGGTTTAGAGTTTGATCCGAGGCTTTAGAGCATTATAGCACCATTGGTTCCACTCGCTTTGAGCCTTGTAGAACGTATTTAAAGTGATCAGGGACCATTTCTCAGCTATTCTAACGTTGCACTAGCTAACTTAGTCATATTTTTCTAAAGGAATAAATTCTACACAATTTCGGGTCGAGTTGGTACTCGAGCCCAAGTACGAATTTTTCACGGGCGTTACAAAATTACTAAAATATAAAATACCTAAATATTTCCTTCGATGTAGCAGCCCAGAAGAACCAAATCAGAGTAGAGATTTAAATGTCCAAGTTCAATATCCAATACTCACTTTACAATGGTTCTATGTTCTAATAGATTTTAAATTAAATCAAATGGGCTAGCTTTAATTGATTTTGATTCCAGAAAAAGGATAATCAAAGTTCCTCTTTTTAAATTAAATTGGAATACCTGAAACAAAATCAATTAAGAAAGCTAAAGATAGAGAATATTAAATCGGCACACTTAGCTTAAATGGAGCACAGTCTTATCTCTCAGAAGGCCGAATTAAATTAGGATGAATTATGTTAATTATTTCAAGATTCATGCTCTATTTATAGGTGAGAAAATCATGTCTTCGACTGGTTCAGACAGATCTACGACTGGTTGTAGGGCCAATGGATATTTGAAATTTCAGGCACGATAAAATAAGGCAGTTTCACGACTGGTCGTAGGTCAGCTACTACTAGTCGTGGGTCTCCTACGACTGGTCGAAGGTCTCTCACGACTAGTCGTAGGAAGCTAAATTTTAACGCTGTACTTTGAGTTCTAGGGCCACGACTGGTCAAAGAAGCAGTCGACACTGTTCATACGACTAGTCGAACAGACTTCAGGACTGGTCAAATCCTAACAGAAAATTTTTGAATTTTGCAACAAACTTACAACTGATCTAGGAAATTCTTACACAGGTCGAAGTAGTGATAGGACTAGTTGAACAATGTCCAGGACTAGTCTTAGAACAGACCAAACTCATTTATATAAATCACATGAGTTATGTATCCAAAATGACCTACTCTAAGGGTCAACCTACAGTCAGTAATACCTCAATAGCTAAGTAAGGACATTCAAACCTGAAGCTGAATGACCTTTGAGAATAATGAAGCCTAAGATCTTGATGTAGCTTAGACTTGAAAGATGCTTGAGATCTTGAACTTGAAAGCTTCATCTTGATCTTTGAATTATACTTGTATTAAGTCGTACATACTTGCATTCTTGAGAGTTGACTTGTGAACAGTACTTGTCTATCGAAGCTGATGTTGTGAGGCTTGTGACTTGGCATATCTTGAGTAGACATATGCAAGCTTCATAATAAGATACAAACAGTGTCTTTGGCACCACAAATTTAACAACAAAAAGGGGCTAGCAACTATAACACTTACACTCTCTCCATTTGTCAAATTAGTGACAAAACACGCTTTCACGATATATAAAACAAAATATCTGATTATAGAATCATGCACCAGTTGTTATCAACTGGCACACATTAATAACATGAACTTGCAAATCAATATTCAACATACAGTCCTCTACACATACTCCCCCTGAGTAACATACATCACAAAAAAATGCTACCTACTCCTCATAACATAATATAGGCATAAGAAAGACATCCATTCTCTCCCTTTTTGTCACAATAGGACAAAGGAAGCATAGAAAGGATGATCGAGGAGTAATAAAGAAAGAGATATAAGAGAGGTAATAAGACAAGATATTACATAAGCAACACACATCATTCATAAACTAAGCAAAGTCAAAGATAGCTACAATCTCAAAACCAGTTAAGCTAGTGCAAGAATAATAAAGTTATTACAGTCCAGCAAGATAAAAAGAGCTAATTTGAGCCAAATGAAGGAGCAAGGATGGAAGGATCAAGTTGATGCATGCCCTTGTTCAAGCGCCTTATATATTTGCACATATATTTAAACTGTAAATCATGGGCAACATTCATGTTTTCCATCTTAATATTTATATTCTCAACTTTCTCTTCCAATCCACATAAACGCGCATCAAACTCAGATGGTTCATAATCTGGATCACTAGCTGAATCAGATTTGAGTTCTTCAAAAATATTATCCATGTCAATGTCATCAGGAGGAAGATTACTTGCTTCTTTCTCATGTCCAGCTTGTGCACCACCATCATCATTACCTTGACCAGGAAGGTAAGCCAGCTTCATCTTATTGATATTAGAATTGTTAACTATAAGATGATGGATAGGGGCCTCTCCAACAGGCATATCGACTAACATATGCGAGCCAACACAGTCATCAGATAAGCAAAAGGGATGTCACTGTGACCTGGATGGAGTCTAAACTGAATAATGGAATAACAAATTAAGGATGGAAAACAGATATGAACACCTCTAGCAACAGTATGAAGAATACGAACCATGAAGGATGTCAATTTAGATTTATTACCCGATTGAGGATACAAGTTAGATACAAAATTTTTATGAAGAACTCTGTATTTGGGTAACAAAAACCTTAAGGGGAGCGCATTCCCTTTATGCGTCCATTGAACATCCAAATTGCATAAGGTTCTAGTGAGCATACGTTTTTCAATTTCTAAGGGCTTTTCAGATAAGGTATGGATAAGAATGCCCTCATCATTCACAGGAATTTTCATAAGAGCTGAAATCAAATGACGATTAACGTCAAATGGTCCTTCTCTTGTGGCTATTTTAAAAGTTAATTTTTTTAGTGAAAACTCACTTATACAAGTGAACATGGACTGGGCAATGGACCGGTATGCTGGCCCACCCCAATGCAATAAGTTATCCCAACAGTACAGCTTGAAGCATAGGAAGGATATTAAAAGGAGCAACATGATTAATATCAATAGGATGTTCAACAATAACATTATGCAATTTGATGTCCCGAACATAAGATGTATCATCCTCGGAAGCCCAAAGATGACACTTAGTGATAGGGGTTGATCTGGAGGAAGATGGACCATGAGATGTTATCTTTCTCCTTCTAGAAGCCATTTGCAACAAGGATTTTAAGAAGACAAGGAGTTGCAAAAGATTGAGAAGAAAGTTTTCTCAAATCAGATTTTTCAAAAGAAAAAATCCTAAATCACAACGAAATATGAAATAGACAACTTCAAGAGATAACTAGAAGTAATTTAGACACAAATCTATAAAAAAAATGCAAATGGAGCACTAACCTTAAAGGTTCTGAAAGATGGATTCCACTAGTCGTGCGTCGGCTCATTGGAGAGTGAAGAGGAAATGAAGAAGATGAAGTGATTTTCCCAAATTTTAAATGATTCATGTGATTGATGACTGGTCATGGATGTGCACGACCGGTCGTAGCAAGACTGGTCATGTATACTCACGACTGGTCGAGTACCGGCCAAAAATTCTGAATTCCTGCATTTTTAAAAAAATGAAATTTAAACTAGAAAATATATACAATATGATACAAATAGGCATAAATAATCATTTTAGAATGCACATGCCAAGATCAAATTTCATTTTGTTAAACCTACTTTTGTCAAGTGGTTTAGTGAAAATGTCAGCACGTTTATTCTCGGTAGGGATATATTCCAAAGATATAACCTTTTCTTTCACGAATTCACGAATATAATGAAATCTAACGTCAATGTGCTTAGTACGAGAATGCTAAATTGGATTTTTTGAAATATTTATGGTACTGAAATTATCACAATATGATAACATAGAATCCTGTTTAATTCCATAATCACTTAGCATACGTTTCATCTAGACAACCTGCTTACAGGCATTACCAGCTGCGATATATTCAGTTTCAACAGTTGAAAGTGATATAAAACTTTGTTTCTTCCTAAACCAAAAAACTAAACAGTTTTCGATATAAAATCAACCACCACTGGTTGATTTTCTATCATCAAGATTACCAGCCTAGTCAGCATCGGAGTACCAGAGAACGAGATTAACAGTACTTGCGACATATCGCATAATCCGCTTGGCAGCAGTCAAGTGTGAGTCTTTAGGATTAGACTGATATCTAGCACAAATACCAACACTTAGATCAATATCAGGTCCACTAGTAGTTAAATACAGTAGACTGCCAATTATACTTTGATATAATTTTGGATTCACATCCTTACCTGCAGAATCTTTTGAGAGTTTCAAAGTTGTACTCATAGGAGTATGAAAATTTTTACCATTTTCAAATCCAAATCTCTTAATCAAATTCATAACATATTTAGATTGAGAAATGAACATCCCATTAGGTTGTTGTTTTACTTGCAACCCAAGGAAATAATTTAATTCCCCAACCATGCTCATTTCATATTAAGATTTCATCAAATCTGCAAACTCAATAGTCATGTCAGTATAAGTAGATCCATAAATGATATCATCAACATAAATCTGTACTATTAAAATGTGATCATTATGTTTTTTAATAAACAGAGTTCTATCAACACATCCCATTTAAAAATTATGATTTAATAAAAATTTTGTTAGTTTCTCGTACCATGCCATAGGAGCTTGTTTTAAGCCATAAATTGCCTTTTTAAGGCGATACACATGATCAACATTCTTAGGGTCTTCAAAACCCATAGGTTGTTCAACATAGACTTCTTCATGCAGATCACCATTTAAAAATACACTTTTCACATCCATTTGATAAATCTTAAACTTTCTAAAACATACAATGGATATAAAAAGTCTAATTGATTCAAGACGTGCTACTGGTATAAAGGTTTCATCATAGTCAATACCTTTAATTTGAGTGTAACCTTGTACCACTAGCCTAGCCTTATTTCGAAATATATTACCAAGCTCATCAGACTTATTCTTGAAAATCCACTTGGTTCCAATAATGTGTTTATCTTTAGGTCTACATATGAGATACCAAACATCATTTCTCACGAATTGGTTAAGTTATTCTTGCCTTGCAACGATTTAGTTTTCATCAACAAGTGCTTCTTTTACATTAGATGATTTTATCTAGGATGTAAAACATCTGTAATTACATATATCCTTAAATGTTTATGGGTACGAACACCAGTGAGGGGGTTTCCAAGAATCTGTGTGGTTGGATGATCTTTAACAGTCCTCAAATCAGAATTAATTTGATTAGATGAAGTATCAGGTTTATCAATTATGAGAACTTCATCATTATCTGGACTTAAGACTGGTGTGTTTAAGTGATCATCAATGACCACATTGATGGACTCTTGACTTACACCAGTCCTTTTGTTCAGAACCCTTTAAGATCGATTGTTTAAAGAGTATCCAAGAAAGATCCCTTCATTACTCTTCGTATCAAACTTTCTTAGATTTTCACAATCTCATAAAATATAGCACTTGCTGCCAAAAACTCGAAAGTATTTGACAGTAGGCTTTTTATTGAACCACATTTTGCAAGCCTTTTTATTATTACCTTTACTAGTGTAAACCTGATTTATTATATAACAAGTTGTATTGACTGCTTGAGCCCAAAGATTCTTAGAGAGCTTCATGCTATTCAACATGACATTAGCCATTTCTTAAAGCACTCTATTTTTTCTTTCAACTATTCCATTTTGTTGTGGAGTTTTAGGTGCTGAGAATTCATGTAATATTCCCTGGTTGCTACAGAATTTCTCAAAACAGCTATTCTCAAATTCGGATCCATGATCACCACGAATCTTACTTATTCGAAAACCTTTTTCAGTTTGAAAACTTTTGAGAACTTTTCTTGCCTCTTCAATGGTTTCTGATTTGTCCCTTAGGAAGACTACCCATATATATATCTGGTAAAATCATCTACAATTATCAAGATATATCTTTTACCACCTCGACTTTTCATCCTGGTAGGTCCTACAAGATCTATATGAAGAAGCTCGAGTGGTCTTGAAGTGGCATTGGAATTCACCTTTTTATGTGAGTTCCTTGTTTGTTTGCCAATCTGGCATTCACCACATATTTTATCTATTTTTTGAAGTTCGGGTAGACCTCTTATTAGTTCTCATTTGCTCAACCTATATAGGTTTCGGTAGTGTACATGTCTAAGACGTTTGTGCGACAAATCAATCTCGTCTGTATGGACCATGTAACATGATTGAATAGGTGAGCTGGATTCACTAACAATATAGTAGTTTTCAGATGTTCTACATCCATTTAGTATTACTGAACCCTTGTTATTTAGAATCTTATAGTTTTATTAGAGAATCTTACACTATGGTTATTATCACATATTTGAGATATGCTTAGAAAATTATGTTTCAGTCCTTAAACATATAAAACATTTTTAAACCAAGGAAGGTTATAGAGTTGAACCGTACCTTGGCCCATAATCTTGTAGTTGTTGCCATCACCAAATGTGACTGAACCATCAATCATGTCTTTGAGATCGGTGAATAAACCTTTATCACCAGTCATATGCCTTAAGCATCCACTGCCTAGGTAACACTTATAATGGCTTATAGCTTTGAAAGCTGTGTGGGCAACCAGACAGGTGACCTTTGGAACCCATTTCATAACCATTTTGGGTTTAGGTGGATAGTTGGCCTTCTTTCGTTTGTAAGAATTGTAAGTATGACCTATTGAGATAGACTTTAGAAGCTCCTTAAGAAAAGCAACTATCTTTTCAGCCAAAGGATTTTGGTTATGCTTCTTATAGTTGAACTAATTGCTTTAGGTTTTTGAAAATATTTAAAGTCTTTAGAAAATATTTATTTTTTCCCTTTTGAATTTAAGGTCTCTCCTTTTACGAATTTGGGAGGAGTATTCTTTGGTTTAGGTGGAACATTCTTATCATAGCCCAAACCAGATCAATCACCACATTTTCTTGATCCAGATAAGAGTTTTTCTAATTTAAAATCACCTTAGGCGTGTTTCTAGGTTTCCTTTAAACTCAAGAGAGAAGAAACTTCATTTTTTAATTGTTCGTTTTCCGATTTAAGATTTTCAAACTGGGATGTTTTAAGATCCAAATCGCATTTTGTCTTTTCAAAACAGTCTGAAATATGGGACTTTTCTAAAATAAGAGATTCATATGATTCTTTAAGTTTAGAAAATTTCTCTTTTTAAAGTTTCAGTTTCACAGCAATTTTACAACTTTCCTTGTATAGGGCATTGTAAGCATCTTGAAGATCATCTTCATTTTCACATTCACTATTCAGATTTTCTTCACTAGTTGAGTCATCATTATCTGAAAAAGTGAATTTGGCTAGAGTCATAAGGGCTTTAACTTCATTCCCTGACTCGGTTTCAGAATCTTCTGATTCAGAGGAGGCTTCAGAATCAGAGGACTCATCCCAAGTAGCCATCATACTTTTCTTTATCGACTTGCCCTTATTAGGACATTTGTTAGCCAAATGCCCATACTCATGGAAATTGTAACATTGACTGTCTTTCAATGATTTTCTAGATTTTGGTTTAGGTTTCTTTTTATCATTTACTTTTTGAAGATCAACCCTCCTTTTACTTTTAAAAATCTTATAAAATTTTTTCGCCAAAAGGGCCATATAATCTTCAGAGTTTTCTAAATCAGTGTTTAAATCATTTTCTTGAAAACCATTTTTAGATGTTTTTAAGGCAATAGATTTACCTTTTGGAGCTTTAAAGGTTAACTCATAAGTCTGTAATGAGCCAACTAATTTCTCAACCCTCATATTATCCATATCACGAAGTTCCTGGATTGCGGTTACTTTTGAATTGAACCATTCAGGAAATGAGCGTAGTATTTTAGCACATATTTTTCTTTCAGGGATTTTATCACCTAGACCCCACATAGAGTTTACAATGTCATTCAACTTGGTATAGAAGTCCATAAACATTTCATTTTCTTCCATACGTATTTTCTCAAATTTAGTTGTGAGGATTTGTATCTTAGATTTCTTGACAATTGAAGTACCCTCGTGTCATTTCCAATATGTCCTAAGCTTGTTTTACAGAATCACATGATATAATTCTTTTGAATTTATCCGGTGATAGTGCACAAGTAATTTCATTTAGTGCTTTGCATTTGTAGTGCTCTCACTTTTCTGAAGTGTGGTCCATGAGAAATAAGGTGTTACTCTCATTGATTTTGAACTATCAATCCCAGTCACTTTAGTGGTAGGAGGGGTCCATTCATTCACTGTGGTTATCCACACACTTTCATCCATAGATTTGAGGAAGATGCTTATCCTGGCTTTCTAATAGGCATAATTGGTGACATCGAAAGGTGGAGGCCTAGTGACTGAAAGGCTATCAAAATTTAACATCTTAAATAACTATAGCTTAGATCGTTAGCTCAGGAAATAAATCCAAGAACAATGAATTAAAAATAAGCTATTAAGCTCTGATACCACTTGAAATGGCCTAGCTATATGTCCTAGAGGAGGGGTGAATAGGACTATGCCAAATTTAAGATAATTACAGCGGAATCAATAAAAGAGAGATAGCCAAATAAAAAAATTCAATACACAATGTTGAAATGAAAGGCACCCTCAAAATTCAAGTCTTGAGAGATTGATACAAATGTTGTTCTAAGGACAACCTTACACCAAAAACCAAAGGTTTATGGTAGGACAACCTTATTTGTAGAAAGGTCTTTCTATCAAGAACTCAAATTGAAGAGGAATACATAAATGAATGAATAAATTCAAACTGTACTGAAGAATAAAATGTAATCTTAAATATTTATTGTTCTAAGGACAATCATACACCATAAGAATGGTAGGGCAACCTTACTAGAATAAATAGAGAAATTGAATCTCAAAGCAATAAGGAAATAACAAGAAGTAAATTTTAAACTATTAAAACATTCTTCACAGTGCTTGAATTAAAATGATTACAACATTCACATCCACATATACATCCCACAAATGAATACTAAAAGATAAAATATAAATCTCACAACCACAAAACACAAGGGATTATAGTGGTTCACCTGTGTGTACACCAACTGTTAATAAATAGCCACACAGCTACTCTACTCTTAATATCCTCACACAGTGGATATTAGTGTTCACTATCAAAATAGGTTTTCTAGGTTCACCCAAAACCTTCACAATTGTGCCTTTCTCCGTGGGCTTACACAATTAAAAAAACCCCACTTCTGAGTTTTCCTAGCTCTCCTCAAATAACCAATACAATGAGATTTTTCTGGCAAATCTCAAAAGTAAACCAAAAGAAAGTAAATTACTGAAATGTAAAATACCTGAATATTTCCTTTGATGTAGCAACCTAGAAGAACCAAATCAGAGTTGAGATTTAAATGTCCAAGTTCAATGTCCAATACTCACTTTACAATGGTTCTATGTTCTAATAGATTTTAAATTAAATCAAATGGGCTAGCTTTAATTGATTTTGATTCCAGAAAAAGGATAATCAAAGTTTCTCCTTTCAGATTAAATTGGAATACAAGAAATAAAATCAATTAACAAAGCTAAAGAAAGAGAATATTAAATAGGCACACTTAGTTTAAATGGAGTACAGTCTTATCTCTCAGAAGGCCGAATTAAATTAGCATGAATTGTATTAATTATTCTGAGATTCGTGCTGTATTTATAGGTGAGAAAATCAAATCTTCGACTGGTCCATACAGATCTACGACTGGTCGTAGGGCCAACGGATATTTGAAATTTCGGGCGTAATAAGATAAGGCAGTTTCACGATTGGTCGGAGGTCAACTACGATTGGACGAAGGTCCACGACCAGTCGAAGGAAGCCGAATTTCAACATTGTACTTTGAGTCGTAGGCCCATGACTGGTTGAAGAAGCAGTCGACATTGTTCATACGACTAGTCGAATAGACTCCAGGACTGGTCGAAGCCTAACAAAAAATTTCTGAATTTTACAACAAACTTACGACTGATCTAGGAAATTCTTAGACAGGTCGAAGTAGTGCTAGGACTAGTCAAACAAAGTCTAGGACTAGTCTTAGAATAGACCAAACTCATTTATATAAATCACATGAGTTATGTACCCAAAATGACCTACTCTAAGGCCTACGGTCAGTCATACCTCAATAGTGAAGTAAGGACATTAAAACCTGAAGGCGAATAACCTTTAAGAATATTGAAGCCTTAGATCTTGATGTAGCTTGGACTTGAAAGCTTCTTGAGATCTTAAACTTGAAAGCTTCATCTTGATCTTTGAATTATACTTGACTTGTATTAAGTCGTACATACTTGCATTCTCGAGACTTGACTTGTGAACAGTACTTATCTATCGAAGCTGATGTTGTGAGGCTTGTGACTCGGCATATCTTGAGTAGACATATACAAGCTTCATAACAAGATACAAATAGTGTCTTTAGCACCACAAATTTGACAATAAAAAGGGGCTAGCACTTACAATTACACCATTAAGCATTATCTTGTTCATAAAACCAAGATATAAAACACTTAACACCACTCCCCAACCAGCATTTTTCTAGTCCCAAGCAAAAATATGCATAAAATAATCTTCTATCTTTAAAGTTCAAAACCTTTTTTTAGAAGACAATCTTTTGTGCAATCAAGTATGCATGAGTAGTGTTAAGATAAGAAAGTGAGATTTTGAAGACCTAGAGCCGAATCACATAAGCAATCAATCAAATAGGTTCTTTATTGATTTTAAAATCATAAATTCATGTATCAAGTTTTTTCCAATGTGCTTGGTGAATATCAACTTACTTCCCCTGAACACACTAACAGTTCATAATGTTAGCCATGTTTATCACATCACAATTAGTCAAAACTCAAGTACTGATTCCGAACATATCCTGCTATTTCTTCTTTTTCCAGTTTTTGATTTTATATCGACGGTTACTCTTATTCATTCTTTTTTAGACATTACATCCTTTTAAGAGACCTTTTTCATTCTCCTCAAAGATGTTGTCATTCTTCCTTCTTTTCATCATTCAAGGACTTTTTGTTGATCTCCTATTTTTTAATTGGTTTTTCATCTTTTAGGGTGGATAAAATTCTCCAGACTCAATTTTCAACTTCTATCAATGATTCACATGCTACCAATCAAAAATCCTAGCATATCCCAAGGAAGCAACTTGAATGTGTTTTGCGTTTAGATTAACATGATATACAAATTTCCTCTTAATAATTTGAGAACCCTAGGTGAAAGTCTATTCAGGTGATCAAACTCCAATAATTCAAGATTCAATCTTCATCTTATTATCCTACTCAGTGCATTCTTAATTACACAAACAATCGCTTCCAAACAAGTTTTAGTTTGAATTTTTTAAAAAGTTTCACAATTTCTACTCAAAACTAAACAAAATACTGATTAGTTTACTTAACCCATACCCCACCCCCAACCTAAAATCTACATTTTCCTCAATGTAAAAGAAATAAACATGTAATGCATATGAGATAATGAAAAGAAATGGAGTAATGATGGAAAGATAGTACCTGGATAAAGGAAATTTAAGGCTTTTCCATGAATCTTAGCAAAAAAATGGGTTAACACAAAATAAAACTAACAAACTAGAAGCAAACCATCCTAGTCCTAAATATTATGAAAGCACTAAACCTAACTATACCTCCATAAGACTAGGAGATTAATCCTGATATACAGGATTAGTCAAAGGCATGGACATGTCCTCTGAATCAAATTTCTCAATAAATGGCTTTAATCGATGTCCATTTACTTTAAAAGTATTGCTATTGTTCAGATTCTTTATCTCAACGGCCCCATGAGAATAGACATTAGTAATAATGAAAGGGTCGGTCCAATAAGATCGGAGTTTACTCAGAAAAAGATGTAACAGAGAATTGTACAAAAGGACTTTTGTCTAGTCAAGAATGATTTCCAAAGGATGTTCTTGTCATGAAACACCTTCGTCCTGTCCTTATAGATTCTCGAGTTCTCGTATGCATCACTCTAGATTTTCTCAAGTTCATTCAATTGTAGTTTGTATAATGAGCTAGCGTTGTCCAAATCGAAGTTCAAATTCTTAACAACCCAGTAGTCTCTATGTTTTAATTCCACAGGTAATTGGCAAGCTTTCTCATATACTAGTCTAAAGGGAGACATTCTAATGGGGGTTTTAAAAACTGTACGGTAAGCCCATGAAGCATTAATCAATTGTATTGACCAATCCTTTTGGTCAAGGTTAACTATTTTTTTCAAAATATACTTAATTTTCCTATTAGAAATCTCAGTTTGCTCACTTGTTTGTGGGTGGTATGGAGTTCTCACCTTATGAGAGATGTCATATTTCTTCATTAAGTTTATAAATGGCCTATTATAGAAATGTGAACCTCCATCACTAATGATGGCTCGAGGCGTTCCGAACCGGGAAAGGATGTTTTCTTTTAAAAATTTAATGACCATTTGATGGTCATTATTCCAGCATGGGATTTATTTAACCCATTTAGTGTATATTCTACTGCTAACAGAATGCATGAATGCCCAAAGGATTGGGAGAATGGTCCTATGAAATCGATGCCTCAGCAATCAAATGCTTCAATGATTATAATGGGGTTCAGAGGCATCATATTTTGATGGGACAATGCTCCTAGGTTTGGATAACGCTCACAAGCTTTGAAAACTCATGAGTGTCCTTGACTATATTGGGCCAGTAAAAGTCGCAATATAGAATTTTGATCGTGGTCTTTTTAGCAGAAAAGTGACCACCACAGGCCTGAGAGTGACAGAAGGAGATGAAACTTTGGTGTTCATTATCTGGCACACATCTCTTTAGAATCTTGTATGGGTAATATTTAAATAAATATGGATCATTCCAGAAGAATTTACTTGCCTCGATGAAGAATTTATTCTTATCTTGCACAGTCCAATGTGTAGGCATGAAACCTGTGGTAAGATAATTAGAAATATTGGAAAACCAAGGTGAGTGGGAGACTTTAAACAATTGTTCATCAGGGAACATGTCATTTATCAGTGCCATCTCAAGAGAATCAGGGAGGTCAAGTCTCGAAAGATAGTTAGCCACTATATTTTTTACTCCCTTTTTATCTTTTATTTCCAAATCAAATTCTTGGAGTAGGAGGATTCATCTTATCAGATGGGGCTTAGCATCATTCTCAGAAAGAATGTACTTGAGTGCCGCATGATCAGTGTAGATGATGATCTGAGATCAAATTAAATAGGATCTAAATTTGTCTAAAGTGAATACCACGACCAAGAGTTCCTTCTCCATAATAGAGTAATTCACTTGGGTAGGGTTTAGAGTCCTACTTGTAGAATGAATAACATAAGGCATCTTTTATTTTCTCTAGCCTAACACTACCCCAATAGTATAATCAGATGCATCACACATAAGTTCAAAAGGAATGCTCTAATCTGGTGGCTGCATGATAGGTGCGGTAGTCAACATGCCTTTGAGTTTAGAGAAAGCTTCTTGGCATTGCCCAGTCTACTCATATGGTTCATCCTTTTGGATTAGATCATACAAAGGACAAGAGAGGTGACTCAAGTCCTTTATGAATCTCTTGTAAAATCCTACATGTCCTAGGAAGGATTGCATGTCTTGGATTCTCTTGGGTGGAGGTAGGGTAAAGATAAGATCGATTTTAGCTTTATCTACCTCAATTCCCTTAGACGAGATGATATATCCAAGAACAATTCCCTTATGAACCATGAAATGACACTTCTCCCAATTTAGTACTAAATTCTTTTCCTCACATCCCTTCAGTACACATTTAAGATTCTCCATACAAACGCTGAAGGATGGACCAAAGACAGAGAAGTCATCCATATAGACCTCTAGATATTGCCCCACCACGCCAGAAAAAATACTCATCAAGCATCACTAAAAAGTGACAGGGTTATTACAAAATCTGAATGACATCCTTCGATAAGAAAATGTGCCAAACAGGTATGCGAATGTGGTCTTTTCTCCATACAAACGCTGAAGGATGGACCAAAGACAGAGAAGTCATCCATATAGACCTCTAGATATTACCCCACCACGCCAGAAAAAATACTCATCAAGCATCACTAAAAAGTGACAGGGTTATTACACAATCTGAATGACATCCTTCGATAAGCAAATGTGCCAAACAGGTATGCGAATGTGGTCTTTTCTTAAATTCAACGGCTATCTCTATCTGGTTGTAGCCTGAATACCCATCAAGGAAGTAATTAACTAGCTAGCCTTTTCAAAATTTGATCAATTAAGGGCAAAGGAAAGTGGTCCTTCCTCATGACAGTATTCAATTTCCTATAGTCAATGCACATTCTCCAACCAGTAGTAACTCTAGTTACATTAGCTATGATGGTGATTTCAGACTTCTTAAGAACCACCTGAGTTGGACTCATCCATTGACTATTGATTATAGGGTATATTACCCACATCTAATAACTTGAGTACCTCGGCCTTAACCACTTCCTTCATGTTTGGATTTAATCTACGTTGTGGTTGTCGGGAGGTCTTCGCATTATCCTCTAGATAAATGCGGTGAGTACAAATCAAATGGTCAATTCCCTTAAGGTCTGCAATCTACCATCCAAGGGCTCCTTTGTGCTTAATGAGATTAGAGATAAGCATACTTTCCTATTCTTGCTCAAGGTAAGAAGAAATCACCACCGGGTATGTCTCATCTTGACCTAAATAGACATATTTCAAATTAGAGGGTAAAGGTTTTAGGTCAAGCTTCGGTGCCTTGAGGTTAGATGGTAGAGGCACTACATCAGTTTAGGATAATTCTTCAAATTGTGGCCTCCACTGGTTAACTTCAAGTACTGGCATGGTATTCAGCATGGTTCCTATCTCCCTTATCATATCGTCATCTAAATCATGAGAGTGGGCCATGCACGTCTTTGAGGGTCAGAGGATAAGGTTAGAAGTGTTTTATCTTCCATGAAAGAATCAATCAAGTTAATATCATAGGCATCATCATCATCCTCTGCCTGCTTGTTCATATTGAAAAAGATATTGAGCTCCAATATCATATTTCTAAAAGATAAATTCATGACTCCATTCGTACAATTAATGATTACATTTGATGTGGCAAGGAATGAGCAACCAAGAATGACTGGAATTTGTATGCTCATGTCCACGATGGGTTGAGTATATAGGATAATAAAATATATTGGGTAGTAGAATTTGTCAACCTGGACCAACACATCCTCAATTATCCCTTTCGGTACATGAACTGAGCGATCAACAAGTTGTAATGTGGTCTGGGTGGGTTTTACACCAATGATGGCTAGGCTATTGGGATCTTTATACTTTTGTGGCACATCATGATTTAGGATGACACTCACTTTTTCTGTTAAGAAGATTTTCTTTTGAATATTTTACCGTCTTTTGATCGTACATAAGTCTTTCAGAAATTTGTCATATGAAGGTATTTGTTTAACATCATCTAGTAGAGGAATGTTCACCTTGACTTGTTTCAGCACCTCTAGAATGTCCTAAGAGTTAGAGAGACGTTTTTGTGCAATCAACCATTGGGGAAATGGAGCATTCGGCTTTCCTTGAAGCTCCGGTTCTAACTCATGTGGAGTGTTGCTAGGTCTATCAGTTTCATCTATTTTTGGGTCTTTAGACTTTTCAACCCTTACCGAAATAGATTTGTCAATTGTTTTCCCACTCCTAGAGTGGTGATGGACTTAACTTGCTCCATTTGATTTAAAGAGCTCGGGTTACTGACTTTATATTACTGTTTTGGATTGGGAAGAGGTTGAGCTGGAAGGCTTCCTTTTTCCCCAATCACAGTTTTTATCTCAAGACCATGTATGGCCTTCGTAAGGTCTTGAAAGGCTTATAGCATACCCTGATTGAAACACTCTTAATTTTAAAGATGCTTTAGAACCGGATCCTCTTAAGGTTTCCCTTGATTTAAAATTTGATTAGGGAATCCTTGAGGAGAAGCAGTTTGTCCATTCCTCCAATTAAAGTTTGGATGATTTCTCCAACTAGGATTGTACAGTAGATCCACTGAAAGGTCTTTGGTAATTGTTCATGACATTACATTGCTCATTCGGTACCTCTTGAAAAGCAGGTATTGTGAGACAATTTTTAATTGTGTAAATTTTACAAGCACAACGAACACAAACAGTTTCTATAGCCTTATCCTTCTTTAGCTCCATGGCCTTGAGTTTTATTATGAGATCAGCCACTTTAGCATTTATATCATCTACTTTCAGAAGATATATTTTGCCCCTATCCTTTGATTGAGTAGGCTTATAAGCAGTGTTAGATTTTGGGGAGATGTCCCATGATTGTGTATTTTCAGCAAGCTCGTCAAAATAATCCCACACATCATTGACCTCTTTGTTCATGAATTCCCCATTACAAATTGTCTCGACCATTTGCCACATGGAAGAAGTCAACCCATTGTAAAAAAAACTTGTTATTCACCAAGTTTCAAAACCATGTTATGGGCATGAATTGACAAGATCCTTGAACCGCTTCCAACATTAGAAGAATGTTTTATCTTCCTTTTGAGTGAAGTTCATGATTGATTTTCTAAGGGTGTTCGTTTTATGATATGGGAATAACTTCTTAATGAACTCCCTTGTCATGTCGCTCCATCTAAATGCACTTGATTTTTGGGACATCATAAAATATAGAGGGGACACACCAAATGCACGATGTGAATGTCCCACATACGTCATTGCGGCTCCTACAATGATCAACCTTGACCCTTATAGCACCTTTTTCCTATGCAGACCATGAGGTTGACATCATGGGAGCTTTCCGTGAGGTTGAGCTCTATGGGACCTACCATGATATGCAACTGACATCTATCCCATTAATCAAGTGCATCTTTTTATGGTGAACCGTGGGTCTCTTAGGTGGGCCACACCATAGACAAAAGTTAAGAGTGGATGCTCACCCATTGAAACATTCCTGAATGTATATAGGTCCCAATGAGTTGTGTTTTAGACATCCAACCCATCCAATGTGTGTTTCCCACTTGAATGAGGGATCAAACCAAATTTCATGCAATTCCAAAACTCCCGTTGGCCCCATCAAGTGAATTTAGATGTTTTAGTCATGATTTTCCATGGTTGGAATGGCCCACCTAAGTTTCAGATACAACTGATTTTTGGCACATCCCATAACCTAAAGTGGCCCTACCAAATGCACAGTATGGATGTCCATCACACATTTAGGTGGGCCCCACAATGCTCGACCTCATGGGGAAACTCCCTTAAGGTCGACCACATAATACCATTTCCATATATATATATATATATATATATATATATATATATATATATATATATATATATATATATAGAGAGAGAGAGAGAGAGAGAGAGAGAGAGAGAGAGAGAGAGAGAGAGAGTCATGCTCACATGCACACCTTCGCACGTGCGCACCTTTGCACATGTGTCATGGGCATCTAATCTGAACGGTCCATGTGATGTGGAATCCCAAGAAACCCCTAGGTACAAATTTTCACTAAAATTCTGGTGGGCCATAGAAAAGAGAAATACAAATCAATGGAGGAAATTGTTTTCATTTTCCATGGTCCACTAAATTTTTGGATCAAAGTAAAAATTGGGCTCAGGGGTTTCATGAGGTTCTTCTTCACGTGGACCATTCAGATTTTGGAGTCACATCATGTATGATGACTTCTAAAAAAAGTTTGCACGAGTTCCGTGCGAATTGGTACATAGCTGAGCACACACACACACATAAAGGTCTCAAGTCCCAACCAGTTGGACCACAACTTACTGTCCACCTAATAGATAACCTCCCTCCTTTCATGTCGGTGGTACATCTAATCCATTCAATAAGTCAGGCCTACCGTGAGGATTTCCTTATGCCAAAATCAGCCTCATCCACTCATTGAGCATACTGAACTTGTATTTTGTTATTTATCAATATATAGATATTGATTTTGTCGTGGTCCATCTAATGAGTAGATGTGTTTGATTTTTATAGCACATGACCCTAATGGTGGGCCCAACCAATTGGAAGGGTTGGGTGTCATAATCCCTCAATAGTTTGAAAGTTATCCTTCATGTGAATCATAACTTGTGATCGAACCAGTTGTACTTATGACCTCCACACAATGTATGTGTATTGTGCACCACAAGTTATGGTCCACCTAGCGAATAACTTCTAACTTATTTAGTATATGGGACATCCAAACCGTTCAATTGATTGGCCCCACAATGAAGAGCACTTCATACAAAAGTTGGCTCATCCACTCTTTAAGTGGAAAAAAAATTATATTTTTCTATTTGTCAATGGCAGCATACTATGTTTTTTTTTTTTTTTTTTAATGTTGCGGCTTGATCCACGAGTGGATAGAAATTAGTTTTGCATTAGGTAGTTATCATAGTGGGACCCTATTTGGAGGTTTGGATGTCAAAGAACTTAACAGCTTGAAAGTTATCCACTAGGTGAACCGTTAATTGTGGTCTAATTGGTTGGATATCAAACCTTCTCTTACACACATATATACTTAACCATAGACACACATGTATGCACACACACACACACACACACTCACAAGAGTTTCAACACGAGGTCATGCGTTTGAGTACCCATTGTGGTGAAATCCCACTCTGGTGTGAGTGCTTGGTTGTTTGGGGTGAGAGTGCGTGTGTTTCGATTATAAACATGTGTCGAAGATTCAAGCATTTATGTTCAATAATAACGAAGGAAAATCAATCAATGAATAATCATCATCATTTTATCTTATTAATCTGAATTCTTGTTACATGTCTCACATTGCCCTTGATTCTAAGACAAAATACATTTGATTAATGTAATTGAAAGTAGTTCATCAAAAGATTTCAGTAGCATTTTGGATTATCGAGAATTCTTCGTAATGACAGAATAGTTGTACTGGTTTAGAATCCTTGCTTCACGTCAGTATGCACAACGCACATATAGAATTCATAATTCATGACAAATCTTTAAATGTTGCAAAGCGCATAGGTCACTTGAGACCTCTACTGCGTAGTCGCATAGATCCTGTTACGTGGTTGTGCAACAGACTAGCGCCCGACTCCCTGCATCTTCTTTCTCCCCTTCTCCCATACTTCAATCAATGAGTTACTTGAAATACGAATATCTTGATTCTGAAAGCTTCCAAATATTTCTCTCTTTGATCTCTCTAATCCTTCTTTTTCTCTTATCCTCAAATGAGAGGGAGAGGGGTTATTTATCGGCCTTCACATGTGTGAAACCTCATATCCATGCATCAAGGTACTTTTACGCAGTCACACAACATATATTTGTTGCACGATCACGTAATTACTTCTCTTATCTAACCTAATCAGGCTTTCTCTCTGCCAGCTTCCTAGCATGTTGTCTTTAATTGTGCGATCATGCAATTCATCTATGTTGCATGATCGTACACATAGCTATCTTGTCCAACCATTGATTTGTGTGCTTCAACAGATGCCCATCGATCCTCCTTTGAATTTACTTCAAAATCAAAAGGGGGATCAAACCTCTTTCATCATAAAAATTGTTCTCAGTAATCATTTCATGATTGTGCTACTTGTATTGCATTATTGGGTCTGTGTATTAGCTAGTTGGGTCCCGCTAGCTATATAAACTGGCCTCCCTTCACTTTACTTACTACGCTCTCTTTTTATTTTCTGAGTTTTTCTATCCTTTTGTGTGACCGTTCAACAGAATTTGTAAGTGCTATATTGTATAAAGCACACCTTTATTTATCAAATTTCATTTAGACAAAACAGCTTATTAAGTAGCCCTTCTAATGTGGATCAAGATGGAAAGTTTAAGACTCTACTAAAGTTCAAGTCAAGTAGAGGATCAAGATGAAAAGTTCAAGACTCTACTGAAGTTCAAGATCAAGATGGAAGTTCAAATTCCACTAAGTTCAAGATGATTGAGTTTAAGTTCTACTAAAGTTCTAGTAGAAGATCAAGCTCCATTTTCAACTTCAAGCTCTATTGAAGAATTAAGTACAAGAACAAGTTCCATGAAGTTCAAGCTACTTCAAAGTTCAATCATTTCAGGTATAACAAACCCTAGAATGACCTTAGGCTTAGGTACTTACAAAACATAATTTAAATGAGTTTTTATGCCTATGTTAGGCTAAAGTTCAGCTAGTCTAAGCTGTGACTCAATTAGTTCAAGGATTTTTTGACCAGTCCTAGTTTAAACTGAAGAAAAATGGATTTTTTTTGTTACTTGTTCAACTAATTGAGCAGACTGCTCGACCAGTCGAGGGTTGCTCGACTCAAAGTCTAGCAACTGAATCAGTTCAGATTTTAGGCACCCTCGGCCAGTCGAGCAAGGCCTTTGACCAGTCGAAGATCTATTTTATCTTATCCAGCTCCAATTTGAAAATTTGTTGGAACGGAATTCGATTCTTAGATGAGTCGAAGCAACAACTTCTTTGCCTGTAGATAGAGGCCTTCTCTCAATCCAAAATTAACAATTCAAGTCTATTAAATCCTTCTGCAAGAGAGAGAAAAGCCCTCATTATTGTCAAGCTATTGCATGATATTCATAATATTTTAATAGCCTTTTTGTTTTAATTCATTGATCTCTTATTTTCTGAATCTTATTTTATAAAGAAAGTAAATACTCTTCTTTGAGATCGTAAGGACTTCAAATAAGTAGGCTTTGGTTTGAATCTATTTAAAATCAATCTACAACCTTGAGCCCTTGTCTATATGATTGAACATTAAAAAATCTACTACAAGAGAAGCAGTTCTACGGCTACATCGACTGATACATCTTCAAAGGAGAAGATAAGTATACTTTACTTTTATAGTTTTCTTTTATTAAGATAGCTAGAAAATCTCATTTGTTCATTTTTCTGAGATAGCTAGAAAATTTCATTTGTTGATTTTTCTGAGATAGCTAGAAAATTCTTAGAGAGGGGTTTTTTTTTTATTTATAATAGCCCTTTAAAATCATAACTATATCAAGTTTTAAGGTGACTCTGAGAAAACCTTATTTATAGTGAAAGCCAATATCACGTGGTTAATGATTATTGAGAGTGGAGTAAGTGTGGTTGTTTGAGAACAGTTATTGTAACCGAACCACCATAACTCTTGGTATTTTAGTGAATTTTTTCTTTTTATATTTGTGGAGAATGTTTGTAATTTCATTTATGCAAAAGTGGTGAATGTTTGTAATAGATATCTTTATTTTCTGTTGCTTAGTTTGATATCTTAATTCTTACAAAAGTTCGTGAAATAAGGTTGTCCTACCTAAACTTGGTTTGGGTGTAGGTTGTCCTATGAATTAGTTTGAATCAATTTTTCAATATTAGTGCGATTCAAAATTCTGATTTATTTAATATTTCAGCACTTTAATTTTTTATTTAGCATAATCCTATTCACCCCCCGCTAGGACTTCTTAAGCTTGCCTTTTTAGAACTCCTTTACATGATCGCGGAATTGATCTCCCTTACGTGGTGTTGAGGGTCAAATATTATATATTATTCCTCATTTATTACTCTATTTTATAAACATGATAATACTTAATGTTCTATTTTAATCATGTTGGTGTTGCAAGGCGAATTTAAGAGCTTGGATTGAAAAGAATGTTAAAAACATGGATTTAACGCTCAAGAATCACTAAAGTAAGGATGGATCTTATGAGACCAAAAATGAAGAATTCATATGCCAAAGATCTAAGAAAACTAAGTAAGAAATGAAGAGAATTGAAGACTTGAAGTGAAGAAAGGAACCCAAAAAATCTACCTTCTTTGACTAGTTTAAGCCCTCCTTTGACCAGTTTAAGGCTCCTGCTCGACTAGTCAAAGATTCTTTGACTTGAACTCCAACAATATGAACTTTTATTTTCATGTGATCCTCGACTATTCAAAGACTATCCTTAACCAGTCGAAGGTTTTTCTCGACTCGTTTAAGGTTACGCAGACAGCACACAAACTGCGTAAATTTGAGGCAGTTTTTGAATATTTCCAACTCGGTACGAAAGTTGGAGTTGTAAAATTATAAATAGGAGTCCTTAAGATGTTCCTAGGCATCTTCTAGGGTTTGAGGAGTGAAGCAAAATGGTGGAGAAGCTGTCGCCAAGAGTTTTTCTTCATTTTCCTTAGTTGTTTGTTTTTTTTAAAGAGATTTTACTTCAATCGTGTCTATGGTTGGCTAAACCTTTTAACTAGGGCTAAGAGGTGAAGCTTGTAATGTGATGTGATGTTTCTTTTACTTTGATTCATGTTTATGTTGAGCCTTTTTTTATTCTAGTTTAATTTTAAAGGAATACTTTCAGTTCTTAATGGTTTATTGTGACTCAAATTATAGTAGATCTGCAATAGCTTAGGGTATCTTCTTTTCCTGATTTTGAGATTGTAAGATTGATAAATCCTATTGTTAGTTATCGTCCTATGGGCATGGTTTGGTGATGGAATCTCTTCCAATTATCACAATTCTCCTCCATTGAGAATTAGGTCAAGGAAAGCTCAGATTGATCTTAATTATATATCTTCCAATTGGATAAGATAAGACTCCAATTCCAATCGTGTGACTTGAATCAAGTAAGAGGGATCCTTGATCTTTACAAGTGGATCCTTAGAAACCCTAGTTACCACCTTTGAATTTGTTAATTTTAATCATAATTACTCTTTTAATTATTTAGATTTAGTTTTAGCTCCTCATCTAGTTCTAGTTCTAGTTAAATTCAAAAGGTACAAGTTCAGTCCCTGTGAATTCGACCTCGGTCTTACCAAGATTATTACTACATCGCGACCCTATACTTGGGGTTGTGAACAAATTTTTGGCACCATTACAGGGAGTAACAGTTGCATTTTTCTAAGATTAGCTAGTTTTTGAATTAGGTTAAGATTAGGATTTGTTTACTTTCTATTTTTTTTCTGATTTATTTTTAGAAACTAACTTACTTTCTAATTCTAAGTTTAAAACTTTCCTAATTAGTTTTTAGAAACTAAGTTGTTTTTTTTTTTTTTTTTAGAAACTTTCCATTATAGTTTTATAAACTAACTCATCTTTCTATTTCTATTTTTAGAAACTTTATTATTTATTTTTAGAAACTAATTCACTTTCCTTTTTCTTTTGCAGGATCCTAATATAGAAACTTTTAATTTGGTAACTTCTTTCTAATTCTCTCTCTCTCTCTCTCTCTCTCTCTCTCTCTCTCTTTGTATTTCTAGATTTTTATTTCCCTCTTTCTTTCTAGGTTTAGGTTAGATTTTGAAATTGTGGGCTGAGAGTGTTTCATGCCCAAGTGGGTTTGTGACAACATTCGACATCTCTTGAGTGAGGGAGGATTGGTTGAGGGGTTATCTATCCATCATAGGATTAGACACCACTTGAGATCCTCAAAGTTAATTGAGGTTATGGCTACAAATCAGCCTATTAATCAACCGGTGAATCAGTTGCAACCTCAAGTTACGGAAGTCCAGGATGAGAATGAGGTGCACCATGCACCCCCGCCTCATACTTTACGTGACTATTTACAACCAACAGGGATGAGCACTCCTTCCTATATGGTATTTCCAGAAAACACAGGAAACATGGATATCAAGCTTGGAGTGATCTAACTCCTTCTAAAGTTCCTTGGACTTGAATCTGAAAGTCCATACCTACACTTGTAAGAATTTGACAAGGTTATAGCCAATTTATACTTTCTTAACGTGTCTGAGGACATGGTAAGGCTGAATCTCTTTTCTTTCTCCTTGAAAGAAAAAGATAAGACGTGGTTGCACTCACTACGTCCGCGTTCTATTAGCACATGGAATGACATGATGGAGTTCATAAAAAAATTTCATACCATATGATGAATACCATCAGGAAATTGATCATGAACTTTGCCCCAAAGGAAGATGAAACATTCTTCCAATGTTAGGAGTGGTTCAAGGATCTCGTCAGTTCATGCCCACAACATGGTTTTGAAACGTGGGGCATAACAACTTTCTTCCATGATGGACTGACATCTTCCATGAGCTAATTCCTGGAGACGATGTGCAATGGGGATTTCATGAATAAAAATGTCGATGAGGTGTGGGATACAAACTCATTGAAACCACACAATCATGGGACATCTCTCCAAAACCTAGCACCACATATAAGCCTACTCAAGCAAGGGAGAGGGGTGGGATATACTTACTGAAAGAGGTTGATGATATAACTACTAAAGTGGCTAGTCTTGCAAGGAAGGTCGAGGCCATGGAACTTAGGAAGGATAAGGCTAAGAAAGTTGTTTACGGTATCTGTGCTTGCAACATACACACAACTAAAAAGTATCCAACGATTCCTGCTTTTCAAGAGGTACTGAACGAGCAATCAAATGCTGTGAACAACTATCAAAGACCTTTCAATGGACCCATCTCTAACACATACAATCATAGTTGGAGAAATCATCCAAACTTTAGTTGGAGAAATCATCCAAACTTTAGTTGGAGGAATGGAAAAACTGCTACTCCTCAAGGAATCCCTAACCAGTTCTTGAATCAAGGGAAACCTCAAGAGGATCCAGTTTAGAAACATATTCAAAACCAAGAGCTTATCAATCAGAGTATATTGCGAACCCTTTAAGACCTTTCAAAGGTTGTACAAGGGTGTGAGATAAAAATTCAATTGGGGAGAAAGGGATCCTACCGGCTCAACCTCTTCCCAATACAAAATTACAATACGAAATTAGTGATCCAAGCTCTTCAAAACAAATGGAGCAAGCCAAGTCTATCACCACTCTTAGGAGTGGAAAAATAATTGAGAAATATATTTCGGTAAAGACTGAAGAGTCTAAGGACCTGGAAGAAGAAACAAAGGATAAACCTAGCATTGCTCCACATGGATTAGAACCAGAACCTCTGAGCAAGCCGATTGCTCCATTCCCCCAACGGTTGATTGCACCAAAATATCTCTTAATTCTCAGGACATTCTAGAGGTGCTTAAATAAGTGAAGGTCAACATCCCTCTCCTGTACGCCATAAAACAAATTCCTTCATATGCCAAAATTCAAAAAGACCTATGCACGACTAAGAGGTGGCAAAGTATCAAAAAAAATATTTCTAACAAAAAAAGTGAGTGTCATCCTTAAGGAAGATGTGCCACAGAAATATAAAGATCCCAGTAGCCCAACCATCCCTTTTGTAATTGGGAACTATCGGATTGAGGACGCACTTCTTGACTTAGGAACAAGCGTAAATTTGATCCCTTGATTTATTAACAACTAGGTCTAGGTGAATTAAAACTCACCCAGACCACATTACAACTTATTAATCGCTTAGTTTGTGTGCCGAGAGGGATAACTAAGGATGTGTTGATCCAAGTCGACAAATTCTACTATCTAGTAGATTTTATCGTCTTGGATACTCAACCCATCATTAATATGAGCACTCAAATTCTCGTTATACTTGGTCGCCCATTCCTTGTTACATCAAATGTAATCATTAGTTGTAGGAATGGAGTCATGAATCTATCTTTCGGAAATATGACATTAGAGCTTAACATCTTTTTCAATATGAGCAAATAGGCAGAGGATGAAGATGATACCCATGACATTAACATGATAGATTCTTTCGTGGAAGATAGAACTCTGATGACCTTATCCTCTGACCCTCTAAAGACATGTTTGACACACTCCCATGATTTGGATGATGATATAATTAGGGAGACATGTGCCATGTTAGATATTGTGCCAGTACTTGAAGTTAACCGGTAGAGACCACAATTTGAAGAATTACCTCAAACTGATGTAGTACCTCTACCGTCTAACCTCAAAGCACTGAAGCTTGATCTAAAACCTTTACCCTCTAATTTGAAATGTTTATTTAGGTCAAGATGAGAATACCCGGTGGTGATCTCTTCCCACCTTGAGCAAGAACAGGAGAGTAGGCTTATCTCTACTCTCATTGAGAATAAGGGAGCCCTTGGATGGTCGATTGCGGACCTCAAGGGAATTTACCCTTTGACTTGTAGTCACTGTATTTATCTAGAGAATAATGCAAAGACCTCCTAGTAACTACAACATAGATTAAATCCAAAAATGAAGGAAGTTGTTAAGGCTGAGGTTCTTAGGCTATTAGATGTGGGTATCATATGCCCTATATTAGATGGCCAACGGGTGAGTCCAACTCAGGTGGTTCCTAAGAAGTCTGGAATTACCATAGTAGCCAATGCCAACAATAAACTCATGCCAACTAGAGTTACTACTGGTCGGAGAATGTGCATTGAATACAGGAAGTTGAATACTGTCACTGGAAAATACCACTTC
The DNA here is from genome assembly GCA_037074715.1 of Magnolia kwangsiensis. Lineage (NCBI taxonomy): Eukaryota > Viridiplantae > Streptophyta > Magnoliopsida > Magnoliales > Magnoliaceae > Magnolia > Magnolia kwangsiensis. The sequence continues at coordinate 46,619,110 of CM073587.1, forward strand.
CTTTTCCCTTTATTGATCAAATCTTGGAAAGGCTAGTTGGTTACTCATACTAATGCTTCCTTGATGGGTATTCTGGCTACAACTAGATAGAGATAGCCCTTGAAAATCAGGAAAAGACCACATTCACATGTCCCTTTGACACCTTTGCTTACCGAAGGATGTCATTCGAATTATGTAATGCCCCCGTCACTTTTCAGCGATGCATGATGAGTAATTTTTCTGACATAGTGGGGTAATATCTAGAGGTCTTCAAGGACGATTTCTCTGTCTTTGGTCCATCCTTCAACGAATCCTTAGAAAATATGAAAAAGGTGTTGAAGTGATGTAAAGAAAAGAATTTGGTACTAAATTGAGAGAAGTGTCATTACATGGTTTGTGAGGGAATTGTTCTTAGATATATCATCTCGACAAAGGGAATTGAGGTAGATAAAGCTAAAGTTAGTCTTATCTTTACCCTACCGCTACCTAAAAGTATACAAGACATGCGATCCTTCTTATGATACGCTGGGTTTTACAGAAGATTCATAAAGGACTTTAGACACCTTTTTCATCTTCTATCTAATCTACTTTAAAAAGATGTTCCATACGAGTGGACTGAGCAATGCTAAGAAGTTTTCTCTAAGCTCAAGGGCATGTTAACTACCACACCTATCATTAGCCACCCAATTGGAGCATTCCTTTTAAACTTATGTGTGATGTGTCTGGTTATACTATTGGAGTGGTGTTAGTCTAGAGAAAAGAAAAGAAGGCTTGCGTTATTCATTATGTAAGTAAGACTCTAAATCTGGCCCAAGTAAATTACTTTACTATGAAAAAGGAACTCTTGGCTGTGGTATTCACTTTGGACAAATTTAAATATTACTTGATCAAATCTAAGATCATCATTTACACTGATCATGCAGCGCTCAAGTACTTTCTCTCTAAGAATGATGCTAAGCCCCGCTTGATAAGATGGATTCTCCTACTCCAAGAATTTAATTTGGAAATAAAATATAAAAAGGGAGTAGAAAACGTAATGATTGACTATCTTTTGAGACTTAACCTTCTTGATTCCCTTGAGATGGTACCTATAAATGACATGTTCCTTGATGAACAATTATTTAAAGTCTCCGACTCACCTTAGTTTGTAGAAATTGATAATTATCTTACCACAGGTTTCACGCTGGCACATTGGACTACGCAAGATAAGAAGAAATTTTTCACCGAGGTACGTAAATTCTTCTGGGATGATCCATATTTATTTAAATATTGTCCAGATTAGATTCTAAGGAGATGTGTGCTAGATAATGAACACCAAAGTGTTTTCTCCTTATGTCACACTCAGGCCTTTGGTGGTCACTTTTCTGCTAAAAAGACCATGGCCAAAATTCTACAGTGCGACTTTTATTGGCCCACTATGTTTAAGGACACTCATAAGTTTTACAAAGCTAGTGAGAGTTGTTAGAAATTGGGAGCATTGTCCCATCGTAATATGATGCCTTTGAACCTCATTCTGATCATTAAAGCATTTGGTTGTTAGGGCATCGATTTCATGGGACCATTCCCCCAATCCTTTGGGAATTTATACATTTTGCTAGCAGTAGACTATGTCAATAAGTGGGTCGAAGTGATCCCATGTCAGAATAATGACCATCAGACTATCATTAAGTTTTTTAAAGAGAACATCATTTCTCGGTTCGGAATGCCTCGAGCCATCATTAGTGATGGAGGTTCACATTTCTGTAATAGGCTTATGGCATCTCTCATAAGGTGAGCACTCCATACCACTCATAGACAAGTGGGTAAGCTGAGATTTCTAATAGGGAGATCAAACACATTTTGGAGAAAACGGTTAAACCTGATTGAAAGGATTGGTCAATTCGATTGACGAATGCTTTTTGGGCTTACCGTATCGCATAAAAAACCCTATTAGAATGTCTCCCTTTAGACTTGTCTATGGGAAGACTTGTCACTTACCTATGGAGTTGGAACATAGGGCCTACTGGGCGATTAAAAATTTGAACTTTAATTTAGACAATGTTGGCTCGCTAAGAAAACTACAATTGAATGAACTTGGAGAGATCCAGAATAATGCATACGAGAACTCAAGAATTTACAAGGGCGGGATGAAGGTGTTCCATGACAGGAACATCCTTTGAAAATCATTCTTAGTTGATCAAAAAGTCCTTTTGTACAATTCTCGGTTAAATCTTTTTCTGGGTAAACTCCGATCTTTATGGACCAGTCCTTTGACTGTTACTAATGTTTATCCTCATAGGACCGTCGAGATAAAGAATTCGAACAATGGCAATGCTTTTAAAGTAGATGGACATCGGTTGAAGCCATATGTTGAGAAATTTGATTCAAATGACATGTCCATACCTTTGATTGATCCTGTTTACTAAGATTGACCTCCTAATCTGACGGAGGTATAATTAAGTTTATTACTTTCATAGAATTTAGGACTAGGATAGTTTACTTCCACTATTTTAGGATAGTTTGCTTTCCGTTCATTTAGGATAGTTTGCTTTTTGGTTGTTTAATTCTTGTGCTAGCCCACCTTCATGCTGAGATCCTTTAGAAAAAGCTTTAAAACACCTTCATCAGGTATTATCTTTCTATCACTTCTTCAATTACGATGTCTCTTTTGTAAATCATGCTTATTTCTTTTACATTGAGGAGAATTTAGATTTTAGGTTGAGGATGGGAGATTAGGTAAACCAATTAGTCTTTTCTCAGTTTTGAACAAATTTTCTAAAATTTTTAAAAAAATTTCAATGTTTATTAATTTAGAAAGTGATAAGTTGTGTATTTAAGATTGTTTTGAGTATGAAGATAAGATAAGAAACAATTTTTAAATTATTGGAGTTTGATCAACTAAGTAGCCTATCACTTACAGTTCTTGCGCTTAATTGATTAAGAGGAAGTTTGAATATCATGTTAATCTAAATCATAAGACACACTCAAATTGTTTTATATTAATTATGCTAGAATTTCTGATTGTTAGTATGTGAATCGTAAATAGATGGTGAGAATCAAGTCTAAATAATTTTATCTACCTTAAAAGATGAAAAGAACCAGTTAAAAAATAGTGCGATCAACAAAAAGGTCATGTATGATGACAAGACTGGAAAAGACTGGAAAAGAATGTAAAAATAATGCAAGGTATGTAAAAGAATTAATAAAAATTGACTGTCAATATAAAATGAAAAATGGAAAAAGAAGGAAAAGGGAATATGTTTGGAATCAGTACTTAGGTTCTCAATTAATCTCGATATGGTGAGCATAGCTAACATGATGTAATGATAGTATCCTTATGGAAAGTAAGTTGATCTTCACTGCACATATTGAAAAACTTAATATGCGAACTATACTCTGACTTAATAGATAAATAACTTATTTGATTGAATGCTTATGTGATTCAGCTCTAGGTTTTTAAAATACCACTTTCACGTCTTGAGTCTACTCATTCATACTTGATTACACAAATGATTTTTTTCTAAAAAAGGTTTGAACATTGAGCATTAAAGTTCATTTTTCGCATACTTTGCTTAGGAGTAGCAAAATACTGGTTGGGGATTGTGTTAAGGGTCAAATATTGCATATTATGCCCCATTTATTACTTGGTTTTATAAACAAGATAATGTTTAATATTCTGTTTTAATTTATGTTTCAAGGTGAATTTAAGAGCTTAAATTGAAAAGGATGCTAAAAGCATGGATTTAATGCTCAAGAATCACCAAAGCAAGGATGGATATAAGACCAAAAATGAAGAATTCACATGCCAAAGATTTAAGAAACCAAGTGAGGAATGAAGAGAATTAAAGATTTGAAGTGAAAAAAAGAAATTCCAAAAATCTGACTCCTTCGACTAGTCTAGGCCCTCCTTCGACTAGTCTAAGGCTCTTGCTTGACTAGTCGAAGATTCCTCAACTCGAACTCCAACAACATAAACTTTTAATTTCACACGATCCTCGACCAGTCGAAGATTTCCTTGACTAGTCAAAGGTTTTTCTCAACTCATCGAAAGTTATGCAGACAACACACAAATTGTGTAAATTTGAGGTGTCTTCCGGATTTCTCCAACTTAGTGCGAAAGTTGAAATTGAAAAACTATAAATATGAGTCCCTAAGATGTTCCTAGGCATCTTCTAGGGTTTGAGTAGTGAAGTAAAAGGGTGGAGAAACCGTCGCGAAGAATATTTTTTCCTTAGTTAATTTTATGTTTTCCTTAAGAGATATTTTAGTTCAATCATGTCTAAGGTTGGCTAAACCTTTTAGCTATGGCTAAGAGGTGAGGCTTGTAGCGTGATGAGATGTTTCTTTTACTTTGATTCATGTTTATGTTGAACCTTCTTTGATACTAGTTTGATTTTAAAGGAATACTTTCAGTTCTTAATGGTTTATTGTGACTTAAATTACAGTAGATCTGCAATAGCTTAGAGTATCTTATTTTCCTGATTTTGAAATTATAGGATTGATAAATCCTATTGTTAGCCATCATCCCATGGGCATGGTTTGGTGATGGAATCTCTTCGAATTATCATAATTCTCCTCCATTGAGAATTAGGTTAAGGAAAGTTCAGATTAATCTTAATTATATATCTTCCAATTGGATAAGATAGGACTCCAATTCCAATCGTGTGACTTGAATCAAGTAAGAGGGCTCCCTGATCTCTACAAGTGGATCCTTGGAAACCCTAGTTATCACATTTGAATTTGTTAGTTTTAATCACTTTAATCACAATTACTCTTTCAATTATTTAGATTAAGTTTTAGTTCTTCATCTAGTTTTAGTTCTAGTTAAATTTAGAAGACACAAGTTCAATCCCTGTAGATTTGACCTTGGTCTTACCAAGATTATTACTACATCGTGACCACTTGGGGTTGTGAACACGTGGTCGCGCGACTCCCATCTACCGCGGTACAAACTTATTAAAGTCTCTAGATTTTGCCAAAATTTCATCCAACCCTTTCTTATTATACTCTAATCAAATGGCTAGGAGCAAGAGAACTACTGGCTCTTCCTAAGAACCTTCTACACCTACTCATCACTCTTCTAGGAGCCAAGGGAAAAAATCACAACAAATCCTTCAATCTCCTCAAGCAGACGATTGTCCTAGGAAGAAAGTTAAAACGACAACTAGACACCCCTCTCTTTTCAAGGAGCCAAGCCTTACAGTAATAGACTTCTTATACTGCATATCTCTTTTAGCCAGCCCCATTCGTTAGGACATAATTATGGGAGATATAGAAAGACCACCCTGAAAGGGCCACAAATCAGTATGGGAAGATTGGCTAAAGGCCACTTCGAACATTCGGACGGATAACTCTAAGCCGTCCAATAAAGAGGCGAGTCCTTCTCCCTCTTTCACAAAGAAGAAGTCATTGAAGGGTAAAGGATAATAACTCCAAGAGAAAATCAAGGAGTTCAATAAGAAGCATCTCTAGAATACTTGGGACAACACAAATGTCCATCAAGAGATGATTAAATTCAATAGTCCTTTTAAGGACAAGATGGTCATCAATCTAATAAATTTGCATTGCCATCTCTCAATCCTCCACGGAAAGCCTACAGACCATATGACACACAACATGATTCTTTTTACAACCCATTGGGTGATGAAGGAACCCCAAATCTTGGAGGATTATCTAATAGAGAATGGGCTCTTGGCAAAGGACCGAAAAAATCTCCCCAATGCAGTTCTTGATGCCATCCTACAACCCTCACCATCTCTTCTTAACCCACTTCTTTGAGACCATGCAACAATGCTTCCATACCAGAGATTCCTTATGGGGTACGAAAGAATTCAGAACTCGCAGCTTCTTATCTTCTCGTAATTATTACAATGATTGGACCAAGTCTATAATCAAGAAGCACTAGGATGTTCTAATCAATATTGAACTCCTTAACATGATCGAAGTTACATCCGATTATTTCTGCAAGGATGTGACTGTATTCAAGGGCTTCCTCAATTATTAGTACCCAACAACCACCTCTTTCCATCTTCCTCTTGGTGAAGTCAGTATCATGTTATGGGATCTTTATAGGATGTCTGGTATTCCAATAACATGCCATTTCTTCGAAAAATACATGCCGCCAAATGAGGAATTTGCACATTTTCTCCTACCAATCAACAACTAAAGAATTCAGAAACTGCCATTGAGCTCTTTAGAGAAATAGTGAAGTTTCCAAACATCTGCAAAGTCCTCAACCTTATTTGGCTCACATATTTTACAAGAGACCTTCGATGCGTTCCTTGTTTTTCTTCACTCTACTTAGATTTTTCATATACTTCTTCACTATCTCTTAACAACTACATCTCTTTCAGCCTTACAGTTTTGTGGAAAACCATACGCCGGAGAAAAATGGCCATAGGCAAAGTATCAAGGGTCCAACAGAGTATAGCGCATCTACCGAACTAGCTTCTTTCCTGACTTATTGGCTCAGCTTGGTGATGCTCCCCATCTAAGAATGGGTCGATGCCATCAAGCCCACTTTATTTATAGTCACTGGAGCGATGGTAGAGGGCAGAAATTATTCCTTACCTTCTCTAATCCTTTGCTTGATATAGCGCGCCTTCATTGATTTGCTGCAAGAGCTCGACGGTTAGAGCGTCTTCAACCTATATACCATGACAATACTTTGTAAGGTGGCTAGGCATATATTTTTCATGGACTAATGTTGAACCAGAGAAGACATATGTGAATCCAGATCGCCTCCTACTCTAGCACTATCAAAGGTGGAATATGGTTAAAAAGACATATGATTAGGTGGTGAACAAGATTGAGAGGACAGGGTCCATTACTGTTTTCCACTTTCCATTTTCTAACATTTCTGAAGATAGAGATATCATTGACAACAACTCACTGGCCCCTTTATAGTCAAAAAAATTTATCCTCATGGGGCTATCGAGATTGAAAATTTAGTGAATGGTAACATTTTCAAGGTGAACGGTCACTGCCTTAAGTCATTTGCTAAGAACTTCGATTCAAAGGATATGTACATCCCTCTTAATGATCCAATCTACCAGGACTGGCTTTCATGTCTGATGGATGTCCTTCTATCTATTTACTACTTTTATGGGATTAGGTAAGAGTATTTTAGGTTTTGTGTTAGTTTGTTTTGTCCAGCGGAAACCCCTTTAGATGATGGAGACTTTATGTCATTCCTTTGATCTTCCTTAGGTACTCTCTCTTACTTACTTTTCTTTTATTTCTGTTGTCTCATGTTATGATGCATTGCATATTTTTTATATTGAGTTCAATTTAGATTTTAGGTTGGGGTGAAATTTAATGAACTCAATTAGTATTTTCTTAGTTTTTGAGTAAATTTTTTTTTTTTAAAAAAAATAAATCAATTTCCATATTTCAAAACTCTTCTTTAAGATTGACTTTATGTATACCTGAGTGTGTTGAAGTATAGGATGATGAGTTTCAAAGTAATCTTTCTATGTCTAAAGTCTAGTTGATTATTAGGTCTTTGAACAAGTTCTTTTAATGAATTGATTGATAGAAAATTTTAAACACCAATTAAGTGTAGTTCATAATTCAACATGACTCATATTTTTTAAGGTTAACTTGACGTTCTAAGTATTTAGCTTGATATTTACTCAAAAGTATTAGGAACCAAGCCTAGAGATTCTTATCTACGTTGATATAAAAAGAAAAAAGAGACCAACTGGAAAAAGAGTGGAATTGAAAATGGCTACCTATTGCATGTGCCTACTTGGTAAAAAAAAAAAACAACGAAGAAAAGAAGGAAAGAAAGAAGACAAGACGGTAGTATGAAAGTCGTCAATGAAAAAAATAAAATTAAAAGCTAAAAAAATAAGCAGAAAGGGAGATGGGTTTGGAATTAGTAACTTTTATTGATTTGATCACTTTCAAGTAATCATCACAATTAACATCATGGAGTGGAGGCTGACTCAAATGGATTATAAGTTGAAATTCATTAAGCACACTAGGAACTTGATGTTTGAAGGTGTTTTATTAATTGATTAATAAAAAAAACTTAATTTAATGGTTTACTAATGATATTAGGGTTTAGACTGACTATATTTTATTCTTATATATCTGAATATTCTTCCTACATATTCATAGGATTACACAGAATGTTGTTTTTCTAAGAAGGGTTTAAAGTTTAGGTTTTAAAGATTAGTTTTTTGCATGTTTTGCTCGAAACTAGCAAAATGCTAGTTGAGGGGTGTGTTTAGTATGAAATATTGCATGGTTACCCTTTATTATGCATTTGTTTTATACGTATAAGTGTACTTAATTGAAATAATTATATTTTTTTGCCATGCAATGTGATTTGGAGAGCTTAGATGAAAATGACGATTAAAGAGAATATTCAAATCTTAAATAATCACCAAGTGAAGGATTGGGTGTATGGAGGTTAATATTGAAGAATTCAAGTACCACTATGCCAAAATGGCAAATTTGGGACGTATTTTTGCGATGGATGAATGGTTTAACGACGGATTTAATCCGTCTCTAATGGAAAAGGTCCATTGCTAAGCTCATCTTTCTTGAATATCCGTAGTCCGAACGTCGTGGAATTTCACGACGGACCGAAATCCGTTGCTAAAATCTAATTTACGACGTATTTACGATAAATTTTGTTCGTCGTAACTAGGCGACGAACAAAATCCGTCACAAATTTTGATTTTGCGACGGAATATAATTAGTTGCAAATTCCCGCCCAAAGTACCAAATGGCGTGCTTTTCAGTTGCTTTTGTGATGGATCATGGTCCGTCATAAAAGGACTTTTGCCTTAACATTATTTATTTTTCTTTTTTTTTTAGAATATGGGGGGAAATTAAGTTATTTTGTAGTCTAATAATTATTTTTTAATAAAATTTCAGTGGTTTAATTGTACATATTTTGTTAAAAGTTTTGAAAGAAAAAATTAGAATTTGTATTTAAATATTTTATAATAAAAATGATATTTTGTTAAAATTTTGAAAGAAAAATTAAGTGTAAAAAAATATACATTTTAAAAAAAAAGAAGTTATTTTTAAATGGAAATTGAAATTTATTTGTGAAAAAAAAAATTATTTTTTAATAAATTATTAGGCACATCCACTAATTGAACCTTTAACCATTTTTGGACAATCTAATTAGTCCAGATTTAAGAGTAAATAACTTCATATGTTTAAATCAAATTTTACTCAAATTGTTGATCAATCTTATATGCCCAATATCTTTCTCATACGTAGCCTAATCAGGGTGAGTAACTAGTCAAATTGAGGGTATTGATCAGTAAAATAGAGTGAATGGACCAGACATGAAAAATTGGCCAAATATTCTGGGCAAAATTGTGAGCCAACTTATTGACTTCGTGAGAACTTAAGAATTGATGTTAGTAAGTTTTGTGGGCCCCATCATGATGTGTGTTAAACATCAACAACGCGCATTTGATGTGTCCCCTTTAGGTTATGAGATATCTCAAAAATCATCCGTATACGAAACTCAGGTGGCCATACCATCTAAAACCATGTGAAGACATCCTAAAAAATATAAAAGCACTTGGTGGGGCCCACATGAGTTTTGGATGCGGCTGAAACTTGGTTTGACCCCTCATCCATGTGGGACACACATAATGAGTGGGTTGGATATGTGAATCACATTTAGGTAGGCTCAATATATGATTATGAATGTTTTAAGAAAATCATTTTCCACTACATTTAGGTGAGTTACTCATTACGCATACCAGAGTAAACTCTGTGGGGTCCACCATTATTTATTTATTTTATCCACTTCGTTCATCCATGTTAATGGATAATTTGAGGTCTAAAGAGCAAAAAGGAAGCATATCCAAAGCTCAAGTGGATCACACCATAGGAAGGTGTGATTGAATCTCTACCATTGAAAAATTCTTGGAGGCCATAGAAGTTTTGGATCAAGTTGATGTTCATGTTTTCTCTTCATTCATATATTTTTGATATTATAAACAGTTTGGATGGCAAACAAACATTACTATGGGCCCAAGGAAGGCATCAATGGTGGAAATCATTATTCCACACTATTTTGTGTGGCATGATCCACTTAAGCTTTAGATTTACTGAAAATTTGGGATCAACCTGCACCGTTCATCCATTTTTCGAGATAATTTTAGAGAATTATCCAAAAAATGAATCATATCCAAAGATTAAATGGACCACACCACAAATACCAGTAGGGGTGATGATTTTCATTGTTAAAAAATTTGTAGGGCCCACCATAACATTTATTTTTCATCTAATCCGTTCATAAGGTCACAAAGACCTGGATGAAGAGGAAAAACAAATTTCTTATTGATCCAAAACTTCTGTGACCCCCAAAAGGGTTTCAATGGTAGATGTTCAATCCCCCACTGCATTTGATCATGTGGTCCACTTCATAGTTAGATTTGTCTTATTTTTCATCTTAAGCCTTACGATGAGCTTGCCATATAGATGGACGGTTTAGATATAACACATACCTCATGATGGGACCCACAGAACTTGCTTACGTCACCCAGCCCATTCCCATCTGCGTGGATTAGCTACTGATGAGAGTCTTGCTGCTGAAGTGATGTCACTAAGTTATGTGGGCCCAACCATGATGTATGTTTTGTATCCACACCATTCATCCACTTGGAGACATCATATTAGGGGATGATCCAAAGATTGAGTCAGATCGAAATCTCGAGTGGACCCCACCATAGAAAACAGTGGAGAGAGTGACGCCCACCATTAAAAAGTTCTAAGGTCCACAACAGTTTCAGATCAAGCTGATATTTTTGTTTTCCCTTCTTTTATGTATTCTCTAACACATTAATAGGTTGGATCTCAAAAAAAAGAAGACATCATGATGGACCTTTGGAAGGTTTCAACGGTTGACATCACTTTCCCCACTGTTTTCTGTGGTAGGGTCCACTCCAACCTTGGATCAGCATCATTCTTTTGTCCATACCCTAAAATGATCTTTAAAAATGTATGAACGGTGTGGATACAAAACATACATTATTGTGGGGCCCACATAACTTGGTGACGTCACTTTAGTAGCGAGTCTCGCTACTCAACCTGTCAATAGCTAATTCGCGTCCGATAACAGGGCTGGCTAGGGCGCCGACCCTAACCACTCCCTCTCCCTCCATCTCTCCTCTCTCTCTCTCTGCGCCTCTCCCTCTCTCTCTCTATGCCTCTCCCTCTCCCTTTCCGTTCGAACTCTCTCTCCCTCTTCAATCTCGAACCATCCGCTCTCCCTCTCCGCTCGATCTATCACTCCCTCACTCTCTTTATCTGTCTCTCTCTCTCTCCCTCTTTTATTTTCTTATTTTCTTCGGTTCAACACATCAAGGAGCATTCTGCAACATCAAGTATCTCTCTCTCTCTCTCTATCTATCGATTCATATCAATTTGGGAACCAAATCAATTGAAGTTCATATTTATTTGGGGTTCATAAATGATCAATTAACCACTCTATTATCCAGCTAGATAGGATAATACTTCGATTCTAGCTGAATTATATAATTGACTCAAGTGAATTATATATTAAGAATGACTATAAGTGAATCATTGACGCTCTATTTTTTTGCTCTATTGATTTTTCTTTAAAACTATATTAATTTCAATTATTATTTCTTAAAACCTAATTCCACAATTAGTTTTAGTTTTAAAGTATTCTAAACAATCTACAAATATAGGTTCATGTGGATTTGATTTCAGTTTCACCAAGTTCAAAGTATATTGTAGCCTTATACTTGGGGTTGTCATCCTTTTGGATAAAGTAATAATATATCTCATTAGTTTACACATTGTTAGGAAAAGTGTTGTTTTCCCTATAAAAACTGAATCTAAATTCATTGGATGAGGGATAGGTTTATAAGTGGGCCCAATCAAATTTCAAGCCTAGAAAACAGTTTTGGCCACAAACTTTATTACTTGTTCGTTTGGGCAATAGGTGTGGGTCTATGTTATGCACAGGCTCGATTGTGGGACTAGGATGGGCTTAAACGTGAAGTAGGCCCAAGTCTTTGGCCTAGTTACACGTGGGAAAATCTAGTGGGGAGAAAATGGATGAGAAGCTTAATTGAAGTTAAAAGGAAAGGGTTTAGGTTATGATTTGAATAATCGGTTGTCATAGACTTAAGGCCTCTTGATCCTGACCATTCCCAGCAGAGACCTGGGTAATCTCCATAATGCTTTGCTAATCAAAATTATTTATATTCGTTCTTACAAATTATTACTATAAATACTATTTTTATCTTCTAAAATCTGTTTTGAATTGTTTCAAATCAAAGTTTCAATTTGAACAGTGACAATAATCTACCGATAGTCAACAGCGATAACTTAATGCAAATAGTAAGGAGAAAAAAGCTACTAGGAGCTCTGATGGAAATGCTCTGATACCAATGAAACATTTTGAAACTTTCCACCATGAATATCTTCAAAATAAAAGAGACAATTTGTTGAGATTGGGAATCATTTGGATATTTATTCTTCATGACGGTAAGAATTTTTTGAGAGGATCCTTACTCTTACTCAGGTGGCAGACTATCAGGAGTTTCAACACCCATTCAAGAGTTTGAGTATCGTTGTGAAATTCCGCTATGGCGTGAGTGTGTGGGGTTGTGTGTGCGTGTAATAAAAAGGGTGAATTTCTTGAGCTTTTCTTGTATTTTTGTTGTTGCATTTTGCAATTAGGGTTGTTAATTCCCTTTTATTGAATCTGGTCCACCATCCTGACGATTGGATCTTCAATGCTTTGAAGAGATGCACCGCTCTCATTGAGCATTTAATTTGAACCGTTGAAACTATATTTTAGATAATAACAGTAAGTAAAAATGAGTTTAGTGATCTTGATTAGCAGACCACAAACAACGGATGATCTCAGGATGGATGGCTCGGATCGTCATAAACATGTGTCATATGTGTGGTAGACATTATGGGCTCACAAAAATACAGGTAATCAGCTCCCATGCTAGTTAGACTGCCATCGACATGTGAAGTGGGGTAATGGATTCGATACTCCCCCTGACACCAGCCCCGCGGATGGTGTTCAGTGGTCTATGGGCCCCACCATGATGTATGTGTTTCATCCATTCTGTTCATCTATTTTTAAAGATCATTTTAGGGCTTCATCCTAAAATAAGAGGGATATAATTCTTAGGTGGACCACACCACAAGAAAATAATAGTGATTGGATATCTATCATTTAAAACTTCCTAAGGCCCACTGTACTGTTTATCTGACATCCAATATGGTGATTAGGTCAAAAAGACCCAGATGAAGGTAAAAAATAATGATAATCTTGATCCTATACTTTTATGGCCCCCAAAATTTTTTTAAGGTCGACGTTCATTCAACACTGTTTCCTGTAATGTGCTCCACTTGAGATTAGGATATATCTCATTTTTTGTGTAGTACCATAAAATGATCTATAAAAATAGATGGACGGAATAGATGAAATACATACATCATGGTGGGGCCACAGACCACTGAACACCAGCCATTGGCCGGTGGCAGGGGAGTAGCAAATCCGTTTCTGTGAAGTGGGGGGATGAGGATTGACAACTACCCCTGCCATCAGCCCGATGGCTGCTGGTCGGTGCTTTGAGGGGCCTTGAAAAGGCTGAGCTATATGTCCTTGTGGGGGGGTGAGTGGGGGTTGAATAGGACTATGCCAAATTAAAATGATAATAGCAGAATTTAAACAATTAAAGGAAAGATAACACTTTAAACAATTCACAATTTAGAAATGTATAGCAACCTCAAAATTCTAGTAATGAGAAGTTGATATAAATGTTGTTCTAAGGACAACCTTATACCATAAAAACCAAGGGTTTATGAGAGGACAACCTTACTAAAACGGTTTGTGCATCAAATTCTCAAACTGAAGAGGAATAAAAAGGAAATAACTAGAAAGGAAATCTAAGTTATTACAACATTCCCCACAATGCTCGAAATATAAAAGATTACAACATTCACATCCACAAATACATCCCACAATATTAAATGATAAAGGATATATAAAATAAACTACACATCCACAAAATACAAAGAATTATAATGGTTCGCCTGTGTGTACACCAAATGTTAAACAATAGGCACACAGCTACTCCACTCCTTATATCCTCATATAGTGGATATTAGCTTTCACTATAAAAATAGGTTTTTTCAGGTTCACCTAAAACCCTCACAATTGTGTCTTTCAAGTGGGCTTACACAAATCAAAAACCCCCACGCTCTGAGTTTTTTAGATCTCCTCAAATAACTAAAAGAATCAGATTTTTCTAGCTCAATCTTAAAAGAAACTAAAAACAGAAGATTTACACAAATATAAAATACCTAGATATTCTCCTTTTGTTGTAACCTGGAAGAACCAAGTCAGAGTAGAAGTTCGAATATAAAAGTTCAAAGTCCGCACTCACATATGAAATGGTTCTAAGTTCTAGATTGATTTTAAATTAAATCAAGTTGGGGTAGATCTATATGATTTTGATTCCAAGAAGTAGGAATAATCTCTCTTTCAAATTATATTGGAATGCAGAATACAAAATCAAATATAAAAAGCTAATAAAAGAAAATATGAAATATGCACAATATAGCTTAAGAAGTTTACAAACATATCTCTCAGAGTGATGTCTTGATTTTACTTGAATTGAATTACCAAACTTTAAAAATCGTGCTTTATTTATAGGTGAACAGATCACACCTATGATTGGTCCTATAGACATTAAAACTGGTCGTAGGACCAACGGATTTTTAAAATTTTGAGAGCGATCGGATAAAGCCGTTCCATGACTGGTCATAGGCCTTGCACGACCGGTCGTTTGACCTCCACGACTAGTTGTGATCTGTTCATGAATGGTCGTGTGGAACCAGAAATAGTTGATGGAGTTCGAGTCGTAGCTGCAGGACTTGTCATGAACGAGTTGTGCACTATTCACAGGCCCGGTCGAGCAGTCTCAAGGACTGGTCGTGGCTTAATAAAAAATTTCAAAAATATTCAACAAACTTAGGACTGGTCTTGGAATTTCTTGAATTGGTCGAGCCAGTGCTACAACTAGTCGAAGAATAGACCAAACACTTTTAAAATGAGCAATTGAATTATGTATTCAAAATGACCTAACCTAAGGTCAATCTAAGGTCATCCAAACCTTGTTAGTGAAGAATGGACATTGAACTTTCTAGTCACTCGTTGAAGTTTATGAAGCTTGATATCTCGACACAAAATGAAGCTTGTACTTGAGATCTTTTGAAGCTTGAATTTGCAGTACATGTGTTGTACTTCAACTTGAGTCTTGAGTATGAACATTTGGCTTGTCTTTTGATGTCACTTTACAACATTGAACTTTGAAGTTTAAAGAAGTGAACAATGTACTTGATCTTGAATTTCCTTTGAAGTAGATCTTGTTCTTGACTTGAAGCATTGTCCTTATACATGTATGCATTGCCTTGAACATATACATATCACTGTGCTACGCAAGACACAGATAGTGGTTTTGACACTACAAAATTTGACAATCGAAGGAGCAGGAAACTATAACACTTACAATCTCCCCCTTTGTCAAATTTGTGATAAAACGCACTTCATTAAAAATAAGAGAAGTATTACATGCTCAATAAAGAATCATGCACCATATATACATAAGAAAGTATAATACACCGGCTACAATAACCAGAATACATCATCATGAAATAGTGAAAACACCTCCTTACTTACTCCCCCTAAGTAGCACACATAAGAAAAAGAATGTTACTACCCACACTCCATATCCATACTCACAATCCATAAGCAAGCATAAAAAAATACTGTCCCCCTTTTTGTCACAATGTGACAAAGGAAGAAACTAAGATATGGAAGAGGAAAATAAACAAAAGAGGAATAAGGGAGCAAACTAGGCAAGATATAAGTAAATAATTGTGCTAACATGAACCAAGTTCATCTAAAGTCAGTCTTACAAACAAAAGAAAAGAAAAGAATCATAAGAGTTACTACATTCCAAATGAGAAAATACTTAATCAGATCTTGAAGAAGGAGCAGGTATGGTAGGATCAATTTGTTGAAGGCCATTGTTAATGCGCCTAAGATACTTGTGCATATATTTAAACTACAAATCATGGACAACATTCATGTTCTCTACCTTCTCCTCAAGTGCACGTAAACGCACATCAAAGTCAGATGGCTGATAGTCAGGATCACCCTTAGAATCTAAATCAAGTTCATTAAAAATATCATGCATGTTTATATCATCTGGAGGTAAATCTTCATCGTCAGCCAACCTCAAATTCATCTTGTTTATATTTTTGTTGTTAAAGATAAGGTGATGTATGGAGCCTCTCCAACAGGCATAACTACTGACATATGAGTAACTAACACAGTCATAAGATATGCAAAAGGTATATCACTGTGACGCAAATGGAGATGGAATTAAATGATGAAATGACAAATTAAGGAAGACAATTATTGATTCAAGAGGTGATGGAATGCAAAATCTGAACCATAAAAGAAGTGAGTTCGGTTTTGTTACAAGATCTAAGATAAAGATTGGAAATAAATATCTTATGAAGGACCTTATATCTGGGTAACAAGTACCTTGAAGTGAACGCATTCCCATTTTGACGCCATTGCGCATCTATATTACATATTTCTCTAGTGAGCATACGTTTTTCTGATTCAGATGGTTTATCAACTAGATTGCTAATAGGAATACCATCATCATTGACTGGTATGTCCATAAGGCTAGAAATCAAATGTCGATCAACTTCAAATGGACCTTCTCTAGTTGCAATTATAAATGTTAAATTTTTTGCTGAAAAATTAGAAATATAAGCAAACATATCCTGCACAATAGACCGATATGCTGGCCCACCCCAATGTAGAATGTTAGCCCATCCTATAGATTGGAGAAGCGAAAAGAGTTCAAAAGGAGCAAGATGTTCAACATGTACAGGTCACTCGACTATCACATTATGCAACCTCAAATCTTGCACATAGGGAGGATCATCTTCGAGAGACCGAAGGTGGCGCCTTGTGATAGGTGATGATCTGGATGTTGAAGGACCATGAGTGTTTTTCTTTCGACCTCTAGGATCCATTTGCAACAAAGAATACTAATAATCAAGAAGTTACAAAAGTGTAGAGTGGGGTTTTACTAGATTAGATTTTGCAAGAGAAATCCCCAAAAACCTTAATGAATCACAAAATAAATCACTCCAAGCATGAAAAGGAAGTGATAAGGATTTAAATCTACAAGAAAAACATAAATAACGCACTAACCTTGTAGAATTAAGAAGATGGGTATGAGTGGTCGAGCTTCCGCTTGTTGGAGAGAAAGAGTAAATGCAGAAGAAAAAGTTTTTCCCCTAAATTAAAAGCACTAGCGCGCTACACGATTGGTCGTGGGACGTCCTCGACCGGTCGTGCCATAACTGGTCTAGTACATCCTCGATTGGTCGTGCACAACATAAAAAACATGCATTTTCACATAATTTTAAAATTTAAAATTATAATTTAACAAATATATATATATATATATAAACTATAATATAGAAATGCATGAATAATCCACTTAGCATTCTTAGGGTCTTCAAAACCCGTCGGTTGTTCAACATACACTTCTTCATGTAAATCACCATTTAAAAAGCACTGTTTACATCCATTTGATAAATTTTGAATTTTATAAAGTAGACAATGGATATAAATAGTCTAATTGATTCAAGATAAGCTACTGGGGGAAAGGTTTCATCATAATCAATGTCTTCAATTTTAGTGTACCCTTGTACAACTAGTCTAGCCTTGTTTCTAATTATATTACCAAGTTCATCAAACTTATTTTTGAAAATTCACTTAGTTTCGATAATATGTTTATCTTTAGGTTTAGGAACTAAGTACCAAACATAATTTCTAACGAATTGATTAAGCTCTTCTTACATCGCAACTATCCATTTTTCGTCAGTAAGAACTTCTTTTACGTTTTTCGGTTCAATCTGAGATGTAAAACACACGTAATTACATATACCTTCTAATTGTCTACAAGTGCGCACACCAGTGAGAGGGTTTCAAAGAATCTGAGTGGTTGGATGGTCTTTAATAGTTTTCAGTTCAGAGTTATTTTGATTTGATGAAGTATCTGGTTTGTCAATTAGAAGAACTTCATCATTATCTGAACTTGAGGCGGGTGTATTCAAGTGAACGTCAATGACCACATTAATGGATTCTTGGATTACACCAGTCCTCTTATTTAGTACACGATACATTCTACTATTTAAAGCATATCCTAAAAAGATCCCTTCATCACTTTTAGTGTCAAACTTACCAAGATTTTCACCGTCACGTAAAATATAACACTTGTTGCAAAAAATTCGAAAGTATTTGATAGTAGGCTTCTTGTCAAACCATATTTCATAAGCCGTTTTATTGTTTAACTTACTTATATAAACTTGGTTGATTATATAGCAGGCAGTATTTATAGCTTCAGCCCAAAGATTTCTAGAGAGCTTCATACTATTCAACATTACTTTTGCCATTTCTTGAAGCACTCTATTTTTTCTTTCAACAATTCTATTTTGTCATGGTTTATGGGTGCAGAGAATTCATGTGATATTCCCTGATCACAACAAAATTTCTCAAAATTGCTATTTTCAAATTCTGATCCATGATCATTATAGATCCTACTGACTTAAGAACCTTTTTCCATTTGGATCCATTTAAGAATCATTTTTTACTTCATCAAGAGTTTCTAATTTATCCTTTAAGAAGGCTACTCGAGTAGATCTGGTATAATCATCCGTGATTACCAGTATATATTTTTTTCCACCTCGACTCTCCGTCCTGGTTTGTCCTATAAGATCCATGTGGAGAAGTTTGATTGGTTTGAATGTGGCATTGAAGTCCACCTTTTTATGAGTACTCCTAGTTTGATTACCAATCTGGCATTCACCATATATTTTGTCTACTTTTTATAATTTAGGTAGGCCACTTATTAGTTCTCTTTTGCTCAATCTATACAAATTGCGGTAGTGTACAGGCCAAGGCGTTTATGCCATAACTCAGTTTCATCAGTGTGGACCATGTAACACGATTGATTAGATGAGCTAGAATCACTTACGATGTAGCAGTTTTCAGAAGTTCTGTGACCAGTTAATATTATAAAACTATTTTTATTTAAAATTTCACACCCTAGGTTAGAAAATTTTACACTGATTTTTATCACATATTCGATAAATGCTTAATAAGTTATGTTTTAAACCTTCTACATATAAGATATTCTCAAATAAAGAGAGGTTAGAAAGTTGAACCATACCTTGGCGAATAATCCTGTAGTTGCTACCATCACCAAATGTGACTGAACCATCGGTCATGTCTTTAAGAGTAGTGAATAGACCTTTGTCACCAGTCATGTACCTGGAGCATCCACTATCTAGGTACCACTTTAAATGGCTTGAAGCATTAAAATCGGTGTGGGCAACTAAGCAAGTAACCTTAGGAACCCATTTCATAACTGTTTTGGGTTTAAGAGTATAATTGGTCTTCTTGTATTTGTAGTTGTTGTAAGACTGACCTACTAAGTTAGATTTTAAGAGTTCCTTAAGTAAATATAATATTTTCTCAGCTAAAGGATTTCGGTTCTGATTTTTATAGTTGATATGGTTGCCTTTAGGTTTTAAAGATTGAAAAGTTTTAGCATTTTTAGAAAATTTTTGATTTGAACTATTCTCTTTTGAGTTTAAAGACTCTCCTTTCACAAACTTAGGAGGAGTATTCTTCTGTTTAGGAGGACTATTTCTATCATAGCCCAAACCGGATCGGTCACCACATTTTCTTGATCCAGACAAAAGCTTTTCTAACTTTGGATCACCTTGGACATACCTCCATGTATCCTTTATACTCAAAAGTGAAGAGATTTCAAGTTTAAGTTTTTCATTTTGAAATTTAAGATTTTCAATAAGGGAGGTTTTGAAATCTAAATTACCTTTAAATTTTTTAAAGCAATCTGAAATGTGAGATTTTTCTAAAACAAGAGAATCAAAATTTTCTTTAAGTTTTAAAAAATTTTCTTGTTGAAATTTCAATTTAACAACAATTTTACAACTTTCCTTGTAAAGGACATTATAAGCATCTTGAAGATCTCTTCATTTTCAGGATTACTATTCAGATTTTCTTCACTAGTTGAATCGTCATTATTTGAAAAAGTGAACTTGGCTAGAGTCATAAGGGCTTTAACTTCATTGCCCAACTCGGTTTTAGAATCTTCAGATTTAGAAGAGGCTTCAGAGCTAGAAGATTCATCCCAAGTAGCCAACATTCCTTTCTTTTTAGGTTTGTCCTTTTTAGGACACTTGTTTACTAAATGCCCAAATTCATGGTTATTTCAACACTGACTGTCTTTTAAAGTTCTTCAAGTTTTAGATTTAGATCTTTTCTTATCATTAGACTTTTGAAAATCAACTCTCTTTTTACCTTTGAAAATTTTATAAAAATTTTCTGCTAAAAGGGTGTAAGACCCGTATCCTAGTTCGTACCGTTCTGTAGGCTTCTGTGGTTCTTCCGGTCGAATTCCGGCAATCCTCGACCCGTATCCGATGTTTATGCACGATCCTAAGTCGAGACATGCATGTCGAAGTCGGCTCAGCCGGAGACTTGTATCTTAGTGACTGCGCCATCACCGTGGTTCCAACGCCGCGACTCGCGCACCGAACCGATACCCAGGTTAAAAGATGTGAGCCTGCGTTCAATTCGAAGAAAACGCCACGCATTACGAATTTTGAGGGAATTTCTACGACATGTCCTATCAATCAATCAATCAATCCTATCAATCAAGTACACATCACACATCAAGTCAAGTACAAGTAACCCATACCTTACCCCTACCTCTCTCTTACACAAGTTACCCAAAGTCAACTCTTATATCACTTCACCCCATCATTCCACCCATCACTCATGACACCTCACCCATCCTTTTCACCCATCACTCCATCACCTTTTCATCCCATCCCTTCTCTCTCTTCCTCATTTCTCAAAAATCTCCCAACAACAAAAAAAAAACCCAACGTCCAAGCTGTCCCTCCCAAGCCAAGTGTGGCCCACTTTCCCCACCATCTCATCTCTCATCTACACCATTAAAACCCCATTAACCTCCATCAAAAGTGAAGAAAATGAGCATATGAGTGCAAGGGATTAAGGAGGAGTGTAAGAGGTGGGTGATCGATCGTTAAATTTCTTTTTGGGACCACATATGATGGGACTCGTTTGAAGCATACAATATAAGGAATGGAGGGCCCATAGTGGTAGGGTCCCTCCTCTTCATCACGATCTCTCTTGTCTCTTCTTTTCTCTCTCTTTCTCTCTTTTGAGTTGATTTAGCCGTGTGGCCCACTGGGATAGACCCCACCACAAAGTGTATCTTTATCCATGCTATCCACCTTCATGTGGGACCTGCCTGATGGATGTGTTGGACCTACACCGTCCAACCCATTAGTGGACCAAGATGGAAGGAAAATTACAAATATCATGTTTATCTAAACAGGTGGGCCACGTCATGTGGGACCCACTATGATGCTGCGTTAATGCGAAGACCTCCCAGTAACCACAACATAGATTAAATCCAAAAATGAAGGAAGTGGTTAAGACTGAGGTTCTTAGGCTATTAGATGTGGGTATCCTATGCCCTATATTGGATAGCCAATGGGTGAGTCGAACTCAAGTGGTTCCTAAGAAGTCCGAAATCACCATAGTAGCCAATGCCAACAATGAACTCATGCTAACTAGAGTTACTACTGATTGGAGAATGTGCATTGACTGCGGGAAGTTGAAAACTGTCACTGGGATAGACCACTTTCCTTTTCCCTTTATTGATCAAATCTTGGAAAGGCTAGTTGGTTACTCATACTAATGCTTCCTTGATGGGTATTCCAGCTACAACTAGATAGAGATAGCCCTTAAAAATCAGGAAAAGACCACATTTACATGTCCCTTTGACACCTTTTCTTACCGAAGGATGCCATTCAAATTATGTAATGCCTCTGTCACTTTTTAGTGATGCATGATGAGTATTTTTTCTGAGATGGTGGGGCAATATCTAGAGGTCTTCAAGGACGACTTCTTTGTCTTTGGTCCATCCTGTAGTGAATGCTTAGAAAATCTAAAAAAGGTGTTGAAGTAATGTAAAGAAAAGAATTTAGTAGTAAATTGGGAGAAGTGCATTACATGGTTTGTAAGGGAATTATTCTTTGATATATCATCTCGTCAAAGGGAATTAAGGTAGATAAAGCTAAAATTAATCTTATCTTTACCCTACCTCTACCCAAAAGTATACGAGACATGCGATCCTTCTTATGACACGCTGAGTTTTACAGAAGATTCATAAAGGACTTTAGTCACCTCTCTCATCTTCTATGTAATCTACTTTTAAAAAAATATTCCATACGAGTGGACTGAGCAATGCCAAGAAGTTTTCTCTAAGCTCAAGGGCATGTTAACTACCACACCTATCATGTAGCTACCCAATTGGAGCATTTCTTTTGAACTTATGTGTGTTGTGTCTGGCTATACTATTGGGGTGGTGTTAGTCTAGAGAAAAGAAAAGAAGTCTTACGTTATTCATTACGTAAGTAAGACTTTAAATCTGACCCAAGTGAATTACTTTACTATGAAAAAGGAACTCTTGGTCATGGTATTCACTTTGGACAAATTTAGATATTACTTGATCAAATCTAAGATCATCATCTACATCGATCATGTGGCGCTCAAGTACCTTCTCTCAAAGAATGATGCTAAGCCTCACTTGATAAGATGGATTCTCCTACTCCAAGAATTTAATTTGGAAATAAAATATAAAAAGGGAGTAGAAAACGTAATAATTGACCACCTTTCGAGACTTGACCTCTCGGATTCCCTTGAGATGACACCTATAAACGACATGTCCCTTGACGAACAATTATTTAAAGTCTCTCACCCACCTTAGTTTGTTGATATTGATAATTATCTTACCACGGGTTTCAGGCCGACACATTGGACTATGCAAGATAAGAAGAAAATTTTCACTGAGGTACGTAAATTCTTCTGGGATGATCCGTATTTATTTAAATATTTTTCAAATAAGATTCTAAGGAGATGTGTGCCAGATAATGAACACCAAAGTGTTATCTCCTTATGTCACACTCAGGACTGTGGTGGTCACTTTTTTGCTAAAAAGACCACGACCAAAATTCTGTAGTGTGGCTTTTATTGGCCCACTATGTTTAATGACACTCATGAGTTTTGCAAATCTTGTGAGAGTTGTTAGAAATTAGGAGCATTGTCCCATCGTAATATGATGCCTTTGTGCCTCATTCTGATCATTAAAGCATTTGATTGCTAGGGCATCTATTTCATGGGACCATTCCCCCAATCCTTTGGGAATTTATATATTTTGCTAGCAGTAGACTATGTCACTAAGTGGGTCGAAGTAATCCCGTGTCAGAATAATGACCATTAGATTATCATTAAGTTTTTAAAAGAGAACATCATTTTCTGGTTCGAAACGCCTCGAGCCATCATTAATGATGGAGGTTCACATTTGTGTAATGGGCTATTTGCAAACTTAATGAAGATATATGACATCTCTCATAAGGTGAACACTCCATACCACCCACAGAGAAGCGGGTAAGCTGATATTTCTAATAAGGAGATCAAATACATTTTGAAAAAAATGGTTAAACCTAATTGAAATGATTGGTCAATCCGATTGACGAATGCTTTATGGGCTTACCGTACTGCATTAAAAACCACTATTAGAATGTCTCCCTTTAGACTTGTCTATGAGAAGGCTTGTCACTTACTTGTGGAGTTAGAACATAGGGCCTACTGTGTGATTAAAAATCTGAACTTTAATTTAGACAACGCAGGCTCGCTGTGTAAACTACAATTGAATGAACTCGAAGAGATCCGGAATAACGCATAGGAGAACTCAAGGATTTACAAGGATGCGATGAAGGTGTTCCATGACAGGAACATATTTTGAAAATCATTCTTAGTTGGTCAAAAAGTCCTTTTGTACAATTCTCGGTTACATCTTTTTCTGGGTAAACTCTGATTTCTTTGGATCGGTCCTTTAACTGTTACTAATGTCAATCCTCATGGGACCATCAAGATAAAGAATTTGAACAATGGCAATGCTTTTAAAGTAAATGGACATCGGTTGAAGCCATCTGTTGAGAAATTTAATTCAAATGACATGTCCATACCTTTGATTGATCCTGTTTACTAGGATTGACCTTCTAATTTGACAGAGGTATAGTTAGGTTTATTACTTTCATAGAATTTAGGACTAGGATAGTTTTCTTTCATAGTTTTCTTTTTAGTTGTTAAATTCTTGTGCTAGCCCAACTTCACACTGAGATCCTTTGGAAAAAGCTTTAAAACACCTTCATCGGGTATTATCTTTCTATCACTTCTCCTTCAATTACATTGTCTCTTTTGCAAATCATGCTTATTTCTTTTACATTGAGGAAAATGTAGATTTTAGGTTGAGGATGGGAGATTAGGTAAACCAATCAGTGTTTTCTCATTTTTAACCAAAATTTCTAAAATTTTGGAAAAATTTTCAATGTTTATTTGTTTATAAAGTGATAAGTTGTGTATTTAAGATTGTTTTGAGTATGAAGATAAGATAAGAAGAAATTTTTATATTATTGAAGTTTGATCAACTAAGTAGCCTATCACTTACAGTTCTTGTGCTTAATTGATTAAGAGAAAGTTTGAATATTATGTTAATCTAAATCACAAGACACGTTCAAATTGTTTTATATTAATAATGCTAGAATTTCTGATTATTAGTATGTTAATCATTAATAGATGGTGAGAATCAAGTCTAAAAAATTTTATCCAGCTTAAAAGATGAAAAGAATGAATAAAAATTCATTGTCGATATAAAATGAAAAATGGAAAAAGAAGGAAAAGGGGATATGTTTGGAATCAGTACTTAAGTTCTCAATTAATCTCGATATGGTGAGCATAGCTAACATGATGTAATGATAGTATCCTTATGGAAAGTAAGTTGATCTTCACTGCACATATTGAAAAACTTAATATGCGAACTATACTCTGACTTAATGGATAAAGAACTTATTTGATTGAATGCTTATGTGATTCGGCTCTAGGTTTTCAAAATACCACTTTCACGTCTTGAGTCTACTCATTCATACTTGATTACACAAATGATTGTTTTCTAAAATAGGTTTGAACATTGAGCATTAAAGTTCATTTTTTACATACTTTGCTCAGGACTAGCAAAATGTTGGTTGAGGATTGTGTTAAGGGTCAAATATTATATATTATATGCCATTTATTACTTGGTTTTATAAACATGATAATGTTTAATATTCTGTTTTAATTTATATTGCAAGGTGAATTTAAGAGCTTGAATTGAAAAGGATGTTAAAAGCATGGATTTAACGCTCAAGAATCACCAAAGAAAGGATGGATATAAGACCAAAAATGAAGAATTCACATACCAAAGATTTAAGAAACCAAGTGAGGAATGAAGAGAATTGAAGACTTGAAGTGAAAAAAAGGAATTCCAAAAATTTGCCTGCTTCGACTAGTTTAAGCCCTCCTTCGACTAGTCTACGGCTCTTGCTTGACTAGTTGAAGATTCCTCAACTCGAACTCCAGCAACATAAACTTTTAATTTCATGCGATCCTCGACCAGTCAAAGACTTTCCTCGAATTGTCGAAGGTACCCTCGACTAGTCAAAGGTTTTCCTCAACTCGTCTAAGGTTACGCAAACAACACACGAATTACTTAAATTTGAGGTATCTTCCAGATTTCTCCAACTTAGTGCAAAAGTTAGAATTGAAAAACTATAAATATGAGTCCCTAGGATGTTTTTAAGAATCTTTTAGGGTTTGAGGAGTGAAGTAAAAGGGTGGAGAAGCTGTCGTGAAGAGTTTTCTTCCTTTTCCTTAGTTGTTTTTATGTTATCCTTAAGAGATATTTTAGTTCAATCATGTCTATGGTTGGCTAAACCTTTTAGCTAGGGCTAAGAGGTGAAGCTTGTAGCGTGATGAGATGTTTCTTTTACTTTGATTCATGTTTATGTTGAACCTTCTTTGATACTAGCTTGATTTTAAAGGAATACTTTTAGTTCTTAATGGTTTATTGTGACTTAAATTACAGTAGATCTGCAATAGCTTAAAGTATCTTCTTTTCCTAATTTTGAGATTATAGGATTGATAAATCCTGTTGTTTTCCATCATCCCATGGGCATGGTTTGGTGATGGAATCTCTTCCAATTATCATAATTCTCCTCCACTAAGAATTAGGTCAAGGAGAGTTCATATTGATCTTAATTATATATCTTCCAATTGGATAAGATAGGACTCCAATTCCAATCGTGTGACTTGAATCAAGTAAGAGGGCTCCCTGATCTCTACAAGTGGATCCTTGGAAACCCTACTTGCCACATTTGAATTTGTTAGTTTTAATCACATTAATCACAATTACTCTTTTAATTATTTAGATTTAGTTTTAGTTCTAGTTAAATTCAGAAGACACACAAGTTTAGTCCCTGTAGATTTGACCTCGGTCTTACCAAGATTATTACTACATCGCAACCACTTGGGGTTGTGAACACGCGGCCACGCGACTCCCATCTGTCTTGGTACAAACTTATTAAAGTCTCCAAAGTTTGTTGAAATTTCATCCAACCCTTTCTTATTATACCCCAATCAAATGGCCAGGAGCAAGAGAACTTCTGGCTCTTCCTAAGAACCTTCTACACCTACTCATCACTCTTCTAGGAGCTAAGGGACAAAATCACAACAAATCCTTCAATCTCCTCAAGCATACGATCGTCCTAGGAAGAAAGTTAAAACGACAATTAGACACCCCTCTCTTTTCAAGGAGCCAAGCCTTACAGTCATAGACTTTAACATATCTCTTTTAGCCAGCTCCATTCATCAGGACATAATTATGGGAGATATAGAAAGACCTCCCTGGAAGGGCCACAAATCAGCATGGTAAGATTGGCTAAAGGCCACTTCGAACATTCGGACGGATAACTCTAAGCCGTCCAATAAAGAGGCTAGTCCTTCTCCCTCTTTCATAAAGAAGAAGTTATTGAAGGGTAAAGGATAATAACTCTAAGAGAAAATCAAGGAGTTCAATAAGAAGTATCTCTAGAATACTTGGGACAACACAAATGTCCTTTAAGAGATGATTAAATTCAATAGTCCTTTTAAGGACAAGATGGTCATCATTCCAATAAATTTGCGTTGCCATCTCTCAATCCTCCATGGTGAGCCTATAGACCAGATGACACACAACATGATCCTTTATACAACCCGTTGGGCCATGAAGGAACCCCAAATCTTGGAGGGTTATCTGATAGAGAATGGACTCTTGGCAAAGGACTGACAAAATCTCCCCAATGCAGTTCTTGAAGCCATGCTACAACCCTCACCATCTCTTCCTAACCCACTTCTTTAAGACCATGCAGCAATGCTTCCATACTAGAGATTCCTTATGGGGTATGAAAGAATTTAGAACTCGCAGCTTCTTATCTTCTCGTAATTATTATAATGCTTGGACCAAGTCTATAATCAAGAAGCACTAGGATGTTCTAATCAATATTGAACTCCTCAACGTGATTGAAGTCACATCCGATTATTTCTGCAAGGATGTGACTGTATTCATGGGCTTCCTCAATTATTAGTACCCAACAACCACCTCTTTCCATCTTCCTCTTGGTGAAGTTAGCATCATGTTATGGGATCTTTATAGGATGTCTGGTCTTCCAATAACATGCCATTTCTTTGACAAATGTGTGCCACCAAATGAGGAATTTGCACATTTTCTCCTACCAATCAACAACCAAAGATTTCAGAAACTACCATTGAGCTCTTTAGAGAAATAGTGAAGTTTCCAAACATCCGCAAAGTCCTGCACCTTATTTGGCTCACATATTTTACGAGAGACCTTCGATGCGTTCCTTGTTTTTCTTCACTCTACTTAGATTTTTGATATACTTCTTCACTATCTCCTAACAACTATATCTCTTTTAGCCTTACAGTTTTGTGGAAAACCATACACAGGAGCAAAATGGCCATAGACAAAGTATCAAGGGTCCAACAGAGTATAGCGCATCTAGCGAACTAGCTTCTTTCTTGGCTTACTGGCTTAGCTTAGTGATGCTCCCCATCTAAAAATGGGTCGACGCCATCAAGCCTACTTTATTTATAATCGCCGGAGCAATGGTAGAGGGCAGAAAGTATTCCCTACCTTCTCCAATCCTTTGCTTGATATACCGCACCTTCATTGATTTGCTGCAAGAGCCCGACGGTCGGAGCGTCTTCAACCTATATACCCTGACATTACTTTGTAAGGTGGCTAGGCATATATTTTTCATGGACTAATGCTAAACCAGAGAAGACATACGTGAATCCGGTTTGCCTCCAACTCTAGCACTATCAAAGGAAAAATATGGTTAAAAAGACCTATGATTAGGTGGTGAACAAGATTGAGAGGACAGGGTCCATTACTGTTTTTCACTTTCCATTTTCTAACATTTCTGAAGATAGAGATGTCATAGACAACAACTCACTGGCCCCTTTATAGTCAAAACAATTTATCCTCATGGGGCTATCGAGATTGAAAATTTAGTGAATGGTAACATTTTCAAAGTGAACGGTCACTGCCTTGAGTCATTTGCTAAGAACTTTGATTCAAAGGATATGTACATCCCTCTTAATGATCCAGTCTACTAGGACTAGCCTTCAAGTCTGATGGATGTAGACCTTCTACCTATTTACTACTTTCATGGGATTAGGTAAAAGTATTTTAGGTTTTGTGTTAGTTTAGTTTGTCCAGTGGAAACCCCTTTAGATGATGGAGACTTTATGTCATTCCTTTGATCTTCCTTAGGTACTCTCTCTTACTCACTTTTCTTTTTTTTCAGTTGTCTCATGTTATGATGCATTGCATATTTTTTATATTGAGGACAATTTAGATTTTAGGTTGGGGTGAAATTTAATGAACTCAATTAGTATTTTCTTAGTTTTTGAGCAATTTTTTTTTTTATAAAAAAAATCAATTTCCATATTTGAAACTCTTTTTTTAAGATTGACTTTATGTATACCTGAGTGTGTTTAAGTATAGGAGGATGAGTTTTAAAGTAA
Organism: Magnolia kwangsiensis; assembly: GCA_037074715.1. Lineage (NCBI taxonomy): Eukaryota > Viridiplantae > Streptophyta > Magnoliopsida > Magnoliales > Magnoliaceae > Magnolia > Magnolia kwangsiensis. The sequence continues at coordinate 46,648,220 of CM073587.1, forward strand.
TCTTTCTATGTCTAAAGTCTAGTTGATTATTAGGTCCTTGAACAAGTTCTTTTAATGAATTGATTGATAGAAAATTTTAAACACCAATTAAGTCTAGTTCATAATTTACATATGAATCATATTCTTTAAGGTTAACTTGAACTTCCAAGTGTTTAGCTTGATATTTACTCAAAAGTATTAAGAACCAAGCCTGAAGATTCTTATCTACGTTGATATAAAAAGAAAAAAGAGACTAACTGGAAAAAGAGTGGAATTAAAAATGGCTACCTATTTCATGTGCCTAGTTGGTAATAATAATAAAAAAAATGAAGAAAAGAAGGAAAGAAAGAAGACAAGACGGTAGTATGAAAGTCGTCAATGAAAAAAATAAATTAAAAGATGAAAAAATAAGCAGAAAGGGAGATGGGTTTGGAATCAGCAACTTTTATTGATTTGATCACTTTCAAGTAATCATCACAATTAACATCATGGAGTGGAGGCTGAGTCACATGGATTATAAGTTGAAATCACTTTCAAGTAATCATCACAATTAACATCATGGAGTGGAGGCTGAGTCACATGGATTGTAAGTTGAAATTCATTAAGCACACTAGGAACATGATGTTTGAAGGTGTTTATTAATTGATTAATAAAGAAAAAATTAATTTAATGATTTACTAATGATATTGGGGTTTAGACTGACTATATTTTATTCTTATATATCTGAATATTCTTCCTACATATTCATAGGATTACACAGAATGTTGTTTTTCTAAGTAGGGTTTAAAGTTTAGGTTTTGAAGATTAGTTTTTTGCATGTTTTTCTCGAAACTAGCAAAATGCTAGTTGGGGGGTGTGTTTAGTATGAAATATTACATGGTTCCCCCTTATTATGCATTTGTTTTATACGTATAAGTGTGCTTAATTGAAATAATTATATTTTTTTTCCATGCAATGTGATTTGGAGAGCTTAGATGAAAATGACGATTAAAGAGAATATTCAAATCTTAAAAAATCACCAAGTGAAGGATTGGGTGTATGGAGTTAATATTGAAGAATTCAAGTACACTATGCCAAAATGGCGAATTTGCGACGTATTTTTGCGACGGACGAATGGTTTAACGACGGATTTAATCCGTCTCTAACGGAAAAGGTCCATCGCTAAGTTCATCTTTCTCGAATATCCGTAGTCCGAACGTCGTTGAATTTCACAACGGATCGAAATCCATCGCTAAAATCTGATTTACGACGTATTTACGATAGATTTTTTTCTGTCATAACTAGGTGACGAACAAAATCCGTCGCAAATTTTGATTTTGCGACGGAATATAATTAGTTGCAAATTCCCGTCCAAAGTACCAAGTGGCATGCTTTTCAGTTGCTTTTGCGACGGATCATGGTCCGTTGTAAAAGGACTTTTTCCTTAACATTATTTATTTTTTCATTTTTTTAGAATATGGTGGAAAATTAAGTTTTTTTTGTAGTCTAATAATTATTTTTTAATAGAATTTCAGTGGTTTAATTGTTCATATTTTGTTAAAAGTTTTGAAAGAAAAAAATTAAAATTTGCATTTAATTTTTTTAAAATATTTTATAATAAAAATGATATTTTGTTAAAAGTTTTGAGAGAAAAATTAAGAGTAGAAAAATATACATTTTGAAAAAAAAAGTTATTTTTAAATGGAAATTGAAATTTATCTATGAAAAAAAAAATATATTTTTTGATAAATTATTAGGCACATCCACTAATTGAACCTTTAATCATTTTTGGACAATCTAATTAGTCCAGATTGAAGAGTAAATAACTTTAGATGTTTAAATCAAATTTCACTCAAATTGTTGATCAATCTTATATGCCCAATATCTTTCTCATATGTAGCCTAATGAGGGTGAGTAACTAGTCAAATTGAGGGTTTTGATCTGTAAAATAGAGTGAATGGACCAGACATGTAAAATTGGTAGGTGAGTTACTCATTACCTTTACCAAAGTAAACTCTATGGGGTCCACAATTGTTTATTTATTTTATCCACCCCATTCATCCATGTTAACGGATAATTTGAGGTCTAAAGAACAAAAAGGAAGCATATCCAAAAGGTCTACAACAGTTTCAGATCAAGTTGATATTTGTGTTTTCCCTTCTTCTATGTATTCTCTACACATTAACAGGTTGGATCTCAAAAAAAAAAAAAAACATCATGATGGACCTTTGGAAGGTTTCAACTGTAGGCATTACTCTCCCCACTGTTTTTTGTGGTGGGGTCCACTCCATCCTTGGATCAGCATCATTCTTTGGTCCATACCCTAAAATGATCTTTAAAAATGTATGAATGGTGTGGATACAAAACATACATCATGGTGGGGCCCACATAACTTGGTGATGTCACTTCAGTAGCGAGACTCGCTACTCAACCCGTCAATAGCTAATCCGCGTCCGATAACAGGGCTGGTTAGGGCATCAGCCCTAACCACTCCCTCTCCCTCCATCTCTCTCTCTCTCTCTGCGCCTCTCCTTCTCTCTCTCTACGCATCTCCCTCTCCCTCTCCGTCCGAACTCTCTCTCCCACTCCACTCTCGAACCATCCCCTCTCCCTCTCCACTCGATCTATCACTCCCTCACTCTCTCTGTCTGTCTCTCTCTCTCCCTCTTTTATTTTCTTATTTTCTTTGGTTCAACACATTAAGAAGCATTCTGCAACATTAGGTGTCTCTCTCTCTCTCTGTCTATCTATCTATTCATATCAATTTGGGAACCGAATCAATTGAAGTTCATATTTATTTGGGGTTCATAAATGATGAATTAACCACTCTATTATCTAGCTAGATAGGATAATACTTCGATTCTAGCTAAATTATATAATTGACTCAAGTGAATTATATATTAAGAATGACTATAAGTGAATAATTAACGCTCTATTATTTTTCTCTATTGATTTTTCTTTAAAACTATCTTAATTTCAATTATTATTTCTTAAAACCTAATTCTATAATTAGTTTTAGTTTTAAAGTATTCTAAAAAAATATAAAAATATAGGTTCATGTGGATTTAATTTCGGTTTCACCGAGTTAAAAGTATATCGCAGCCTTATACTTGGAATTGTCATCCTTTTGGATAAAGTAATAATATATCTCATTAGTTTACACATTGTTGGGAAAAGTGTTCTTTTCCCTATAAAAACTGAATCTGAATTCTTTGGATGAGGGATAGGTTTATAAGTGGGCCCAATCAAATTTCGAGCCTAGATGATAGTTTTGGCCATGAAATTTATTACTTATTCGTTTGGGCAATGGGTGTGGGTCTATGTTATGCACAGGCTCGATTGTGGGACTAGGATGGGCTTAAACGTGAAGTAGGCCCAAGTCTTAGGCCTAGTTACACGTGGGCAAATCTACTGGGGAGAAAATTGATGAGAAGCTTAGTTGAAGTTAAAAGGAAAGGGTTTAGGTTATGATTTGAAAAATCAGTTGTCATAGACTTGAGGCCTCTTAATCCTGACCATTCCCAGTGGAGACCTGGGTAATCTCCACAATGCTCTGCTAATCAAAATTATGTATATTCGTTCTTACGAATTATTACTATAAATACTATTTTTATCTTCTAAAATCTGTTCTGAACTATTTCAAAACAAAGTTTCAATTTGAACAATGACGATAATCTATTGATGGTCAGCAACGATAACTCAATGCGAATAGTAAGGAGAAAAAAGCTACTAGGTGCTCCGATGGAAATGCTCTAATACCAATGAAACATTTTGAAACTTTGGACCACAAATATTTGCAAAATGAAAGGGACAGTTTGTTGAGATTGGGAATCATTCGGATATTTATTCTTCATGAAGGTAAGAATTTTTTGAGCAGATCCTTACTCTTGCTCAGGTGGCAGACTATCAGGAGTTTCGACACCCGTTCAAGAGTTCGAGTATCGTTGTGAAATTCTGCTATGTGGTGAGTATGGGGGGTTGTGTGCGCGTGTAAAAAAAAAGAGGATGAATTTCTTGAGCTTTTCTTGTATTTTTGTTGTTGCTAATTCCCTTTCATTGAATCTGGTCTACCATCTTAACGATTGGATCTTCAATGCTTTGAAGAGATGCACCACTCCCGTTGAGCCTTTAATTTGAACCATTGAAACTATATTTTAGATAATAACAATAAGTAAAAATGAGTTTAGTGATCTTGATTAGCAGACCATTATGGGGATTACCGGGTGTCCACCACAAATGCCCCATATCTAGATGCGTCATGGTCATTGATCCAGCACAAACAATGGATGATCTCAGGATGGATGGCTCGGATCGTCATAAACATGTGTCATATGTGTGGTAGACATGATGGGCTCACAAAAATACAGGTAATCAGCTCCCATGCCGGTTAGACTGCCATCGACATGTGAAGTGGGGGAATGGATTCGCTACTCCCCATGACACCAGCCCCGTGGCTAGTGTTCAGTGGTCTGTGGACCCCACCATGATGTATGTGTTTCATCCATTCTGTTCATCTATTTTTAAAGATCATTTTAGGGATTCATCCTAAAATAAGAGAGATATAAATCTTATTTGGACCACACCACACGAAAACAATAGTGATTGGATATCCATCATTTAAATCTTCCTTAGGCCCACTGTACTATTTATCTGACATCCAATATGTTGATTAGGTCATAAAGACCCAGATGAAGGTAAAAAACAAAGATCAGCTTGATCCAATACTTTTATGGCCCCCAAAAATTTTTTAAGGTCGACGTTCATTCAACACTGTTTCCTATAATGTGCTCCACTTGAGATTAGGATATATCTCATTTTTGTGTAATACCATACAATGATCTATAAAAATAGATGGACAGAATGGATGAAATACATACATCATGGTGGGGCCCACAAACCACTGAACACCAGCCATTGGCTGGTGGCAGGGGAGTAGCTAATCCGTTTCTGTGAAGTGGGGGGACGGGGATTGGCTACTACCCCTGCCATCAACCCAGTGGCTGCTGGTCAGTGCTTTGTGGGCCCTTGAAAAGGCCGAGCTATAGGTCCTGTGGGGGGGGGTTGAATAGGACTATGCCAAATTAAAATGATAATAGCAGAATTTAAACAATTAAAGGAAAGATAACACTTTAAACAATTCACAATATAGAAATGTAAAGCAACCTCAAAATTTTAGTATTGAGAGGTTGATATAAATGTTGTTCTAAGGACAACCTTACACCATAAAAACCAAGGGTTTATGGCATGACAACCTTACTAAAACGGTTTGTGCATCAAATTCTCAAACTGAAGAGGAATAAAAAGGAAATAACTTGAAAGGAAATCTAAGTTATTACAACACTCCCCACAATGCTTGAAATGATAAAGGATATAGAAAATAAACCACACATCCACAAAACATAAAGAATTATAGTGGTTCACCTGTGTGTACACCAAATGTTAAACAATAGCGACACAGCTACTCCACTCCTAATATCCTCACATAGTGGATATTAGCTTTCACTATAAAAATAGGTTTTTTCAGGTTCACCTAAAACCCTCACAATTATCTCTTTCAAGTAGGCTTACACAATTCAAAAACCCCCATGCTTTGAGTTTTTTGGATCTCCTCAGATAACCAAAAGAATGAGATTTTTCTAGCTCAATCTTAAAAGAAACTAAAAATAGAAGATTTACACAAATGTAAAATACCTGGATATTCTCCTTTTGTTGCAACCCGGAAGAACCAAGTCGGAGTAGAAGTTCGAATATAGAAGTTCAAAGTCCACACTCACATATGAAATGGTTCTAAGTTCTAGATTAATTTTAAATTAAATCAAGTTGTGGTAGCTCTATTTGATTTTGATTCCAAGAAGTAGGAATAATCCCTCTTTCAAATTATATTGGAATGCAGAATACAAAATCAAATATAAAAAGCTAATAAAAGAGAATATGAAATATGCACAATATAGCTTAAGAAGTTTACAAACTTATCTCTCAGAGTGATGTCTTGATTTTACTTAAATCGAATTACCAAACTCTAAAAATCATGCTTTATTTATAGGTGAACAGATTGCACCTACGACTGGTCCTATAGACACTAAAACTGGTCGTAGGACCAATGGATTTTTAAAATTTTGAGCTCGATTAGATAAAGTCGTTCCATGACTGGCCATAGGCCTTGCACTACCGGTCGTGTGACCTCCATGACTAGTCGTGACCTGTCCATGACTGGTCGTGTGGAACCAAAAATAGTTGATGGAGTTCGAGTCATAGCTGCAAGACTGGTCGTGAACGAGTCATGCACTGTTCACACGACCGGTTGAGCAGTCTCCAGGACTGGTCGTGGCTTGACAAAAAATTTCAAAAATATTCAACAAACTTAGGACTGGTCTTGAAATTTCTTGAATTGGTCGAGCCAGTGCTAAGACTAGTCGAACAGAGTGCAGGACTAGTCGAAGAATAGACCAAACACTTATAAAATGAGCAATTGAATTATGCATTCAAAATGACCTACCCTAATGTCAATCTAAGGTCATCCAAACCTTGTTAGTGAAGAAAGAACATTGAACCTTCTAGTCACTCGTTGAAGTTTACGAAGCTTGATATCTTGACACAAAATGAAGCTTGTACATGAGATCTTTTGAAGCTTGAATTTGTAGTACATGTGTTGTACTTCAACTTGAGTCTTGAGTATGAATAGTTGGCTTGTCATTTAATGTCGCTTTACAACATTGAACTTTAAAGCTTAAAGAAGTGAACAATGTACTTGATCTTGCATTTCCTTTGAAGTAGATGTTGTTTTTGACTTGAAGCATTGTCCTTATACATGTATGCATTGCCTTGAACATATACATATCACTGTGCTACACAAGACACAGATAGTGGTTTTGGCACTACAAAATTTAACAATTAAAGGAGCAGGAAACTATAGCACTTACAATCTCCCCCTTTGTCAAATTTATGATAAAACACACTCCTTTAAATATAAGAGAACCATTACATGCTCAATAAAGAATCATGCACCATATATACATAAGAAAGTATAATGCACCAGCTACAATAACCAGAACACATCATCATGAAATAGTCAAAACACCTCCTTACTTACTCCCCTTGAGTAGCACACATAAGAAAAAAATGCTACTACCCACAATCCATATCCATACTCATAATCCATAAGCAAGAATAACAAAATATTCTCCCCCTTTTTATTACAATATGACAAAGGAAGAAACTAAGATATGGAAGAGGAAAATAAACAAAAGAAGAATAAGAGAGCAAACTACGCCAGATATAAGCAAATAATGTGCTAACATGAACTAAGTTCATCTAAAGTCAGTCTTACAAACAGAAGAAAAGCAAAGAATCATAAGAGTTACTACATGCTAAATGAGAAAACACTTAATCAAATCCTGAAAAGGGAGCAGGTATGTTAGGATCAATTTGATGAAGGCCATTGTTAATGCGCCTAAGATACTTGTGCATATATTTAAACTACAAATCATAGACAACATTCATGTTCTCTACCTTCTCATCAAGTGCACGTAAATGCACATCAAAGTCAGATGGTTGATAGTCAGGATCGACCTTAGAATCTAAAGCAAGCTCATTAAAAATATCATCCATATTTATATCATCTAGAGGTAAATCTTCATCGTCAGCCAACTTCATATTCATCTTGTTTATATTTTTTTTGTTAAAGATAAGGTGCTGTATAGGAGCCTCTCCAACAGGCATAACTACTAACATATAAGTGGCTAACATAGTCATAAGATATCCAAAAGGTATATCACTGTGACCCAAATGGAGACGGAATTAAATGATAAAATAACAAATTAAAGAAGGCAGACAAATATTGACTCAAGAGGTGATGGAATGCAAAATTTGAACCATAAAAGAAGTGAGTTCGGTTTTGTTACAAGATCTAGGATAAAGATTGGAAATAAATATATTATGAAGGACCCTATATCTGAGTAACAAATACCTTGAAGTGAGCGCATTCCCATTTTGACTCCATTGCGCATCTATATTACATAATGCTCTAGTGAGCATATATTTTTCTGATTCAGGTGGTTTATGAACTAGATTGCTAATAGGAATACCATTATCATTGACTCGTATGTCCATAAGGCCAGAAATCAAATGTCGATCAACTTAAAATGGACCTTCTCTAGTTGAAATTATAAACGTTAATTTTTTTGTCAAAAATTTAGAAATACAAGCAAACATATCCTTCGTAATAGACTGGTATGTCGGCCCACCCCAATATAGAATGTTAGCCCATCCTACAGATTAGAGAAGCAGAAAGAGATTAAAAGGAGAAAGATGTTCAACATGTACAGGTCGTTCAACTATCATATTGTACAACCTCAAATCCCGCACATAGGGAGGATCATCTTCGGGAGACCGAAGGTGGCGCCTTGTGATAGGTGATGATCTAGATGTTGAAGGACCATGAGTATTTTTTTTCAACCTTTAGGATCCATTTGCAACAAAGAATACTAATAATCAAGAAGTTACAAAAGTGTAGAGTGGGGTTTTTCTAGATTAGATTTTGCAAGAGAAATCCCCCAAAACCTCAATGAATCACAAAATAAATCACTCCAAGTGTGAAAAGGAAGTGATAAGGATTTAAATATGAAAAATGCAAATAATGCACTAACCTTGAAGATTCAAGAATATGGGTACGACTGTTCGAGCTTCTGCTCGTTGGAGAGAAAGAGCAAATGTGGAAGAAAATTTTTTCCCCCCAAATTAAAAGCACCAGCGCACTATACGACTAGTCGTGGGATGTCCTCGACCGGTCGTGCCATGATTGGTCAAGTACGTCCTCGATTGGTCATGCACAACAAAAAAAAACATGCATTTTCACATAATTTTAAAATTTAAAATTATAATTTAACATATATATATATATATATATATATATATATATATATATATAAACTATAATATAGAAATGCATGAATAATCAATTTTAATTGAACATACCAAGATCAAATTTCAATTTAGTAAACCTTCTTTTGTCGAGTGGTTTAGTGAAAATGTCAGCAAGTTGAGTCTCAGTAGAAATGTATTCCAAAGAAATTAGCTTTACTTCCACTAATTCACGAATGTAGTGATATATAATGTCATTATGCTTGGTTCGTGAATGTTGGATTGGATTTTTAGATATATTAATTACACTGAAATTATCACAATATAAAACCATTGAATGCTGTGCAATTCAGTAATCACTTAACATTTTTTCATCCATACGAGTTGAGTACATGCATTTCTAGCTGTGATGTATTCAGCCTCAGCTGTTGAAAGCGATACGGAACTTTGATTCTTGCTAAACTAAGAAACTAAATAGTTCTAAATATAGAAACAACCACCACTGGTTGATTTCCTATCATCGATATTATCAGCCCAATCAGCATCTGTGTAACTAGCTAATTGAACACTAGTATCATGAGGATACCAGAGACCCAAATTAGCTGAGCTTATGACATATCGCATAATCCGCTTAACAACAATTAAATGTGACTCTTTAGGGTCAGATTGATATCTTGCACAAATTCCAACACTAAAAGCAATATTCGGTCTACTTGTAATTAAATAAAGTAAACTTCTAGTCACACTAAAATATAATTAATGATCCACACTTTTACCTGTAGCGTCCTTTGAGAGTCTTAGTGTTGTACTCATAGGAGTATCAAAATTTTTATCATTCTCAAATCTGAACTTTTTAATTAAGTTCAGAGCATATTTAGTTTGAGAAATAAAGATACCATCAGGTTGCTGTGTAACTTGCAGCCCTAAGAAATAATTCAATTCTCCAACCATGCTCATTTCGAACTTAGATTTCATAAGATCTGCAAACTTAACAATCATGTTAGTATAGGTAGATCTATAAATAATATCATCAACATAGATCTGTACTATTAAGATATGATTATTATGTTTCTTAACAAAAAGAGTCTTATCAACATTACCCATTAGAAAACTATGACTTAGTAAAAACTTAGTCAATTTTTCGTAGCCTGCCTTGGGAGCTTGTTTTAAACCGTAAAGAGCTTTTTTTAGGCAATAGACATGATCAGCATTCTCAGGGTCTTCAAAACCCGTTGGTTGTTCAACATATACTTCTTCATGTAAATCGCCATTTAAAAAGCACTGTTTACATCCATTTGATAAATTTTGAATTTTATAAAGTATGCAATGGATATAAATAGTCTGATTGATTCAAGACGAGCTATTGGGGTAAAGGTTTCATCATAATCGATGCCTTCAATTTGAGTGTACCCTTGTACAACCAGTCTAGCCTTATTTCTAATTATATTACCAAGTTCATCAAACTTATTTTTAAAAATGCACTTAGTTCCGATAATATGTTTATCTTTAGGTTTAGGAACTAAGTACCAAACATAATTTTTAACAAATTGATTAAGCTCTTCTTGCATCGCAACTATCCAGTTTTCATCAGTAAGAGCTTCTTTTATGTTTGCTGGTTCGATCTGAGATGTAAAGCACACGTAATTACATATATCTTCTAATTGTCTACAAGTGCGCATACCAGTGAGAGGGTTTCAAAGAATCTGAGTGGTTGGATGATCTTTAATAGTTCTCAGTTCGGAGTTATTTTGATTTGATGTAGTATTTAGTTTGTCAATTAGAAGAACATCATTATCTGAACTTGAGGCGGGTGTATTCAAGTGATCGTTAATGACCACATTGATGGATTCTTGGATTACACCACTCCTCTTATTCAGTACACGATATGTTCAACTGTTTAAAGCATATCTTAAAAAGATCCCTTCATCACTTTTAGTATAAAACTTACCTAGATTTTCACAGTCACATAAAATATAACACTTGTTGCAAAAAACTCAAAAGTATTTAACAATAGGCTTCTTATCAAACCACATTTCATAAGCCATTTTATTGTTTAACTTACTTATATAAACCCAGTTGATTATATAACAGATAGTAATTATGGCTTTAGCCCAAAGATTTCTAAAGAGATTCATATTATTCAACATTACATTTGTCATTTCTTGAAGCACTCTATTTTTTCTTTCAACAATTCTATTTTGTCGTGGTTTTTGGGTGCAGAGAATTCATGTGATATTCCCTGATCGCAACAGAATTTCTCAAAACTACTATTTTTAAATTCTGATCCATGATCACTACGGATCCTACTGACTTAAGAACCTTTTTCCATTAGGATCCATTTAAGAATCATTTTTACTTCATCAAGGGTTTCTAATTTATCCCTTAAGAAGGCTACCCAAGTAAATCTTGTATAATCATCCACGATTACTAATATATATTTTTTACCACCTCGACTCTCCATCCTGGTTGGTCTTATAAGATCCATGTAGAGAAGTTCGAGTGGTTTGGATGTGGCATTGGAGTCCACCTTTTTATGAGTACTCCTAGTTTGCTTACCAATCTGGCATTCGCCACATATTTTTTCTACTTTTTATAATTTATGTAGGCCTCTTATTAGTTCTCTTTTGCTCAATCTATACAAATTGCGATAGTGTACATGTCTAAGGCATTTATGTCATAACTCAGTTTCATCAGTATGGATCATGTAACACGATTGATTAGATGATCTAGAATCACTTACGATGTAGCAATTTTCAGAAGTTCTGTGACCAGTTAATATTATAGAACTGTTTTTATTTAAAATTTCACACCGTAGGTTAGAAAATTTTAAACTATGATTTTTATCACATATTTGATAAATTCTTAATAAGTTATGTTTTAAACCTTCTACATATAAGACATTCTCAAATAAAGGGAGGTTAAAAAGTTGAATTGTACCTTGGCCAATAATCCTGTAGTTACTACCATCACCAAATGTGACTGAACCATCAGTCATGTCTTTAAGAGTGGTGAATAGACCGTTGTCACCAGTCATGTACCTGGAACATCCACTATCTAGGTACGACTTTAAATGGCTTGAATCTTTGAAAGCGGTGTAGGCAACCAAACAAGTAACCTTAGGAACCCATTTCATAACTGTTTTGGGTTTAGGAGTATCGTTGGTCTTCTTGTATTTGTAGTTGTAAGAATGACCTACTAAGTTAGACTTTAAGAGCTTCTTAAGTGAATCAACTATTTTCTCGGCTAAAGGATTTCAGTTCTGATTTTTATAGTTGATATGGTTGCCTTTAGGTTTTAAAGATTGAAAAGTTTTAGCATTTTTTGAAAATTTTTTATTTGAACTATTCCCTTTTGAGTTTGAAGACTCTCCTTTCACAAACTTAGGAGGAGTATTCTTTTGTTTAGGAAGACTATTTCTATCATAGCCCAAATCGGCCTAAACCGGATCAGTCACCACATTTTCTTGATACATACAAAAGTTTTTCTAACTTTAGATTACCTTGGACATTCCTCCATGTATCCTTTATACTCAAAAGTGAAGAGACTTCAAGTTTAAGTTTTTCATTTTCAGATTTAAGATTTTCAATAAGAGAAGTTTTGAAATCTAAATTACCTTTAGATTTTTTAAAGCAATATGAAATGTGAGATTTTTCTAAAATAAGAGAGTCAAAATTTTCTTTAAGTTTTAAAAACTTTTCTTATTGAAATTTCAGTTTAACAACAATTTTACAACTTTCCTTGTAAAGGGCATTATAAGCATCTTGAAGATCATCTTCATTTTCAGGATTACTATTCAGATTTTCTTCACTAGTTGAATCATCATTATCTGAAAAAGTGAACTTGGCTAGAGTCATAAGGGCTTTAACTTCATTGCCCGACTCGGTTTCAGAATCTTCAGATTTAGAAGAGGCTTTAGAGCCAAAAGATTCATCGTAAGTAGCCAACATTTCTTTCTTTTTAGGTTTGTCCTTTTTAGGACACTTGTTTGCTAAATGCCCATATTCATGACAATTTTAACACTGACTGTCTTTTAAAGTTCTTTGAGTTTTAGATTTAGATATTTTCTTATCATTAGACTTTTAAAAATCAAATCTCTTTTTTACTTTTGAAATTTTGTAAAAAAAATTTGCTAAAAAGGTGTAAGACCCGTATCCTAGTCCGTACCATTCCGTAGGCTTCTGCGGTTCTTCCGATCAAATTTTGGCAATCCTCGACCTGTATTCGACGTTTACACACTATCCTAAGCCGAGACCTACATGCCGAAGAGGGCCCAACCCGAGACTTATATCTTAGCGACTGCGCCATTATCGTGGTTCCAATGCCGCGACTCGCGCGCCGAACCGATACCCAGGTAAAAAGATGTGAGCCCACATTCAATTTGAAGAAAACGCCCCACGTTGTAAATTTTGAGAGAATCTCTATGACATGTCCCATCAATCAAGTACACATTACACATCAAGTCAAGTACAAGCAACCCATACCCTACCCCTATCTCTCTGTTACACAAGTTACCCAAAGTCAACTCTTACATAACTTCACCCCATCACTCCACCCATCACCCTTCACACCTCACCCATCACTCCATCACCTTTTCATCCCACCCTTCTCTCTCTTCCTCATTTCTTAAAAATCTCTCAAGCAACAAAAAAAACCCAACGTCCAGGCTCTCCCTCCCAAGTCAAGTGTGGCCCACTTTCTCCACCCTCTCATCTCTCATCTACACCATCAAAACCTCATCAACCTCCATCAAAAGTGAAGACAAGGAGCATAGGAGTGCAAGAGGTGGGTGATCGACTGTTAAATTTTTTTTGGGACCACATGTGATGGGACCCGTTTGAAGCATACAATGTAAGGAATGGAGGGCCCATAGTGGCGAGGTCCCTCCTCTTCATCACGATCTCTCTTATCTCTTCTTTTCTCTCTCTTTCATTTTGAGTTGATTTGGCAGTGTGGCCCACTGGGATGGACCCCACCATGAAGTGTATCTTTATCCATGCCATCCACCTGCATGTGGGACTCGCTTGATGGATGTGTTAGACCTACATCGTCCAGCCCATTAGTGGACCAAGATGGAAGGAAAAATATAAATATCATGTTAATCTAAACAGGTGGGCCACGTCATGTGGGGCCCACCATGATGCTGTGTTAATCCATACCGTCCAGCATCCCTGGACTCTGGACCTAGGGGTTAACTAATATGGAGTGTGTGCACTGACATGGATGTGTACTGACAAGCTAATAAAAAAATAATATAATATTTATGTTTGAGCTTTTTGGGTGAGCCGCTCATGCAGGCCCCACCTTGATGTATGAGGCTAATCCATGTCGTCCATCCCATTCCCTAGCTCGTTTTAAGCGTTGAGCTGAAAAATGAAGCTAATCCGATCATCTGGCGGGCCATAATATAGAAAATAGTTGTTCTTACCATTAAAATGCACTTTGAAGCCTTCTATATGCCAAAATACCTTGGATATTGGACTTGTTTAGCCTGTAATGAGCCGTAGGATCCAATGGATGGAGTGGATCTGCCAGATGAGGGCCCCACCTAGGAAATTATTTAGAAAATTATTTTTTTCAAAAAAAAAAAAAACAACCACAGCAGCAGCAGCAGACGCTACTCCCGCTGACAGCCCAAGGACACCACAACGTCCTGCTACGTGGACGGTGGACGGGCAAGGATCATGTGGTCCCACTTGCAGGCCCCACCATGATGTGTGTTAGAACATCAACACCGTGCAATCTGATGGTCCCCTTCTGGCCTTGGGCTACCCCAAAAAGCAGCCGTACATGGGACTTGGGTGGCCCACGTCAATGAACAGTGAGGATTGACGCCTATCATTGAAACCCTTGTGGGTTGCAGAAGTTTCAGATCAGATATGAAATTTATTTTTCCTATTCGTCCAGGTCCACGTGGCCTTAGGAACAGTTTGGATGGCAGATAAATATTATGGTGGGCCCCAGGTCTATATGACCTTACCAACAGGTTGGGTGCAAATAAACATTATAGTGGGCCCCACGTTGGGTGGAAAATGAACATTACAGTGGGCCCTGGTCCGTGTGACCTCACCAACAGGTTGGGGTGAAAATAAACATTATGGTGGACCCCTGGTCCATGTGACCTCATCAACAGGCTAGATGGAAAATAAACATTATGGTGGGCCCCAGATGGGACCCACTGATGTATGTACTATGATCCACACCTTCTATAGTGTGGGCCCCCACCATGAGGTATGTACCTCATCTATGCCGTCCATCCTTCCCATATGGAATCCACCATGATGCATGGGTTACATCCAAGCCATCCAACCATTTTTAAAAGATCATTTTTAAGGCTTGAGACTAAAAATAAGACAGATCTCGAATCAGGTGGACCACATTATAGAAAATAGTGAGTTTGAACGTCCACCATTAAACCCTTAGAAATTTTAAAGGTAGAAATCCTTGTCACCACTTATATTTGGGTGTGGACCATTTGATATAAGCATGGTCTGTTGTTGAGGCCCACCTTGATTTGTATAAGG
Source organism: Magnolia kwangsiensis (assembly GCA_037074715.1). NCBI lineage: Eukaryota > Viridiplantae > Streptophyta > Magnoliopsida > Magnoliales > Magnoliaceae > Magnolia > Magnolia kwangsiensis. The sequence goes on from CM073587.1 coordinate 46,663,558, forward strand.
CCCATTATGATGCATGTAAAGCCCCTGGGTTATGGCCCATTCCAATGTACGTAAGGCCCATTGGTGTGGCCCATTGATACGACCCACTTGATGAATATAAGGCCCATGTGATACGGCCCATTTAATGTACTTAAGGCCCAGTGGGATGTATTTATGTCCATTGCAATGTGTGATTTCTCCATAGTATATATAATGATATTTATAATGAGACATGCCTTGAGAACAATGATGGTTAGATGCCCACATTGTAAGGATGATGTCAGTTAAATGTCTGCATTGTCACTCTCCCTAAGGCCCATTGGTAGGCCCATACTTGTAGTGTGTAGGGGCCGTCTAGGCCCATCTTCATTTTGAACAGAGCCCATTACCATATAACATGTTTAGTATAGATCCATGATTCATGATCATACGCATCATATGTATGCCTAATATGAGGAGTGACTGATCATAACATATGCCTATGGACGGATTATTTATGAGCTCCCTAATAGGTAGCGTTGCCCTACATATGCGTGCGATATGCGCATGATTGTTGCATGTTTGGTAGGGTGATCATGCACTTGCATCGTGTGATTGTGATTATTAAATGCCCTAGTGCCATCAGGGCCACAGCCTCCATAAACGCATTGTGGATGGTCGAATTGGATACTGGAAATACTATTTCTAGCATCGAGGCACCATAAATGTCCTTGGATGAAAATTTTTAAACTGGATGGTACTAGAGGATGACTCCAACGTCGAGACCGAGTGAATACATGAGCGTGCGAGGGCCGTATACCAGTAGGCCACGTCTCCCACAGTGTCGTGGTTGGTTGAAAAGGAGTGTGACCTTACCCGCTTGAGTGAGGAAAAAATTTCTAGGTTGAGTTTGACCAGCTTGAGGAATGGGTCCGCTATCGACGAGCCAGACCTAATATTGGCAGGCAAATAGTGAGGTCTCTTCTACTCTCCTAGTTGTTCGTTCGGGTAGGGGCGAAAAGCTAGCGTAAAGTACACTAGATCTCAATGATTTTTTAGACTGAGAGTCATATTGATTTGATGCTCTAGTGAGGAGCTGCATTGATATGTGGATGTGGATTGGTATGCTTGCCTTACATTATGCATCGCATGGCCTTGATATAGACAATAACATTTATATTCTGCACCACATAGCCTTAGTACGGCTGATTGCTTTCATATACCCATCAGCATGACTCCGCATTACTCTGACCTTGTATTCTGAGCACGCTCATATTGCCCACACACTTACACCACCCTCTAAGCTTTCTATAAGCTTATGCACAATTGATGCGTGCAGGTGATGCTAGGACGCAGCCGTAGCATAGTAGTAGTAGGAACATGCAGTTAAGCTTTTGGAGTCTCCATTATTTTCTTTATCTTATATTTTCCTTCAGACGTATTATACTTAAATTTTTTTTATCATAGTGGATTTTGTGATGGTGTTCTTGTGGTTATTGTTCATGAGTTATTCTTATAGTTATGCTCATTATGAATCAAAATGATGATTAGAAATCCTCTTTGTAGCATCCTAGGATCGAAATCTGGTAAATGGGTGCTGGGAGCTGAGAATGGGGTTCTACAGATGCTGTCAGCGCCGGATTTGGCGATCGGGAATTTTGTGAGCCCGATTTCTGAGTTTGGGGCGTGACAAAGGGCTATATCATCTTCAGAATTTTCTAAATCAGAATTACCACTATTTTCTTGAGAAACACTTTTAGAAGATTTAAGGGCAATAGATTTACCTTTAAGAGCTTTAAAAGTTAACTCATAAGTCTGTAAAGAGCCAACTAATTCTTCTACCCTCATATTATCCGTATCACGAAGTTCCTGGATCGCAGTTACCTTAGAATTGAACCGTTTAAGAAGTGAGCGTAATATCTTTGCATAGATTTTTTTTTTCTAGAATTTTATCACCAAGACCCCACATAGAGTTCATAATGTAATTTAATCTTGTATAGAAGTCCATGAACATTTCATTTTCTTCTATATGTATTTTCTTAAATTTGGTTGTGAGTATTTGAATTTTAGATTTCTTGACAATTGATGTTCCCTCATGTGTCATTTCTAAAATATCTTAAGCTTGTTTTACAGAATCAAAGGATATAATTCTTTTGAATTCATTTGGTGATAGTACGCAAGTGATTGCATTTAGAGCTTTTGCATTAACACTACTCTCATTTTTTCGAAGAGTGGTCCATGAGAAATAAGGTGTTATTCTTATAGATTTTGATCCATCAATACCAGTCACTTCAGTGGTAGAAGGGGTCCATTCAGTCACTGTGGCTAGCCACACACTCTCATCCATGGATTTTAAGAAAATCCTCATTCTGATTTTTCAATAGGCATAATTAGTGCCATCAAATGGTGGAGGTCTAGTGACTGAAAGGTTATCAAATTTTGACATCTTATAAATAGCTCAGATCGTTTAACTTAGGAAATAAATCTAAATAGAACAATTAAAACCAAGCTATTAGGCTCTGATACCACTTGAAAAGGCCGAGCTATATGTCCTAGAGGGGGGAGGGGGGTGAATAGGACTATGCCAAATGAAAATGATAACATCGGAATTTAAACAATTAAAGGAAAGATAACACTTTAAAAAATTCATAATATGGAAATGTGAAGCAACCTCAAAATTTTAGTATTGAGAGGTTGATACAAATGTTGTTCTAAGGATAACCTTACACCATAAAAACCAAGGTTTATAGCTGGACAACTTTACTAGAACGGTTTGTGCATCAAATTCTTAAACTGAAGAGGAGTAAAAAGGAAATAACTAGAAAAGAAATCTAAGTTATTACAACATTCCCCATAATGCTTGAAATGTAAAAGATTACAACATTCACATCCACAAATACATCCTACAATATTGAATGATAAACGATATAGAAAATAAACCACACACCCACAAAACACAAAGAATAATAATGGTTCACCTACGTGTACACCAACTATTAAATAACAGCCACACAACTACTCCACTCCTAATATCCTCGCACAGTGGATATTAGCTTTCACTATAAAAATAAATTTTTCTAGGTTCACCTAAAACTCTCACAATTGTGTCTTTCAAGTGGGCTTACACAATTCAAAAACCCCCACACTCTGAGTTTTTTGGATCTCCTTAGATAACCAAAAGAATGAAATTTTTCTGCGTCAATCTCAAAAGAAATCAAAAACAGAAGATTTACACAAATGTAAAATACCTGGATATTCTCCTTTTATTGTAGCTCGGAAGAACCAAGTCGGAGTAGAAGTTCGAATATAGAAGTTCAAAGTCCACACTCACATGTGAAATGGTTCTAAGTTCTAGATTGATTTTAAATTAAATCAAGTTGGGCGAGCTCTATTTGATTTTGATTCCAAGAAGTAGGAATAATCCCCTTTTCAAATCAGATTGGAATGCAGAATACAAAATCAAATATAAAAATCTAATAAAAGAAAATATGAAATATGCACAATATAGCTTAAGAAGTCTACAAACTTATCTCTCAGAGTAATGTCTTGATTTTACTTGAATTGAATTACCAAATTCTAAAAATCATGCTTTATTTATAGGTGAACAGATCGCACCTACAACTGGTCCTATAGACACTACGACTGGTCATAGGATCAATGGATTTTTAAAATTTTGAGCGCGATCGGATAAAGTCGATCCACGACTGGTCATAGGCCTTGCACGACCGGTCGTGTGACCTCCACGACTGGTCGTGACCTGTCTACGACTAGTCGTGTGGAACCAAAAATATTTGCTAGAGTTCGAGTCGTAGCTGAAGGACTGGTCGTGAACGAGTCGTGCACTGTTCACATGACCGGTCGAACAGTCTCCAAGACTGGTCGTGGCTCAACAAAAAATTTTAAAAATATTCAACAAACTTAGGACTGGTGTTGGAATTTCTTAGACTAGTAGAGCCAGTGCTAAGACTAGTCGAATAGTGTCCAGGACTAGTTAAAGAATAGACCAAACACTTATAAAATGAGCAATTGAATTATGTATTCAAAATGACCTACCCTTAGGTCAATCTAAGGTCTTTCAAACCTTATTAGTGAAGAATGGACATTGAACCTTCTAGTCACTCTTTGAAGTTTGTGAAGCTTGATATTTCGACACAAAATGAAGGTTGTACTTGAGATCTTTTGAAGCTTGAATTTGTAGTACATGTGTTGTACTTCAACTTGAGTCTTGATTATGAACAATTGACTTGTCTTTCGATGTCGCTTTACAACATTGAACTTTGAAGCTTAAAGAAGTGAATAATGTACTTGATCTTGCATTTCCTTTGAAGTGGATCTTGTTCTTGACTTGAAGCATTGTCCTTGTACACGTATGCATTGCCTTTAACATATACACTACACAAGACACGGATTGTGATTTTGGCACTACAAAATTTGACAATCAAAGGAGCAGGAAACTATGGCACTTATAGCCACACCATGATGTATGTGTTTCATTCATTCTGTTCATCCATTTCTAAAGATCAATTTAAGGCTTGATCCCAAAAATGAGATGGATATAAATCTTGGGTGGACCGCACCACAGGAAAACTATAGTGATTGGATATCCACCATTAAAATCCTCCTAAGGCTCACTATCCTGTTTACTTGACATCCAATCTGTTGATTAGGTGATACAGGCCTAGATGAATGGAAAAAAAAAAAAAAAAAAAAAAAATATATATATATATATATATATATATATATATATATATATATATATATATATATGTATATATATGTCAGTTTGATCCAAAACTTTTATAACCCCTAAAAGATTTTTAATGGTCGACACTCATTCAACACTGTTTCCTTTAATGTGGTCCACTTGAGATTGGGATATAACTCATTTTTGGTCTCATACCATAAAATGATCTGAAAAAAATAGATGGACAGCATAGATGAAATACATACACCATAGTGGGGCCCACGGAGCACCGAACATCAACCATTGGCTAGTGGCAGGGGAGTAGCCAATCCATTTTCGAAGTGGGGCCTTAAAACTGCAGGAAGCTGATCGGCTAGTGTACCATACACCACTGACCTAGCTAGTGTGGGTACGTGTAGTGCGGACACGATCGCTGATGCTCCTCTAGTGCTAAGTTGTATGAATGGTTCAAAGGAGATCAAAGTTAGATGGCCACAATGATGTATTTATTATATCCACACCATTCACTCATTCGGCGATATCATTTTAGAGCATGAGCATAAAAATGAATCATATCCTAAGCTTAAGTGGACCACACAATAAATAATAATGGAGACAATAATTCTCACCATTAAAATATTGATAGGGCCCGACATAATATTTATTTTCCATCCAAACTGTTAAAGACATGGACAAAGAAAAAAAATACAAATATCAATTGATCCAAAACTTCTGTGACCCCAGAAGGATTCAACAGTAGATGTTCAATCCCCCGTCACTTTTTGCACTGTGGCCCACTTGATATTTGGATGGCTCAAGCCTTATTACGAGCTGGAAAAATGGATGGACGGTTTGGATATAACACATACCTCATGATGGGATCCACAAAACTTGGTGACGTCAACACACCAGCTACATCCATGGTGTGTGGTACACCAGCCAATTCGCTTCCTAAACTGCATACATGTGGGTTATGAAAATGTTCAAGCGTTCATCACCTACAGCCGGCCGTATGCTAACTTTCTACATAGCCTCATGCATCCTGTCAATAATTTCACGTGTGGCAAATGGTAAGCGCTACCACAAATAATCATCTGACTGAAAATTCAGACTAGTCGGCTCATCAGGTGTAAGTGGGATACTCCATTGAAAATAGTGTATGATTGGCAATGATTTTTATGATGTAACATACGAGCATGGCCACGTGTCCTCCATAGGTCACATATTCGAAAGAAAGAAGCTGATGGGCTATCACAAACCATCGGCCCGCCTGGTGTGGGTACGTGCTGTTGCTCATTGTTTTCTTGTTTGACCAGATAATGAATGTGGGCGCGTGAGAATTGAATTTATAATTCCATTTAAACATAACAGTTACGACCAAGCATCAGGATATTGTTTGGACTTTTCATAAAATAAGTATGAGAAAAAAAAATCTCACGGTCAGTCATAAAGGGCTATTGCAAAACACTTTTCTTGACGAAGAAATGAATCTAGCGTATGAGAATATAGCTAGGGCTATCAACTATTTGATCACCGCTAGGATTATTTTATGAAAATGTAAATAGAAAACTGAAAGAAAATGATTACATTATGAACTATAATTGACTTGGTAAGAAAATTACAATGATTCACACCCCGAAGTATAAAAGGACTGATAATTGAAAGTATAATTGAAAGATTATGTTTGGATTTGATTGGGTTTGTATGAGAAGCTTTTCTTCCTAAATTAATTTATTATTTATAGCCTTAATTCGATCATCAGAATCTTTCGCATCTTTTGACGGTTGCTATAACCATTTAGCACTACTTGGCCTTTTAGATGCTTCCCATGTTCTAACGATTGCTATAATTGTTCAGCACTATACGACCTTCTGGAGACTTTCTTGCTACGTATCTTAGTAACCACTTTAGGCCTCCTTGCTAACTCAACCACATTCTACTAAGTCACTCGATCGAACTCCTGAATGAATATCAACTGCTTGAAAGACTTTTTGAATGAATATTGACTGCTTACTCGATCTCATGAATGGCAATCAACCGTTTGCTCAACTGCTTGGTATGCTTTTAAATTCCTCTCAATTGCTCTCTATCTTATCATCCTACTAGTTGTGTTCCGTAAAAAGCATTACAAGCATCCTTGAAGATCTTAGCATGCAATATTTTTATATTACTATAACAAGTACCCTTTCCAATTGGGTTTTCAAAGAATGGACAGGAATACAATACAACATGTGTCATCTGAAGATGAGCGTCGATGCTCCTCGAGCTTCGAGATGTATGAATGGTTCAAAGGAGATTAAATTTACATGGCTCCACAATGATGTATTTATTATATTCACATGTTATAAATTTAGAGAGATTATTTTATAGCATGAACCTAAAAATGAATCATATTCAAAGATTAAGTGGACCACACAACAAATAGCAATGGGGATAATGATCCTCACCGTTAGAATATTCATATGGTCCACTATAACATTTATTTTCCATCTAATCTGTTCATAAGGTCACACATGCTTGGATGAAGAGAAAAAAAATTTATCATATTAATCCAAAACTTCTGTAACCCCCAAAGGGCTTCAATGGTAGACATTTAATCCCCCACTTCTTTTCGTACTGTGGTCCACTTGGTCTTTGGATCTATCCTATTTTTCAACTTAAGCCTCATGACAAACTTGCCAAATGGGTAGACAGATTGGATATAAAATACTTCATGATGAGACTCTGAAAACTTGGTGACGTCAACGCACCAACTAGCTCGGTGCTGCATGGTACACCAGCAATTCTACTTCCATAATGGATGGAAACTGATTGGCTAGTGGACCACACACCACCGGCCTAACTGGTGTGGGTACAAGTGTGAAAAGCAGCTTCTCCGAGCTTGGAGTTGTACCAATGGGTGAAAGGAAATCAAAGTTACATGTCCCCACAATGATGCATTTATCATATTTATATGGTTAATCTATTCGGAGAGATCATTTTTGAGAATGCGATAAAAAAAGAGTCATATCCAAATCTTAAGTGGACCCACTACAAAGAATGTGATTCTCCTTGTTAAAACAATCGTAGGGCCCATTATAACATTTGTTTTCCATCCGATCTATTCATAAGGTCACGTGGCCCTGGATGAAGAGGTCATAAGGTCACGTGGACCTAGATGAAGAGGAAAACAAAATATCATGTTGATTCAAAACTTCTTTGACCTCAATTTCAATAATAGATGTTCAATCCCCCATTATTTTTTTAAAAAATTTATTTATTTATTTGGTCACTTAAAATTTAGATGTCTTATCTTTAGGCTGAAGCCTGACCAGGGGCTTGCCAAATGGATATATGGTTTGGATATTACACATGCCTCATTATGGGAGCCACAGGACTTGGTGAGGTCAACACCTGGTTGGTGGTTTGTGGATGCAGATTTCCTGCGAAAGCCTTTCGCAGGAAGTTCCTGCTCTAGGAACCATCTAGATGGGGCCCACTATGATGTTTGTGAGAAATCCTCCCCTTCCATTAGTTTTGTGAGTTCATTTCAAGACAAGATGCCAAAAATGAACCGTATTTACAAGAGAAAATTATCACTGTAGACCCCACCTTTTATCTAGCGTCTTTTGTGAAGGATCCAAAACTTACCTTCCTAACTTAGACCTTCGACGTAGGGACAGAGCATTTGAGGATGAAAATACCCCTGCTCTTCACTGCCACTGCTTTCACTCCCTTTAATGGATAACCCATGTGCGCATATTCAAAACACATGCCTTTCACTCCATTGCAACGGATAACCCACAGGCACATATTCAAAACACATTTCTTTCACTCCATTGTAATGAAAAACTCACACACACACATTTTTCTTTTCATTTTCCTTACTAAAATCTTCATTTATCATCTACATTTATCATTCTACATTTTTCATTTTCCATCTTGGTTAGGGTTACGTGAAATCCTCCAAAATGGTTACATTTGCAATTTTTGAAAAGGTTCAAAATATTCCCTCACTTCAAAGCACCATTCCTCAACTTGCATTTGACTGGTACTACGGTTGTTGGAGGTACAAAACTTTAAAAAAACCCTAGTGGAGTTTATAGTTACATCCCTTGGTAGTATTGAATGACAATTCAATGACAATTCACTGACTACCGTGGAAATTCACCTAGTAATTCACCGAGGGTGCTTGGTCAAACTTAGCCATTGCACGCTTGAATTTGAAGAAGAACTCGCGAAAATTGAGACAAGCCCAAGTCGATGATAATTGATCGACTACTCATTCAATTTCATGTGAAGTTTGGTTAATTCCATGTTAGGATCGGTGAATTCCATGTCAAGCTCGTACAATTATATTTGTTAGGCATAGTCAATTTTATGCGTTGATCGTTCAAATTCATGTGAAACTTGTTGAATTCCATTTGAAGCTCACTCAATTTCATGTTAGGGTTCACTCAATTTCATGCTAGGCTCGCTTAATTTAATGTTTACCCAAAGCAATTTCATGTTATGCTTGCTGAATTTAATGCTTGCCCAGCTCAATTTCATGCTAAGCTCACTCAATTTAATGATTTCCTAGCTCAATTTCATGTTAGGTTATCTCAATTTAAAGTTTGCCCAACTCAATTTCATGCTAGGCTCGCTCAATTTAATGTTTTCCCAGCTCAATTTCATGCTAGGCTCGCTCTATTTCATATTTGCCCAACTCAATTTCATGCTAGGCTCGCTCAATTTAATGTTTTCCCGGCTCAATTTCATGTTAGGCTTGCTCTATTTAATGTTTTCCCAAGTCAATTTCATGCTAGGCTCGCTCAATTTAATGTTTGCCCAACTCAATTTCATGCTAGCTCACTCTATTTAATGTTTGCCCAACTCAATTTCATGTTAGGCTCACTCTATTTAATGTTTGCCCAGCTCAATTTTAATGCTATGGTCGCTCAATTTTTAGTTTGCCTTGCTCAATTTCATGTTTGCCTCACTCAATTTCCTGTTTGCTTGCATAGTTGAATTTCATGTTTGCCTCACCGAATTTTCAGTTTTTCTCATTGAATTTCTTATTTTCCTCAGATAATTTCCAGTTTGCCTCACTCAATTTCTAGTTTGCCCCCCTCATTTTCCAATTTTCCCCACTCATTTTCCAGTTTGCCCTGCTAAATTTCAAGTTTCCCTCGCTTAATTTCCACTTTACCCCGCTCATTTTCCAGTTTGCCCCGCTTATTTTTCAGTTTGCCCCGTTCAATTTATAGTTTGCCCTATTCAATTTCTAGTTTGTCCTGCTCAATTTATAATTTTCCTCACTCAATTTTCAGTTTGCCCTGCTCAATTTCTAGCTTGCCCTGTTCAATTTCTAGTTTGCCCCGCTCAATTTTTAGTTTGCCCGGCTCAATTTCTAGTTTGCCCCGCTGAATTTTTAGTTCGCTCCGTTCAATTTACTATTTACCTCGCTGAATTTTCATAATTCCCTCGCTTAATTTCTAGTTTGCCCTGCTGAATTTTCATGCTTCCCTTGATCAATTTCTAGTTTACCTCGCTTAATTTTCATGCTTGCCTTGCTCAACATCATGATAGATAGCCTCGCTCAATTTATTAAAATATCACATGAAATCATTCGTATCTTTGAAAGCCTAATCCATATAAGCTCTGGCTGTTTACTTGAAATTTTAAAGCGGTGCTTACTCTTTATTTCCTTTAGCTTTGTATTGTCCTCATCTATAATGGAAAGTGAGTTCTCCGTCCTCCATTATTTAATTGAGTTTTGTCATACGACAAGCTTCCATTGTTTAACGATTCATTCATAATATGTCATTGTATTAGTTTTCAGATAATGGTTATGAGAATCATCTTGTAACGCCCAAAAATTCGGGGGTCGAACATACCTCAGCTCCCGAGTTCCAAAACATCACTCATACAACATAATTAATGATGGATGGATGTTGTCTGTATTAGTGCATTAAACATGAAATAGATTAAGCCAAAATAACAAATCATAATCCAGGGACAATCTGATATCGCAACTGGAAGTCTGAAATACATAAATGAACCAGTACAAGTTCCCAAAGTATGAGTGCTCTGCTAGGTCAATAAGTACATGTTTTGTTGCTTTAAAATACATATAACAAAATGTATTAGTCTTCTATAAAGTGTAAGCCTTGAAGTCCCATCGATCCGGACTCAGCTCATGCGAATCCGCCCGAAAACTACATGAATGAGAATGCCTCCTCATCCTCATCAAACTCCGGCTCTGCCTCACAGGCATCACCATCACCTGCAGCTAAGTCAAAGTCTGGTTAGTGTTTAAACACAGTCCCAGAACGTGGGAGTAAGTGATCAACTCAGTGAAACTATACAACAAAGGTTAACATGTTATCAATTCAATCAAGCAGTAATGATAAAGCAGTACAATCAAACATGTCCTAGATACTCTTGTTAATGCAAGAATGATATGAGTAAATGATGTATGCCCTCACCCAAACTCCCTCTTGTGACAACATCTAACGATCGCAGCATGAATCACTATCACTGTGCTCTATACCAACGCCAACGGCACATGCAGTACGATGTTATGAACATGATTACCAAGTTCTTATTAGTCCTTTTCATACAGTAGGATTGGAAAGCTAAGGCACCTCCCTTATATAAATTCCCAAACAATGATCCATTCTAGGGTCGTTACTTTTAAACAATCTCATACGATATTATAGTTCTATATCACTGTAAAGGGCTCATCACCAATCAATACAGGTCTAGTTATATCCTAGTTACTACAATAAGGCTCGTCGCCCCAATACAGTTTCAGGATATACTCGAGGTCACTACAGAGGGCTCGTCACCAATTAGAGTAGGCCGACAGCTCGAATATAGTGTCCCATATCATCATAATTGGCTAATGAGTCTAGGTTGCTCATTGGTCACTACGGGGAGGCTCGTCACCCCAACGTAGGCCGACAGCTCGACCACGACATCCCATACCACTATGTCTGGCTCATGAGTCTTAGGAGATCGCGGTACAAAGGTTAACGAAATTTCACTGGTGAGTTCGGTACCTTAGATTCAAATAGTAGCGTCCAAACATGGTGGACATACATCGGTCAATCGGGTTAATTGACGAGTTCGACTAGGACAAGCGCACGTTGAGTTAATCGACATGGAATGCATAAGCACTCCGTGTGGCCTAACCACTATCGAACATCCCAAGTAAGACTCGGATTCATCAAACACATCCTGCATGGTGAAAGCAATCACAGCCATCAGATCGAGGACTATTACTGATTACCTGGACTGTTATATAGTCCCAACTACGTACAATCTTAATCATGGACAGTTAAATCAAATCCTACATTCATATGAAAATGTTATGAAATATAACTTAAAACATGGATACAATACATGGAGGAATTCATATACATAGTTAAACAGTTCATGGAGGAAATCATACACATAAGTAAGGTACTTGAGATTCATACCTCAACACCCTTATAAATCACACCTTACTAAATACTAACTCATTCAGACATTTATACAAACACTTAGACTATACTATTCAACATATATCATGTATGTCGACCATATTACATATTAGGGAAAATCCTTTTGCCAAGGAGTTGTCGCATACATAACAAGCATATATCAATGACAATTATTCATGGCAATCATAACATCAAATTCCTTATACATACAAACATTTCAACAAACGCATGAAATATACTATTCACAACATAGGTTATACATATATGTAAAACAAAACAGATAACGCATTTAACATGTGTAATAGCGTCCACGTTAGTAATAAATCATTATCAGATATTGAAAGTCTTGAAAACAATAACCTAAACGTATATAGTCTACACCTTAAATCGAAAAACGCATAACAGATATGATTTAGACGATAAGTCTTCATCAACGGCGGATAGGCAACCTAAAGTATGAAATAGGTTAGCTACAATAACACTTAGACCATTCTAAGCTCTAAAACAGGTTAAGGTTTGACTGTCTTACCCAAAAATAAAATTAGAATCGCTGGAATAACGATTCAGATGAGATGAATTTGGTGTGTAGAGAAACTGGGAAGAATCCCAAGACGAATCACCAACTTCACTCTCACTTTCTCTCTCTTTTTCTTCTCTATCTTAGCTAGGGTTTGGGAATTCATATGGAATATGTAAGAGAGGGTTTAAGGCCCTTATATAGGCTCAGGACTGACGAAAACAGTCATAGGACCAAGGTGTACTTAGGTTATAACTAAATCGGGCTTATTCTGATCCAACGGAGCATTTCTGGAGGTCCTTTTTCTGAATGCGGTCGGACTTAAGCTCACTAATATTGGATCTTAAGCAAGTTAAGTTTTCAGTTCGATCGGGTTTCCAAATTGATTGTGGCGGACCAGTTTCAATTCAACGGTCACCGAAACTCGATCAGGGCCACAAGTATTTTGACATGTGTGGGCCATCTTCCCTAATACTAGGGTGAATTTGGGTGAAAAACCAACGGTCAGAATGCTTATAATCGGCACGCAAGCTACACGACTCAGATTACTTAAATTCATATTATTTTCATATAAACTTTCACTTTCTCACTCTTCACTTCGAACTCAAGGAAATAGTATCAGGACATCGTCTGGACTTAATTTTTGATGTGATTGTCAAGTCCAACTAGGCGGTCATATTTGTCTAAGTTCATTGCTATTGGACTTTCGACGTGCGGTCCAGGTCCAATACGAAGTTTCCGAATGCTCCCGAGAGCATCTGGGTTTAAAGTTTACTCCTAGATTTCAGGATAATGTAGCGTTAACAATTCTATAAGTTGTGGGTCTTGTAGATCGTATTTAAAGTGATTGGTGCTAGTTTTATAGGTAATCTAATTTAGCGCTAGTTAATTCACATTAAATTTCTAAAGGATTTGGTTCTAAATGATTTCTGCTAGAGGTGGCACTCGGATCTTTGTACGGATTTTTCCAGGACGTTACAATCTACCCCCCTTAAAGAAAAATTTCATCCTCAAAATTTGTACCTTCTCATACTCCTCAAGGATCTGAGGGTAGTTCTTTCTGACCTCAGCTTCAGTCTCCCAAGTGGCCTCTTCTTCATTGTGATGCGTCCACAGTACCTTCACAAGTGGGATAACCTTGCTACACAGTACCTGCTCCTTCCTATCCAAAATACGCGTTGGTCATAGTTCGTATATGGCATCCTTACTCAATTGCACCTGCTCCCAACTGATAATATGTGAAGGATCATGAACGTAATTTTTCAACATGGACACATGGAATACGTTATGCACACCTACGAGTGGTGTGGGCAAGGCAAGATGATACGCTACGCCCCCACTCTATCAAGTATCTAAAATGGGCCAATGAATCTCGACATGAGCTTCCCTTTCTTACCAAACCGAAGAACTCCCTTCATTGGGGAAACCTTAAGGAATACATGGTCCCTAACTTCAAACTCAAGCGGTCGCCATCTCATATCGGCATAGCTCTTTTGCTTGCTCTGTGTTGATAGCAGACGACGCCTAATAATGTCAATTTTCTCTGAGGTCGCCTGAACCAACTCTGGGCCAATCAGAGTCTTCTCGCCCATTTCTGCCCAGCAATGTAGTGTTCTACACGGGTGACCATACAGTGCCTCTTAGGGAGCCATGCCAATACTCGCCTGAAAGCTGTTGTTATATGTGAACTCTGCATAAGGAAGACAGTCATCCTAACTGTCTTTGAAATCCAACACACAAGCTCACAACATATCTTCTAGCACCTGATTTACACGCTCCGTCTACCCGTCTGTCTGCGGATGGAACGTGGTACTGAACTTCAACTTCACACCCATCGCTTCCTGGATACGAGTCCAGAAGATAGATGTGAATCGCGTGTCTCGATCTGATATAATCTCCAAGGGAACTCCATGCAGACGTACAATCTCCTTGATGTACAATCTGGCCAACTCGTCTGCAGAATTCATAACTCTGATCGGTAGGAAATGAGCTGACTTCGTCAACCTATCAACGATCACCCAAATAGAGTCATGTCCCTTCCTCATCTTAGGCAGTCCTGAAATAAAATTCATAGAAATGAAATCCCATTCCCATTCAACTATGGGCATGGGTTGAAGCAGTTCAGGAGGTCGGTGATGATCTGCCTTAACCTGCTGACACGTGAGGCAACAGGACACAAACTCTGTAATGTGGACCTTCATATTGTCCCACCAGTACGATCTCTTCATGTTTTGATACATCTTTGTGCTACCTGAATGCATCGTAAGCCTCAAACTGTGGGCTGACTTGAGAACCTCTCGTCTCAAGTCAGGAATGTCTTGGACACATAGGCGGCCACGATAACGTAATCCCCCTTCCGTACCAACACTCCACTCTGAGTCCTCATCTGTACCAACCCGTTCTCTTATCTTAACCAAAAGCACATCGTCTGCCTGAGCCTCGATAATCTTGCCATCAATGAGGGGCTGTACATGAACATGTGCGACGACTTCATACGGCTCCTCCACCGTGAGTTTCTGCTCAAAGTCTCACATAAACTCCACCATATCCCATTCTACAATCATAGGTGGAAGCACAAACTCTATAGTCTTCTTACGGCTCAACGCGTCTGCCACAAGGTTTGCCTTGCCCGGAAGGTAGGAGACCTTGAACTTAAAGTCCTTCAAGGTTTCCATCGATCGACACTGTCTCATATTCAAGTCTCGCTATGAGAGTATGTATCTAAGGCTCTTGTGGTCGCAAAAGAGCTTGAACTCCTCTCCATAGAGGTAATGTCTCCAGAGCTTAAATGCGAAAATGACGGCTGCCAACTCTAGGTCGTGAGTAGGGTAATTCTCCTCGTGTTTCCTCAACTGTCTCGAGACATAAGCAATCACCCTGTCCTTCTACATAAGGACACAACCCAGACCAATGCGAGACACATCAGTATATACTGTATACTTAACCCCTTGCTCTGGCAATACTAGCATAGACGTCAATTTGTCCTTCAGCTCCTGAAAAGCTACTTCGGCCTTCTCGTTTCAGGCAAACTTCAAATCCTTCCGTGTCAACTGAGACAACGGTCTGGCAATCTTAAAAAAGTTTCGAATGAATCGTCGATAGTAACTTGCCAGACTAAGAAAACTCCTCACCTCAGTAACTAAACCGGGCTGCTTCCAATCTTGAACCGTGGCTACTTTAACGAGGTCAACTGTTATACCTTCCTTGGACACCACATGTCCCAGGAACTTGACTTCTTCCTTCTAGAAATCACACTTCTTATATTGCACAAAGAGCTGATTCCCCCTGAGAGTATTCAGTACCACTCTCAGGTGCTCCTCGTGCTCTTCCCAACTCGTGGAGTACATTAAAATGTCATCGATAAAGACAATGATGAATCGGAATAGAAATGCTCGAAATACTCTGTTCATCAGATCCATGAATACGGCCGGAGCATTTGTGAGTCTAAACTACATCACAAGGAACTCATAATGACCAAAGCTGGTCCTAAATGCAGTCTTTTGTACATCCTCATCCCTGACGCGTAACCGATGATACCCAGACTGCAGATCTATCTTTGAGAAATAACGTGCCCCCTTCTACTGATCAAACAGATCATCAATCCTAGGCAAGGGATACTTGTTCTTCACTGTCAACTGATTCAACCTGTGATAATCAATACATAATCGCAGAGAACTATCTTTCTTCTTCACAAACAATACAGGTGCTCCTCAAGGTGACACACTCGGTCGAATAAAGCCTGCCTCTAATAATACATCAATCTGTCTCCTCAATTCCTCCATCTCACATGGAGGCATACGATACATCGGTAAGGAAATAGGTGTCACACCGGGCACAAGGTCGATAGTAAAGTCAATCTCGCACCGAGGAGGAAGTCACGGGATCTTTTCAAACACATCAGGGAAATCTCGAACCACTGACATATCTCCCAACGTTGGATCATCAGAACTCTCTAAGAATGAAGCATAACTACTAACTCGACAGGACCAACTTGCCTGAACTGGAAATGTAAAAACCGTGCCCTCAGGTCTATAGGCTGTCACGACTCTGGCCTTGCAGTCAATCTCTGCTCACATCTTGGTGAGCCAATCTATCTAAAAAATGATGTCGTAGTGACACAGTGGGGCGACAATCAGGTCAACGACCACTGTCTTGCTACCCAAATCTACTGAGCAAGACTCACAGGTCCATGTAATATCAAAAAAGGTCCCCATAGCTGTCGTGAGTCTCACTCCCTTCGTAGGAGCCGTAACCAAACCAAGCCACTTGACCGCGGCGTAAGAGATGATCAAAATAGTGGACCCAGTGTCCACTAATAAGAAGATAAGCGTACCTTGAATATAAGCGGAAACCTCAAAAGATGTCGGTGCTGAATTAGCCTCGGGCGCCTCAGCTGTAAACGCATGAACCCAAGCCTGCTGTGGGCGATGCGGTGGAGGTACCACGGGCCATTGTGGCAGCCTGAAACGAGGTGTGGGTGGCCTGGAAGAAGGATGAGCTGGTGCTAATCGAAAGGGTGGTGCTAATAAAACCTGAGGCATCAGACGGTTGATCCTCTGAGGCAGTGAGAAACCACTGTCTCACATCTTGGTGAAACAAGTCATCTCAGTGTGGCCTGACTTCTTGCAGTAGTTGCACCACACGTCAGGTCACCTCACAGGGGTAGGAGATGCCATAAACCTCGGCGGTGAGTCTACACGAGGCCTCTTACTGAGGAAAGGCCTACTCAAAAAGTTAGGTCGCAGCCTGGGAGTCATAGATACAAGCATACGGGACAACCTGTCCCCGTCTTGCTCAGCTTACAAGGACATGCTCACCAACTCAGCATTAGAAGAGATGCTTGCACAACCATCTTCGATCGAATCTTGGGCCGCAGTCCCTCAGAAAAATACTGCATCCGTAATGTGTAACGCCCCAAAAATTGGGGGTTGGGTAGAAACCCAACTCCCGAGTTCTGGAACATCACTTATGCAACATAAATAATGAAAAATGCATGTTGTCTGTAGAATGGCATTAAACAAGATTGAGACTAAGCCAAAACAGCATATCATAGTCCATAGACAGTTAAATTAGCAAGCGAAAGAATGTGATAGATTATAAAATATATAAATGATTGTAAGTCTCCAGAGTGTGAACATGTTACCAGGTTAACTAAATATATGTATACTCCAAAATAGAAAGAAAAGAATATACATGAGTGCTCCAAAAATATAAAATGACAAGTGTTATGGCATCTAATCAACCTGCCTGTAATCCAGTCGATCAAAACACGGAGGATAAATCCTCCTCAGCATCATACAAGTCCAGCTCCGTTCTATAAGCAGCGCCCTCATCTGAAACAAAAATAGGGACTGGTGGGTGTCCAGAACACCGTCCTGTAACGTGGGAGTGAGTAGCTAACTCAGTGGAATCATAGAATAAAGATTAACATGTTATCAAATCCATCACGCGATAATGATAAAGCAAATAAAACAAACATTCCTAAATACTGTGATTAATGCATGGATGAAATGACATGATGGATGCCCTCACCGACATACTCCCTCATGCGGCACCATCTGCGTCCGTGGCATGCATTCTTCCCACAGTGCTCCACATCTTCCAGGCACATGCAGTGCGACGTGGATATGATTATCGAGTTGTTATTAGTCCATTTCATACAGCAGGATTGGGAAACTAAGGTACCTCCCTTATATCAATACCCAAACAATGATCCTGTCTAGGGTCGTCACACCTAGTAATCTCATACGATGATATATTTCTAGGTCGCTGTAAGGGCTGCCAGGGCTGTTGCACGAACTCGTTGCACCGCTCCCCCATCACCTTATCAATACAGGCCTAGTTTATATCCCTTAAGACTGCATCAGGACTCGTCGCCCCCATGCGGTGTCAGGATAAACTTAAGGTCACTACAAAGGGCTGCCAGGGCTGTTGCTCGCACTCGTTGCTCCACTCCCCCATCACCTTATCAATGTACGTCGACAGTAAGAATATAGTGTCCCATACCACCATAATCTGCTCAGAGTAAGGTGCTCACTGGTCACTACGGGGAAGTTTGTGGCCCCAGCGTAGGTCGACAGCTCGACCACGGTGTCCCATACCACCATGCCCGGCTCATGAGTCTTAGGAGATCGAGGTACCAAGGTTAGAGGGGCTTTCCAATAGTAAGTTTAGTACCCTAGGTTCA
Organism: Magnolia kwangsiensis; assembly: GCA_037074715.1. Lineage (NCBI taxonomy): Eukaryota > Viridiplantae > Streptophyta > Magnoliopsida > Magnoliales > Magnoliaceae > Magnolia > Magnolia kwangsiensis. Next base: position 46,682,352 of record CM073587.1, read on the forward strand.
AGCAGTTATGATGAATACAAGGTGAACATACAATGGTCAGTCGGGTTACTTGATGAATCTGACTAGCACGAGTGCACGTTGAATTGACCGACATGAATTGCACAAGCACTCCGTGTGGCCTAACCACTGTCGACGACTCTAGTACGACTCGAGTTCGTCATACACATCCTTCGTGGCGAATAGAATCCGACCACGAATTCTAAACTATTACCGACCGCCTGGACTAGAGTATAGCCCTAAGCACAAAGATGTGAATCAGTAATCATATGAGATAAATAAAATTAAAATAACAAGTAATCCAAGCATGTTAGCAACATGTTATAAGATACAACATAGGCAATTAAACCATACACAAGTACTTCACACATAAGGAAATCAATTGAAATACGACAAGCGTAGAGAAAATCATATATATCATCAAATTAGTTGAGAATCCAGTCTCAATGCTAATCTGCAACACCAAATACTCAATACTTACTAATACATACATTTATACAAACACTTAGACTACTCAACTCCAATGTACATGACGTATGTTGATTACAACATATAATATGACAGATCCTTATATCAAGGAGATGTCTAATACACAACAATCATGTTCTTATATTTAAAACATATGGCAAGCATAAATCATATTGATTTAGGCATTTCCACAAACACAGTCTACACATATTAGTCTACATAGCATATGTCGGCCAATATGTGCATCAGGGCGAATCTCTTCGCCAAACAGATCATACACGCATAACTAGCATAGGTACACGGAAACTACTCATGGCAATCATACCGGCAAAATACATATGTATATAATATTTCCTACAAATACCCAAAATACCCTAAATCTCATATTCTTCGTACGTATACGGAATGAAAAACGGACAGTATGTTATACATGTCAAATAGCATCCTCATCAGTAATCTACCATTAAACGGCATTGAAAACTTTGAAAACAGGTAATCTAAGCGTCTAGAATCCGAACCTTTCGTCGTAGAAGTGTAAAAAATCAAACAGGAAGTCTACGCTTCGTCAACGGTGATATGACCACCTAATTCACAAGATACATCAGCTACTTCGCTACTTGTATTGATAGAATCCCTAAAACAGGTTAAGTTTAGGGTTTTCTTACCTAGAACGAAGCCAGAGTCGCCGAAAAAGCAATACAGAAGGGTGAATTTGGCATGTAGAGCAGCAGGGAAGAATCTCAGGAGAAATCACCAGCTTCTCCCTCACTTCTCTCTCTTTTCTCTCTTCTCTCTCCTAGGGTTTTCTCCAAATTTGTATGGGTTAGAAAGCTAAGGGTTTAAGTCCCTTTTATAAGCCCAAACATAACCAAAACAGACTCCAAGTCAAGGTATACTTGGGTTATAGCCAAATCGGGTCTTTCCCGATCCAAAAGAGCATTTTGGGATGTCCCCTGGCCGAACGCGGTCGGACTTAAGCTCATGCACATTGGATCCTACTCATACCAAGTTTTCAGTCCGGTAGAGTTTCCAGATCGCACGTGGCGGACCAGTTTCAGTTCAGCGGTCATGGAGACTCGATCGAGGATTTCAAGTACACTGACCTGAGTGAGAAATGTTTCCTGATCCGAGGGTGTATTTGGGTCAGATTCCGACGGTCTAAATGCTTATACTTAACCCGCAAGCGAAACGTGCCAGATTTATTTAAATCACATGTAATTTTTAATGAATTTCACTCTTTCTCACACTCCCTGCTCCAGGCTCAATGAAATAGCCTCAGAACATTAGTTGGGCTTGATTTTCGAAACGATTGTCAAGTCCAACAAGGTGGTCGTAATGGTCTAAGATTATCGCTATCAGACTTTTGACGTGCAGTCTAGATCCAATACAAAGTTTCAAAAGGTTCCTGAGAACAAACAGGTTTAGAGTTTGATCCTGGATTTCAGGGTAAGGTAGCGTCAATGGTTATACAGGTTTTGGGTCTTACAGATCGTATTTAAAGCGATCAGTGCTAATTTCACAGCTAATCTAACGTGGCACTAGTTAATTCACGCTAACTTTCTAAAGAATTTCATTCTAAACGGTTTCTTGGCTTTGGAATTGGGTTCTGAGAGGTTACCAAGGTGTTATGGTTGATCCATTGCCTAAGGACGTCTAACCCCAGGTTGGTAAAAATTTGGGGTGTTATAATATTTCTCTCTCTCAGGGTTTTCCCCAAATTTGTATGGGTTAGAAAACTAAGGGTTTAAGCCCCTTTTATAAGCCCAAACATAACCAAAACAGACTCCAAGTCAAGGTATATTTGGGTTATAGCCAAATCGGGTCTTTTTCGATCCAAAAGAGCATTTCGGTAGGTCCCCTGGCTGAACATGGTCGGACTTAAGCTCATGCACATTGGATCCTACTCACACCAAGTTTTCAGTCCGGTAGAGTTCCCAGATCGCACGTGGCGAACCAGTTTCAATTCAGTGGTCACGAATACTCGATCGAGGATTTCAAGTACACTGACCTGAGTGAGAAATGTTCCCTGATCCGAGGGTGTATTTAGGTCAGATTCCGACGGTCTGAATGCTTATACTTAACCCGCAAGCGAAACGTGCCAGATTTATTTAAATCACATTTAATTTTTAATGAATTTCAATCTTTCTCACACTCCCTGCTTCAGGCTCAATGAAATAGCCTCAGAACATCAGTTGGGCTTGATTTTCTAAACGATTGTCAAGTCCAACAAGGCGGTCGCAATGGTCTAAGATTATCGCTATCGGACTTTCGACGCGCGGTCTAGATCCAATACAAAGTTTTAAAAGGTTCCTGAGAACAAACAGGTTTAGAGTTTGATCCTGGATTTCAGGGTAAGGTAACGTCAATGGTTCTACAGGTTTTAGGTCTTACAGATTGTATTTAAAGCGATCAGTGCTAATTTCACAACTAATCTAACGTGGCGCTGGCTAATTCACATTAACTTTCTAAAGAATTTCATTCTAAACGTTTTCTTAGCTTTAGAATTAGGTTCTGAGAGGTTACCAAGGTGTTATGGTTGACCCATTGCCTAAGGACGTCTAACCTAAGGTTGGAAAAAATTCGGGATGTTACAATCTACCCCCCTTAAAATAAAATTTCATCCCCAAAATTGGCTAAGGGTATGAGTTCCTAGAGAGACTTTAGTATTGGCATTCTAAGGATGGTTCAAATCCTATTTAATGACCTAGCTTTACGTATAACCTAAATCAACTGTTTCGATCCTGGGCTAGTGGGGAAGAGGCCAACCACGCTTTCGCTGCGCTACTCTGATACAACGGTTGTATTAGATAATCCTAAGTAGATTAGGCTCAATACGTTCTATCCCCCTTAAAACTTAATTTTACTTGAGGTTCAAGAATCTATGCCTCGATCAGTATATCGGAACGAGGTGTAACTTAGGGCGTATCTTTAACATGAAATGGGAAACAACCTCTCACTACATTGGTCTTCCTTTGCTAACGACGTGTTCTATGGCATTAGTACCTATGGTTGTAGAAAGGAGCTTAAATGATGAGTGTTGTGGTTGATTTCAAGGACGGATGTGAGTTTGTGGCAAGAGGTCTAATCTCTATTGGCTGTATGTCCTCAACATTTCCCAAAGGCAAAGAAATAACTTTTGGTTGTAGGTGGTCGGGTCAACACGGAAGAAAAGTTGTGTAGTGGGTTTGAGCCAGATACATTGACCTTCTGTCTAATCTAGACAGAAAACTCGTTGTATCAGTTCTTAATCCGAGTCGATGCCGATCTTTTGCTTGATCAGAGCATTGGATTCATTGGTAACTACTAGAATTAAGAAGTCGATTCAAACCGCGAATACATCGCTTACATACAGTTCCTTTACTCTGTGTTCCCGAATGCAATAAGTCTTTGGGAAGGAAATTCTAAGGGGCATGCTAGTTTATTCTAAGTTCAATCTGGAAGCGAGCCTTAAATGCCTCCCACGTCCACTCAAAACCCTCCACAACTATGCGGAGAACACATCCCACCATAAGCTGGCCTCGTTCTCAAACATGAAGGCGGAAAGCTTGACCTGCTCCGCCTCAGAATAGTGTAATGGCCTCAGCATCTTAGAGATGCAGTCAATCTAATACTCCGCCTCCTCGGGTTTATAAGCACCAGCGAATGTGGGAGGCCGCAAGCGCTGAAATCGCTCAAATGTGCCTCTGGCACTAGCGTTCCCAACAGGGTGTATAGGTGAGGCAGGCGGAGTCGCCCCCATCGACTAAGTAAAGATACCAACTATGGAGGTCAAGAACTGCTGCTGCTGCATTAACAGCACTTTCTACTCTAGCCTATCAGGAGGCAGAGCGGACTGTGATGCATAAGGCGTCGACGCAGACGTACGGTTCTGCTCAGGAACCGAAGGTGTGACAGGAGGGACCATAGATGGTGTCACAGGAGTCGGCCCAATAGCGGGGCCAGAAGACGGCTGAGAATTCGGCATAGGATTAGAATGAGACGGGCCCGAATGGGGGTCCGTATGGCTATCGCTCAGGGGAAGGGCCCTATCAAGCGACTCACCCAGAGAGAGATGGGTCGAAGTCCTTGAGCCCTTAGGTGACATACACTACATACAACAGAGGGTGTAACCAGTGAGATTAAGCATTCACACAGTCCATCCACACAACATTCACTTCACAAGCTAAAGAAACAACATGCATTTCATTTAACAAAATTGTCACAATACATGAAGTGCAGCATTACATGGATCGTGACAGAGAAAGCATTAAGCTATTGCAACTAAGCTTCAAACACTAAACAACTATTAATTTACTATACCTCTAAAGGCTACACACAAGAATAAGCAACAAAACAAACAAACAACGACTATATAAAGGACTATTCATCAAAATCTGGCGATGAAGGGGCACCCTTATCTTGCAGACAACACAGGATAGACTTCAAGGTGCGGGTTACTTTCTTGAACTTATGCTTCATGAGGCCCCACAGGTCGATAATATCCTGCTACAGAGTGGCTTGACCGTCCTCAAGTCTGACTAAATGGGCTTCTCTATCAGCTGTAACGCCCTGAAATTCGGGGGTTGAGCACAACTCAGCTCCCGAGTTCCAAAACATCACTTATGCAACATATTTGATGATGATTGTATGTTGTCTATATTACTATATAAAACATAAAATAGATCAAGCCAGATTAGCAGACATAATTCAAGGATATTGAGGAAATGCAAGCGGAATACTTAAATACATATATAATTCAAAATAAATCCCCAAATGATGCGTGCTCTGCTCAGGGCAATATACATACATCTGTGTCTCAAAATATATACATGAACTGTTCAAAATGATCCAATACATATCCCAAAAAATCTCCGTTGGTCAGGACAAGGCTCACATGAATCCGCCTGAGAACTGCATATATGAGAACGCCTCCTCATCCTCGTCAAAGTCTGGCTCCACCTAGCAAGCGTCCCCATCACCTACATCTAAGTCAGAGTCTGGTTGGTGTTTAAACACCGTCCTAGAATGTGGGAGTGAGTGATCAACTCAGTGGTACTATACAGCAAAGGTTAACATGTTATCAATCTAATCAAGCAGTAATGATAAGGCAGTACAATCAAACAAGTCCTAGATACTCTTGTTAATGCAAGGATGATATGAAGAATGATGCATGCCCTCACCACAAACTCCCTTATGCGACATCATCTAATGATTGCGGCATGAATCACTACCACTGTGCTCTCACACTAACGCCAATGGCACATGCAGTGCGATGTCATGAATATGATTACCCAGTTCTTATTAGTCCTTTTCATACAGCATTATTAGGAAGCTAAGAAACCTCCCTTGTATCAATTCCCTACATTAATCCATTCTAGGGTCATCAGTCCTAGGAATCTCATACGATGTTACGATTTTAGGTCGCTGCAAGGGCTGCCAGGGTTGTTGCGCACAATCGTTACACCACTCCCCCATCACCTTATCAATGCAGGCCTATTTATATCCTTAAGACTACAACAGGACTCGTCGCCCCTATGCAGTGTCAGAATAAACTCAAGGTCACTGCAGAGGGCTCGTCACCAATCAGTGTAGGCCGACACCAAGAATATAGTGTCCCATACCACCATAATCTGCTCAGAGTCGAGTGCTCACTGGTCACTACAGGGAGGTTTGTGGCCCCAGCGTAGGCCGACAGATCACCACGGTGTCCCATACCACCATGCCCGGCTCATGACTCTTAGGGGATCTTGGTACCATGGTTAACAGGAGTTTCATTGGTAAGCTCAGTGCCTTAGATTCAAATAGTAGCGACCAAACATGGTGAACAAACATCGGTCAATCGGATTAGTTGATAAACTCAACTAGGCCAAGCGCACGTTGAGTTGAGCGACATGGGATGCATAAGCACTCCGTGTGGCCTGACCACTATCGAACAGCCCAAGCACGAGTCAGATTCACTAAACTCATCCTGTGTGGTGAAAACAACCTCAACCACTATTTACGAAACGGTTTATGATTACCTGGACTGTAGTATAGCCCCATTCACATACAAATCTAATAACTAGCATATGATTCAAATCTTGCATTCATATAAACAATCATGAAATGAAACTTGAATGTAAACACAGTACATTCAGAAAATCGTACACTCATTTAACCTGATTCAACTAAGTACGTAATCCATGGAAGAAATCATACACCCATTTAGCATGGATAACCTAAGTTACATGATTCATAGAGGAAATCATACACATAAACATTATGGTTGAAATCCATATCTCAACCATCTTAACAAGCACATTCTACTAACTACTATCTCATTTAAACATTTAAACAAACACTTAGCTTATACTATTCAACATACATCACGTATGTCGACACCGTCGCATATTAGGGCAAGTCCTCTCACCAAGGAGTTTCCGCATACTTATCAAGCATATAATAATGACAATTTATCATGGTAAGCAAATCAACAAATTCCATACGCATACATGTATTCTAACATATACATGAAATACGGTATTTATAATATAAAGTATACGTATGCGGAAAGCGAAACAGATAGCACATTTTGCATGTGTAACAGCAATCACAACATGAATAAATCATGATCTAACATTGAAAGTATTGAAAACCATAACCTAAGCATATATAGTCCATACCTTAAACCAGAAAAGATGTATTTAAGATGATTCAGATGATGTGTCTTCGTCAACGGCGGATACGCTACCTATGGCAAGAAAGAGGTTAGCTAGAACTCTACTACAGCTAGTCTAAGTTTCAAAAAAGGTTAGGGTTAGCTTAACTTACCCAAGAACGGATGCAGAATTGCCGGAAGAACGATTCAGAAATGTCGGTTCAATGTATAGAGGTACTAGGAAGAATCCTATGGAGATTCGGCAGATTCTCCCTCACTTTCTCTCTCTTATCTCTCTCTTTTCTTTCTCTTAAAACTCTAGGGTTTGGGAAATTCATATGGGTTAGAAAGCTAAGGGTTTAAGGCCTTTTTATAAGCCTAAACATGAAGGAAATGGACTTTAAGTCAAGGTATACTTAGGTTATAACCAAATTGGGATCTTTCTGATTCAACGGAGCATTTTTAGAGGTCCTCTTATCAAATGAGGTTGGACTTAAGCTCACTAACATCGGATCTTTAGTAAGTTAAGTTTTCAGTCCGATTGGATTTCTAGATCGTCCGTGGCGGACCAGTTTCAATTCAACGGTCACCGAACTTCGATCAAGGCCACAAGTACTTGGACATGTAAGGGCCAACTTTCCTGATCCAAGGGTGAAATTTGGTCGAAATCTAATGGTCAGAACTCTTAGAAATGTCACGCAAGTGACACCTGCCAGATTACTTAAAAATGGAATTAATTTTCTAAATATCTTCCTTTTCTCACTCTCTTCACTCCAGACTCAATAGAATGGTCTCAGGACATCGTTTGGGCTTGATTTTCTAGGTGATTGTCAAGTCCAACTAAGCGGTCATAATGGTTTAAGATTATAGATATCGGACTCTCAATGCGCGGTCTAGAATCAATACAAAGTTACAAAGCATTCCCAGGAACAACTGGGTTTAGAGTTGGATCATAGATTTCAGGGTATTATAGCGTTAACGATTCCACAAGTTTTGAGTCTTGCAGAACATATTTAAAGTGAATAATACTAATTTCACAGCCAGACTAACTTAGCGTTAGTTAACTTATGTTTAATTTCTAAGAGAGGTAATTCTAAGTGATTTCCGATCGAGGTGGTATTCGGGTCTTGGTACTGAATTTTTTGAGTCGTTACAATCTATCCTCCTAAAAAAAAAATTTCTTCCTCAAAATTTGTACCTTCTCGTACTCCTCGAGAAGCTGTGGATAGTTCTTTCTGATCTCGGCTTCTGTCTCCCAAGTAGCCTCTTCTTCAGTATGATGCGTCCACAATACTTTCACAAGGGGGATGACCTTGCTACGTAATACCTGCTCCTTCCTGTCTAAGATACGTGTCGGGCGTAGTTCATATGTGGCATTCTCGTTCAACTGCAGCTTCTCTCATCTGATGATATGGGAAGGATCAGGAACATACTTCTTCAGCATGGACACATGGAAAGCATTATGCATGCCTGCGAGTGGTGTGGACAAAGCAAGACGATACGCTACTGCCCCCACTCGATCAAGTATCTGGAATGGGACAATAAATCTCGACGTGAGTTTTCCCTTCTTCCCAAACCGAAGAACTCCTTTCATAGGAGAAACTCTCAAAAACACGTGATCTCCAACCGCGAACTCCAGCGGTCGCCGTCTCGTATCGGTATAACTCTTCTGCCTGCTCTGCGTTGTGAGAAGTCAACGCCTAATGATGTCAATCTTCTTTGAGGTCACCTATACTAACTCGGGACCAATCAATTTTTGCTCGCCAACTTCAGCCCAACAATGTGGTGCTCGACAAGGACGTTCATATAAGGCCTCATAAGGTGTCATACCGATACTCGCCTGAAAACTGTTATTGTATGTGAACTTCACATATGGAAGACAATCATCCCAACTGTCCTTGAAATCTAACACGCAAGCCCCAACATATCCTCCAAAATCTGGTTCACCCGCTCTGTCTGTCTGTCAGTCTGTGGGTGGAATGCAGTACTGAACTTCAACTTCACACCCATCGCTTCTTGAATGCGAGTCCAGAAAATAGAAGTAAATCACGTGTCTCTATCTGACACGATCTCCAAGGGAACTCCATGCAGACGAATAATCTCCCTGATGTACAATCTAGCCAACTCGTCTGCAGAGTTCGTAACTCTAATCGGAAGAAAGTGTGCCGACTTTGTGAAGCGGTCGACGATCACCCAGATAGAATCATGTCCCTTCCTCATCTTCGGCAGTCCCAAAATGAAATCCATAGAGATATAGTCCCACTTCCACTCAGCTATAGGCATAGGTTGAAGGAAACCAGGGGGTCGGCGATGCTCTGCCTTCACCTACTAGCAAGTGAGACAACGGGACACAAAGTCTGCAATGTGGGTCTTCATACCATCCCACCAGTACGTCCTCTTCATGTAACGATACATCTTTGTACTGCCCAGATGCATCGCAAGTTTAGAACTGAGAGCAGCCTCGAGAATCTCTCATCTCAAGTCAGGGACATCTGGGACGCATAGGCGGCCATGATAACGTAAGCCCCCATCCGTTCCAACTAGCCACTCGGCATCTGCATCATCACTGGCCTGGTCTCGAAGCTCAGTCAGACGCTCATCGTCCCTCTTCACCGCGATGACCCTGTCATCGACAAGAGGTTTCACCTGAACGTGTGTGATAACCTCAAATGGCTCCTCCACAGTGAGTTTCTACTCGAAGTCTCATAAAAACTTAACCATGTCCCACTCGACAACCATCAGTGAAGCTGCAAACTCTATCGCCTTCTTGCGACTCAACGCATCAGCCACAAGGTTCGCCTTACCCAAATGGTAGGAAACCTCAAGATTAAAGTCCTTCAAGGTCTCTAACCATCGTCGCTGCCTCATATTCAGGTCTCATTGCGTGAATATATACTTGAGGCTCTTGTGGTCGCAAAAGAGCTCGAACTCCTCTCCATAGAGGTAATGTCTCCAGAGCTTCAATGCGAAGATGATAACTGTCAACTCTATGTCGTGTGTAGGGTAATTCTCCTCGTTCTTCCTTAATTATCTCGAGGCATATGCAATTACCCTTTCCTTCTGCATAAGGACACAACCTAAACCAATGTGAGACTCATCCATATAGATCGTATATCTAACCCCTTACTCTGGCAATACTAGCACAGGGGCAGACGTCAGCTTGTCTTTTAGCTCTTGAAAAGTTATTCCGCCTTCTCATTTCAGGCAAACTTTAGATCCTTCCATGTTAACGGAGACAAGGGTCTGGCTATCTTGGAGAAATCCCGAATGAATCGTCGATAGTAGCTAGCAAGTCCTAGGAAACTCCTCACCTCAGTAACCGAACCAGGCTGCATCCAGTCCTGCACAGCGGCTACCTTAGCAAGGTCCACTGATATCCCATCCTTGGACACGACATGTCCCAGAAACTTGACTTCCTCCTTCCAGAAGTCGCACTTCTTGTACTGTAACATCCCGAAAATTGGGGGTCGAGCATAAACTCCACTCCCGAGTTCCAGAACATCACTTATACAACATTTTTAATGATGGATGAATGTCGGCAGCAGTAGTACATAAAACATGAGGTGGATTAAGCCAAAACAGCATATCATACTCCAGAGATAGTTAAATTAGCAAGCGGAAGAATGTGATAGATATATAGAATATATGAACTGTTGTAGGTCTCCAGAGTGTGAACATGTTACCAGGTTAACTAAATACATATATACTCCACAATAGAAAGAAAAGAATATACATGAGTGTGTAAATAAAAGATAAAATACCAAGTGTATTAGCGTATAATCAGTAACCCTGCAAACCCGTCGATCAGAACCTGCATACAGGAGGGATCCTCCTCATCATCACCAAGTCTGGATCTGCTTCGCAATCATCGCCATTATCTGCAACTAAAATAGGAACTTGTTGGTGTGTACAATACCGTCCCGTAACGTGGGAGTGAGTAGCTAACTCAGTGGAATCATAGAGCAAGGGTTAAAATGTTATCAAATCAATCACGCAATAATAGTAAAGCAAACAATCAAACATTCTTAGATACTGTGATTAATGCAAGCATGAAATGACATGATGGAAGCCCTCACTGACATACTCCCTCATGCGACACCATCTTACGTCCATGACAGGCTTTCTTCCCTGAGTGCTCTACATCTTCCAGGCACATGTAGTGTGATATGAATATGATTACCGAGTTGTTTTAGTCCTTTTCGTACAGCAGGATTGGGAAACTAGGGTACCTCCCTTATATCAATACCCAAACAATGATCCTATATAGGGTCGTCACACCTAGTAATCTCATACGATGATATATTTTTAGGTCGCTGCAAGGGCTGTCAGGGCTGTTGCACGCACTCGTTGCTCCACTCCCCCATCACCTTATCAATAAAGGCCTAGTTTATATCCTTAAGACTGCATCAGGACTCGTCGGCCCCATGCGGTGTCAGGATAAACTCAAGATCACTACAAAGGGCTGCCAGGGCTGTTGCTTGCACTCGTTGCTCCACTCTCCTATCACCTTATCAACGTAGGCCGACAACAAGACTATAGTGTCCCATACCACCATAATTTGCTCAAAGTAAGGTGCTCAATGGTCACTACAGGGAGGTTTGTGGCCCCAGCGTAGGCCGACATCTCAACCATGGTGTCCCATACCACCATGCCCGGCTCATGAGTCTTAGGGGATCGAGGTACCAAGGTTAGAGGGGCATTCCAATGGTAAGTTTAGTACCGTAGGTTCAAGCAGTTATGACGAATATAAGGTGAACACACAATGGTTAGTCAGGTTACTTGATGAGTCCGATTAGCACGAGCGCACGTTGAATCGACCGACATGAAGTGCACAGGAACTTCGTGTGGCCTAACCACTGCCGACGACTCTAGTACGACTCGGGTTCGTCATACACATCCTTCGTGGCGAATAGAATCCAACCTTGAATTTTAAACTGTTACCGACTGCCTGGACTAGAGTATAGCCCCAAACACACGTAATCTACATCAATAATCATATGAGAGAGACGAAATTGAAATACAAGAAATTCTAGCATGTTATCAACATATTATAACATACATCATAAGCAGTTAACCATACACGAGTATTTCACACTTAAGGTAGGTAATTCAAATACAACAAGCATGGAGGAAATCATGTGCATCATCATAGTAGTTAAGAATCCAGTCTCAACGCTAATCTACAATACCATTTACTCAATACTTACTAATACATACATTTATACAAACACTTAGACTATTCAACTCCAACGTACTTGACGTATGTTGATTCCAACATATAATATGACAGATCCTTATATCAAGGAGTTGTCTAGTTTACAACAATCATGTTTTTGCATTCTAAACATATGGCAGGCATAAATCATATTGATTTAGGCATTTCAACAAACACTTAGTCTACACACATTATTCTACATAGCATATGTCGGCCAATATGTGCATTAGGGCGAATCTCTTCGCCAAACAGATCGTACACTCATATCTTGTATAATAACACGACAAATAAATATGGTAATCATTTTAGAAAAATACGAACGTATACAGTATTTCGTATAAATGCCTTAAATATCTTAAATCTCATATTCTCCGTACGCAGTCGAAATGAAAAAAAGACAGCATGTTCTACATGTCAAACAGCGATCTTATCGATAATCTACTATTAAACGACATTGAGAGCTTTGAAAACAGTTAACCTAAGCTTCTAGAATCCTCACCTTTCGTCGTAGAAGCGTATCGATTCGAATAGAAAGTCTACGCTTCGTCAACGTCGATATGGCAACCTAATTTACAAGATAGGTAAGCTACTTCGCTACTTGTACAATGAAATCCCTAAAACAGCTTGAGGTTAGGGTTTTCTTACCTAGAACGGCGTTGGAATCGCCAGAATAGTGATGCAGGAGGAAGGACCTGGCACGTGGAGCAGCAAGGAAGACTCCCAGGAAAAATCACCAGCTTCTCCCTCACTTTCTCTCTCTTTTCTCTCCTCTCTCCTAGGGTTTTCCCCAAATTCGTATGAGTTAGAAGGCTAAGGGTTTAAGGCCCTTTTATAGGCCCAAACATGATCAAAATAGACTCCAAGTCAAGGTATACTTGGGTTATAGCCAAATCGGGTCTTTCCCGATCCAAAAGAGCATTTCGGGAGGTCCCCTGGCCGAATGTGGTCGGACTTAAGCTCATGGATACTGGATCTTGCTCACATCAAGTTTTCAGTCCGGTAGTGCTCCCAGATCGCACATGGCGAACCATTTTCAGTTCAGCGGTCACTGAGACTCGATCAGGGATTCCAAGTACACTAACCTGAGTGAGAAATGTTCCCTGATCCGAGGGTGTATTTGGATCAGATTTTGACGGTCTGAATGCTTATACTGAACCCACAAGCGAAACGTGCCAGATTCATTTAAATGATATTTAAATTTTTATGAATTTCACTCTTTCTCACACTCCTTGCTCCAGGCTCAATCAAATAGCCTCAGAACATCAGTTGGGCTTGATTTTCGAAACGATTGTCAAGTCCAACTAAGCGGTCATAATGGTCTGAGATTGTAGATATCGGACTTTCGACGTGCGGTCTAAATCCAATACAAAGTTTCAAAGGGTTCCTGAGAGCAAACGGGTTTAGAGTTTGATCCTAAGTTTCAGGGTAACGTAGCGTCAACGATTCTATAGGTTTTGGGTCTTACAGATCGTATTTTAAGTGGTTGATGCTAATTTTACAGGAAATCTAGTGTAGCGCTAGCTAATTCATGTTAATTTTCTAAAGAATTAGGTTCTAAATGATTTATTTGGCTTTGGAATTGATTCTGAGAGTTTACCAAGGTGTTATGGTTGACCCATTGCCTAAGGACATCTAACCCCAGGTTGGAAAAAATTCGGGGTGTTACAATCTACCCCCCTTAAAACAAAATTTTATCCCCAAAATTGGCTAAGGGTAATGAGTCCCTAGAGAGACTTTAATATTGACATTCTAAGGAAGGTTCACATCCTATTTAATGACCTAGCCTTTCGTATAACCTAAACCAACTTCTTTGATCCTGGGTCAGTGGGGAAGAGGCCAACCACGCTTCCGCTGCGCTACCCTGATCCAACGGTTGTGTTTCCTAATGCTAACTAGATTAGGCTCGGTACGTTCTACCCCCCTTAAAATTTGGTTCTACTTAAGGTTCAAGAATCTATGCCTCGATCCGTATATCGGAACTAGGCGTAACTTAGGGCCTATTCTTAACATGAAATAGGAAACAACCTCTCACTACATTGGTCTTCCTTTACTAATGATGCGTTCTATGGCATTGGTACCTATGGTTGTAGAAAGAAACCTAATCTCTATTGTGATTGAATTCAGGGGAAGGTGTGAGCTTGCTGCAAGATGTCTAATCTCTATTGGCTATATGTCCTCAATATTACCCAAAGGTAAAGCAATAACTTTTGGTTGTAGATGGTCGGGCCAACATGGAAGAAAAGTTGTGTAGTAGGTCTGAGTCGGATACATAGACTTTCTGCTTAGACTCTGACAGAAAATTCAACGTATCAGTTCTTAATTCAAGTCGATGCCGATCTTCTGCTTGATCAGTGCATTGGATTCATTGGTAACTAGTAGGATTAAGAAGTCGATTCAAACCGCGAATACTTCGCTCATATATACAGTTCCTTTACTCCGCGTTCCCGAATGCGATAAGCCCTTGGGAAGACAATTTTAAGTGGAATTCTAAGGGGTGTGCTGATTTATTCTAAGTTCAATCTTAGGGATGTATAAGTTTTCCCTGAGAATGAATGGTTCTAAGTGAAAATAACTTTCCTAAGGGTTATAACAGAAGTTTATAAGTATTAAGGGGATCTATCGAAGGAATGAGGTTCTACTTTATCCAAATTTAACCTACTATTCCTTAGCATATACAGGCTTTACACTGCTTAATTCAACTAGTAGCCTAGTTTGTAACTCACTAGCTGTAATCCAAAGTCTAGGCTTATACGCTAGATGGTTTCATACCATTTCTACTACAGGGGATTGTTCTATCACTTAGAGTCAAGATTATATAATTGAAATTGGATTCCCTATATCGTCAGATGTTTCAAATCTTGGAGTACTAAATCTAAGTACAAAACTCCAAGGGCATATGTGGCCAGTGGTCTCAAGTTGTGTTAACTGGGACCGCATTCCTACTCCCACCTAAGAATCGGGAGCGACAAGTCTCGTAGGTGGGTGGGTTGGGATTCAAATCAATTTCATGGGTTTTGAAAAATGGATCTTGTGTTGGAAAGTGTGAGATGAGATTTCCAAATCCCATGACGATGAATTCCTAAGTGTAAGTTTAAAGAAAGCTCGAAATTACATTTAATTACATACACCAAACATGGTGTTGGAAACCATTTATTGTTGCTCGAATAAGGCCATGGAAAGTGAAGAAAAGGGAGACTAAGGGTTGAGATTTTGGTTCTCCACGAGTTTGAGCCTCAACAAGGGTTGTAAGGGCCCCAAACACAGAGATTGAAGAAGGGAAAAGGGAGAGATGGGTTGGGTTCAAAGCTTACACGATTTTGGAACTTAAATAGGAACTATGGGAGCTCAAATCGAAGAAAATGGAAGAAGTAGATGTTGGGCATGGCTGAGATCAGTAGAGGGATGAAGGAAATAACGAAAAACGAGAGAGGAAATGATTGGAAGGGAAATTTGAGAGGGAAAACAGCAAGTTTAGAAGAAAAAGAGAGATTGGAGGTGTATTTTGTGAAGGAAGTATATGATTTTGAATGAAAGGAGGGTCGGACCCTAGACCAAAGGGTCTCACTAGGCCCCAAACTTGGTCGGCCCGATCGGCTCGACCGGCCGAGCCCGCTGTACTGCGAGGCCTCGCCGACCTCTGTGGTTTTCGGTGAGGGCTCGCCCATGGGGCGAGGTCCTCCTGCCCTGGGGTGCCCAAAAATATGTGTGTCCTACCTTGGATCATTCTGAAAGTTGATCGTTTGGCCCCCCCTCCATTTAAGGCATTTATGGGGCCAATATGCAAACCGAAATGAATTTATGTGATGTGTAGCATATGATTTTGGGGTATGAGACACTCATCTATCCAACTAACCTAGTTATTCCATGAGATTCCATAATTGGAATGGTCAAAAGTCCAATCTACACATATATTTACTATTCATAGTAAATTTTTATTTAAGTATGATTCTCCATCATTTTACATTAGGATTTATGTGTAGTATAAAAGGACTTAGAAAAAGTTGAAGAATGGGGTGGTGGAAGGAGAGATTTTGAAGGAATTGGATAAAAAGGGGTTTTAGGCCTTGAGATTGAGTGTAAGGTGTTGTGGTTGCCCCACAACCCAAGAACATCCATTTCCAGGCTTGGAATTCTTTAAATAAAGACCCAAACCCGTTGACTGACGGCCTAGAGGCGACTTAGGTCGCTTCGCGCTACCAAAGATAGGTTATGGACTAAATTATAGCATAGTCTCACCTGTCGGTGAAACTTGAGATTCTAATATGGTCTCTAGGTTCCATCGCCCCCTTCCTGAGTCAGAGTGCATCAGTGTGCATTATGTTACCATAACCCAGGTCCGGTTTAATCCAAATCATGCTCTGATACCATCTGTAACATCTCGAAAATCGGGGGTCGAGCATAAACTCCACTCCCGAGTTCCAGAACATCACTAATTCAAATTTTTCAATGATAGATGAATGTCGGGAGCAGTAGTACATAAAACATGAGGTGGATTAAGCCAAAACAGCATATCATACTCCAGAGATAGTTAAATTAGCAAGCGAAAGAATGTGATAGATATATAGAATATGTTAACTGTTGTAGGTCTCCAGAGTGCGAACATGTTACCAGGTTAACTAAATATGTGTATACTCCACAATAGAAAGAAAAGAATATACATGAGTGTGTAAATAAAAGGTATAATACCAAGTGTATTAGCATATAATCAGTAACCCTACAAACCCATCGATCAGAACCTGCATACAGGAGGGATCCTCCTCATCATCACCACGTCTGGCTCTGCTTCGCAAGCATCGCCATTATCTGCAATTAAAATAGGAACTGGTTGGTGTGTACAACACACTCAGTGGAATCATTGAGCAAGGGTTAACATGTTATCAAATCAATCACGCGATAATAGTTAAGCAAACAATCAGACATTCCTAAATACTGTGATTAATTCAAGCATGAAATGACATGATGGATGCCCTCACCGACATACTCCCTCATGCGACACCATCTTACGTCCGCGGCATGCTTTCTTCCCTCAATGCTCCACATCTTTCAGGCACATTTAGTACGATATGAATATGATTCTCGAGTTGTTATTAGTCCTTTTCATACAGCAGGATTGGGAAACTAGGGTACCTCCCTTATATCAATACCCAAACAATGATCCTGTTTAGGGTCATCACTCCTAGTAATCTCATACGATGATACATTTCTAGGTCACTGCAAGGACTGCCTGTGCTGTTGCACGCACTCGTTGCTCCACTCCCCCATCACCTTATCAATACAGGCCTAGTTTATATCCTTAAGACTGCATCAGGACTCGTCTCCCCCATGTGGTGTTAGGATAAACTCAAGGTCACTACAAAGGGCTGCCAGGGCTATAGCTCGCACTCGTTGCTCCACTCCCCCATCACCTTATCAATGTAGGCGGACAACAAGAATATAGTGTCTCATACCACCATAATTTTCTCAGAGTAGGGGGCTCACTTGTCACTATGGGGAGGTTTGTGGCTGCAGTGTAGGCCGACAGCTCTACCACGGTGTCCCATACCACCATGCCCGGCTCATGAGTCTTAGGGGATCGAGGTACCAAGGTTAGAGGGGCTTTCTAATGGTAAGTTTAGTACCCTAGGTTCAAGCAGTTATGACGAATACAAGGTGAACATATAATGGTTAGTCGGGTTACTTGATGAGTCTGACTAGCACGAGCGCACGTTAAATCGACCGACATGAAGTGCACAGGCACTTCATGTGGCCTAACCACTACCGACGACTCTAGTATGACTCGGGTTCGTCATACACATCCTTCGTGGCGAATAGAATCCAACCATGAATTCTAAACTGTTAGCGACTGCTTGGAATAGAGTATAGCCCCAAACACATGTAATCTACATCAATAATCATATGAGAGAGACAATTGAAATACAAGAAATTTTAGCATGTTATCAGCATATTATAACATACATCATAAGCAGTTAACCATACACAAGTATTTCACACCTAAGGTAGGCAATTCAAATACAACAAGCATGGAGGAAATCATGTGCATCATCATAGTAGTTAAGAATCCAGTCTCAACGCTAATCTACAACACCATTTACTCAATACTTACTAATACATATATTTATAGAAACACTTAGACTATTCAACTCCAACGTACTTGACGTATGTTGATTCCAACATATAATATGACAGATCCTTATATCAAGGAGTTGTCTAATACATAACAATCATGTTTTTGCATTCTAAACATATGGCAGGCATACATCATATTGATTTAGGCATTTCAACAAACAGTTAGTCTACACACATTAGTCTACATAGCATATGTCGGCCAATATGTGCATTAGGGCGAATCTCTTCACCAAACAGATCGTACACGCATATCTTGTATAATAACATGACAAATAAACATGGCAATCATTTTAGCAAAATACGGACGTATACAGTATTTCCTACAAATGCCTAAAATATCCTAAATCTCATATTCTCCGTACGCAGTCGAAATGGAAAACAGACAGCATGTTGTCCATGTCAAACGGCGATCTTGTCGATAATCTACTATCAAACGACATTGAGAGCTTTGAAAATAATTAACCTAAGCATCCAGAATCCTCACCTTTCGCTGTAGAAGCGTATCGATTCGAATAGAAAGTCTACGCTTCGTCAACGTCTCTATGGCGACCTAATTTACAAGATAGGTTAGCTACTTCGCTACTTGTATCGATGGAATCCCTAAAACAGCTTGAGGTTAGGGTTTTCTTACCTAGAACGGCGTTGGA
Source organism: Magnolia kwangsiensis (assembly GCA_037074715.1). Classification (NCBI taxonomy): domain Eukaryota; kingdom Viridiplantae; phylum Streptophyta; class Magnoliopsida; order Magnoliales; family Magnoliaceae; genus Magnolia; species Magnolia kwangsiensis. The sequence goes on from CM073587.1 coordinate 46,701,421, forward strand.
ATCGCCAGAATAGTGATGCAGGAGGAAGGAGCTGGCACGTGGAGCGGCAGGGAAGACTCCCTGGACAAATCACCAGCTTCTCCCTCACTTTCTCTCTCTTTTCTCTCCTCTCTTCTAGGGTTTTCCCCAAATTCGTATGGGTTAGAAGGCTAAGGGTTTAAGGTCCTTTTATAGGCCCAAACATGACCAAAATAGACTCCAAGTCAAGGTATACTTGGGTTATAGCCAAATCGGGTCTTTCCCGATCCAAAAGAGCATTTCAGGGGGTCCCTTAGCCGAATGCGGTCGGACTTAAGCTCATGGATACTGGATCCTGTTCACAACAAGTTTTCAGTCCGGTAGTATTCTCAGATCGCACGTGGCGGACCATTTTCAGTTCAGCGGTCACTGAGACTCGATCAGGGATTCCAAGTACACTGACCTGAGTGAGAAATATTCTCTGATCCGAGGGTGTATTTGGGTCAGATTTTGACGGTCTGAATGCTTATACTGCACCCGCAAGCGAAACGTGCCAGATTCATTTAAATGATATTCAAATTTTTATGAATTTCACTCTTTCTTACACTCCTTGCTCTAGGCTCAATGAAATAGCCTTAGAACATTAGTTGGACTTGATTTCGAAATGATTGTCAAGTCCAACTAAGCGGTCGTAATGGTCTGAGATTGTAGATATCGGACTTTCGACGCGAGGTCTAGATCCAATACAAAGTTTCAAAGGGTTCCTGAGAGCAAACGGTTTAGAGTTTGATCCTAAGTTTCAGGGTAACGTAGCGTCAGCGATTGAATAGGTTTTGGGTCTTACAGATCGTATTTAAAGTGGTTGATGCTAATTTTGCAGAAAATCTAGTGTAGCGCTGACTAATTCATGTTAATTTTCTAAAGAATTAGGTTCTAAATGATTTATTTGGCTTTGGAATTGATTCTGAGAGGTCACCAAGCTGTTATGGTTGACCCATTGCCTAAGGACGTCTAACCCTAGGTTGGTAAAAATCTGGGGTGTTACAATCTACCCCCCTTAAAATAAAATTTCATCCCCAAAATTGGCTAAGGGTAATGAGTCCCTAGAGAGACTTTAGTATTGACATTCTAAGGAAGGTTCACATCCTATTTAATGACCTAACCTTGCGTATAACCTAAACCAACTTCTTCAATCCTGGGCTAGTGGGGAAGAGGCCAACCACGCTTCCGCTGCGCTACTCTGATCCAACGGTTGCGTTAGCTAATGCTAACTTGATTAGGCTTGGTACGTTCTACCCCCCTTAAAACTTGGTTCTACTTAAGGTTTAAGAATCTATGCCTCGATCCGTATATCGGAACTAGGCGTAACTTAGGGCCTATCCTTAACATGAAATAGGAAACAACCCCTCACTACATTGGTCTTCCTTTACTAATGATGCGTTCTATGGCATTGGTACCTATGGTTGTAGAAAGAAACCTAATCTCTATTGTGATTGAATTCAGGGGAAGGTGTGAGCTTGCGATAAGATGTCTAATCTCTATTGGCTATATGTCCTCAATATTTCCCAAAGGCAAAGCAATAACTTTTGGTTGTAGATGGTCGGGCCAACACGGAAGAAAAGTTGTGTAGTAGGTCTGAGTCGGATACATAGACTTTCTACCTAGACTCTGACAGAAAATTCGTCGTATCAGTTCTTAATTCGAGTCGATGCCGATCTTCTGCTTGATCAGAGCATTGGATTCATTGGTAACTACTAGGATTAAGAAGTCAATTCAAACCTCGAATACTTCGCTTATATATACAGCTCCTTCACTCCGTGTTCCCGAATGCGATAAGCCCTTGGGAAGACAATTTTAAGGGGAATTCTAAGGGGCGTGCTGATTTATTCTAAGTTCAATCTTAGGGATGTATAAGATTTTCTTGAGAATGAATGGTTCTAAGTGAAAACAACTTTCCTAAGGGTTATAACAGAAGTCTATAAGTATTAAGGGGATCTATCGAAGGAATGAGGTTCTACTTCAACTAAATTTAACCTACTATTCCTTAACATATACAGGCTTTACACTGCGTAATTCAACTAGTAGCCTAGTCTGTAACTCACTAGCTGGAATCCAAAGTCTAGGCTTATACGCTAGATGGTTTCATACCATTTCTATTACAGGGGATTGTTCTATCGCTTAGAGTCAAGATTATCTAATTGAAATTGGATTCCCTACATCGTCAGATGTTTCAAATCTAGGAGTACTCACTCTAAGTCCCAAACTCCAAGGGCATATGTGGCCAGTGGTCTCAAGTTGTGTTAACTGGGACCGCATTCCTACTCCCACCTAAGAATCAGGAGCGACATGTGTCGTAGGTGGGTGGGTTGGGATTCAAATCAATTTCATGGGCTTTGGAAAATGGTTCTTGTATTGGAAAGTGTGAGATGAGATTTCCAAATCCCATGACGATGAATTCCTAAGTGTAAGTTGAAAGAAACCCGAAATTACATTTAATTACATACACCAAACATGGTGTTGGAAACCATTTATTGTTGCTCGAATAAGGCCATGGAAAGTGAAGAAAATGGAGACTAAGGGCTGAGGTTTTGGTTCTCCACGAGTTTGAGCCTCAACAAGGGTTGTAAGGGCCCCAAACACAGAGATTGAAGAAGGGAAAAGGGAGAGATGGGTTGGGTTCGAAGCTTACACGATTTTGGAACTTAAATAGGAACTATGGGAGCTCAAATCGAAGAAAATGGAAGAAGTAGATGTTGGGCATGGCTGAGATCAGTAGAGGGATGAAGGAAATAACGAAAAACGAGAGAGGAAATGATTGGAAGGGAAATTTGAGAGGAAAAACAGCAAGTTGAGAAGAAAAAGAGAGATTGGAGGTGTATTTTGTGAAGGAAGTATATGATTTTGAATGAAAGGAGGGTCGGACCCTAGACCAAAGGGTCTCACTAGGCCCCAAACTTGGTCGGCCCGATCGGCTCGCCCGGCCGTACCAGCTGTACGGCGAGGCCTCGCCGACCTCTATGGTTTTTGGCGAGGGCTCGCCCATGAGGCGAGGTCCTCCTGCCCTGGGGTGCCCAAAAATATGTGGGTCCCACCTTGGATCATTCTGAAAGTTGATCGTTTGGCCCCCCCTCCATTTGAGGCATTTTTGGGGCCAATATGCAACCGAAATGAATTTATGTGATGTGTAGCATATGATTTTGGGGTATGAGACACTCATCTATCCTACAAACCTAGTTATTCCATGAGATTCCATAATTGGAATGGTCAAAAGTCCAATCTTCACATATATTTACTATTCATAGTAAATTTTTATTTAAGTATGATTCTCCATCATTTTACATTAGGATTTATGTGTAGTATAAAAGGACTAAGAAAAAGTTGAAGAATGGGGTGGTGGAAGGAGAGATTTTGAAGGAATTGGATAAAAAGGGTTTTAGGCCTTGAGATTGAGTGTAAGGTGTTGTGGTTGCCCCATAATCCAAGAACATCCATTTTCGGGTTTGGAATTCTTTAGGTAATGATCCAAACCCGTTGACTGACGGCCTAGAGGCGACTTAGGTCGCTTCGCGCAACCAAAGATAGGTTATGGACTAAATTACAACATAGTCTCACCTGTCGGCGAAACTTGAGATTCTAATATGGTGTCTAGGTTCCATCGCCCCCTTCTTGAGTCAGAGTGCATCAGTGTGCATTATGTTACCATAACCCAGGTCCGATTTAATCCAAATCATGCTCTGATACCATCTGTAACATCTCAAAAATCAGGGGTCGAGTATAAACTCCACTCTCGAGTTCTAGAACATCACTTATGCAACATTTTCAATGATGGATGAATGTCGGTAGCAGTAGTACATAAAACATGAGGTGGATTAAGCCAAAACAGCATATCATACTCCAGAGATAGTTAAATTAGCAAGCGAAAGAATGTGATAGATATATAGAATATATTAACTGTTGTAGGTATCCAGAGTGTGAACATGTTACCAGGTTAACTAAATACATGTATACTCCACAATAGAAAGAAACGAATATACATGAGTGTGTAAATAAAAGGTAAAATACCAAGTGTATTAGCATATAATCAGTAACCCTACAAACCCGTCGATCAGAACCTGCATACAAGAGGGATCCTCCTCATCATCACCAAGTCTGGCTCTGCTTCGCAAGCATCATCATTATCTGCAACTAAAATAGGAACTGGTTGGTGTGTACAACACCGTCCCGTAACGTGGGAGTGAGCATCTAACTCAGTGGAATCATTGAGCAAGGGTTAACATGTTATCAAATCAATCACGCGATAATAGTTAAGCAAACAATCAGACATTCCTAAATACTGTGATTAATGCAAGCATGAAATGACATGATGGATGCCCTCATCGACATACTCCCTCATGCGACACCATCTTACGTCCGCGGCATGCTTTCTTCCCTCAATATTCTACATCTTCCAGGCACATGCAGTGCGATACGAATATGATTACTGAGTTGTTATTAGTCCTTTTCATACAGCAGGATTGGGAAACTAGGGTACCTCCCTTATATCAATACCCAAACAATGATCCTGTCTAGGGTCATCACTCCTAGTAATCTCATACGATGATACATTTCTAGGTCGCTGCAAGGATTGCCTGTGCTATTGCACGCACTCGTTGCTCCACTCCCCCATCACCTTATCAATACAGGCCTAGTTTATATCCTTAAGACTGCATCAGGACTCGTCGCCCCCATGCGGTGTCAGGATAAATTCAAGGTCACTACAAAGGGCTGTCAGGGCTATAACTCGCACTCGTTGCTCCACTCCCCCATCACCTTATTAATGTAGGCCGACAACAAGAATATAGTGTCTCATACCACCATAATTTACTCAGAGTAGGGTGCTCACTGGTCACTATGGGGAGGTTTGTGGCCGCAGTGTAGGCCGACAGCTCTACCACGGTGTCCCATACCACCATGCCCGGCTCATGAGTCTTAGGGGATCGAGGTACCAAGGTTAGAGGGGCTTTCTAATGGTAAGTTTAGTACCCTAGGTTCAAGCAGTTATGCCGAATACAAGGTGAACATACAATGGTTAGTCGGATTACTTGATGAGTCCGACTAGCACGAGCGCACGTTGAATCGACCGACATGAAGTGCACAGGCACTTCGTGTGGCCTAACCACTGCCGACGACTCTAGTATGACTCGGGTTCGTCATACACATCCTTCGTGGCGAATAGAATCCAACCATGAATTCTAAACTGTTAGCGACTGCTTGGAATAGAGTATAGCCCCAAACACATGTAATCTACATCAATAATCATATGAGAGAGACAATTGAAATACAAGAAATTTTAGCATGTTATCAGCATATTATAACATACATCATAAGCAGTTAACCATACACGAGTATTTCACACCTAAGGTAGGCAATTCAAATACAACAAGCATGGAGAAAATCATGTGCAACATCATAGTAGTTGAGAATCCAGTCTCAACGCTAATCTACAACACCATTTACTCAATACTTACTAATACATACATTTATACAAACACTTAGACTATTCAACTCCAACGTACTTGACGTATGTTGATTCCAACATATAATATGACAGATCCTTATATCAAGGAGTTGTCAAATACATAACAATCATGTTTTTGTATTCAAAACATATGGCAGGCATACATCATATTGATTTAGGCATTTCAACAAACACTTAGTCTACACACATTAGTCTACATAGCATATGTCGACCAATATGTGCATTAGGGCAAATCTCTTCACCAAACAGATCGTACACGCATATCTTGTATAATAACACGACAAATAAACATGGCAATCATTTTAGCAAAATACAGACGTATACAGTATTTCCTTCAAATGCCTAAAATATCCTAAATCTCATATTCTCCGTACGCAGTCGAAATGGAAAACAGACAGCATGTTGTACATGTCAAACGGCGATCTTATCGATAATCTACTATTAAACGATATTGAGAGCTTTGAAAATAATTAACCTAAGCATCTAGAATCCTCACCTTTCGCCGTAGAAGCGTATCGATTCGAATAGAAAGTCTACGCTTCGTCAACGTCGATATGGCGACGTAATTTACAAGATAGGTTAGCTACTTCGCTACTTGTATCGATGGAATCCCTAAAACAGCTTGAGGTTAGGGTTTTCTTACCTAGAACGGCGTTGGAATCGCCAGAATAGTGATGTAGGAGGAAGGATCTGGCACGTGGAGCAGCAGTGAAGATTCCCTGGAAAAATCACCCGCTTCTCCCTCACTTTCTCTCTCTTTTCTCTCCTCTCCTAGGGTTTTCCCCAAATTCGTATGGGTTAGAAGGCTAAGGGTTTAAGGCCCTTTTATAGGCCCAAACATGACCAAAATAGACTCCAAGTCAAGGTATACTTGGGTTATAGCCAAATCGGGTCTTTCCCGATCCAAAAGAGCATTTCGGGAGGTCCCCAGGCCGAATGCGGTTGCACTTAAGCTCATGGAAACTGGATCCTGCTCACATCAAGTTTTCAGTCCGGTAGTGTTCCCAGATCTCACATGGCGGACTAGTTTCAGTTCAGCGGCCACTGAGACTCGATCAGGGATTCCAAGTACACTGACCTGAGTGAGAAATGTTCCCTGATCCGAGGGTGTATTTGGGTCAGATTTCGACGGTCTGAATACTTATACTGAACCCGCAAGCGAAACGTGCCAGATTCATTTAAATGATATTTAAATTTTTATGAATTTCACTCTTTCTCACGCTCCTTGCTCCAGGCTCAATGAAATAGCCTCAGAACATCAGTTGGGCTTGATTTTCGAAATGATTGTCAAGTCCAACTAAGCGGTCATAATGGTCTGAGATTGTAGATATCGGACTTTCGACGCGCTGTATAGATCCAATACAAAGTTTCAAAGGGTTCCTGAGAGCAAACGGGTTTAGAGTTTGATCCTAAGTTTCAGGGTAACGTAGCGTCAACGATTCTATAGGTTTTGGGTCTTACAGATCGTATTTAAAGTGGTTGATGCTAATTTTGTAGGAAATCTAGTGTAGCGCTGGCTAATTCATGTTAATTTTCTAAAGAATTAGGTTCTAAATGATTTATTTGGCTCTGGAATTGCTTCTGAGAGGTTACCAAGGTGTTATGGTTGACCCATTGCCTAAGGACATCTAGCCCCAGGTTGGAAAAAATCTGGGGTGTTATAATCTACCCCCCTTAAAACAAAATTTCATCCCCAAAATTGGCTAAGGGTAATGAGTCCCTAGAGAGACTTTAGTATTGACATTCTAAGGAAGGTTCACATCCTATTTAATGACCTAACCTTACGTATAACCTAAATTAACTTCTTTGATCCTGGCCAGTGGGGAAGAGGCCAACCACGCTTCCGCTGCGCTACCCTGATCCAACGGTTATGTTTCCTAACGCTAACTAGATTAGGCTCGGTATGTTCTACCCCCCTTAAAACTTGGTTCTACTTAAGGTTCAAGAATCTATGCCTCGATCCGTATATCGGAACTAGGCGTAACTTAGGGCCTATTCTTAACATGAAATAGGAAACAACCTCTCACTACATTGGTCTTCCTTTACTAATGATGCGTTCTATGGCATTGGTACCTATGGTTGTAGAAAGAAACCTAATCTCTATTGTGATTGAATTCAGGGGAAGGTGTGAGCTTGCGGCAAGATGTCTAATCTCTATTGGCTATATGTCCTCAACATTACCCAAAGGTAAAGCAATAACTTTTGGTTGTAGATGGTCGGGCTAACATGGAAGAAAAGTTGTGTAGTAGGTCTGAGTCGGATACATAGACTTTCTGCTTAGACTCTGACAGAAAATTTGACATATCAGTTCTTAATTCAAGTCGATGCCGATCTTCTGCTTGATCAGTGCATTGGATTCATTGGTAACTAGTAGGATTAAGAAGTCGATTCAAACCGCGAATACTTTGCTGATATATACAGTTCCTTTACTCCGCGTTTCCGAATGCGATAAGCCCTTGGGAAGACAATTTTACGGGGAATTCTAAGGGGCGTGCTGATTTATTCTAAGTTCAATCTTAGGGATGTATAAGTTTTCCCTGAGAATGAATGGTTCTAAGTGAAAACAACTTTCCTAAGGGTTATTACAAAAGTCTATAAGTATTAAGGGAATCTATCGAAGGAATGAGGTTCTACTTCAACTAAATCTAACCTACTATTCCTTAGCATATACAGGCTTTACACTGCTTAATTCAACTGTAGCCTAGTCTGTAACTCACTAGCTGTAATCTAAAGTCTAGGCTTATACGCTAGATGGTTTCATACCATTTCTACTACAGGGGATTGTTCTATCGCTTAGAGTCAAGATTATCTAATTGAAATTGGATTCCCTACATTGTCAGATGTTTCAAATCTAGGAGTACTCACTCTAAGTCCCAAACTCCAAGGGCATATGTGGCTAGTGGTCTCAAGTTGTGTTAACTGGGACCGCATTCCTACTCCCACCTAAGAATCGGGAGCGACATGTGTCGTAGGTGGGTGGGTTGGGATTCAAATCAATTTCATGGGCTTTGGAAAATGGTTCTTGTGTTGGAAAGTGTGAGATGAGATTTCTAAATCCCATGACGATGAATTCCTAAGTGTAAGTTGAAAGAAAGCCCGAAATTACGTTTAATTACATACACAAAACATGGTGTTGGAAACCATTTATTATTGCTCGAATAAGGCCATGGAAAGTGAAGAAAAGGGAGACTAAGGGCTGAGGTTTTGGTTCTCCACGAGTTTGAGCCTTAACGAGGGTTGTAAGGGCCCCAAACACAGAGATTGAAGAAGGAAAAAGGGAGAGATGGGTTGGGTTCGAAGCTTACACGATTTTAAAACTTAAATGGGAACTATGGGAGCTCAAATAGAAGAAAATGGAAGAAGTAGATGTTGGGCATGGCTGAGATCAGTAGAGGGATGAAGGAAATAATGAAAAACAAGAGAGGAAATGATTGGAAGGGAAGTTTGAGAGGGAAAACGGCAAGTTTAGAAGAAAAAGAGAGCTTGGAGGGGTAGTTTGTGAAGGAAGTATAAGATTTTGAATGAACGGAGGGTCGGACCCTGGACCAAAGGGTCTCACTAGGCCCCAAACTTGGTCGGCCCGGTCGGCCTGCCCGGCCGAGCCCACTGTACGGTGAGGACTCGCCGACCTCTGTGGTTTTTGGTGAGGGCTCGTCCATGGGGCAAGGTCCTCCTGCCCTGGGGTGCCCAAAAATATGTGGGTCCCACCTTGGATCATTCTGAAAGTTGATCGTTTGGCCCCCCTCCATTTGAAGCATTTTTGAGGTCAATATGCAAACCGAAATGAATTTATGCGACGTGTAGCATATGAGTTTGGGGTAGGAGACACTCATTTGTCCAACTAACCTAGTTATTCCATGAGATTCCATAATTGGAATGGTCAAAAGTCTAATCTACACATATATTTACTATTCATAGTAAATTTTAGTTTAAGTGTGATTTTCCATCATTTTACATTAGGATTTGTGTGTAGTATAAAAGGACTTAGAAAAAGTTGAAGAATGGGGTGGTGGAAGGAGAGATTTTGAAGGAATTGGATGAAAAATGGTTTTAGGCCTTGACATTGAGTGTAAGGTGTTGTGGTTGCCCCACAACCCAAGAACATCCATTTTCGGGTTTGGAATTCTTTAGGGAATGACCCAAACCCGTTGACTGACGGCCTAGAGGCGACTTAGGTCGCTTCGCGCTACCAAAGATAGGTTATGTACTAAATTACAGCGTAGTCTCACCTGTCGGCGAAACTTGAGATTCTAATATGGTCTCTAGGTTCCATCGCCCCCTTCCTGAGTCACAGTGCATCAGTGTGCATTATGTTACCATAACCCAGGTCCAGTTTAATCCAAATCATGCTCTAATACCATCTGTAACATCTCAAAAATCGGGGGTCGAGCATAAACTCCACTCCCAAGTTCCAGAACATCACTTATGCAATATTTTCAATGATGGATGAATGTCGGTAGCAGTAGTACATAAAACATGAGGTGGATTAAGCCAAAACAGCATATCATACTCCAGAGATAGTTAAATTAGCAAGCGAAAGAATGTGATAGATATATAGAATATATTAACTGTTGTAGGTCTCCAGAGTGTGAACATGTTACCAGGTTAATTAAATACATGTATACTCCACAATAGAAAGAAAAGAATATACATGAGTGTGTAAATAAAAGGTAAAATACCAAGTGTATTAGCATATAATCAGTAACCCTATAAACCCGTCAATCAGAACCTGCATAAAGGAGGGATCCTCCTCATCATCACCAAGTTTGGCTCTGCTTCGCAAGCATCGCCATTATCTGCAACTAAAATAGGAACTGGTTGGTGTGTACAACACCATCCCGTAACGTGGGAGTGAGTAGCTAACTCAGTGGAATCATAGAGCAAGGGTTAACATGTTATCAAATCAATCACGCGATAATAGTAAAGCAAACAATCATACATTCCTAGATATTGTGATTAATGCAAGCATGAAATGACATGATGGATGCCCTCACCGACATACTCCCTCATGCGACACCATCTTACGTCTGCGGCACGCTTTCTTCCCTTAGTGCTCCACATCTTTCAGGCACATGCAGTGCGATACGAATATGATTACTGAGTTGTTATTAGTCCTTTTCATACAGCAGGATTGGGAAACTAGGGTACCTCACTTATATCAATACCCAAACAATGATCCTGTCTAGGGTCGTCACTCCTAGTAATCTCATATGATGATATATTTTTAGGTCGCTGCAAGGGCTGCCAGGGCTGTTGCACGCACTCGTTGCTCCACTCCCCCATCACCTTATCAATATAGGCCTAGTTTATATCCTTAAGACTGTATCAGGACTCGTCGCCCCCATGCAGTGTCAGGATAAACTCAAGGTCACTACAAAGGGCTACCAGGGCTTTTTCTTACACTCGTTGCTCCACTCCCCCATCACCTTATCAATGTAGGCCGATAGCAAGAATATAGTGTCCCATACCACCATAATTTGCTCAGAGTAGGGTGCTCACTGGTCACTACGGGGAGGTTTGTGGCCGCAACATAGGCCGACAGCTCGACCACGGTGTCCCATACCACCATGCCCAGCTCATGAGTCTTAGGGGATCGAGGTACCAAGGTTTGAGGGGCTTTCCAATAGTAAGTTTAGTACCCTATGTTCAAGCAGTTATGACGAATACAAGGTGAACACATAATGGTCAGTCGGGTTACTTGATGAGTCTGACTAGCACGAGCGCACGTTGAATCAATCGACATGAAGTGCATAGGCACTTCGTGTGGCCTAACCATTACCGACGACTCTAGTACGACTCGGGTTCGTCATACACATCCTTTGTGGCGAATAGAATCTAACCACGAATTGTAAACTGTTACCGACTGCCTGGACTAGAGTATAGCTCCAAACACATGTAATCTACATCAATAATCATATGAGAGAGATAGAATTGAAATACAAGAAATTCTAGCATGTTATCAGCATATTATAACATAAATCATAAGTAGTTAACCATACACGAGCATTTCACACCTAAGGTAGGCAATTCAAATACAACAAGCATGGAAGAAATCATGTGCATCATCATAGTAGTTGAGAATCCAGTCTCAACGTTAATCTACAACACCATTTACTCAATACTTACTAATACATACATTTATACAAACACTTAGACTATTCAACTCCAACGTACTTGACGTACGTTGATTCCAACATATAATATGACATATCCTTATATCAAGGAGTTGTCTAATACACAACAATCATGTTTTTGCATTCCAAACATATGGCAGGCATAAATCATATTGATTTAGGCATTTCAACAAACACTTAGTCTACACACATTAGTCGACATAGCATATGTCGGCCAATATGTGCATTAGGGCGAATCTCTTCGCCAAATAGATCGTACACTCATATCTTGTATAATAACACGACAAATACACATGGCAATCATTTTAGCAAAATACGGACGTATACAGTATTTCCTACAAATGCCTAAAATATCCTAAATCTCATATTCTCCGTACGCAGTCGAAATGGAAAACAGACAGCATGTTCGCCGTTGAGAAGCGTATCGATTCGAATAGAAAGTCTACGGTGATCTCGTCAATAATCTACTATTAAACGACATTAAGAGCTTTGAAAACATTTAACCTAAGCATCTAGAATCCTCACCTTTCGCCGTAGAAGCATATCGATTCGAATAGAAAGTCTACGCTTCGTCAACGTCGATATGGCGACCTAATTTACAAGATAGGTTAGCTACTTCGCTACTTGTATCGATGGAATCCCTAAAACAGCTTGAGGTTTGGATTTTCTTACCTAGAACGGCGTTGGAATCGCCAGAATAATGATGAAGGAGGAAGGATCTGGCACGTGGAGCAGCAGTGAAGATTCCCTGGAAAAATCACCCGCTTCTCCCTCACTTTCTCTCTCTTTTCTCTCCTCTCCTAGGGTTTTCCCCAAATTCATATGGGTTAGAAGGCTAAGGGTTTAAGGCCCTTTTATAGGCCTAAACATGACCAAAATAGACTCTAAGTCAAGGTATACTTCGGTTATAGCCAAATCGGGTCTTTCCCGATCCAAAAGAGCATTTCGGGAGGTCCCCTGGCCGAATGCGGTTGCACTTAAGCTCATGGAAACTGGATCCTGCTCACATCAAGTTTTCAGTCCGGTAGTGTTCCCAGATCTCACATGGCGGACTAGTTTCAGTTCAGCGGCCACTGAGACTCGATCAGGGATTCCAAGTACACTGACCTGAGTGAGAAATGTTCCCTGATCCGAGGGTGTATTTGGGTCAGATTTCGACGGTCTGAATACTTATACTGAACCCGCAAGCGAAACGTGCCAGATTCATTTAAATGATATTTAAATTTTTATGAATTTCACTCTTTCTCACGCTCCTTGCTCCAGGCTCAATGAAATAGCCTCAGAACATCAGTTGGGCTTGATTTTCGAAACGATTGTCAAGTCCAACTAAGCGGTCATAATGGTCTGAGATTGTAGATATCGGACTTTCGACGCGCTGTATAGATCCAATACAAAGTTTCAAAGGGTTCCTGAGAGCAAACGGGTTTAGAGTTTGATCCTAAGTTTCAGGGTAACATAGTGTCAATGATTCTATAGGTTTTGTGTCTTACAGATTGTATTTAAAGTGGTTGATGCTAATTTTGCAGGAAATCTAGTGTAGCGCTGGCTAATTCACGTTAATTTTTTAAAGAATTAGGTTCTAAATGATTTATTTGGCTTTGGAATTGGGTTCTGAGAGGTTACCAAGGTGTTATGGTTGACCCATTTCCTAAGGACGTCTAACCCCAGGTTGGTAAAAATTTGGGGTGTTACAATCTACCCCCCTTAAAACAAAATTTCAAGGACGGATGTGAGTTTGTGGCAAGAGGCCTAATGTTCATCCCCAAAGTCTATGTATCCGGCTCAGACCTACTACACAACTTTTCTTCCATGTTGGCCCCACCACCTACAACCAAAAGTTATTGCTTTGCCTTTGGAAAATGTTAAGGACATACAACCAATAGAGATTAGGCTTCTTGCCACAAACTCACATCCGTCCTTGAAATCAACCACAACACCCATCATTTCAGTTCTTTTCTATGATCATAGGTACCAATGCCATAGAACGCATTATTAACAAAGGAAGAGCAATGTAGCGAGAGGTTGTTTCCCATTTCATGTCATGGATAGGCCCTAAGTTACACCTCGTTCTGATATACGGATCGAGACATAGATTCTTGAACCTTAAGTAGAACTAAGTTTTAAGGGGGGTAGAACGTATTGAGCCCAATGTAGTTAGGATTATCTAATACAACCGTTAGATAAGAGTAGTGCGGTGAAAGCGTGGTTGGCCTCTTCCCCACTGGCCCAGGATCGAAGAAGTTGATTTAGGTTATACGTAAGGTTAGGTCATTAAATAAGATTTGAACCTTCCTTAGAATGTCTAACATCCCGAAAATCGGGGGGTCGAGCAAAAACTCAACAACCGAATTCCAAAATGTTATTTATGCAACATAGATATGTATGATTGAATGTTGTCTGTGATAATGTATTAAACATGAGTGAGATTAAGCTAAAACAGCATATCACGCTCCAAAGATGGTTAAATTTACAAGCGGAAGACTGTGATAGTATGTATAACATATATAAGCTGTTGTATGTCTCTAAAGTGTGAATATGTTACCAGGTTATATACATACATGTACACTCCAAAAGTAAACCAAAAGGATATACATGAGTGTTCTAAAAATATAAAATGATAAGTGTCAAGGTATCTAATTAACCTCCCTGTAATCCCGTCAATCAGAACACGCATAAAGGAGGAATCCTCCTCATCATCATCAAGTCTAGCTCCGCCTCGTAGGCCGCGCCATCATCTGCAATCATAATAGGGACTGGTGGGTGTCCGAAAACACCATCCCGTAACGTGGGAGTGAGTAATCAACTCAGTGGGATAAGAGAGCAGAGATTAGCATGTTATCAAATCAATCATGCGATAATAGTAAAGCAGTAAATCAAACATTCCTAATACTATTGTTAATGCAATTATGACATGACATGATAGATGCCCTCACCTACGTTCTCCCTCATACGACACCATCTACGTCCGCGGCATGCATGCATCCCGCTCAGTGCTCCACATCTTCCAGGCACATGTAATGTAATGGTGATATGATTGCCGAGTTGTTATTAATCCATTCAAACAGCAGGATTGGGAAACTAAGGTACTTCCCTTGTATCAATCCCAACACAGATCCTGTCTAGGGTCGTCACTCCTAGTAATCTCATACGAGGTATATTTCGTAGGTCACTATAAGGGCTGCCAGGGCTGTTGCACGCACTCGTTGCTCCGTTCCCCCATCACCTTATCAATACAGGCCTACTGTACTCTACTGCTACTGAAGGGTCGTCGCCTCTCGTAGACTCAGAATACGCTCGCGGTCACTACAAAGGACTCATCGCCTGATCAGTGTAGGCCAACAGTAAGAATATAGTGTCCCATACCACCATAATCTACTCACGAGACTAGGTACTCACTGGTCACTACGGGGAGGTTTGTGGCCCCAGCGTAGGCCGACAGCTCGACCACGGTGTCCCATACCACCATGCCCGGCTCATGAGTCTTCGTGGATCACGGTACCGTGGTTAACAGGGTTTACAATGGTAAGTTCAGTACCCTAGGTTCAAGCAGTTATGACTCATGCTGGGTGAACATACAACGGCCAGTCGGGTTACTTGACGGGCTAGACTAGCACGAGCGCATCGCAAGTCGAACGACATAGAGTGCGTGAAACACTTCGCGTGGCCTAACCACTGCCGTCAACTCCAAACACGACTCGCGTTCATCGATGAGTCCTTCGTAGCAAATACAAGCTAGCCACGAATTTTCTCTGTTACCGACTGCCTGGACTAAGTATAGTCTCAAACAATTATGAATCCAATCGGCAATTCATGTAAGAGTATTGGAATTGAAATACAACCATGTGAGCATGTTAACACATGTTATAACACATGTCTTTCACACATATAATGAAATTATGCATATCGCCAACATATAGGAAATCATCACCATCAGCGTATTAATTGAGAATTCAATTTCAAACTAAATCATAAGGAAATCATCAAGCACATGTTATAACATACTACTTAAGTGAATCATCGAGCACATGCATTTCATACATATAATGAAATCGTACATATGGCTAACATGTAGGAAATCATTTACATCAGCATTTTAATTGAGAAATCAATCTCAAACTAATTCATAACACCATTTAAGTCAATACATACTAATACAAGCATTTATACAAACACTTACACTACACACTTAAGTCCACATATAGTATGTCGACTCGAAGTGCGCATTTAGGCGAATCTCTTCGCCAAACTAATTATGCATGTATTCCTAACATTCTAATGCGATAATAATCCATGCCAATCACATCAGCAAAATATGAATGAAATCAGTACTTCCTACAAATGACTAAAATGCCCTAAATCTCATATTCTTCGCCGGTTTACGACACAGGAAACGGACAGCATGTTGTACATGTCAAACGGCGTTGCCATCGATAATCTACTATTAAACGACATTGAAAGCTTTGTAAACAGTCAATCAAAGCGTCTAAAATCCTCACCTTTCACTTTATATATGTATCGTTTCGAACGGAGCGTATACGCTTCGTCTACGGCGAATAGGGAACCTGATTTACGAAATCTATTAGCTACTTTGCTATTAAACCAAGGGAACACTAAATCAGCAACTTCTAGGGTATTTTCTTACCTGAAAATATGAAGAAACCACCGGCTAAGTGATCGAAGTATGTTGCTTAGGCACTTGCAACAGGTGGTGCAACGGCAGGAAAATTCTCTCCTACTCTCTCTCACAAACTCTCACCTTTTCTCTCTCCCAATCTAGGGTTTTTCTTAAATTCGGATGGGAGAGAGGAGTGAGGGTTTCAACCCCTTTTATAAGCTCAAAAATGCCCAAAATAGGCTCGGGAACAAAGTTCACTTGAGGTTTATCCAAATCGGGGCTGTTTCGGTCCAAAAGAGCATTTCTGGAGGTCCCCTGGCCAAATGCGGTCGGACTTAAACTCATGCATACTGGATCTAGCATACATCAAGTTTTCAGTCTGGCAGGGTTCACAGATCGCACGTGGCAGTCCAGTTTTAGTTCAGCGGTCACCGCACGTAGATCAGGTCTGCAAGTCTCATGATATGAAATAGAAATTTTTCCTGATCCGAGGGTGTAATTTGGCTGAATTCTGACGGTCAGAACGCTTAATACTGACCCGTCAAGTCGTGTGCCAAATTTGAATTTCAAATTCCAATTTTAACCCTATTCTCACTCTCTTCACTCCAGGCTCAATGAAATAGCCTGAGAATGTCGATTAGACTTGATTTTCGACATGATTGTCGAGTCCAACAAGGCGGTTTTAACGGTCTAAGATTGTAAGTATCGGACTTTCGACGCGCGGTCTAGATCCAATACAAAGTTTCAAAGAGGTCCAGAGAACAAACCGGCTTAGAGTTTGATCCGAGGTTTTAAAGTATTATAGAGTCATTGGTTCTACTCGATTTGGGTCTTGTAGAACGTATTTAAAGTGATCAGGGACTATTTCCCAGCTACTCTAGCGTTGCGCTAGCTAACTTATGCTTAGTTTCTAAAGGAATTAACCCTAAGTGATCTCTTTGGCTATGGAATTGGGTTCTAAGCGATTTTTCAGGTGTTTTAATTAACCCATTGCCTAAGGACGTCTAATCCCAGGTTGGCCAAAATCTGGGGTGTTACAATCTACCCCCCTTAAAACACAATTTTGTCCCCGAAATTGGCGAAGGGAAAGGAATAATTTTTCTAAGGAAGGTTCAAATCCTATTTAATAACCTAACCGTACATATAACCTAAATCAAATGTTTCGATCTTGGGCCAGTGGGGAAGAGGCCAACCATGCTTCCGCTGCGCCACTCAGATCGAACGGTAGCGTTGACTAACCTAACTGGATTGGATTCCATACGTTCTACCCCCCTTAAAACTTGGTTTTACTTAAAGTTGAAGAATCTTTGTATCGATCCGTATATCGGAACGAGGCGCAACTTAGGGGCTATCCTTGACATGAATTAGGAAACAACCTCTCATTACAGTAGTTTTCCTCTGCTAATGATGCGTTCTATGGCATTGGTATCTATGGTTGTAGAAATAGGCCTACTCTTTATTGTGGTTGAGTTTAGGGGCAGGCATGAGTTGGTGGCAAGATGTCGAATTCTCTACTGGCTTTAAGTCCTCGCCATTTTCCAAAGGCAATGTGATCCCATTTGGTTATAGGTGGTTGGGCCATCACAGAAGAAAGGTTGTGTAGTAGGTCTGAGCCGGATACATAGACTTTCTGTCTAGCTAGGATAGAAGATTTATTGTATCAATTCTTAATCCGAGTCGATGCCGATCTTCTGCTTGATCAGAGCATTAGTTTATTGGTAACCACCAGGATTGAGAAGTCAATTCAAACCGCGAATATATCGCTTACATGCAGTTCCTTTATTCTGCGTTCCCGAATGCAATAAGCCCTTGGAGAAGGAAATACTAAGGGGCGTGCTAGTTCATTCTAAGTTCGACCTGAGGGATTTATAAGTCTTCCCTGAGAGTGAACAGTTCTAAGTTACATGAGCTTCCTGAGAGTTATTAAAGGAGTCTATGGATGTTATGAGGATCTATTCAAGGAAGGGAGTCCCATTCCAAGTAAATCTAACTTACTATTCCTTAGCATATACAGGCTTTACACTACTTAAGGTAACTAGTAGGGTAGTCTGTAACTCAGTAGCTATAATCCAAAGTCTAAAATTATACGCTAAATGGATCCATACCATTACTAATACAAGGAATTTCTCTATCGCTTAGGGTCAAGATTATCTAAATAGAATTGGCTTTCCTATATCGTCAGATCCTTCAAATCTAGTAGTACTAACACTAGGTCCAAAACGCCAAGGGTCTATATGGCCAGTAGCAATAAGTTGTATTAAATGGAACGGCATTCCTAGTCCCATATCGGGATTGGTAGTGGCATGCTTGGTAGGAGGGTGGGGTGGGATAAAAATTAATTTGTAGGCTGAATCCCAGGAGTTACAATACTCCCAATCTAGGGACAATACCTTACAATAAACGAACGACATGCACTCCATTCAACAAAATTCGGCTATATTAAGCCCAAACCACTAACATAAACACATTTTCTACCTAACAACAACAAAATACAAAAATTTCAAATAGTAATCAAACAAGCGAAGAACGCGGAGAAATGGGATGGGTAAGCAGGTTTCCGCGAGTCTGAGGATCAAATAAAAGGGACATGAGAGAGAGGACGATGGAAAGGGAGGAAAAAGAGCTAAAACAGCGTTAACAATAGTCATGGAAAGCAGAGGAAATGTGGAGAAATGATCGCCCAAATGGACAGAATAAAATCTAGGCCCTGTAGAGGGATGCATTAAGCTCCCTTAGGATGTATTTTCAGAGAGAAAAGAGAATGAAAAAGGGGAATGGAGCACCTCATGATTTCAGCTCATTTTGGGGGTTATAAGAGCTCCAAACGACGAGATTTGAAAGAGGGAAGGCTGCAAACTTCAATGGAGTGATGGAGTGGGGTCGTTTTCAACCAAGAATGGATTTGGGAGTGATTTGAAATCACAATTTTGGGATAGGGCAGCAAGAAAACGTAAATGGAGCTAGGGGAGGGGCTGTTTGTGAAGGAAGTAGGGTATATAGGGGGTTTCAGGGTGCGAACCACATATGGGGGAGGTGCCCTAGCCGTATTAGGGCGTGCGCCCGAATTTCACTGCAAGTGGGCCCCACCGGACGACGATGCATCGCCGGCCATCTTGCACGGTGGCTGGTGGGACCACATGGGTCTGGTCCCCCATGGTCCAGGGACTCCAAATAACTATGGGCCCTACCTTGGTTCATTGTATATTGCCCTATATAGGCCCAAACATGTGTTCAGGGCTTTTCGGGGTCAGTCTATAAATCCAAATACAATTCCCTATCATGCAGCATATTATTTTGGGGTAGAAGGAGCTAGTACATCCATCTAGCCCATTAGTTGCTAAAGAAAGCAAACTTAGAATGGCCTTATGGCCATTTTTCATGAAATTTTACTATTCACTGGAAAATTTTGTCGAAGTATGATTTTGTATCATTTTCACACTAGGATCAATGTCTAACATGAAAAGGATAAGAAATAATTGAAGAATGGAGTGGTGAGAGGAAGAATTTTGAGAATTTTAGGTAAAACGGGGTTTTTAAGCCCTGGCGTTTGAATGCAGGGGTTGTGGTTGTCCCACAGCCCAAGGATCAACATTTACAGGTTTAGAATCGTTCAAAGAACATCTCGACCCAACTACCTACTACCTAGGAGCTACTCAGGTTGCTTCACGCGACCCTAGATGCGTTACGGACTCGATCGCGCGATCAATACCAATAGACTTCGCCTATTGGCGAATCTGCGATCCTATAAGTGTTTCGAGACCTTTCTCGCACCCACCTAAGTCAAAGGAAGTGACAGCGTACGTCGCGTGACCATAACCCATGCCCGGTTTAATCCAAATCATGCTCTGATACCATCTGTAACATCCCAAAAATCGGGGGGTCGAGCAAAAACCCAACTCCCGAGTTTCAAAATGTTATTTATGCAACATAGATATGTATGATTGAATGTTGTTTGTGATAATGTATTAAACATGAGTGAGATTAAGCTAAAACAGCATATCACGCTCCAGAGACGGTTAAATTTACAAGCGAAAGACTGTGATAGTATGTATAACATATATAAACTGTTGTATGTCTCCAGAGTGTGAATATGTTACCAGGTTATATACATACATGTACACTCCAAAAGTAAACCAAAAGGATATACATGAGTGTTCTAAAAATATAAAATGACAAGTGTCAAGGTATCTAATCAACCTCCCTGTAATCCCGTCAATCAGAACACGCATAAAGGAGGAATCCTCCTCCTCATCATCAAGTCCAGCTCCACCTCGCAGGCCGCGCCATCATCTGCAATCACAATAGGGACTGTTGGGTGTCCGGAAACACCATCCCGTAATGTGGGAGTGAGTGATCAACTCAGTGGGATAAGAGAGTAGAGAATAGCATGTTATCAAATCAATCATGCGATAATAGTAAAGCAGTAAATCAAACATGCCTAATACTGTTGTTAATGCAATTATGACATGACATGATGGATGCCCTCACCTACGTTCTCCCTCATACAGCATCATCTTCATCCGCGGCATGCGTGCATCCCGCTCAGTGCTCCACATCTTCCAGGCACATGCAATGTAATGGTGATATGATTGCCGAGTTATTATTAATCCATTCAAACAGCAGGATTGAGAAACTAAGGTACTTTCCTTGTATCAATCCCAACACAGATCCTGTCTAGGGTCGTCACTCCTAGTAATCTCATACGAGGTATATTTCGTAGGTCACTGCAAGGGCTGCTAGGGCTGTTGGACGCACTCGTTGCTCC
Organism: Magnolia kwangsiensis; assembly: GCA_037074715.1. Classification (NCBI taxonomy): domain Eukaryota; kingdom Viridiplantae; phylum Streptophyta; class Magnoliopsida; order Magnoliales; family Magnoliaceae; genus Magnolia; species Magnolia kwangsiensis. The sequence goes on from CM073587.1 coordinate 46,722,411, forward strand.
GCTCTCCCATCACCTTATCAATACAGGCCTACTGTACTCTACTGCTACTGAAGGGTCGTCACCTCTCGTAGACTCAGAATACGCTCGCGGTCACTACAAAGGACTCGTCGCCTGATCAGTGTAGGCCGACAGCAAGAATATAGTGTCCCATACCACCATAATCTACTCACGAGACTAGGTGCTCACTGGTCACTACGGGGAGGTTTGTGGCCCCAGCGTAGGCCGACAGCTCGACCACGGTGTCCCATACCACCATGCCCGGCTCATGAGTCTTCGTGGATCACGGTACCATGGTTAACAGGGTTTACAATGGTAAGTTCAGTACCCTAGGTTCAAGCAGTTATGACTCATGCTGGGTGAACATACAATGGCCAGTCGGGTTACTTGACGTGCTCGACTAGCACGAGCGCATCGCAAGTCGAACGACATGGAGTGCGTGAAACACTTCGCGTTGCCTAACCACTGCCGTCAACTCCAAACACGACTCGCGTTCATCGACGCGTCCTTCGTGGCAAATACAAGCTAGCCACGAATTTTCTCTGTTACCGACTGCCTGGACTAAGTATAGTCCCAAACAATTATGAATCCAATCGGCAATTCATGTAAGAGTATTGGAATTGAAATACAACCATGTGAGCATGTTAACACATGTTATAACACATGTCTTTCACACATATAATGAAATTATGCATATCGCCAACATATAGGAAATCATCACCATCAGTGTATTAATTGATAATTCAATCTCAAACTAAATCATAAGGAAATCATCAAGCACATGTTATAACATACCACTTAAGTGAATCATCAAGCACATGCATTTCATACATATAATGAAATCGTACATATGGCTAACATGTAGAAAATCATTTACATCAGCATTTTAATTGAGAAATCAATCTCAAACTAATTCATAACACCATTTAAGTCAATACATACTAATACAAGCATTTATACAAACACTTACACTACACACTTAAGTCCACATATAGTATGTCGACTCGAAGTGCGCATTTAGGCGAATCTCTTCGCCAAACTAATTATGCACGTATTCCTAACATTCTAATGTGATAATAATCCATGCCAATCACATCAGGAAAATATGAATGAAATCAGTACTTCCTACAAATGACTAAAATGCCCTAAATCTCATATTCTTTGCCGGTTTACGAAACAGGAAACGGACAGCATGTTGTACATGTCAAACGGCGTTGCCATCGACAATTTACTATTAAATGACATTGAAAGCGTTGTAAACAGTCAATCAAAGCATCTAAAATCCTCACCTTTCACTTTATATATGCATCGTTTCGAACTGAGCGTATACGCTTCGTCTACGGCGAATAGGGAACCTGATTTACGAAATCTATCAGCTACTTTGCTATTAAACCAAGGGAACACTAAATCAGCAACTTCTAGGGCATTTTCTTACCTGAAAATACGGAAAAATCACTGGCCAAGTGATCGAAGTGTGTTTCTTAGGCACTTGCAACAGGTGGTGCAACGGCAGGAAAATTCTCTCCTACTCTCTCTCACAAAGTCTCACCTTTTCTCTCTCCCAATCTAGGGTTTTTCTCAAATTCGGATGGGAGAGAGGAGTGAGGGTTTCAACCCCTTTTATAAGCTCAAAAATGCCCAAAATAGGCTCGGGAACAAAGTTCACTTGAGGTTTATCCAAATCGGGGCTGTTTCGGTCCAAAAGAGCATTTCTGGAGGTCCCCTGGCCAAATGCGGTCGGACTTAAGCTCATGCATACTGGATCTAGCATACATCAAGTTTTCAGTCCGGCAGGGTTCGCAGATCGCACGTGCCGGTCCAGTTTCAATTCAGCGGTCACCGCATGTAGATCAGGTCTGCAAGTCTCATGATATGAAATAGAAATTTTTCCTGATCTGAGGGTGTAATTTGGCTGAATTCTGACGGTCAGAACGCTTAATACTGACGCGTCAAGTCGTGTGCCAGATTTGAATTTTAAATTTCAATTTTAACCCTATTCTCACTCTCTTCACTCCAGGCTCAATGAAATAGCCTGAGAATGTCGGTTGGACTTGATTTTAGAAATGATTGTCGAGTCCAACAAGGCGGTTCTAACGGTCTAAGATTGTAGGTATCGGACTTTCGACGCGCGGTCTAGATCCAATACAAAGTTTCAAAGAGGTCTAGAGAACAAACCGGCTTAGAGTTTGATCCGAGGTTTTAGAGTATTATAGAGTCATTGGTTCTACTCGATTTGGGTCTTGTAGAATGTATTTAAAGTGATCAGGGACTATTTTCCAGCTACTCTAGCGTTGCGCTAGCTAACTTATGCTTAGTTTCTAAAGGAATTAACCCTAAGTGATCTCTTTGGCTATGGAATTGGGTTCTAAGCGATTTTTCAGGTGTTTTAATTAACTTATTGCCTAAGGACGTCTAATCCCAGGTTGGCCAAAATTCGGGGTGTTACAGAATGTCAATACGAAAGTCTCTCTAGGGACTTATTACCCTTAGGCAAATTTTGGGGATGAAATTTTATTTTAAGGGGGGTAGATTGTAACACCCCGAATTTTTACCAACCTGGGGTTAGACGTCCTTAGGCAATGGGTCAATCATATCACTCTTAGAACTCAATTCCAAAGCCAAAGAAATCATTTAGAACCTAATTCTTTAGAAATTTAACGTGAATTAGCCAACGCTACACTAGATTTCCTGTAAAATTTGTACCAACCACTTTAAATATGATCTGTAACCCCCAAAACCTATAGAATCATCGACGCTACCTTACCCCGAAATCCAGGATCAAACTCTAAACCTGTTTGTTCTCAGGAACCCTTTGAAACTTTGTATTGGATCTAGACCGTGCGTCGAAAGTCCGATTATCCCAAACTTAGACAATCCTGACCACCTAGTTGGACTTGACAATTATCTCAAAAATCAAGTCCATACGATGTCCTGAGACCATTTCCTTGCGTCCGGAGTGAAGAGTGTGAGAAAAGTGAATTTATTTAGAAAATTAATTCAATTTAAATGAAACACATTTCTCTTGTGGGTTAAGTTTAAGCATTCAGACCGTCGGAATCTGACCCAAATACACCCTCGGATCAGGGAACATTTCCCACTCAGGTTAGTGTACTTGGAATCTCTGATCGAGTCTCAGTGACCGCTGAACTAAAACTGGTCCGCCACGTGCGATCTGGGAACTCTATCGAACTGAAAACTTAATGTGATCAGGATCTGACATCCATGAGCTTAAGTCCGACCGCATTCAGTCAGGAGACCTCCAGAAATGTTCTTTTGGATCGAAAAAGACCCGATTTGGCTATAACTCAAGTATACCTTGGTCCTAAGTCTATATAGGTGAGTTTTTAGCCTATATAAGGAGCTTAAACCCTCTCCCATTCAGCCCATACGAATTTGGGGAAAACCCTAGGAGAGAGAAGAGAGGAAAGAGAGAGAAAGTGTGAAAGAAGTGAGAGAACCCTCCTGCTATTCTTCCCTGCTGCTCTACGTGCCAAAGCCGTCCATCTGCATCGCTTTTTCGGTGATTCTGGCGTCGTTCTTAGGTAAGAAACCCTAACCCTAACCTGTTTTGAAGCTTAGAATAGCTGTAGTGATGTTGTAGCTAACCTGTTTCCTGCCTTAGGTAACCTATTCGCCGTTGACGAAGACTTATCGTCTGAATCAACTCCGTTTCGCAATTTCTGATTTAAGGTGCGGATTTTAGACGCTTAGTTTTCCATTTTTCAAAGCTTTTAATGTCGTTTAATGGTAGATTGTTGTCAAGAATGTTGTTTCACATGTAGAACATGCCGACCGATTTCTGTTTCGAATACATAAAGAATATGAGATTTATGGTATTTTAGGTATCTGTAGGAAATACCGTATACATATAAATTTTGCTGATATGATTGTCATGAGTATTTGTCGTGCATATATACTAGTTATGGATGTATGATCTATTTGGTGAAAGGATTCGCACTAATACATGTTTCGGCCAACGTACGCTATGTATGTTATTAAGTGTAGTCTAAGTGTTGGTTGAAATGCCTAAATCAATATGATTTATGCCTGCCATATGTTTTGAATGTAAGAACATGATTGTTGTGTATTAGACATCTCCTTGATATAAGGATTTATCATATTATATGCGGAAATCAACATATGTCAAGTACGTTGGAGTTGTGTAGTCTAAGTGTTTGTGTAAATGTATGTATTAGTAACTATTGAGTAAATGGTGTTGTAGATTAGCGTTGAGTCTGGATTCTCAACTAATTTGATGATGTACATGATTTCCTCCATGCTTGTTGTATTTCAATTGATTACCTTATGTGTGAAGTACTTGTGTATGGTTAAATGCTTATGATGTATGTTATAATATGCTGATAACATGCTGGAATTTCTTATATTTCAATTCTGTCTCTCTCATATGATTATTGATTTAGATTACATGTGCTTGGGGCTATACTCTAGTCCAGGCAGTCGGTAACAGTTTAAAATTTGTGGTTGGATTCTATTCGCCATAAAGGATGTGTATGATGAACCTGAGTCGTACTAGAGTCGTCGGCAGTGGTTAGGCCACACGAAGTGCTTATGCGCTTCATGTCGGTCGATTCAACGTGCGCTCGTACTAGTCGGACTCATCAAGTAACCCGATTGACCATTGTATGTTCACCTTGTATTCGTCATAACTACTTGAACCTAGGGTACTGAACTTACTAGTGATAACCCTGATAACTGTGATACCTTGATCCACTAAGACTCATGAGCCGGGCATGGTGGTATGGGATAGCGTGGTCAAGCTGTCGGCCTACGCTGGGGCCACAAACCTCCCCGTAGTGACCAGTGAGCACCTAGACTCGTGAGCACATTATGGTGGTATGGGACACTATATTCTTGCTGTAGGCCTACACTGATAAGGTCATGGGGGAGCAGTGCAACGAGTGCGAGCAACAGCCTTGACAGCCCTTTGTAGTGACCTCGAGCGTACTCTGAGTCTACGTGAGGCGACAACCCTTCCGTAGCAACCAGAGTACAACTAGGCCTGTATTGATAGGTGATGGGGGAGCGGAGCAACGAGTGCGTGCAACAGCCCTGACAGCGACCTAGAAATATATCATCGTATGAGATTACTAGGAGTGACGACCCTAGACAGGATCCTTGTTAGGAATGATATAAGGGAAGTACCCTAGTTTTTCAATCCTGCTGTATGAAAAGGACTAATAACAACTCGATAATCATATTCATATCACACTGCATGTGCCTGGAAGATGTGGAGCACTGAGGAAAGAAAGCATGCCGTGGACATAAGATGGTGTCTCATGAGGGAGTATGTCGGTGAGGGCATCCATCATGTCATTTCATCCTTGCATTAATCATAGTATTTAGGAATGTTTGAATTGCTTGCTTTATCATTATCGCGTGATTGATTTGATAACATGCTAATCTTAGCTCTATGATTCCACTGAGTTAGCTACTCACTCCCACGTTACGGGACGGTGTTGCGCACACCAACCAGTCCTTATTTTAGTTTCAGATGATGGCGATGCTTGCCAAGCAGAGCCGGACTTGATGATGAGGAGGATCCCTCCTCTATGCAGGTTCTGATCGACGGGTTTACAAGGATACTGATTAGATGCCAATACACTTGGTATTTTGCCTTTTATTTCCACACCCATGTATATTCTTTTCTTTTTATTTTGGAGTATACATGTACTTAGTTAACTTGGTAACATGTTCACACTCTGGAGACTTACAATTATTTATATATTTTATATATCTATCACATTCTTCCGCTTGCTAATTTAAATGTCTCTGGAGTATGATATGTTGTTTTGGCTTAATCCACTTCATGTTTTATGCACTATCACAGCCGACATTCATCCATCATTGAAAATGTTACATAAGTGATGTTCTGGAACTCGGGAGTGGAGTTTATGCTCGACCCTCGATTTTTAGGGCGTTACAAATGGGTACTCGTTCATTACCGTAATCTGATTTAGTCTGCGGTAATCAATACACAGCCGTAATGAGCCGTCCTTTTTTGTCACAAACAACACAGGTGCTCCCCAAGTAGACACACTCGATCTTATGAAGCTAGCTTCTAATAAATCATCGATCTGTTTCCTTAACTCCTCCATCTCAGACGAGGCCATGCGATACGTCAGCAATGAGATGGGCGTCGAACCGGGTATCAAGTCGATAGTAAAATCAATCTCGCGCTGGGGTGGCAACCCAGGTATCTTTCTAAACACATCCTCATAATCACGAACTACTAGCGTGCTTTCAAGAGTCGGGACATCAACATTCCTTAACAAGGAAGCATAACAAATCACTCGAGTGGGGTGACTGACCTGCACCAGAAATGTAAAGGACATGCCCTCCAGCTCGTAAACTGTCACTAACCAGGTCTCGCAGTCAATCTCAGCCCTCCCTGCAATTAGCCAATCCATGCCAAGAATGACGTCGAAATGATAGAGAGAGGAGTCGACGATAAGGTCAATGGCCATCGTCCTGCTCCCTAGATCTAGTAAACAACCCTCACACATCACAGTGACATCAGAAAAGGTCCCGTGTGCTGAAAGAACTTGCACCCCAACCATCCGAGTAGTCTATAGTCCAAGGCGCTTGACTACTGATTAAGATATCAATGAGACTGTGGATCCCGTATCCACCAACAAAAATACAGGAGTACCTCCAATATGGGCTGTGACCTCAAAGGCCAAGGGTGGTGCAGTGTCTGTTCCGGATGGCTCAGCTGTCAGTGTGTGTACCCGAGCCTGCTGAGGACGGTTCGGCTACGGCAGCGTAGGCTGATGTGGCGGCCTAAAATGAGGTGCCGGAGGTCTGAAAGAAGGATGTGCAGGCGCTATCCGAAGAGGTGGTGGTGAAATGGTTTGAGGCATCGACGACCAATCCGCTGAGGCGGCGTGAACTCACTGTCTCGCATCTTGAAAAAACATGTAGTCTCGTTGTGGCCAGGCTTCTTACAATAGTGGCACCACACATCAGGACGCCTCATATAGCCAGGAAATGCAGAAGACCCCTACGGTGAATCAGATTGAGGCCTCTTAGCGAGGAAAGGCCTACTCTCGATCTCAGGTCGGGACCTAGGAATCATAGGTGCTCACGTGCGGGCCAACCTGTCCCCATCCTGCTCTGTACGCAAGGACATACTCACCAGCTATGCATAGGAAGAAATGCTCACACAACACATCTTCGATCTGATCTCGGGCCGCAAGCCCTCAGAAAAATGCCGCATCCTCATCGGCTGGTCACTCAGAATCAAAGGAGCATACCTCCCTAGCTCCGTAAACATGTTTTCATACTCTGTCACCGACATACTTCCTTGGCTAAGGCGAAGGAACTCACTCTCCTTCTCGTGTCAGTACGTGACTGGAAAATACTTCTCTTGGAAGCGTGCCTCAAACGCTGCCCAAGTCCACTCATACCCCTCCGCAACTGAGGAGAATGCTGTCCCACCATAGGCTAGCCTCCTTCTCAAACATGAAGGTAGCCAGCTCAACCTATTCTGCCTCAGAACAGTGCAATGGTCTCAGCATCTTCGAGATGTGATCTATCCAATACTCAGCCTCCTCAGGTCTGTGAGTACCTAAAAATGTAGGAGGCCTCAAGCGCTAAAATCGCTCGAAAGAACCGCTCGCACTAGCATGCCCAACAGGGTGTAGAGGCGAGGCAGGTGGAGTCGCCGCCATCGACTAAGAAAAAATGCCAGCCATGGAGGACAAGAACTGCTGCTGCATCAACAGCATCATCTGCTCTAGCCTATCAGGAGGCAAAGTGAATTGTGATGTAGAAGGCATCGACGCAGATGCACGATGCTGCTCAGGAACTACAGGCATAACAGGAGGCACCACAGAAGATGTCACAGGAGGTGGCCCAGCAGCAGGGCCAGAAGTCAGCTGAGAACTTGGCATAGGATCTGAACTAGATGGGCCCACATGGGGGTCCATGTGACTACCGCTCAGGGCGAGGGCCCCGTCGAGCGAATCACCCAAAAGAGACGGGCCGAAGATCTCAAACCCTTAGGTGGCATACCCTACACACAACAGAGGGTAGCAACCCATGAGATCAGGCATTCACACAGTGTATTAACAACATGTACTTCACAAGTCAAGGAAACCACATGCATTTCATTAACAAAATTGTCACAATACATGATTTATAGCATTACATGAATCGCAACAGAGAAAGTATGTGAACAAAACACCTAAGCTTCACACACAAAGCTCCAACACTAAATAACTGCCACTGATAAACGACAAGAAAACCACACATAAAAAAATAAACATCAAACAAGCAAATAACGACTACATGAGTCTATGCATCAGAATCTGGCGATGGAGAAGGGGCACCCTTATCCTTCAGGAAGCATAGGATGGCCTTTAAGGTGTGAGTCACCTTGCCAAATTTTCGCTTCATGACGACCTTAGTCTCCTCAAGCTCTTGCTTTACCTTGGTCCGGAGTTCTTGGACTTCTTGTCGCAAAGCAACCTAACTCTCCTCAAGTCGGGCTATATGAGCATCCCTAGCAGCCCGAGTCGCAGGAGGAGGACTCTCATCAGCATCCTGAGCCTCCTCTTCCTCTTCTTCCTGGACTTCTTCCTCTATTTTTGCCCCACCTTCTTCTTCACTTTCCTCCTCTTCACTATCATAATCACCTTCGCTGTCATCATCAAGTTGGGCCTCAAGCTACCGAGGTCCCATCTTCATCTAGTTCAGAGTAGCCTCGTTGATATAATGAACCAGCACAGGAAACTCCGGCCCAAGTCTATAAGTAAACTCAAGCGCAATCTTGCATATGAGCCGGTCAAAGGGAAGTAACTCAGACGTTCTTCTTAATCGCACTATGAGGATGATCTGTCGCAGCACAAACATAGGCATGCACACGTTCTCTCCCAACCCCACTTGATACAAAAAATCTACCATGAGTCGTGTGCCTTCACTGTGATTGCTCCACCTAGGATAAACATTGAACGTGCAAATGTGATGAAGTAGCTGAAAATCACCTGACATATGGGTCGCTAGGAGGCTCTTGTTACGCTGCCACTCAAATAATCGACCACATAGAAACCTGGTGCGGCGATCCCTCTCACGAACACTGTTCAGATTCTTAGCACTTGGATGTACCTCGCCAAGTGGCATGTTCAACAGTCGAGCTATCAACCTAACATCGATTGTGGCTTCCCGATCTCTGCCAAAGGGGATCCTGAACTGCAGTGGCTCCAACATAGGGTCCTGAATATGAGCATAAAAGGCATGAACAGTACTCACATTAGCACGAGACTCTCCTTCAAATAGCGGACCCCACCCGACAGCCTTGATACGCTCAAACAACAAATACTCGCCAAAGAGCCGCCCATCCACATGTGCTTCAAAAAGAACCCTGCGATCCATATACGCGCCATGAGCCAACTCTGCCAGCAACGCCCTTCCAAAAGGCGCTTGGGGATCCAAATCCCGCTTCGTGTGTATTTCTCTCCCAACACTTGGACTTGCAGTAGCCCCTCTAGGCCACCTTGAACGAGCTGGACGACTAGGCCTAACCTCATCCACAGGGGCACATTTCTTACCCATCAACGAGAGGATGGTGGAAATGGAGAAAAAGGCCATAATAGCCTCTATAAAGGCCATGAAAATGTGATGGAAGGGAAGAAAAGGGCTGACCTAATGGCTTCCCACGGATCTAGGTCTAAGAGAGGAGGGAAATAGGTCCAAAAGGCAGGGATTGAAGAAGGGGAAAGGAAGAAATGTGATGAGTTGAAAGCTTACATGATTTTGAATCTTAAATGAGAGCTTGGAAGCTCTAATCGTAAAAAATGGAGAGTGTAGGTGCTGGGTATGATTGAGAACAGTAGAGGGATGAAGGAAATAACGAAAAACGGAAGGAGTGATTGGAAGGGCGGTGTGAGAGAGAAACCAGCAAATGTAGAAGAAAAAGAGAGCTTGGGGGGCTAATTTGTGAAGGAAGTGGGGGATTTAGAATAAATGGAGGGTCGAACCCTGTATGAAGGGGTTCCATTAGGCCCCAAATAACATCGGCCTGGGCGACCCAGCCCGAAAAGCCCACTAACCGGCGAGGCCTCGTCAAACCGGCGAGGTCCTCGCCACTCTCTGGACAGTTTGGTGAGGCCTCACCAAATGGGCGTGGTCCTCCTACCCCCCTATGGCCAAAAACATGTGGGGCCCACCCTGGGTCCCCCTGGAAGTGTTAGATTTGGGCCCCACCTCCGTTTCGAAATATTTCAGGTCATTTCGGATACTAACTGTTGCACATTCACATTTAGTGATCTTTAACAGCTATGATAGGATCAATAAGGGTCTAGACTTGTTAATAAGAGAACTAGAAGTGGTCCGGGGTCGTTTCATGTGACCATGGATGCACACGGACTCGATCAAAATGATTGATTTGAGTGAACTTCGCCAATTGGTGAAACAGGAATCCTATGAAGGTTTCTATATTCTTCGTGCACCCTTCTATGTTATAGTGACGTCAATGTGCGGTGTGTGACCCTAACCCAGTCCAGATTAATCTAAATCATACTCTGATACCAACTTGTAACACCCTCAAATTCTGGGGTTAAGCACAACTCAGCTCCCGAGTTCCAAAACATCACTTATGTAACATATTTGATGATGATTGTATGTTATCTGTATTACTGCATAAAACATGAAACAGATCAAGCCAGATTAGCAGACATAATTTAGGGATATTGAGGAAATGCAAGCGAAAGACTTAAATACATATATAATTCAAAATAAATCCCTAAATGATGTGTGCTCTGCCTAGGGCAATATACATACATCTGTGTCTCAAAATACATACATGAACTATTCAAAATGATCCAATACATATCCCAGAAAATTTCCGCTGGTCAGGACAAGGCTCACATGAACCCTCCTGAGAACTGCACATATGAGAATGCCTCCTCATCCTCGTCAAAATTTGGCTCCGCCTCGCAAGCGTCGCCATCACCTGCAGCTAAGTCAGAGTCTGGTTGGTGTTTAAACACCGTCCCAGAACATGGGAGTGATCAGCTCAGTGGTACTATACAGCAAAGGTTAACATGTTATTAATCCAATCAAGTAGTAATGATAAGGCAGTACAATCAAACAAGTCCTAGATACTCTTGTTAATGCAAGGATGATATGAAGAATGATGCATGCCCTCACCACAAACTCTCTCATGCGACATCATCTAACGCTCATGGCATGAATCACTACCACTGTGCTCTTACACCAACGCCAATGGCATATGTAGTGCGATGTCATGAATATGATTACCCAGTTCTTATTAGTCCTTTTCATACAGCAGTATTGGGAAGCTAAGACACCTCCCTTGTATCAATTCCCTACATTGATCCATTCTAGGGTCGTCAGTCCTAGGAATCTCATACGATGTTATGGTTTTAGGTCGCTGTAAGGGCTGCTAGGGCTGTTGCGCCTAATTGTTACACCACTCCCCCATCACCTTATCAATGTAGGCCTATTTATATCCTTAAGACTACAACAGGACTCGTCGCCCCTATGCAGTGTCAGAATAAACTCAAGGTCACTGCAGAGGGCTCTTCACCAATCAGTGTAGGCCGACAGCAAGAATATAGTGTCTCATACTACCATAATCTACTCAGAGTAGAGTGCTCACTGGTCACTACGGGGAGGTTTGTGGCCCCAGCGTAGGCCGACATCTCGACCACGGTGTCCCATACCACCATGCCCGGCTCATGACTCTTAGGGGATCTTGGTACCATGGTTAACTAGAGTTTCACTGGTAAGCTCAGTGCCTTAGATTCAAATAGTAGCGACCAAACATGGTGAACAAGCATCGGTCAATCGGGTTAGTTGATAAGCTCAACTAGGCCAAGCGCAGTTGAGTTGAACGACATGGGATGCATAAGCACTCCGTGTGGCCTGACCACTGTCGAACAGCCCAAGCACGACTCAGATTCGTTAAACTCATCCTGTGTAGTGAAAACAACCTCAACTACTATTTACGAAACGGTTTTCGATTACCTGGACTGTAGTACAGCCCCATTCACATACAAATCTAATAACTAGCATATGATTCAAATCCTGCATTCATATAAACAATCATGAAATGAAACTTGAATGTAAACACAGTGCATGCAGAAAATCATACACTCATTTAACCTGATTCAACTAAGTACGTAATCCATGGAGGAAATCATACACTCATTTAGTATGGATAACCTAAGTTACATGATTCATGGAGGAAATCATACACACAAACATTATGGTTAAAATACATATCTCAACCATCTTAACAAGCACATTCTACTAACTACTACTCATTTAGACATTTAAATAAACACTTAGCTTACACTATTCAACATACATCGCGTATGTCGACACCGTCGCATATTAGGGCAAGTCCTCTCACCAAGGAGTTTCCGCATACTTATCAAGCATATAATAACGACAATTTATCATGGCAAGAAAATCAGCAGATTCCATACGCATACATGTATTCTAACATATACATGAAATATGGTATTTACAATATAAAGTATATGTATGCAGAAAGCCAAACAGATAGCACATTTTGCATGTGTAACAACAATCACAACATGAATAAATCATTATCTAACATTGAAAGTATTGAAAACCATAACCTCAGCGTATATAGTCCGCACATTAAACCAGAAAATACGTATTTAAGATGCTTCAAACGACGTGTCTTCGTCAATGGCGGATACGCTACCTATGGCAAGAAAGAGGTTAGCTAGAACTCTACTACAGCTAGTCTAAGCTTCGAAACAGGTTAGGGTTAGCTTAACTTACCCAAGAACGGATTCAGAATCACTGGAAGAACGATTCAGAAATGTAGGTTCAATGTATAGAGGTACTAGAAAGAATCCTACGAAGATTCGACAGATTCTCCTTCACTTTCTTTCTCTTTTCTCTCTCTTTTCTTTCTCTTAAAACTCTAGGGTTTGAGAAATTCGTATGGGTTAGAAAGCTAAGGGTTTAAGGCCTTTTTATAAGCCTAAACATGAAGGAAACGGACTTTAAGTCAAGGTATACTTAGGTTAAAACCAAATCGGGATCTTTCTGATTCAACGGAGCATTTTTGGAGGTCCTCTTATCAAATGCGGTCGAACTTAAGCTCACTAGCATCGGATCTTTAATAAGTTAAGTTTTCAGTCCGATCGGATTTCCAGATCATCCGTGGCGGACCAGTTTTAATTCAACGGTCACCGAACTTCGATCAAGGCCACAAGTACTTGGACATGTAAGGGCCAACTTTCCTGATCTGAGGGTGAAATTTGGTCGAAATCTAATGGTCAGAACTCTTAGAAATGTCGCGCAAGTGACACGTGCCAAATTACTTAAAAATGGAATTAATTTTCTAAATATCTTCCTTTTCTCACTCTCTTCACTCCGGACTCAATAGAATGGTCTCAGGACATCGTTTGGGCATGATTTTCTAGGTGATTGTGAAAGGGCCTAGCTATATGCCCTAGAGGGGGTGTGAATAGGGCAATGCCAAATAAAACTTATAACAGCGTAATAATAAATGAAATAAAGTACAATGCTGAATTTAAAGTAATCTCAATAGCCTAAAATTAAGAGAATGATACTTTATCAGTTCTAAGGACAACCTTACACCAAAAACCAAAGGTTTAAGGTAGGACAACCTTATTTCTAGAACGTCCTTTGTATCACAAACCAATGATGAATAAAAAATAAGGAAATCAAATAACTTGTAGAAATAAATCCTAAGTTATTACAACATCCATCCACACTCGCTTGAAATAAAATAATTACAACATTCATCCCTAAACACAAACCACAAAACTTAATGAATAAAGGAATGAAAGAACGATGCACATCCACAACACAACGATTATATAGTGGTTTGCCTATGTGTACACCAAATGTTATTCAACAGCCACACAGAATGTTACTCCACTCCTAATATCCTCACACAGGGGATATTAGCATGCACTATCAAAATAGGTTTCACAGGTTCACCTAAAACCTTCACAATTGTGTCTTTGATCTCGAGCTTACACAATCCAAAAACCCCCACAATCTGAGTTTTCTGGCTCTCCTCAGATAACCAATACAATGAGATTTTTCTGGAAAATCTCAAATAAAACCAAAGAAAGTAAATTACAAAAATTTAAAATACCTGAATCACCTTTTGAAGTAGCCCGGTAGAACCAATCGGAGTAGAAATTCGATTCAACGTTCAAAGTCCAATACTCACTTTAAGAATGGTTCTAAGTCTAATTAATTTTAAATCAAAAGGGCTAGTTCTATTTGATTTTGAATCCAAGAAGAAGGAATATCAGAAATTCCCCTTTTCAAATAAGATTGGAATGTAGATCAAAATCAAATAAAAAATAAGCTAGCAAAAGGAATATTAAATAAGCACAAAGTAGCTTAAAACAAACACAAACTTATCTCAGAGAATAGCCTAAATATTGCTTGAATAGAGTTGAATTGAATTGCTAAAACTCTGAAGTTCGTGCTCTATTTATAGCCTGAAAAATTCCGTCTACGACTGGTCTTAGGATCCTAGGACTGGTCGTAGCTTCAAATATTTTCAAAGATTTCTGCAGGATAAGATTTTGTTGTTCCACGACCGGTTCTGGGTGGTCTACGACCGGTCGTGGGCCACCTACGACTGGTCGTGAGTTACCTACGACCGGTCGTAGGACCCTCAATTTGGTTGCTGGAGTTTGAGTCGTAAGGCTACGACTGGTCGAAGGATGAGTTGAAGAACTCACAGGACTGGTTGTAGGATGTCCAGGACTGGTCGTAGGACAGTCAGAAAGATTTAAAAATCTTCAACAACCTAGGAATGGTCCTGAAAAACTTAAGACTGGTCGTAGAAAAGCTAGTACTGGTCTTGAAGTCCCTAGGACTGGTCTTAGAACAGTCCAAACAAGCATATTAAAAATATATGAGTTATGTATCTAGAATGACCTACAATAAAACCCATCCTAAGGTCAATCTAAGGTCAAACAAACCTTAACAGTGAGATGGACATTGAAAGTCTGTATACTCAGATGACCTTTAAGAGAAGCTTGAGAATATACGAATCTTGTAGTAGGCCTTCTTGAGCTTGATCTTGACTTGAACAAAGTCTTCTTAAGCTTGATCTTGACTTGAAGTCCGATGTCTTGAAGCAATGAATAGTCTCAAACATGAAACAAGATATACAAGACATAGATATAGGTTTTGGCACCATAAAATTTGACAACCAAAGGGATATGAAATCATAGCACTTACAATCTCTACCTTTGTCAAATTTGTGACAAAACACATAGCATAATAAGGACTCATGAGCCATGAAATCACAAATTACTCTACTCCCCCTGAGTAATACAAGTACTGCTCATGTAAACAAATCAATAACATCAATACAACATATTCTCACATCCACATATCCTTCTCAATTAATCAATTCAAACAAATAAATTACTCCCCCTTTCTTCCATACTATTCCCTTTTAGCTTTTCTACTCCCCCCTTTTGTCACAAAATGACAAGGGAAAGTCAAAAAAGGAAAGAGAACATGGAGAGTAATAAGAAGATAATGAGAAAGAGATATGAAAGGACATAATATAAACCTGAAGCATCAAGCCATCATCAATCCAAAATACAATATCCAAAAGATAATATTATCAAACCATAATCCATATCCAAAATAAAAAGATAATGTTATACTCTCCAGAAGATAATTCACCTAATTTGATCCAGAGGAGGGAGCAGGGATAGTCAGATCAATCTGGTGTAATCCCCTATTGATGCGACGAAGATATTTTTGCATGTACTTAAATTGCATATCGTGGGCTATACTCATATTATCAACCTTCTCCTCCAATGCACGAAGTCATACATCATAACCAGATGGATCATAATCAGGATCATTTGGTGAATCAGATTCTATCTCATCAAAAATCTTATCCATATTAACATCTTGTTGAGGAAGATCGCCAGCTTCCCCTTCATTTCCAGCTACACCACCATCACCACCAACACCACCTTCATCTACTTGGCCAGGAAGCAAATTCAGCTTCATCTTATTAAGATTGGAATTGTTGAAGACAAGATGATAATTGGTGCCTCATTAACAGGTTTATCGACAAGCATGTGAGTGGCTAAAATAGTCATAAGATAACCAAACAGAATATCACTATGACCCGAATGGAGACGAAACTGTATAATGAAATAACAAATCAAAGAAGGAAGACAGACCATGGTACCAGAAGCAATAAAATGCAACACATGAACCATAAAAGAAGTCAACTAGGTTTTATTACCGGACCGAGGATACACATTAGAAATGAAGAAACGATGTAACACTCTGTATTTAGGTAATAAATACTTTGAAGGGAGCGCATTCCCTTTGTGTGTCCATTGTGCATCAATTTTGCATAAATCTCTTGTTAACATGCATTTTTCCGATTCAGATGGTTTGTCGTATAAAGTATGAATCGGTATACCTTCATCATTAACAGGTATATCCATAGTACCTGATATCAAATGATGGTCTACTTCAAATTTCTCTTCTCTAGTATCAATTGAAAAAATTAAATTATCAAGAGAAAATTCAAAGATGCATGCAACCATTGATTGAGCAATGGACTGGTATGCAGGCCCACCCCAAAGCAAAATGTTAGTCCAGCCAACAGATTCAAGGAGAGAGACAATACCATATGTAGCAATGTGATTAAGATCAGCGGTATGCTCAACGATAATATTACGGACACGTAAATCCCGTACATCTTGAGAATCATCTTCGGGTGACCGAAGGTGCCGTTTAGTTATCGGTGTAGATCTAGATGAAGATGGACCATGGGATGTTTTCTTTTTTCCTATAGCATCCATATTCAAAAAGATATACAAAGAGCAAGAGAAATGCACAAAAGAAAGGATGAGTTTTCTCTAGATCAGCAAATTGAGAAGAAACCCTTAAAAAACCCAACAAGAGATGAAATCTAGCTACACAATGATCAAATCAAAGTATAGAGAGCATGAATCTTCAAGAAAAATGATGAAATAGGACTCACCTTGAAGAAAAAAAAGAAATCCTATGACTGGTCAAGCCACGACTCGTCGTAGGTCGGAGTGGAAATGAAGAAGAAGGGGATTTTTCCCAAATATATCACATTCACGAGCTCCACGACCGGTTGAGTGTGGTTTACGACCGGTCGTGTATAACCACGACCGATTGAGTATCGACCAAAAATACATTTTTAATGTAAAAAAATTAAAATTTAAACATAAATAATACTAAATATAGTACACTATGATATATGCAAGCAAGAATATTAAATGTAAATTGCATATATCAAGATCAAATTTAAATTTATTAAACCTGCTTTTGTCGAGCGGTTTAGTAAATATATCAGCAAGTTGATTTTTGGTTGATATATATTCCAAAGAAATAACTTTTTCTTCAACCAACTCACAAATGTAATGATACTTAATGTTAATGTGCTTAGTACGTGAATGCTGGATTGGATTTTTAGAAATATTTATAGCACCGAAATTATCACAATGTAAGATCATTGAATCTTGATTAATTCCATAATCGCTTATCATGCATTTCATCCACACTAGTTGAGTACATGCATATCCAGCTGTAATATACTCAGCCTCAGCAGTGGAGAGCGATATTGAGCTTTGCTTCTTACTAAACTAAGAAACTAAGCAATTTTCAATGTAAAAACAACCACCACTGGTTGATTTTCTATCATTGATATTACCGCCCCAATCAGCATCTGAGTACCCGGCTAATTGAACACTAGTATCAAAAGGGTACCATAGACCTAGATTTATAGTACTTGCGACATATCTAATAATCCGTTTAACAGTAGTAAGATGTGATTCCTTAGGATTAGACTGATATCTCACACAAATACCAACACTGAATGCGATATCAGGTCTACTTGCAGTTAGATATAACAAACTACCAATCATACTACGATATAGTTTAGGATCTATATCTATACCTGTAGAGTCTTTTGAGAGTCTTAACGTTGTACTCATAGGGGTATCAAAGTTCTTATCATTCTCAAATCCAAACTTTTTAACCAAGTTCGTAGCATACTTGGTTTGGGAAATGAAAATTCTGTCAGGTTGTTGTTTTACTTGCAACCCTAGGAAGTAATTAAGTTCACCAACCATGCTCATTTCCAACCTTGATTTCATAAGATCTGCAAACTCAATAGATGTAACACCCCGAATTTTGGCCAATCTGGGATTTGACGTCCTTAGGCAGTGGGTCAACTAAAACACCAGGAAAAATCGCTCAGAACCCAATTCCATAGCCAAAGAAACCATTTAGGACTAATTCCTTTAGAAACTAAGCATAAGTTAGCTAGCGCAACGCTGAAGTAGCTGGGAAATAGTCCCTGATCACTTTAAATATGTTCTACAAGACCCAAATCGAGTAGAACCAACGACTCTATAATACTCTATAACCTCGGACCAAACTCTAAGCAGGTTTGTTCTCTGGACCACTTTGAATCTTTGTATTGGATCTAGACCGCGCGTCGAAAGTCCGATACCTCCTATCTTAGACTGCTAGAACCGCCTAGCTAGACTTGACACTCATTTCGAAAATCAAGTCAAACCGATAATCACAGGCTATTTCATTGAGCCCGGACCGAAGAGAGTGCGAATAGGGACAGAATTGGAATTTCAAATTCAAATCTGGCACATGACTTGATGCGTCAGTATTGAGCATTCTGGCCATCAGAATTCAGCCAGATTACACCCTCGGATCAGGAGAAATTTCTATTTTATATCATGAGACTTTCAGCCCTGATCTACGTGCGGTGACCGCTGAACTGAAACTGATCCGCCACGTGCGATCTGCGGACCCAGCCAGACTGAAAACTTAATACGTGCTAGATCTGGTACGCGTGAGCTTAAGTCCGATCGCATTCGGTCAGGGGACCACCAGAAAGCATCTTTTGGACCGAAACAGCCCCGAATTGGATATGCACTAAGTAAACTTCGTTCCCGAGCCTATTTCGGGTATTTTTAAGCTTATAAAAGGGGTTGAAACCCTCACTCCTCTCTCCCATTCGAAATTGCAAAAAGCCCTCGATTGGGAGAGAGAAAAGGTGAGAGTTTGTGAGAGAGAGTGGGAGTGATTTTCCTGCCACCTGCTGCTGCTGCTGCTGCTGCACGTGCTTAGGCGACGCACTCCGATCACTTTCCCGGCGATTCCAACGCACTTCTAGGTAAGGAAAACCCTAACCACTTACTAATTTGGGGATTTCTTCGATTCAAATAGAATAGTAGCTGATGTACATGTGTATCAGGTTGTCTGATCGCCGTAGATGAAGCGTATACGCTCCGTTCGAATCACTTCACCTATAAGGGAAAAGGTGCAGATTTTAGACGCTTTGATTGACTTTTTCTAAAGCTTTCAATGTCGTTTAATAGTAGATTCTCGACGGCAATGCCGTTTGACATGTACAACATACTGTCCGTTTCCTGTTTCGTAAACCAACGAAGAATATGAGATTTAGGGCATTTTAGTCATTTGTAGGAAGTACTGTTTGCATGCATATTTTGCTGATGTGATTGACATGGCTTCTCTTCGCATTAGGATATTAGGAATGCATGCATAATGAGTTTGGCGAAGAGATTCGCGTAAGTGCGCACTTCGGGTCGACATACTATATGTAGACTTAAGTGTGTAGTGTAAGTGTTTGTATAAATGCTTGTATTAGTATGTATTGAATTAAATGATGTTATGGATTAGTTTGAGATTGGTTTCTCAATTAATATGCTGATGTGACTGATTTCCTACAAGTTAGTTATATGCATGGTTTCATTGTATGTATGAAATGCATGTACTTGATGATTTGCTTAAGTTCTATGTTATAACATGTGTTAACATGCTCACATGGTTGTATTTCAATTCCAATATTCTCATATGATTTGCTGATGTGATTCCTTAATTGTTTGGGACTATGCTTAGTCCAGGCAGTTGGTAACCGAACGAATTCGTGGTTAGCTTATCTTCGCCACAAACGACGCGTCGATGAACGCGAGCCGTGTTCTGGAGTTGGCGGCAGTGGTTAGGCCACACGAAGTGTTTTACACACGTCATGTCGTCAACTTGAGATGCGATCGCGCTAGTCGAGCCCGTCAAGTAACCCGACTGGCCGTTGTATGTCACCCTGCATGAGTCATAACTGCTTGAACCTAGGGTACTGAACTTACCATTGTAAACCCTGTCAACCATGGTACCTTGATCCACGAAGACTCATGAGCCGGGCATGGTGGTATGGGACACCGTGGTCGAGCTGTCGGCCTACGCTGGGGCCACAAACCTCCCCGTAGTGACCAGTGAGCACCTAGACTCGTGAGCAGATTATGGTGGTATGGGACACTATATTCTTGCTGTCGGCCTACATTGATAAGGTGATGGGGGAGCGGTGCAACGAGTGCGAGCAACAGCCCTGACAGCCCTTTGTAGTGACCGCGAGCGTATTCTAAGTCTACGGGAGGCGACGACCCTTCAGTAGCAGTAGAGTACAGTAGGCCTGTATTGATAAGGTGATGGGGGAGCGGTGTAACGAGTGCGTGCAACAGCCCTGGCAGCCCTTGCAGCGACCTACAAAATATATATCGTATGAGATTACTAGGAGTGACGACCCTAGATAGGATTTGTGTTGGGATTGATAAAAGGGAAGTACCTTAGTTTCCCAATCCTGCTGTTTGAATGGACTAATAACAACTTGGAAATCATATCACCATAACATTGCATGTGCCTGTAAGATGTGGAGCACTCTAGGGAGTGTGACATGCCGCGGTCGTAAGATGTTGCCGTATGAGGGAGATCGTCTGTGAAGGCATACATCACGTCACGTCATATTGCATTAACAACAGTATTAGGATTGTTTGATTTACTGCTTTACTATTATCGCATGATTGATTTGATAACATGCTAATCTTTGCTCTCTTATCCGACTGAGTTGATCACTCACTCCCACGTTACGGGATGGTGTTTCCGGACACCCACCAGTCTCTATTGTGATTGCAGATGATGGCGCGGCCTACGAGGCGGAGTTGGATTTGATGATATGAGGAGGATCTCTCCTTTATGTGTGATCTGATTGACGGGATTACAGGGAGGTTGATTAGATACATTGACACTTGTCATTTTATATTTTTAGCACCCTCATGTATATTCATTTTGTTTACTTTTGAAGTATACATGTATGTGTATAATCTGGTAATATATTCACACTCTGGAGACATACAACAGTTATATATGTTATACATAATATTACAGTCTTCCGCTTGCAAATTTAACTGTCTCTGGAGTATGATATGCTGTTCTGGCTTAATCTCACTCATGTTTAATACATTATCACAGACAACATTCAATCATACATATCTATGTTGCATAAATAACATTTTAGAATTCGGGAGTTGGGTTTTTGCTCGACCCCCCAATTTTCGGGATGTTACAATAGACACGCTAGAACAAGTTGATCCATAAATAATATCGTCAACATAAATTTGAATCATCAAAATATCATTGTTATTCTTCTTAACAAAGAGTGTCTTATCGACACTTCCTACTCGAAAGTTATGACTAAGTAAGAATTTAGTCAATTTCTCATACCATGCTCTGGGTGCTTGTTTTAGACCATAGAGAGCCTTTTTGAGACGAAATACATGGTCAGATAGCTTGGGGTCTTCAAACCCTGAAGGTTGTTCAACATACACTTCTTCATGTAAATCACCATTCAAGAAGGCGCTCTTTACATCCATCTGATAAATCTTAAATTTTCTAAAGCATGTGATGGAAATAAAAAGTCTGATAGATTCAAGGCGAGCGACTGGAGTAAAATTTTCATCGTAATCGATGCCCTCAATCTGAGTGTACCCTTGTACAACCAGTCTGGCCTTGTTTCTTATTATATTTTCAAGCTCATCAGACTTATTTTTAAAGATCCATTTTGTTCCAATAATGTGTTTATCCTTAGGACTAGGAACAAGAAACCAGACATCATTACGAACAAATTAATTAAGTTCATCCTGCATAGTAACTATCCAATTTTTGTCAGAAAGTGATTCTTTTACATTGACCGATTCTATTTGGGATGTAAAATAAACATAATTACATATGTTCTCAAGTTGTTTGCGAGTACGAACTCTAGTGAGAGGATTTTCAAGTATTTGATTGGTTGGATGATCTTTGACAGTCCTTGGTTCAGATTCTTTTAGAGTTGATGAGGTATCTAGTTTGTCGATAATAAGAGCTTCATCATCATCTGAACTCGGAGCTGGTGTATTCAAATGATCATTAATGACCACATTGATGGACTCTTGAATCACACCAGTTTTCTTATTTAGAACCCTATAAGCATGACTGTTCAAGGAATAACTACGAAAAATACCTTCATCACTCTTCGTCTCAAACTTTCCCAAATTTTTGCGATCATGTAAAATATAACACTTGCTGCCAAAAACCTGAAAGTATTTGACAGTAGGTTTCTTTTCAAACCATAATTCATAAGCAGTCTTATTATCAAATTTACTGGTATAAACCCGATTAATAATATAGCATGTGGTATTAACTGCTTCAGCCCAAAGATTTCTAGAGAGCTTCATGCTATTCAGCGTAACATTAGCCATATCCTAAAGTACTCTATTTTTCCTTTCAACTATACCATTTTGTTGCGGTGTTTTGGGTGCAGAGAATTCATGCGATATTCCCTGATCGCTACAGAATTTCTCAAAACTACTATTTTCAAATTCGGATATATGATCACTACGGATCTTACTAACATGAGAACCTTTTTCATTTTGGATTCGTTTGAATACCCTTTTCACTTCATCCAGGATTTTAGTTTTGTCTTTTAAGAACGATACCCAAGTGAATCTGGTATAGTCATATATGATAACCAAGATGTATTTTTTGCCTCCTCGACTCTCTGATCTGGTTGGTCCAATAAGATCCATATGGAGAAGCTCAAGTGGTCTAGATGTGGTATTGGAGTTCACTTTCTTGTGAGAGCTCCTAGTCTGTTTGCCCAACTGGCATTCACCACATATTTTGTCTACTTTTTACAATTTGGGTAGACTTCTAATTAGTTCTCTTTTGCTCAATCTAAATAAGTTCTGGTAGTATACATGTCCAAGGCGTTTATGCCATAATTCAGTCTCATCGGTATGGACCATGTAACACGATTGAGTAGATAAGCTTGCATCACTAACTATGTAGCAGTTTTCAGAAGTTCTGCGACCAGTTAATATTATAGAACCCTTTTTATTAAGTATCTCACAACCTTGATTAGAAAACTTTACACTATGGTTGTTATCGCATATCTGAGAAATACTTAGTAGGTTGTGTTTCAAGCCCTCAACATATAAAACATTCTTAAATAAGGGAAGTTTATAAAGTTGAACCGTACCTTGGCCAATGATCTTGCAATTGCTTCCATCACCAAATGTGACTGACCCTTCAGTCATATCTTTTAGATCGGTGAATAAAGCCTTGTCACCTGTCATATGCCTGGAGCAACCACTATCTAGGTACCACTTTGAATGACTTATAGCTTTGAAAGCAGCGTGGGCAACCAAGCTGGCGACTTTAGGAACCCATTTCAGAACTGTTTTGGGTTTAGGAGTATAGATGGTCTTTTTCTGTCTGTTGTTATAGGAGTGACCCATAGAGTTAGACTTTAATAGCTCCTTGAGTAGATCAATTATTTTTTTAGCTAAAGGATTTCGGTTTTGAAAATTAAAGTTAACATGGCCACCTTTAGGTTTTTGAAAAGACCTAGAATTTTTGAAAAAACCTTGATAGGTATTCTTTTCTTTTGAAGTTGAAGACTCTCCTTTTATAAATTTAGGAGTAATGTTGTTTTGTTTAGGAGATGTATTCTTATCATAGCCCAACCCGGATCGATCGCCACATTTTCTTGATTCGGACAATAATTTTTCCAATTTTGGATCACCTTGGGCATATCTCCATGTGTCTTTCAAACTCAAAAGTGAAGCTACCTCATTTTTTAGTTTTTCTTTTTCGGATTTCAAATCTTCAATTTGGGAGGTTTTGAAATCTAAATCACATTTGGTCTTTTCAAAAGAATCGAAAATATGAGACTTTTCTAAAACAAGAGACTCATAATCTTCCTTAAGCTTAGAAATTTTTTCTTTTTGTAATTTAAGCTTAACGGCAATTTTACAACTCTCTTTATAAAGGGCATTATAAGCATCTTGAAGATCATCTTCATTATCGCAATCACTATTCAGATTTTCTTCACTAGATATATCATCATGATCTGAATAGGTGATCTTGGCTAGAGTAATAAGGGCTTTAACATCATCGCCCGACTCGGTTTCAGAATCTTCTGATTTAGAAGAGGATTCAGAATCAGACGATTCATCCCAAGTAGCCATCATGCTTTTATTTTTTGATTTATCCTTTTTAGGACATTTGTTAGCTAAGTGCCCATACTCTTGACAGTTGTAACATTGACTATCTTTCAATGATTTTCAAGCTCTAGGTTTAGATCGTCTCTTATCATTTGACTTTTGAAAATCAGCCTTTTTCTTATTTTTGAAAATTTTGTAAAATTTTTTTGCTAAAAGCGCCATATCATCTTCGGTATTTTCTGAATCTGAAGTACTCTCTTGTGAAACATTTTTAGATGATTTGAGAGCAATTGATTTTCCTTTACGAGCTTTAAAGGACAACTCATAGGTTTGAAGTGAACTAATTCCTCAACCCTCATGGTATCCATATCATGAAGTTCCTGAATCGCGGTGACTTTAGAATTGAATCATTCAGGAAGTGAGCGTAGTATTTTTGTGCACACTTTACTTTTGAGGATTCTATCACCAAGACCCCACATAGAGTTCACAATGTCATTTAATCTAGTGTAGAAGTATAACATCCCGAAAATCGGGGGGTCGAGCAAAAACCCAACTCCCGAGTTCCAAAATGTTATTTATGCAACATAGATATGTATGATTGAATGTTGTCTGTGATGATGTATTAAACATGAGTGAGATTAAGCCAGAACAGCATATCATACTCCAGAGACAGTTAAATTTGCAAGCGAAAGACTGTAATAGTATGTATAACATATATAAACTGTTGTATGTCTCCAGAGTGTGAATATATTACCAGGTTATACACATACATGTATACTTCAAAAGTAAACAAAATGAATATACATGAGGGCGCTAAAAATATAAAATGACAAGTGTCAATGTATCTAATCAACCTTCCTGTAATCCCGTCAATCAGATCACGCATAAAGGAGAGATCCTCCTCATCATCATCAAATCCAGCTCCGCCTCGCAGGCCGCGCCATCATCTGCAATCACAATAGGGACTGGTGGGTGTCCGAAAACACCATCCCGTAACGTGAGAGTGAGTGATCAACTCAGTGGGATGAGAGAGCAGAGATTAACATGTTATCAAATCAATCATGCGATAATAGTAAAGCAGTAAATCAAACAATCCTAATACTGTTGTTAATGAAATATGACATGACGTGATGTATGCCCTCATCGACGATCTCCCTCATACGGCAACATCTTACGACCGCGCATGCCACACTCCCTACAGTGCTCCACATCTTCCAGGCACATGCAATGTTATGGTGATATGATTTCCAAGTTGTTATTAGTCCATTCAAACAGCAGGATTGGGAAACTAAGGTACCTCCCTTATATCAATCCCAATACAGATCCTGTCTAGGGTCGTCACTCCTAGTAATCTCATACGATGTATATTTTGTAGGTCGCTGCAAGGGCTGCCAGGGCTGTTGCACGCACTCATTGCTCCGCTCCCCCATCACCTTATCAATACAGGCTTACTGTACTCTACTGCTACTGAAGGGTCGTCGCCTCACGTAGACTCAGAATACGCCCGCGGTCACTACAAAGGGCTGCCAGGGATGTTGCTCACACTCGTTGCACCGCTCCCCCATCACCTTATCAATGTAGGCCGACAACAAGAATATAGTGTCCCATACCACCATAATCTGCTCACGAGTCTAGGTGCTCACTGGTCACTACGGGGAGGTTTGTGGCCCCAGCGTAGGCCGACAGCTCGACCACGGTGTCCCATACCACCATGCCCGGCTCATGAGTCTTCGTGGATCAAGGTACCATGGTTGACAGGGTTTACAATGGTAAGTTCAGTACCCTAGGTTCAAGCAGTTATGACTCATGCAGGGTGAACATACAACGGCCAGTCGGGTTACTTGACGGACTCGACTAGCACGATCGCATCTCAAGTCGAACGACATGAAGTGCGTAAAACACTTCGTGTGGCCTAACCACTGCCGCCAACTCCAGAACACGGCTCGCGTTCATCGACGCGTCGTTCGTGGCGAAGATAAGCTAACCATGAATTCGTTCGGTTACCGACTGCCTGGACTAGGCATAGTCCCAAACAATCATAGAATCACATCAGCAGTTGTGTAAGGGTAATGGAAATGAAATACAACCATGTGAGCATGTTAACACATGTTATTACATACAACTTAAGCAAATCATCTTACACATGTCTTTCACACATATGATGAAATTACGCATGTCGCCAACATATAGGAAATCCTCTCCATCAACATATTAATTGAGAATTCAATCTCAAACTAAATCATAAGGAAATCATCAAGTACATGTTATATCATACCACTTGAGTACAACATCAAGCATATGCATTTTGTACATATAATGAAATCGTACATATGGCTAGCATGTAGGAAATCATTTTCATCAGCATATTAATCGAGAAATCAATCTCAAACTAATTCATAACACCATTTAACTCAATACACACTAATACAAACATTTATACAAACACTTACACTACTCACTTAAGTCTACATATAGCATGTCGACCCGAAGTGCGCATTTAGGGGAATCTCTTCGCCAAACTAATTATGCACGTATTCTTAACATTCTAATGCCACAATAAACCATGTCAATCACATCAGCAAAATATGAATGAAATCTATACTTCCTACAAATGACTAAAATGCCCTAAATCTCATATTCTTCGTTGGTTTACGAAACAGGAAACGGACAGCATGTTGTACATGTCAAACGGTGTTGCCGTCCAGAATCTACTATTAAACGACATTGAAAGCTTTGGAAATAGTCAATCAAAGCGTCTAAAATCCGCACCTTTTTCTCCTAGAAGCGTATCAATTCGAACAGAGCGTATACGCTTCGTCTACGGCGAATAGAGAACCTAATACACAAGTTCCATTAACTACTTCGCTAGAAAACGAAAGGAACCTCAAATCAGCAACTTTCTAGGATTATTTCATACCTGAAAATGCGGAGGAATCGCCGGGAAAGTGATCGGAGTGCGTTGCTTAGGCACTTGCAGCAGGTGGCACGAGCAGCAAGAAATTCTCTCCTACTCTCTCTCACAAACTCTCACCTTTTCTCTCTCCCAATCTAGGGATTTTTGCAAATTCGGATGGGAGAGAGGAGTGAGGGTTTCAACCCCTTTTATAAGCTTAAAAATGTCCAAAATAGGCTCCGGTACAAAGTTCACTTAGTGCATATCCAATTCGGGGCTGTTTCGGTTCAAAAGATGTTTTCTGGTGGTCCCCTGGTCGAATGCGATCGGACTTAAGCTCATGCATACTGGATCTAGCACATATTAAGTTTTCAGTCCGGCTGGGTCCGCAGATCGCACGTGCCAGGCCAGTTTCAGTTCAGCGGTCACCGCACGTAGATCAGGGCTGAAAGTCTCATGATATAAAATAGAAATTTCTCCTGATCCAAGGGTGTAATTTGGCTGAATTCTGACGGTCAGAATGCTTAATACTGACGCGTCAAGTCGTGTGCCAGATTTGAATTTGAAATTCCAACTATGTCCCTATTCGCACTCTCTTCGATCCGGGCTCAATGAAATAGCCTGTGATTATCGGTTTGACTTGATTTTCGGAATGAGTGTCAAGTCCAGCTAGGCGGTTCTAACGGTCTAAGATAGGAGGTATCGAACTTTCGACGTGCGGTCTAGATCCAATACAAAGATTCAAAGTGGTCCAAAGAACAAACCTGCTTAGAGTTTGGTCCGAGGTTATAGAGTATTATAGAGTCGTTGGTTCTACTCGATTTGGGTCTTGTAGAACGTATTTAAAGTGATCAGGGACTATTTCCCAGCTACTCCAGCGTCGCGCTAGCTAAATTACACTTATTTTTCAAAGGAATTAATCCTACATGATTTCTTTGGCTATGGAATTGGGTTCTGAGCGATTTCTCAGGTGTTTTAGTTAACCCATTGCCTAAGGACATCTAATCCCAGATTAGCCAAAATCCGGGGTGTTACAATCTACCCCCCTTAAAACACAATGTCGTCCCCGACATTGGCGAAGAGCAAGGAATACTTTTCTAAGGGAGGTTCAATCTTACTTAATAACCTAATCGTACGTATATCCTAATTCAAAGGTTTCGATCTTGGGCCAGTGGGGAAGGGGCCGACCACGCTTCCGCTGCGCCACTCTGATCGAACGGGAGCGTTGACTAACCTAACCGAATTGGACTCCATACGTTCTACCCCCCTTAAAACTTGGTTTTACTTAAGTTCAAGAATCTATGCATTGCTCCGTATATCGGAACGAGGCGCAACTTAGGGGCTATCCTTAATCTAAAATGAAAACAACCTCTCATTACAGTGGCTTTCGTTGCTAATGATGCGTTCTATGGCATTGGTATCTATGGCGATAGAGATGGGCCTAATCTCTATTATGGTTAAGGTCAGGGGCAGGTATGAGTTGGTGGCAAGATGTCAAATTCTCTACTGGCTTTAAGTCCTTGCCATTTCCCAAAGGCAATGTGATCCCGTTTGGTTGTAGGTGGTTGGGCCATCACGGAAGAAAGGTTGTGTAGTGGGTCTGAGCCGGATACATTGACCTTCTGCCGAGACTCTTACAGAAAATTCTTCGTATCAGTTCTTAATCCTAGCCGATGCCGACCCTCTGCTTGATCAGAGCATTAGATTTATTGGTAACCACTAGGATTAAGAATAGTGGTTAAGAAGTCGATTCAAACCGCAAATACATCGCTTACATGTAGTTCCTTTATTCCGCATTCCCGAAAGCAATAAGCCCTTGGGGAAGGCAATTCTAAGGGGCGTGCTAGTACATTCTAAGTTCAATCTGAGGGATTTATAAATAGTCCCTGACAGTGAATGGTTCCTTCCTACTATGGGCAACAACAGCAGTCTATAAGTCATAAGGGGATCTATCGAAGAAATAAGGTTCTACTTCAACCCAATCTAACCTACAATTCCTTAGCATATACAGGCTTTACACTACTTAAGGTAACTAGTAGGCTAGTCTGTAACTCAGTAGCTATAATCCAAAGCCTAAGTTTATATGTTAAATGGTTCCATACCATTTCTACTACAGGGAGTTGTTCTATTTCTTAGGGTCCAGATGGTCTAAATAGAATTGGCTTTCCTATATCGTCAGATCCTTCAAATCTAGGAGCACTATTTCTAGGTCCAAAACGCCAAGGGCCTATGTGGCCACTAGCATTAAGTTGTATTAAATAGAACCGCATTCTTAGTCCCATGGCGGGATTGGAAGTGACATGCTTGGTAGGAGGGTGGGGCGGGATAAAAACTAATTTGTAGGCTGAATCCCAGGAGTTACAATACTCCCAATCTAGGGACCACACCTTACAGCGAAATGAAGCGGCATGCATTCCATTCAACAAATTTTGGCTACATTAAGCCCAAACCACAACACAAGCACATTTTTTTCCGGTGACATCACTAGACCCAATAACAACAAAACACAGAAATTCTTAAAACAAAAAAAAAATAAAAAAATAAAAAAAAATCAAACAATCTACAGGGCAACGGCATAGATGCCTAATTCTACCAAAGAACTTCTACCATGGTCCCAACTAACCTTCTTGAATACTATCTAGTTCAGTACTGTCAGTTGCCCACTAGAGCTCTATCGGCCAGGTATTTTCAATACTTCTCAAACGGAGGAAGTTGAGAAATGAGATTTGAGGTTAGCACGATTTTGAGACCCAAAAAAGAGGGTAAAGGCTCAACTAAAAGGGACATGAGAGAGAGGACGATGGAAAGGGAGGAAAAGGCTAAAACAGCCTTAACAATAGTCATGGAAAGCGGAGGAAATGCGGAGAAATGGTCGTCCAAATGGACAGAATGAAATCTAGGCATTGTAGAGGGATGCTTCAAGCTTCCTTAGGATGTATTTTTAAGGAGAGATGAAAATGAAAAAGGGGAATGGAGCACCTCACGATTTCAGCTCGATTTGGGGATTTTTAGAGCTCCAAGAGACGAAATCTTCAAGAGGGAGGGCTGCCAACTTCGAAGGAACGATGGAGGGTGGTCGTTTTGGCCAAGGATGGATTTAGGAGTGATTTAGAATCACGATTTTTGGGATAGGGCAGCTGAAAACGAAAATGGGGCTAGGGAAGGGGCTGTTTGTGAAGGGTGTACCCCCATTTGGGGTTTTCTATGGATGAACCGCACATGGGGGGTGTGTACTACCCCAGACGACCACAGCCACCAAAAATCAGATCCAATGGGCCACATCGGGCGGCGATGCATCGTCGAACCGGCGATGGCATCACCGACCAACTCCCTGTTTGGTCGGTAGGACCACATGGGTCTGGTCCCCCATGGTCCAAGGACCCTAAAAATGTGTGGCCCCCACCTTTGTTCATTGTATTTTGACCTATATAGGCCCAAACATGTGTTCGGGGCTTTTCGGGATCAATTCGCAATCCCGAATACAAAACCCTATCATACAGCATATGATTTTGGGATAGGAGCTAGTACATCCATCTAGACTATTAGTTGCTAAAGAAAGTGAAGTTAGAATGGCCTTATAGCCATTTTTCATGAAATTTTACTATTCACTGTAAAATTTTGTGAAAGTATGATTTTACGTTATTTTCACATTAGGATTGATGTCTAATATGAAAAGGATAAGAAATAATTAAAGATTGGAGTGGTGAGAGGAAGAATTTTGAAGATTTTTGGTGAAACGGGATTTTTAAGCCCTGGCGATTGAATACAAGAGTCGTGGTCATCCCACAGCCCAAGGATTTACTTTTACGGGTTTAAAATCGTTCAAAGAATGTCTCAACCCAACTTCCTATGACCTAGGAGCTATTCGGGTTGCTTCACGCGACCTGATATGCATTACAGACTCGATCGTGCGATCGGTTCGAATAGACTTCGCCTATTGGCGAATTTGCGATCCTATGAGTGTTTCTAGACACTTCTCGCACCCACCTAAGTCGAAAGAAGAGACAGCGTACGTCGCGTGACCATAACCCAAGCCCGGTTTAATCCAAATCATGCTCTGATACCATCTGTAACATCTCGAAAATCGGGGGGTCGAGCAAAAACCTAACTCCCGAGTTCCAAAATGTTATTTATGCAACATAGATATGTATGATTGAATGTTGTCTGTGATGATGTATTAAACATGAGTGAGATTAAGCCAGAACAACATATCATACTCCAGAGACAGTTAAATTTACAAGCAAAAGACTGTAATAGTATGTATAACATATATAAACTGTTGTATGTCTCCAGAGTGTGAATATATTACCAGGTTATACACATACATGTATACTTCAAAAGTAAACAAAATGAATATACATGAGGGCGCTAAAAATATAAAATGACAAGTGTCAATGTATCTAATCAACCTCCCTGTAATCCCGTCAATCAGATCACGCATAAAGGAGAGATCCTCCTCATCATCATCAAATCCAGCTCCGCCTCGCAGGCCGCGCCATCATCTGCAATCACAATAGGGACTGGTGGGTGTCCGGAAACACCATCCCATAACGTGGGAGTGAGTGATCAACTCAGTGGGATGAGAGAGCAGAGATTAGCATGTTATCAAATCAATTATGCGATAATAGTAAAGCAGTAAATTAAACAATCCTAATACTGTTGTTAATGAAATATGACATGACGTGATGTATGCCCTCATCGACGATCTCCCTCATACGGCAACATCTTACGACCGCGCATGCCACACTCCCTAGAGTGCTCCACATCTTCCAGGCACATGCAATGTTATGGTGATATGATTTCCAAGTTGTTATTAGTCCATTCAAACAGCAGGATTGGGAAACTAAGGTACCTCCCTTGTATCAATCCCAATACAGATCTTGTCTAGGGTCGTCACTCCTAGTAATCTCATACGATGTATATTTTGTAGGTCACTGCAAGGGCTGCCAGGGCTGTTGCACGCACTCGTTGCTCCGCTCCCCCATCACCTTATCAATACAGGCCTACTGTACTCTACTGCTACTGAAGGGTCGTCGCCTCCCGTAGACTCAGAATACGCCCGCGGTCACTACAAAGGGCTGCCAGGGCTGTTGCTCGCACTCGTTGCACCGCTCTCCCATCACCTTATCAATGTAGGCCGACAGCAAGAATATAGTGTCTCATACCACCATAATCTGCTCACGAGTCTAGGTGCTCATTGGTCACTACGGGGAGGTTTGTGGCCCAGCGTAGGCCGACAGCTCGACCACGGTGTCCCATACCACCATGCCCGGCTCATGAGTCTTCGTGGATCAAGGTACCATGGTTGACAGGGTTTACAATGGTAAGTTCAGTACCCTAGGTTCAAGTAGTTATGACTCATGCAGGGTGAACATACAACGGCCAGTCGGGTTACTTGACCGACTCGACTAGCACGATCACATCTCAAGTCGAACGACATGAAGTGCGTAAAACACTTCGTGTGGCCTAACCACTGCCGCCAACTCCAGAACACGGTTCGCGTTCATCGACGCGTCGTTCATGGCGAAGATAAGCTAACCACGAATTCGTTCGGTTACCGACTGCCTGGAATAGGCATAGTCCCAAACAATCATAGAATCACATCAGCAGTTGTGTAAGGGTAATGGAAATGAAATACAACCATGTGAGCATGTTAACACATGTTATTACATACAACTTAAGCAAATCATCTTACACATGTCTTTCACACATATGATGAAATTACGCATGTCGCCAACATATAGGAAATCCTCTCCATCAACATATTAATTGAGAATTCAATTTCAAACTAAATCATAAGGAAATCATCAAGTACATGTTATAGCATACCACTTGAGTACAACATCAAGCATATGCATTTCATACATATAATGAAATCGTACATATGGCTAGCATGTAGGAAATCATTTTCATCAGCATATTAATCGAGAAATCAATCTCAAACTAATTCATAACACCATTTAACTCAATACATACTAATACAAATATTTATACAAACACTTACACTACTCACTTAAGTCTACGTATAGCATATCGACCCGAAGTGCGCATTTAGGGGAATCTCTTCGCCAAACTAATTATGCACGTATTCTTAACATTCTAATGCAACAATAAACCATATCAATCACATCAGCAAAATATGAATGAAATCTATACTTCCTACAAATGACTAAAATGCCCTAAATCTCATATTCTTCGTTGGTTTACGAAACAGGAAACGGACAGCATGTTGTACATGTCAAACGGCGTTGCCGTCCAGAATCTACTATTAAACGACATTGAAAGCTTTGGAAATAGTCAATCAAAGCGTCTAAAATCCGTACTTTTTTCTCCTAGAAGCGTATCAATTCGAACGGAGCATATACGCTTCGTCTACGGTGAATAGAGAACCTAATACACAAGTTCCATTAACTACTTCGCTAGAAAATGAAAGGAACCTCAAATCAGCAACTTTCTAGGGTTATTTCATACCTGAAAATGCGGAGGAATCGCCGAGAAAGTGATCGGAGTGTGTTGCTTAGGCACTTGCAGTAGGTGGCACGAGCAGCAAGAAATTCTCTCCTACTCTCTCTCACAAACTCTCACCTTTTCTCTCTCCCAATCTAGGGATTTTTGCAAATTCGGATGGGAGAGAGGAGTGAGGGTTTCAACCCCTTTTATAAGCTTAAAAATGCCCAAAATAGGCTCCGGTACAAAGTTCACTTAGTGCATATCCAATTCGGGGCTGTTTCGGTTCAAAAGATGTTTTCTGGTGGTCCCCTGGTCGAATGCGATCGAACTTAAGCTCATGCATACTGGATCTAGCACGTATTAAGTTTTCAGTCCGGCTGGGTCCGCAGATCGCACGTGGAGGGCCAGTTTCAGTTCAGTGGTCACCGCACGTAGATCAGGGCTGAAAGTCTCATGATATAAAATAGAAATTTCTCCTGATCCAAGGGTGTAATTTGGCTGAATTCTGATGGTCAGAATGCTTTATACTGACGCGTCAAGTCGTGTGCCAGATTTGAATTTGAAATTCCAACTATGTCCCTATTCGCACTCTCTTCGGTCCGGGCTCAATGAAATAGCCTGTGACTATCGATTTGACTTAATTTTCGGAATGAGTGTCAAGTCCAGCTAGGCGGTTCTAACGGTCTAAGATAGGAGGTATCGGACTTTCGACGTGCGGTCTAGATCCAATACAAAGATTCAAAGTGGTCCAGAGAACAAACCTGCTTAGAGTTTGGTCCGAGGTTATACAGTATTATAGAGTCGTTGGTTCTACTCGATTTGGGTCTTGTAGAACGTATTTAAAGTGATCAGGGACTATTTCCCAGCTACTCCAACGTCGCGCTAGCTAACTTACACTTATTTTTCAAAGGAATTAATCCTACGTGATTTCTTTGGCTATGGAATTGGGTTCTGAGCGATTTCTCAGGTGTTTTAGTTAACCCATTGCCTAAGGACGTCTAATCCCAGATTAGCCAAAATTTGGGGTGTTACAAGAAGTCCATAAATATCTCATTCTCCTCCATATGAATTTCTTCAAATTTAGTTGTGAGGAGTTGGACTTTAGATTTCTTGACAATTGATATACCTTCGTGTGTCATTTCTAATACATCCCATGCTTATTTTGCATTTTCACAAGAGATGATTCTTTTGAATTCATCTGTTGATAATGCACAAGTAATTGCATTAGTGCTTTTGCATTTGCACTACTCTCACTTTTCTGAAGTGTGGTCCAAAGAGAGTAAGCCGTTACTTTCATTGATTTTGAACCATCGTCATTAGTTACTTCAGTGATAGGAAGGTTCCATTCATTCACTGTGGCCAGCCACACACTTTCATCCAACGATTTGAGGAAGATCCTCATCCTGGCTTTCCAATAGGCATAGTTTGTTCCATTAAAAGGTGGTGGCCTAGTGACAGATAGGCTATCAAAATTCGACATCTTAATATAACTTAGATCGTTAGCTCAGGAAATAAATCCAATAAATAAACAATAAGCACGAGCTATTAGGCTCTGATAGCACTTGAAAGGGCCTAGCTATATGCTCTAGAGGGGGGGGGGGGGGGGGGGGGGGTGAATAGGGCAATGCTAAATAAAACTTATAACAGCGGAATAATAAATGAAATAAAGCACAATGCTGAATTTAAAGTAATCTCAATAGCCTAAAATTAAGAGAATGATACTTTATCAGTTCTAAGGACAACCTTACACCAAAAACCAAAGGTTTAAGGTAGGACAACCTTATTTCTTGAACATCCTTTGTATTACAAACCAATGATGAATAAAAAGCAAGGAAATAAACATAACTTGCAGAAATAAATGTGAAGTTATTACAACATTCATCCACACTCGCTTGAAATAAAATAATTACAACATTCATCCACACTCGCTTGAAATAAAATAATTACAACATTCATCCACAAACACAAACCACAAAACTTAATGAATAACGGAATGAAAGAATGATGCACATCCACAACACAACGATATATAGTGGTTCGCCCGTGTGTACACCAACTGTTATCCAACAGCCACACAGATCCACCCCTAATATCCTCACA
This sequence comes from Magnolia kwangsiensis, assembly GCA_037074715.1. Lineage (NCBI taxonomy): Eukaryota > Viridiplantae > Streptophyta > Magnoliopsida > Magnoliales > Magnoliaceae > Magnolia > Magnolia kwangsiensis. Next base: position 46,758,240 of record CM073587.1, read on the forward strand.
CAGGGGATATTAGCATGCACTATCAAAATAGGTTTCGCAGGTTCACCTAAAACCTTCATAATTGTGTCTTTGATCTCGGGCTTACACAATCCAAAAACCCCCACAATCTGAGTTTTCTGGCTCTCCTCAGATAACCAATACAATGAGATTTTTCTGGAAAATCTCAAATAAAACCAAAGAAAGTAAATTACAAAAATATAAAATACCTGAATCACCTTTTGAAGTAGCCCGGTAGAACCAATCGGAGTAGAAGTTCGATTCAACATTCAAAGTCCAATACTCACTTTAAGAATGGTTCTAAGTCTAATTGATTTTAAATCAAAAGGGCTAGTTCTATTTGATTTTGAATCCAAGAAGAAGGAATATCAGAAATTCTCCTTTTTAAATAAGATTGGAATGTAGATCAAAATTAAATAAAAAACAAGCTAGCAAAAGGAATATTAAATAAGCACAAAGTAGCTTAAAACAAACACAAACTTATCTCAAAGAATAGCCTAAAGATTGCTTGAATAGAGTTGAATTGAATTGCTAAAACTCTGAAGTTCGTGCACTATTTATAGCCTAAAAAATCCCGTCTACGACTGGTCTTAGGATCATAGGACTGGTCGTAGCTTCAAAGATTTTCAAAGATTTCTGCGGGATAAGATTTTGTTGTTCCACGACCGGTTCTGGGTAGTCTACGACCGGTCGTGGGCCACCTACGACTGGTCATGAGTCACCTATGACCGGTCGTAGGACCCTCAATTTGGTTGCTAGAGTTTGAGTCGTAGGGCTACGACTGGTAGAAGGATGAGTCGAAGAACTCACAGGACTGGTCGTAGGATAGCTAGAAAGATACAAAAATCTTCAACAACCTAGGACTGGTCCTAAAAAACTTAAGACTGGTCGTAGCAGAGCTAGGACTGGTCTTGAAGTCCCTATGACTGGTCTTAGAACAGTCCAAATAAGCATATTAAAAATAGTCTCAAACATGAAACAAGATATACAAGAATGACCTTAATAGTGAGATGGACATTGAAAGTCTGTATACTCAGATGACCTTAAAGAGAAGCTTGAGAATATACGAATCTAGTAGTAGGCCTTCTTGAGCTTGATCTTGACTTGAACAGAGTCTTCTTGAGCTTGATCTTGACTTGAAAAAAGTCTTCTTGAGCTTGATCTTGACTTGAAGTCCGATGTCTTGAAGCAATGAATAGTCTCAAACATGAAACAAGATATATAAGACATAGATATAGGTTTTGCCACCACAAAATTTGACAACCAAAGGGATATGAAATCATAGCACTTACAGATTATCAAGTCCAACTTAGCGGTCATAATGGTCTAAGATTATAGATATCAGACTCTTAATGCGCAATCTAGAATCAGTACAAAGTTACAAAGCATTCCCGGGAACAACTGGGTTTAGAGTTAGATCCTAGATTTTAGGGTATTATAGCGTTAACGATTCCACAAGTTTTGAGTCTTGCAGAACGTATTTAAAGTGAATAGTACTAATTTTACAGCCAGACTAACTTAGCACTAGTTAACTTATGTTTAATTTCTAAGAGAAGTAAATCTAAGTGATTTCCGATCGAGGTGGTATTCGGGTCTTGGTACTGAATTTTTCGAGTCGTTACATCAGCCCTATCAAGATCATGCTCCTGAGTTGCAGGAGGAGTACTCTCATCCGTATCCTGAGCCTCCTCTTCTTCTTCATCCTACTCTTCTTCTTCTTCTATCTCAACTCCACCTTCCTCATTAGTCTCTTCCTCTTTGCTTTCTGTCTCATCCTCACTCTCCTCAAGTAGGGCTTGTCGTTGCCGAGGCCCGATATCCATTTGATTGAGAGTAGTCTCGGTGATGTAATGGATTGGCGCCGACAATTCTACCCCAAGTCTGTAGCCAAAGTCAAGTGCAATCCTGCATATGAGTCGACTGAACGGGAGAGATTCAGTCCTTCTATTAGAACGTGTGATAAGGAATATCTGTCGCTAGACATACGTAGGCACATAAAGCTTCTCTCCCTGCCCCACCTGATACAAGAAATCCACCATCAGGAGCGTGCACTCACTGCGGTTGCTCCACCTGGGGTAGACATTGAACGTGCAGATGTGGTGAAGCAGCCGGAAGTCGTCCGTCATATTTATCGCTAAGAGGCTTTTGTTAGGCTACCATTCAAGCAGACGACCACAAAAGAACCAAGTGCGGTGATCCCTTTCACATGCACTACTCAAATTCTTCTCACTTGCATGAACCTCGCCAAGTGGCACATTCAAAAGCCGAGATATTAAAGCAACGTCAATTGTGGCCTCCTGATCTCTTCCAAATGATATTTTAAACTGCAAGGACTCCAACGTTGGCTCTCAAATGTGGGCGTAGAAAGCTCAGACAGTACCCACATTTTCACGATGCTCACCCTCAAATAACGGACCCCACTTGGCTTCCACTAGGCGCTCGAACAACAAGAATTCTCCAAATAGCCGTGCATCTACATGAGCTTCAATAAGGAACCTATGGCCTTCATAAACACTATGAGACAACTCCGCCAACAAGGACCTTCCTATGGGAGCATGGGGATCTAGTTCCCACTTCATCTGTAACTCTCGAGCGGTGCTTGAACTCGCGGCGACACCTCTCGGCCTCCTTAAACGGGTGGAGCGACTAAGCTCGGCTTCATCTACGGGAGCTCTCTTCTTTCCCATGAAAGAGAGAATGGTGGAAATGGAAAATATGACCGTAACAAGCTTGAATAAGGCCATGGAAAATGAAATAAATAAGAAGAATGGGATGGGTGATGGGGTTTCCACGAATTTGAAACTCAAAGTAGGGATTTGAGTGCTCAAATGGGAAGAAAAGAGAGGGAAATCAGCAATAGAGGTGGGTTTTAAGATGGGTAGAGAGAGGGTGCACGAAAATGGAAGAAGAAAGGGTTTGAAGAGGGATTTTATGAAGTTTCGAGAGATTTTTCAAGAAAAGGAAAGCTAGGGAGGGTAGATTGTGAAGGAAGGATGCTGTAGAAGGGGTTTTAATCAACCAATCGAGCACCAGTGGGCCACACAATGAAATAGAGGTGAAGATCGCTTGAGTAGGAATATGCCAATATGTCCTAGAGGGGGTGAATAGGACTATTTAAATTTTTACAATGTATTTAAAAATCCTATTACACTAATCCTATCAGATATACAATTATCAGGATTACTCAAATGTAACTCTAATGGCTTTCAAGCCTAGTAGAGGGTCCAATCACAAACTATTCAAACGATAGCAATTATAGAACTTAGTTCATGCTGGATATGACTGTGTATGTGTGTGAGGTGTGATCTCAAACATTTCGATATTGAAATAGTAAAGCAAATCACACAAATAAGGCAATCGCGAACACAGTCATTTTTATAATGATTCGATTACTTGTCTACTCCACTCCCGGCTGCCGCACTCAACCCTTGAGTGTACCGAATTTCACTAAGGAGGTTTCTCAGGGTTCACCTCAAACCTAAGGTTTTAAATCAGGTTCACCTTCAACCTTTACACGGAGGTTTCTACTTGATTCACCTCTAACCCTGGAGTTTTGCTGGTACACTCCTAACCAGATGTTTATGCCCACACAGAGCAAAGGTCCACCCACGCACCCAGATGTTTGTGCTCTCCACAGAGTAAGGGTCCACACAAAACACCCACAGTGTACACTCCCACCGAAGGCTTCCTTTGAGGACTTCAAATGGTGAGCAACACTTAAGACCCAAACCTAGAAAGGAATGATCACAGGTGTCCTCTGGACTCTAGGTACTTATAGATAAGTTGATGAGTCTCTTTTAGCTCAGTGATGAAGATCTCCTTCTTGTTGATGAAGAGTCTTCAACTCTCTTGATCCGTAACACAAAAGATGTACCGGTACTAGGCTTCGTGTCGGGTCAAGGTTAGGACGGAAATCCATTCTCTTAGAATTTTCTTATAAGGAGCTTAAAGTGATTCTCGTCATGTATTCATTCAAAGCATCCCAGCTTAATGATATGCTATTAAGATAGTTGTTGGAGGATCCTTGAATGCGGAAGTTCATTTTTCAATCCACTCTATTGAATATCAATGGTAAGAGTGGATTGAAAGATGAACTCCCGTGAGAGAAAGGGCTTTGGGTATATGATCTGAGGGTACGACACATAAAAACACTCTCTTCTTTCTCTACCAGCAAAATGGACAAGTCTCTTTATATAGGCAAAAGATTTCAATGGATATAAAACGGTCATATTTATGACAGAATTCGATATCATCGAGCATGGTCGATATCATCGGGCGTATACTCTCGATGGGATTGACTGTCTGCTCGATAACATAAACTTAAATGTCATTCGCTTTTGAAACCTTTTGCCAGCTGGTCGATAGGATCAATACTGGTGTCGATGTTATCGAATTTTAAACTCCGATACCATCGATACTGGGATCAATTTATCGACATTTGAAGAATGAGAGAGACTAGTCAAAATATTTCAGGTTTTATAGGATATGTTCGAGGGTCAACAGATGTCATCGAAATTTGAATGTCGATGATATCGAGACCTTGACGATATGATCGATAAATCGTATAGATTTTCGTATAAGCATGCTAGACAGTTAGTGCCCAGACTCGATCTTATCGATCAGGACTCGATACTATCGAGATAAGAATATCGATTTCCTCGAGTGGCCCCCGATCAACTTTTAGAATATCCTGAAATATTTGCTAGAGGAAACATGCGCCCACTGTCGATATAATCGAATGACTATCGATATGATCGATGTTTAAATTTAGATTGAATCGGAACAGACATCGATATATCGAAGCTTATAGTAGATTTCTTTAGAAAAACAGGGGCATCGAAAAACTGCCTATCGATATTATTTATGCACTTTCGATTGGCTCGATATTCGAATATCGATGACATCGATTGAAACTTCGATATATCGATAAATCGTCCAGATGAATGTGTAGTTCTGGATACTTTTTGTCCTCACTCAATTGTATCGATTGAGATGCCGAGGACATCGACAGAGCAGGTTGATCATATCGAAATGTGAATCGATACAATCGACAGGGTAAGAAAACTTGAAGATTTTCCTTTTTGATAAAAAGTTTTCTTACAATAAAACCCTAAGGTGTTCTACTTAGGTTTAAGGGTTTTAATCACCTGGTGTTTTGGGACATGGGATGTGAGGCTATGATTTACCTATGGTGAGCTTTCACAAATCCAATTGAAGTAGACACTTGAATTGATCTTCTTGTTGGGCGCTGTTGTTTGGCTGACTCAACTTACACCGTAATTGACAAACAAGAGTACTAGTAGGAGCACTTACAATCTCCCCCTTTGTCAATTACGTGACAAAATACCCAAAACACCCTAGAAAAATATCTAGACAGAAACATCCTAAATTGTGTGTACATGTGATTACACAATTTTACAAATTCTAACACCTTCATGTACACAACTACAATTTACTCCCCCTTACTGTAAAAACCCCTTTCTTGGTGTAGCTGCTTCCCCTTACACCTACAACATATAAGAGCACAAATATCCAATTTTTTACATGAGGTGTTTTTAACTGTTCTCCCCCTTTTTTTCAGTCATTGGCAAAGGCATAACAAGTGATATTGATTGAAGATTTGAAGCATATGGGAGAACCAACTTACAGATATAAATGCATAAAGATTAAATCATTTTAAGCCATACATCATCGTCAGAAGACATAATCAGATAAGATAGTCAGGAAGAACACATGCATTCCAAAAAAAAGATACTTCGTTTTAACCAGGGAACATCATATGGCAGTAAGAATAGAATTATGTGTAGCCAAATTCAATAGTGTCCAAATATATATATATATATATATATATATATATATATATATATATATATATATATATATATATACTGCTCTAGATAGCAGTAGTTAAATCATTAGACAGAGATATTAGACCCATGTAGCGGTACCCAAAACAAATAAAGAAAGATGGGTGTAAAATCAAGTGTCGACAACTAGACACACTACTCCACCAAATCTTTCTACTTCTAACACATAGAAGACCCATCAGTTGTTAGTAGCTCAAGAATTTGCTGCATGGAATGTTGAAGAGCTTCCATCCTATTTTCTATTCCTAATAGTCATTGTTCACAGCGTTGGAGCCACTCATCAATTCCAGTGAGATTGTTTAAAAATTGGCGCTCAAGCACATGACGCTGACGATTTGTGACAGAAGTAGGACTATATTCAGGAGTTCGATTGGATCCCTAGAAAGTTTCTTCAATAGGCACGGGATCACTATCTTCAATAGGTGGAGGGATCTTAGTATGCGATGAGACAGAGACATGCACTTGTTGCGCTGCATCATGGTCGAACCATACTTCAGGATATACCTTATCAGTTGTTTCCGGAAGACCTACCCAGTGTGCGAGCTTACAGATAAGAGATGGAAAAGGTAGAATTTCAAGATGGTCACTTTTGACTACCTTAATTAGCTGGTCTAGTATGAGAGTTAGTAGGCATATAGGGACCTCTTGATAGACATCATACAGAATATTGAGCACAACGGGACTCAGGTATGTGTCATTTGCATCACATGGGTACACATTCATGTTGAAAATACTATGAAGGAGTCGAAACAAGATTCCTAGATGTTTTACTGGAAGGATATTGCCATCATTTCTAGGAATTGTATTATCCTGGCACAGTGCTTGAGTAATTTTTCCCCATCTACCCAATTTGTTTAGATTTCTACTAGTGACAGGTATTTGTGTCACCTCAATATTTAGAACATGACCAAGGACTGTTGGAGTAATGTGCTTGGTGTGCTGCATGAATTTCAGACACATACAAGGTGGGTAATCTTGGACAACATGACAATAGTTGAAGAACTGTTGGATCATTTCAAACTGATATGGGCGCCCATATTAAGCATATTCTTCCACCCAATAGTCTCCATCATGAGATCCACCCCATAGGGTTTGACAGTACTAATGAGAATAGTACGATCGACTATCGTGACTTGTTCCCAATCTGATTGGTTTTGAGGTGGTCTAGTATTTTTCTCTTTCTTAATCTTGAAAGATTTTACAGATGAGAGAGCCTTACCTTTCCCTTTAACCATCTTCCTTGATTCATTTGGATGTTGTGATTTCATCAAGACTCCGAGCAGATCAACCAAAGAAACTGATCAGGGTAGGGAGATGGGACTAGCTATTGTAAAAAAAATGATTTTTCTCTCAATTAGCTTTTATTGTGCGCCATCAGTCGATATATCGATCATTGTTTCGATTCTATCGAGAAGTTGCCGATCAATTCTGTCTCCAATGTCATCAACGATCATACGGCTTTTCACATTTTGAAGGGCCATCGATTGTATTGATCCTTGTTCGATGTAATCAGAAAGTCATATCCAAGGTGAATGATTTTTTGGTTTCAAAATTTAGATGATTTTTCAAGCATACTCCTAGGATTTCTAAGACAATGATATTCTTAGCAAAATAATATATAAACTCTCTCTCTCTCTCTCTCTCTCTCTCTATATATATATATATATATATATATATATATATATATACACACACAAAAGCATAAACATTTGACTGTTTGTATACAAAAGGAGGTCTGGAACCTTAGGTATTTAATTTGGAGCTTAGCAAAGCTGCATCATTTCAGCAAGTATCCAGATTTCGATGCATAATCTGGACATGTTCCTTCACTCTTAATGCTCCTCTCTATCAGTCCTTTCTTCTCCTTTAATAATGTAGCAGTGGTTGTTTGTGCGACGACCCTTAATAACTGATTTTCCTGATTGATATAGGATATCGCATTCTTCTTTGTTGAATTTGACCACATGCCCATTATCACAAATTTGAGAGATGCTTAAAATATTATGCTTCAATCCTTTTATGCATTAAGCATTCTCATTTTTGAATGATTCAATTCCACTTATGATTCCTTGTCCAATCACTTTAGCGGTGGTACCATCTCCATACGTGATTATCCCCTTTTTAAGAACCGTATATTCTAAAAGAAGGGATTTGTCGCCTGTGACATGTCTTGAGCAACCACTATCTAGGTACCATCTAGCATCATTGCCTGTTAAATGATCTGATTGTATAACAAGACAATTTCTCTTCTCTTTGATTACCTATATTGTGACTGAATTCTTGCTTGTGGCAGATTTATTTTTCTTATCTAATTCAACCACTTGATTCACTGAGTCTTTCTTCCTGTCAGATGGTTTGAATGGTGATAGTTGTATATATCATTTGTTCAACACATCCTTTGAATCACCACTTGTCTGATAAGCCTGATTTTTACCTTTGTTGTTACTGGAAATATCAGTTTTTCCATGTGTTCCACATCCAGTTCTTGTTCTAGCTTTTTCATATCCCAAACCATATTTGTTGTTTCCTGATTTTTCCATACCCAAAAGTTTTTCTAACCTCTCACCACTCTGGGAAAATTTACAGTTTAGTTGGGCTATTTTCCAGGATTCTTCTAATTCATTTTGAAGTGTATAATTTTTATTCTGAAGAATCAAGTTTTCCTCATTTAATGCTTTGACGTGTTTCTTTAATTTTTTCGACTCAGATTTCAAGGAAATGTTGGTTCTTTCAAGTCTATCATTATCTGAGTGACATTGCTGTAAATTAGTAATTAGATGAGTATTAATATTTAAAGTTTTATCTAAATCTAATTTCAGCAATTCCTTTTTGGTCTCAATTATACCAAGTCTTTTGACAATGTTAACGCTATGAATGTAAAGTTGATTATAAGCGACTTGTAATTCATTTTGTTGTTGTTGTTGTTCTTCTTCTTCTTCTTCTTCAATTTCCTCATTGTCAGATGAAAATGATTCACTGGCTTGTTGTTCTTTATTTCTTTCAGATTCTATGGGAATAATTGGAGTGGTAGAGACCATAAGAATTTTCAATGATTTCTGATCTCCATCACTCTCTGAGTCACTAGATTCTGAGTTTGACTCTTCTGTATCATCCAATGTGGCAGCCATTGCCTTGCCCTTAGTTTTTCTATTTGGGCATTCAGTAGATAGGTGTCCATACTCCTGACAGGCGTAGCATTGTGGTTCTTTGGTCCTTTTCCCAAATTTTCCCATAGAAGGTTTGTCATTCACCTTTCTACCTCTAGAGGGGCGGCCGCGATTCCTTTAAAAGAACCTTCTGAATCTTTGTGCCAACAGAGCCACTTCCTCGTCTTCATCTTCTTTTTCACTTTCACTGTCCTCATGTTTTGTTTTCTTGGAAGGTTTTAGGACAGTGTTTTTGAATTTTTAGGATTGAGTGAAGTGTAGTTCAAAAGTCTGTAGGGAACCTACCAGTTCTTCTACTTTCATTTCATCAATGTTTTTACACTCCTCAATTGTTGTTACCTTGGGATTAAACCATTCCAGTAGGGATCTTAAGATTTTCCTACATATTTTAGTACCGAAACTTTTTCTCCTAATCCACCCATGGAGTTACAAATAATATTCAATTTGGTGAAAAATTCCATAAATGTCTCATGCTCTTCCATCCTGAGATTTTTGAACTGTGAAGTCAAAAGTTATAGTTTAGATCTCTTCACAGTGCTTGTGCCTTCATGGGTTGTTTCTAGTAGATCTCATGCTTTCTTGGATGTCTCACACATACTTATCTGATTAAATATATCTTGAGACACGGCACAGTAGATGACGTTCATTACTTTTGCTTCAGTAGTTCACTATTCTTTGTCGAGTGTCGTCCACTTTTCTTTAAGTTTGGGCTTAGTGATGGTAGTTTCATCTTCAAGTATGATTTGTTCAGATGGTACCACATATCCCATTTCAACTACATCCCAAACATCATAATCCAAAGATCTCAGGAAGTAATGCATTCTAGCATTCTAGTATGCATAATTTGAACCATCAAATACTGAAGGTCTAGTGACTGATGAGCCCTCTCCTTTGGCCATAGTTTACAACTTTAGTCAAGATCACTCTCTAGGCTGTGAAACCCTTAAAGAGAGACCCGCTTTGATACCAATTGAAATAGAAATGAAGACCGCTTGAGTAGGAATATGCCAATATGTCCTAGAGGGGGGTGAATAGGACTATTTAAAGTTTTACAATTATTTAAAAATCCTATTGCACTAATCCTATCAGATATACAATTATCAGGATTACTCAAATGTAACTCTACTAGCTTCCAAGCCTAGTAGAGGGTCCAATCACAAACTATTCAAAAGATAACAATTATAAAACTTAGTTCATGCTGGATATGACTGTGAATGTGTGTGAGGTGTGATCTCAAACATTCAGATATTGAAATAGTAAAGCAAATCACACAAACAAGGCAATCGCAAATATAGTCATTTTTATAGTGGTTCGACTACTTGTCTACTCCACTCCCGACTACCGCACTCAACCCTTGAGTGTACCAAATTTCACTAAGGAGGTTTCCCAGGGTTCACCTCAAACCTAAGGTTTTAAATCAGGTTCACCTTCAACCTTTACAGCGAGGTTTCTACTCGGTTCATTTCTAACCCCAGAGTTTTAATGGTGCACTCCTAACCAGATGTTTATGCCCACACAGAGCATGGGTTCACACAATGTATCGGATGTTTATGCTCTCCACAGACTAAGGGTCCACACAACGCACTCACAGCGTACACTCCCGCCGAAGGCCTCCTTTGAGGACTTCAAATGGTGAGCAACACTTAAGACCCAAACCTAGAAAGGAATGATCACAAGTGTCATCTGGACTCTAGGTACTTACAGATAAGTTGATGAGTCCCTTTTAGTGCAGTGATGAAGATCTCCTTCTTGTTGATGAAGAGTCTTCAGCTCCCTTGTTCCGCAAAACAAAAGATGTACCGGTACTAGGCTACGTGTCAGGTCAAGGTTAGGACGGAAATCCACTCTCTTGGAATTTTCCTATAAGGAGCTTAGAGTGATTCTCGTCATGTATTCATTCAAGGCATCCCAGCTTAATGATATGCTATTAAGATAGTTGTTGGAGGATCCTTGAATGCAGAAGTTCATTTCCCAATCCACTCTATTGAATATCAATGGCAAGAGTGGATTGAAAGATGAACTCCCGTGAGAGAAAGGGCTTTGGGTATATTATCTGAGGGTAAGACACAAAAACACTCTCTTCTTTCTCTACCAGCAAAATGGACAAGTCTCTCTTTATATAGACAAAAGATTCCAACGGATATAAAACGGTCATATTTATGACAGAGTTCGATATCATCGAGCATGGTCGATATCATCGAGCGTATACTATCGATGGGATCGACTGTCCGCTCGAGAACATAAACTCAAATGTCATTCGCTTTTGAAACCTTTGGTCAGCTTGTTGATATTATCGAATTTTGAACTCCGATACTATCGATACTGGGATCGATTTATCAACATTTGAAGAATGAGAGAGACTAGCCAAAATATTTCAGGTTTTATAGGATATGATCGAGGGTCAACCGATGTCATCAGAATTTGAATGTCGATGATATCGAGACCTTATCGATAGGATCGATAAATTGTATAGATTTTCCTATAAGCATGCTGGACAGTTAGTGCCCAGACTCGATCCTATCGATCAGGACTCGATACTATCGAGATAAGAATATCGATTTCCTCGAGTGACCCCTGATCAACTTTTAGAATATCCTGAAATATTTGCTGGAGGAAACATGCGCCCACTGTCGATATAATTGAATGATTGCCGATATGATCGATGTTTAAATTTATATTGAATCGGAACAGACATCGATATATCGAAACTTATAGTAGATTTCTTTAGAAAAATAAGGGCGCCGAAAAACTGCCTGTCGATATTATCGATCCATTTTCGATGGGCTCGATATTCGAATATCGATGATATCGATTGAAACTTCGATACATCAATAAATCATCCAGATGAATGTGTGGTTACTGGATGCTTTTTGTCCTCACTTAATTGTATCGATTGAGATGCCGAGGACATCGATAGAGCAGGTCGATCATATCGAAATGTGAATCGATACAATTGACAGGGTAAGAAAACTTGAAGATTTTCCTGTTTCGTAAAAAGTTTTCTTACAATAAAATCCTGAGGTGTTCTACTTAGTTTTACGGGTTTTAATCACTTGGTGTTTTGGGACATGGGATGTGAGGCTATGATTTACCTATGGCGAGCTTCCACACATCCAATTGAGGCAGACACTTGAATTGATCTTCCTGTTAGGCACTATTGTTCGACTGACTCAACTTACACCGTAATTGACAAACAAGAGTATTAGTAGGTGCACTTACACACAACGCCCTAGAACTATCGGCCCAGCCCGTCCGGGCCCACTGAACGGTGAGGCCTCGCCAAACCGGCAAGGACCTTGCAGGTCTCTGGACATCCAGGAGAGGACTAGCCCCACCGACGATGTCCTCCCCTCCCCCTTGGTTCTAAAAACATGTGGGTCCCTTGCTTGGTCCTCCTAAAAATGCCCCGATTGGGCCCCTACTCGGTTTCGACTTGTTTCAGGTTGTTTCGAAGCAAATCTGATACATATCCACATTTACCAATTTTTAACGGCTGGAATGGGGTGAAACATGGCCTAAACCTATTAATTGACGGTCTAAACTTGGTTTAGGGTCGTCATTTGTGATCAAAAGAGTGCATGGACTCGATCTCGGCGATCCTTTTCATTAAACTTTCACCAACAGACAAAACTGGGAATCCTAAACTTGTTTCTAGAATTTTCTCGCACCCTCCTACATTGAATTTACTTCAGCGTGCATCGTGTGACCATAACCCAGGTCCAGTTTAATCCAGATCATGCTCTGATACTAACTTGTGACACCCTAAAATTCGATGGTCGAGTATACCTCAGCTCTCGAGTTCCAAAACATCACTCATGCAACATAATTAATGATGGATGTATGTTGTCTGTATTAGTGCATTAAACATGAAATAGATTAAGCCAAAATAGTAAATCATAATCCAGGGACAATCTGAAATCACAAGCGAAAGTCTGAAATACATAAATGAACCAGTACAAGTCCCCAAAGTATGAGTGCTCTACCAGGTCAATAGGTACATGTTTTGTTGCTTTAAAATACATATAACAAAATGTATTAGTCCGCTATAAAGTGTAAGCCCTGAAGTCCCTTCAATACCGACTCAGCTCATGCGAATCCACCTAAAAATTGCATGAACGAGAATGCCTCCTCGTCCTCATCAAACTCCGGCTCTGCCTCACAGGCATCACCATCACCTACAACTATGTCAGAGTTTGGTTGGTCTTTAAGCACCGTCCCAGAACATGAGAGTGAGTGATCAACTCAGTGGGACTATACAGCAAAGGTTAACATGTTATCAATTCAATCAAGCAGTAATGATAAAGCATTACAATCAAACATGTCCTAGATACTCTTGTTAATGCAAGAATGATATGAGTAAATGATGCATGCCCTCACCCAAACTCCCTCTTTGACAACATCTAACGATCGCTGCATGAATCACTACCACTGTGCTCTACATCAATGCCAACGGCACATGCAGTATGATGTTATAAACATGATTACCAAGTTCTTATTAGTCCTTTTCATACAACAGGATTGAGAAGCTAAGGCACCTCCCTTATATCAATTGCCAAATAATGATTCATTCTAGGGTCGTCAGTTATAGACAATCTCATACAATATTATAGTTCTAGATCGCTGTAAAGGGTTCATCACCAATCAGAGTAGGTAAACAGCTCAAATATAGTGTCTCATACAACCATAATCAGCTCACGAGTATAGGTTGCTCACTGGTCACTACGGGGAGGCTCGTCGCACCAGCGTAGGCCGACAGCTCGACCACGATGTCCCATACCACCATGTCTGGCTCATGAGTCTTAGGGGATCGTGGTACCAAGGTTAACGGGATTTCACTGGTGAGTTCTGTACCTTAGATTCAAACAGTAGCATTCAAACATGGTGAACATACATCGTTCAATCGGGTTAATTGATGAGGTCGACTAGGACAAGCGCACGTTGAGTTGATCGACATGGAATGCATAAGCACTCCGTGTGGCCTAACCACTGTCGAACATCCCAAGTACGACTCGGATTCGTTGAACACATCCGGCGTGGCAAAAGCAATCACAGCCAACAAATCGAGAATTTTTATCGATTATATGAACTGTTATATAGTCTAAACTACGTACAATCTCAATCATGGACAGTTAAATCAAATCCTACATTCATACAAACATGTTATGAAATATAACTTAAAACATGGATACAGTACATGGAGGAATTCATACACATAGTTAAACAGTTCATGGAGGAAATCATACACATAAGTAAGGTACTTGAGATTCATACCTCAACACCCTTATAAATCACACCTTACTAAATACTAACTCATTCAGACATTTATATAAATACTTAGACTACACTATTCAACATACATCACGTATGTCGGCCATATTACATATTAAGGCAAATCCTTTTGCCAAGGAGTTGTCACATATACAACAAGCACACATCAACGACAATTAATCATGGAAATCATAACATCAAATTCCTTATACATACAAACATTTCAATAAATGCATGAAATACACTATTTACAACATAGGTTATACATATACGTAAAACAAAACAGATAACACATTTAGCATGTGTAATAGCGTCAACGTCAGTAATAAATCATTATCAGACATTGAAAGTCTTGAAAACCATAACCTAAATGTATATAGTCTGCACCTTAAACTGGAACATGTGTAACGGATATGATTTAGACGATAAGTCTTTGTCAACAGTAGATAGGCAACCAAAAGTATGAAATAGGTTAGCTACAACAACACTTAGACCATTCTAAGCTCTAAAACAGGTTAGGGTTTGACTATCTTACCCAAAAATGGAATTAGAATCGTCGGAATAGCGATTCAGATGTGATGGATTTGGTGTGTAGAGAAACCGGGAAGAATCTCAGACGAATCACCAACTTCTCTCTCACTTTCTCTCTCTTTTTCTTCTCTATCTTAGTTAGGGTTTGAGAATTCGTATGGAATATGTGAGAGATGGTTTAAGGCCCTTATATAGGCTCAGGACTGATGAAAACAGTCCTAGGGCTAAGGTGTACTTAGGTTATAACTAAATCGGGCTTATTTTGATTCAACGGAGCATTTTTGGAGGTCCTTTTACTGAATGCGGTCAGACTTAAGCTCACTAATATTGGATCTTAAGAAACTTAAGTTTTCAGTCCGACCGGATTTCCAGATCGACTGTGGCAGACCAGTTTCAATTCAACGGTATCCGAAACTCGATCAGGGCCACAAGTATTTTGACATGTGTGGGCCATCTTCCCTAATCCGAGGGTGAATTTGGGTCAAAAACCAATGGTCAGAATACTTATAATCGACGCGAAGTGACATGACTCAGATTACTTAAATTCATATTTATTTTCATATAAACTTTTACTTTCTCACACTCTTCACTCCGGACTTAAGGAAATAGTCTCAGGACATCGTCTGGACTTAATTTTCTAGGTGATTGTCAAGTCCAACTAGGCGGTCATATTTGTCTAAGTTCATCGCTATCGGACTTTCGACGTGCGGTCCAGTTCTGATACGAAGTTTCCGAATGCACCCGAGAGCAACTGGGTTTAAAGTTTACTCCTAGATTTCAGGGTAATGTAGCTTAACAATTCTATAGGTTTTGGGTCTTGCAGATCATATTTAAAGTGATTGGTGCTAATTTCATAGGTAATCTAGTTTAGCGTTGGTTAATTCACGTTAAATTTCTAATGGATTTGGTTCTAAATAATTTCTGCTAGAGGTGGTATTTAGATCTTTGTACAGATTTTTCCAGGACGTTACACATTGTTGTTATGGCAGGGAGTTAGAATGTGAAAACGAGCGATGGACATACACGTGTGGAAGTTTGAAAACTATTACGCAACGTGTCGAGACTACAAACGAGGAGCTTCTATCCAGAATTTACAGGATTATTAAGAGTAGACCAACAGATTGTGATATTAGGATGAAAGTATTGTATCCTTACTTAAATGAAATAAACCCTCCAACTGAAATCGAAGACGACGATGATGTCAGAGATTTCCTGGGAACACAGTTGGAGCATTCGGAAAAATTCATCCTTTTAGTCATTGAGATAATGCAGCACATTAATAGGACAACACACATGGACAGTGTGGCTGAGGAGCATGGCATGGAATTTGAATATAATCCATGTCCATTATAAGTGGGAGTAAACAACGATTAATTGCTCAAGCCACCTCAAACATCAAACTTTGTGACTAGCCAAGTTAACGGTGCATGTGACCTTAACCTCATTTATGAATATATGGCACCACCTTTAGCAATAATAGCAGATTTGTCATTATTAACCACCACCGGATTTGTACATGTAAGCGACATTCCACTTCTAGACCTTCCCGAAACATCAAACTTCATCACTCGCCAAGTTCTCATGCCGTTCGAAGATGCTGCATTCAACAATGTAGAAATGCTGGAATATACAGATTTGTTGGGTGAACTAATCGATATAGCCATTGGGCAAACGTTTAATGACAAGAGTCAGTGCTAGTATGTTTTGAGGTAATTTGCAATTCTCAATAACTTCCAGTACAGGATATTGTACTCAAATTCTACGAGATTCATCATGGTGTGCTTCGAAGATACATGCAAATGGAGGGTTCGTGCATCTCAGGTGAATGATGTGGGGATATTTAAGATATGGACTTATATGTCAAAACACACATGTGGCATGTCATGGATGAAGAGCAATCACCGGAAAGAAAATACTAAGTTAGTGTGTGATCTAGTTATCAGCCGCATTGAGCAACGTCTAGGGTTGAGGCCACGTGATATTATCTTTGCTATGCAAGAGAAATATAATATCCTTATCATTTATAAGAAGGCAGCTAAGGAGCTTGCAATAAATCAGGTGATGGGGTCTTATGAAGATTCCTACAATTAACTCCCATTGTATTTGCATGAGTTGAGATGGCTAACCCGAGGACGGTGGCTACTGTGATTATTAACTAAGAGACTTTCAAGTTCGAGAGATGTTTTGTAGCGCTCGGACAATGTGTTTGAAGTTTTTAAAATTCTATACGGAGGGTATTGGCCATTGATGGGACACACTTAAAGGACAAATACAAAGGTGTGTTATTCATTGCCACGATGTTAGATGGGGACAATCATATTTTTTAGTTATGTTTGACATAGGGGAATCAAAGAACAATAGGAGCTGGAATTAGTTCCTTACCTACCCCAACCATACATTAGGGTCTCTTCCAGTTCTTGTGATTATATCCAACCAACATGAAGGTTTAATAAAAGAGGTTCCCCAAGTCTTCCCACATGCAATCCATGGCTACTACGCGTAACATATCTATAAAAACTTAGTAGACACTTTTAAAGACAAGTCATTACAGATGTACTACTGGCAGGCTGTGAAGACATGCAGGAGGGCTGAATTCGAAAAGTCAATGCATGATATCGAAATGGCTAACTCCCCAGTACATGTATGGCTGAGAGAAATTGAGTATGAGAGATGGGCATTTTCGTACTTTCCTCTTAAAAGATTCAACTTGGTCACTGCAAACATATCTGAGTGTGTTGATGCCCTCTTTAAAGAAGCATGCGAATACCCCGTTAATAAATTGATAGAGGTAGTAAGACTAAATATACAGGAATTGTTTTATAAGAGAAGATAATCTACAGCATCATTTGTATATCCGTTCAAACTATGGGTGGAGGAACAGTTAAAGGATCTTGTGCAGAAGGCGCGAGATGTTCACTGTCATGCAATTTCTCGAGATGAGTATTATATTGTGGGATATTATAATGATATAGTTATGCTCAGTGAGTTTATGTGTGCATGTTACGAGTTTGATGTGAAGGGGTACTCTTGTATGTATGTCTTGTCAGTATGTATCAACTATAATCTTCCTCATTACTCATACTGCTTCCCATTCTACACGGTGCAAAATTAACTAACCACGTATAGTGAATCGGTGTACCCAGTACATGACTAAAGTGAATAGAAAATTTCAGTGAGCTTGAAGGAGTACTGTGTGCAAATTAAACCCCCAGGACAGAGGAGTTCATCTGGAAGACCAAAAAAGATAAGAATTCTCTTGCGTGGAAAGGAAAAGAAAATAATAAAATGTGGGTGATGTAAACAAACATGGCATAATTACCGAAAGTGCAAGTTTTCTATACCTAATGAATAACATACTTTGTAATTTATATAGTGTTTTGTATAATACACACTTTGTAATTAATTTTTGGTGGATTATGAAATCAACTTTCTGAATTACAAGAAATTTAGTTGTCAGGCCCAAACTTGGGAACCGGGTTCATAAAATTCTCAATCATCGAATCCAGTGCCGACAACCTCCGTATTACCCCATTCTCGGTTCCCAATGCTTATATGCTAGATTCCGATCCTAGGATCCTACAAGGAGGATTTTCAGTATGAATTTTTTTTGTAGAGAAGCACAACCACAAGTATACCCAAATCAAAAAAATAACATCATCACTACATATCCACTAATATAAACATTAGATTATAATGTTGGAAGGGAAATACATAAATAACAAAATCTCCAAAATGATCCACCACAAGCTCCTGCCTTAACATTGATGAGACTTAACGTCACGTGCATGCAACGGTCATGCATAAGCTTAATAAGAAGCTCAGAGCATGGTGCGTGTGTGCGTAATGCATGTGTTAAGCATACAAATATCAGGGTAAGCGGAAGTACTAGCAAGTCCATGAATACCATCAGTCTAATTTAGATATGGATACAAGACATAGTAAGCTAAATGTCATATGCTGAGGATGCAATGCACTATGGAAATTCTGATAAATCCATAAATACGATTAGTCATATCTAAGCTACGTAATGCAAAGGAAATGACAAGGTTGGTGTGTGTAGTTAGGATGACAGTACGTGGTATCGTAAGCTATGGGGTTCATTATAAGAGGCTTCTATCCAAACTAGTCCCATACCTGAATTTAGATAACTAGACTCCACGTGGTAAATTACTGATCTCAGGTTAGTTTTGCAACTAACCGAAGTCACAGCCATTGAGAAGGTACACATAATGATTTAGTTGCGCACCACCAGCTCGAGTAGATAGTGAATGAATGAATGAGTCAAATGTTGAACATTCTTACATTTCAGTACAACTCATCTTTAAGATATACCAGGGTCTAGTACACTCCACACTGGCTGTCACCTCACTAGTCGTACAACCAAATAATTTAGAAAGGACCTCACTACATTTTCAATGTCCCATTAGGTCATCCACAATATGCCTATGGAGGCTAGTGAAGCATCCAGGGTCTTGTTGTTGAAGCATCCTCTGGTACCAAGAGGGTTTAGGGACTTTCACCCACTGACATACTAAATGGCCATACGCTAGAACCAAACATTTTCAATGTCCCATTAGGTCATCCACGATATGCCTGTGGAGGCTATAGCCTTAATATCACTAGGGCACAAAGTGATCATGTCACACAAAATGCGAGATGCATAAATCATATCATCCAGTCATACATCAAACCTATGCGTACTGCGCGATCGAGTGGGGCAACTCCATCTCACAAGGAGTCCCATAAACGTCTCAGCCTAATGGAAAATTCTATGATCAATCATTCCTCACAACATGCATACAAATAATGTGTATGGGCATATGTCATAATGTCATACTAAGTATGTCCTCAGTGTATACTACTAGACTAAGTATACTAGCATGTTATCAGATATATCACACAATACTTAGCAAGATAAGCTCATACAACGAGATAAACTCCATATAGTGGATATTATTTACTCCCCAAGTGCAGGGTTGTGATGTAGTAATAAACTTGGTAAGACCGAGGTCGAATCCCTAGGGACTGAAACTTGTACGTTATCTAAAACTAATAGAATTAGTACTAGAATGAGATGAAATCTAAATTGAATGTAATTTGAAGAATAATGATGAATTAATTTTCTAAAACTTTAAATAATTCAAGGAAAGGAAAATTAGGGATTCAGAGGATCCACTTGTAGAGATTAGGGAGATCTTACGCCTGCTTTATGGAAATTAAACTGAACTGACATTAATAAAGTTTTCAAGAGATAAAAGGTATATGAATTAGAATGGATTCCATCACCAAACCATGCCCAGGAGACAAAGCAAACAACAGAATTAAACTAATTACCAACCAATCAATAATGCATGAAGGTTAGGGAGGGTACCGTCATCTGACCATGCCCAGGAGACTATGGTGAACAACAGGACTTTCTGACGTCATAAACATAAAGGAAAGGAAGATGCTCAAAGCTATTGCAGATCCATTGTAATTTTAGTGACAACAGACCATTAAAAACTAAAAAATATTCCCATTAATAAACTAAAATCAACATGAGATCAGTCTTAAACAAAACGCACAAGCAATAGGTCCTCCCATCATGCTAAAAGCTTCACCTCTTAGCCCTAGATAAGAGGTTTAGCTCATCCCAGACATGATGAATCTAAATCCCTTAAAAACATACAAATAAAGAAAATAAAAAATAAACTCTACTCTCTCTTCTGTATAGCTGACGTCCACGGCCACATAAGTTTTAGATCCCTTCCTCCCCTCTCTCTCGTGCAATCTCTCTCTCTTTATAGCTAAGGAGAAGTCGGCTGGAAAGAACCGACGTTGCTGCTGTCGGTGGGAAGATCTTTACGCACCAGCGTGCGTAACTTTCTTTGCGTAGCCAAGAAAGTACGCAACTCACACCACTTTCCTTGCTTAGTTTCCCACAAACCACCGTCCCTTGGGATGTTTTTGAGTGGACTTCACAATGGACGATTCTGATCGGTCATCCGATCATTGATGATGGGCCAAGAAGATCTGGAACGTCCAGTTTATCTAGAACGCGTAACAGAGCTTACGCAGGGAGCTCTGTCTGTCGGTGGGGCCCACTCCTTCCAATATCCGTGAAAACCACTCCGTCCAATGGAACACTCTCGAAAAACTGTTCGGGAGTGTTAAGATTGGGTTGATTTAGGTGTGGTCCACTAGAGATCTCACCCAACCGTTCGTCTGGTGTTTGAACGGTTAGAATCTCTCACATGCTTCTTCTTGGAGATTTTTCACCTAGGTGTAGGTCACGGCTCCCCTCCAGACATGATGAATGGCGTAGATTGACGATTTACATGATGATGGTGGGCCACTAATGAATCAGCGGACGTCCGTGCGTAATGAGAAACAGAGACTCGTTTCTCTGTTTAAGGAAGGTCAGTCAAACTGACTCTTGACCAAACAAGCTGGTCCCGTGCATGTGGAGTGTGTGTACACACTATGCACGCTCAAGTGTATGTGGGCTCCACTGTGATATATATATAGAATTCACTCCATCTATTCATTTCTCCGCACAATTTAAGGTGTTGATACCGAAACTGAAGAATTTCAGGATACTAAGCGGGCCCCAAATCAGGAATTTATGGGGCTGATCTGCATGTTGGGCCATTTCTGAAGGGATCTGAGGGCCGAAATTTGACGTGTATGGTTAATTTGCGGTCCCCAGGCCACGTATGAAGTTTCGTGTCAATCTAATGGAGAAAACCTTGTGATCTTACATTCTACACTAATTTCAGGCCATTTGAAGGTGAACGGCTGGAATTTCTCTGATCTCTGGCGTGTAAATCCTCGATTTTGGTCCCATGGAGTCTTGTACAATGCCTTGGTGATGCCTAAGTATTAAATCTATGCTTTTAGTATCCTTTTTCAGTCCATGCTCAAAAAGTCACCTTGCAACATAAACACGATAAAAACAGGCCGTTAGCATTATGTTCGTAAATCCAGGTAATAACTAAGGTCTGATATGTAATATTTGACCCTCAACACAACCCCCAACCAGCATTTTGCTAGTCCCGAGAAAAATATGCGAAAAATAAGTTGAGAATTACAGGATAATTTTCTATGAAACCGAGTGATATTTTGAAAAATGAATTAGATACAAGAAATCTAAGATTCCTGAATGTTGGAAATTATTTTCTCCTGGACTCAAGCACACAATAAACTTCATAATTAAGTTCAAGGTATTAATCCATTAATTAGAATAATTCTAAACATTGAGTTCCATGGATGTATATTGTAATATCGGCTTATCAACATTAAAATTCACTTCTCTATTTCAGGATATCATCGGTAACCATAAGAGCATTCATGATACCAAAATTTTCCTTACCGATCATCTTTCCATTCTTTCAACTTTTGATTTTTCCATTGAAAGTAACATCAAGAAGGGGAATCAAATCCTCACCTACAAGGAGCAAACCTATGGTAAAGATTTTACACCCGACTCTTTTTTCACATATCATTCAAGGAGTATTAAATCTACACTTATAGGGAGCAAACCTATGGTGAAAATTATTCGCCCAACTTTTTTCAAATGTATCTTTTTTTTTTCTTTTTTTTTCTTTAATTGATCATGACGGGCAAATTTTCAAGTTGGTTCCTTATATGCTTAGTGATTACCATATTAACCCTTCAATATCAAACTGAAACCTTAATGTGAAAGCGAGATGTGACATGTGAAACCATGACTCGATCAATGTTTACGGCTTCTAATTTTAGATTAATAATTCAAACTTAATTATGAAAACTAACAACTACTGAATCCAAGAGTCATAAATTATCATCATCATGAATCTTAAAAATCTAAATTAGGGATATCTGTCAAAATCACTTCGAATTCATAAGAATTTTCAGAAAAATTTTAAAAATTTTCATAATTTTTGTTCAAGACCAAGAAAAACACTGATTAGGAAACCTAATCTCTCACCCCCAACCTAAAATCTACATTGTCCTCAATGTAAAAGAAATGAGCATGCAATGCACATGGGACAACAAAAGTAAATAAGAAGTGATTAGAAGATAATACCTGAATAACGAATTGAGAGAGATTTTTCAAGAGATCGCTAGGAGAGAGCAGGTTAGTATGAGAGTGAAACCAATAAAAATATCAAAAATAAAATCCTACCTATACCACTTTTGTAGGTGCTCTCGATTACATTTAGCATATGCAACAAGCCTTTAAACCCCTAGGTTACCCCTAGTGGACGAGTTGTAGTCTTGTGAGGGTTTGCAGTAATGTTACCCACAAACATTGAACTAACTAACTAGAAAAATGAAAATGGAATGAAAAGATGGGTTGCCTCCCAGGAGCGCTAAGTTTACCATCTTCAGTCAGACAAATAAAGCAAACTACCCTAGTCCTATGAAAGCAATAAACCTACCTATACCTCCATCAGACTAGGAGGTCAATCCTAGTAAACAGGAGCAGTCAGAGGCATGGACATGTCCTCTTAATCAAATTTCTATACAAATGGTTTTAATCGATGTCCATTTACTTTAAACTCCTTGTCATTGTTGGGATCTCTTATCTCAATAGCTCCATGAGGATAAACAGTAATAACAATGTAGGGGTCGGTCCAACGAGATCAAAGCTTATCCGAAAGGAGATGTAGTCGAGAGTCATACAAAAGGACTTTCTGACCTGGCGTGAATGAATTTCATAGAATATGTTAATCATGAAACGCCTTCATCCTATCCTTATAAATTCTCGAGTTCAAGTACGCATCGTTCCGAATTTCTTCAAGTTCATTTAATTGAAGTTTGCGTAGCGAGCCAGCGTTGTCCAGATTGAAATTCAAATTTTTGATCGCCCAGTACGCTTTATGTTTCAATTCCACAGGAAGGTGACATGCCTTCCCATAGACAAGTCTAAAGGGAGATGTTCCAATAGGGGTTTTAAAAGCAGTACGGTATGCCCATAAGGCATCGGTTAATCAAGTTGACCAATCCTTCCGATCAGGGTTAACCGTTTTCTCTAGGATATGTTTGATCTCTCTATTGAAAATCTCAGCTTGTCCACTTGTCTGTGGATGGTATGGGGTGCTCACCTTATGAGGGATACCGTATTTCTTCATTAAGCTTTCAAATGGTCCATTACAAAAGTGTGAGCCCCCGTCACTAATGATGGCGCGAGGTGTCCCGAACCGCGACAGGATGTTTTCTTTTAAAACTTTAATGACCATGCGATGGTCATTGTTGTGGCACGGAATTGCTTCGACCCATTTAGTGATATAATCTACGGCGAGCAAAATATACAAATTTCTAAAGGATTGGGGGAAAGGTCCCATGAAATCGATGCCCCGGCAATCAAATGCTTCTATGATAAGGATGGGATTCAAGGGCATCATATTTTAATAGGACAATGCTCCCAATTTTTGACAACGCTCACAAGCCTTACAAAACTCATGAGTGTCCCTGAACATGGTTGGCCAATAAAAGCCACACTGTAGAATTTTGATCGTGGTCTTTTTAGCAGAAAAGTGACCACCACAAGCCTGTGAGTGATAAAAAGAGATGACACTCTGATGCTCATCGTCTGGCAAACATCTCCTTAGGATTTAGTCTGGGCAATATTTAAACAAATATGGATCATCCTAGAAAAATTTGCGCACCTTGGTAAAGAATTTCTTCTTATCTTGTGACCTCCAGTGTGTTGGTATGGAACCTGTAGCAAGATAATTAGCAATATCAGTGAACCAAGGTGAATGGGAGACTTTAAACAATTATTCATCAGGGAACATGTTATTAATATGGGTCGCCTCAAGGGAATCAGAGGTATTAAGGTGAGAAAGGTGATTCACCATTACGTTCTCTACTCCCTTTTTGTCTTTAATTTCTAAATCGAATTCTTGGAGTAGAAGGATCCATCGTATCAGGTGGGGCTTAGAATCATTCTTAGAAAGAAGATACTTAAGTGCCGCATGATCTGTATAAATAATGATCTTGGATCCGATCAGGTAGGATCTAAATTTATCTAAAGCAAACACTATGGCTAAGGGTTCCTTTTTCGTAGTCGAATAGTTCACTTAAGCAGGATTTAGAGTCCTACTTGCGTAATAAATGATGTAGGGCCTCTTATCTTTTTTCTAACCTAGAACCACTCCAAGAGCATAATTAGAGGCATCCCACATAAGCTCAAAAGGCAGGCTCTAATCGGGTGGCTGCATAATAGGTGCAGTGGTTAACATGCCCTTAAGCTTAGTGAAAGCTTCTTGGCATTGCTCAATCCACTCATATGGTGCATCCTTTTGAAGAAGATTACATAAAGGACGAGAGAGGAGACTAAAGTCCTTTATGAATCGCGTATAAAATTCTGCGTATCCTAAGAAGGATCGCATGTCTCTAATGTTCTTGGGTGGAGGTAAGTTAGAGATAAGATCAATTTTTTCCTTATCTACCTCAATTCCCTTGGACGAGATGATATGCCTAAGGACAATTCCCTTTTGAACCATGAAATGGCACTTCTCCCAATTAAGTACCATATTTTTTTCTTCACATCTTTTCAGCACACATTTAAGCCTCTCTAAACATTCGCTGAAAGATGAAACTAAAACAGAGAAATTGTCCATGGAGACCTCTAAATATTTCCCCACCATGTCAGAAAAGATAATCATCATATATCGCTGAAAGGTGGCAGGGGCATTACATAACTGGAACGACATCCTTCTGTAAGCAAAGGTGTCATAGGGACATGTAAATGTGGTCTTTTCCTGGTCCTCAGGGGCGATTTTATTCTGATTATAACTTGAATACCCGTTAAGGAAATAATAATAAGAATGACCAGCTAGCCTTTCCAAGATTTGATCAATGAAGGGCAAAGGAAAGTGGTCTTTCCTTGTGACGGTATTCAACTTCTTGTAGTCAATACACATTCTCCAACCAGTAGTAACTCTGGTCGGCACGAGTTCATTATTGGCATTGGCTATGATGGTGATCCTAAACTTCTTAGGAACCACCTGAGTTGGACTCACCCATTGACTATCTCCAATAGTTTGAGAACCTCCGCTTTAACCACTTCCTTCATATTTGGATTTAGTCTACGTTGTGATTGCTGAACGGTTTTTGCATTATCCTCAAGATATATGCGATGAGTACAAATCGAGGGGTTAATTCCTTTGAGGTCCGCTATCGTCCATCCAAGAGCTCCTTTATGCTCAAGGAGAGTACCTATGAGCATACTCTCCTGTTCTTTCTCCAGGTAGGCAAAGATCACCATCGGGTATGTCTCATCTTGACCTAAATAGAAATATTTTAAATCAGAAGGTAAAGGTTTTAGGTCAAGTTTCTGTGGCTTGAGGTTAGATGGTAGAGGCACTACATCAGTTTGGGGTAACTCTTCTAATTGTGGCCTCCACCGGTTAACTTCAAGTACCGGTGTAATATCAAGTATGGCACACGTCTCCCTAATTATATCATCATCAAGATCATGGGAGTGGTCCAGGCACATCTCTAAAGGATCAGAGGATAAGGTAAGAGGCTTCCATCTTCCACAAAAGAATCAATCATGTTAATGTTGTGAAAATCGTCATCATCCTCTGAGTTGCTTCTGTTATTAAAAAAGATATTTGACTCCAATGTCAAATTTCTAAAAGACAGTCATGACACCATTCCTGCAATTGATAATTGCATTTGAAGTGAAAAGGAATGGGAGACCAAGAATGATGGAAATCTGAGTGCTCATGTCATTGATGGGTTCGGTGTCCAGGATGATAAAATCTACAGGGTAGTAAAATCTATCGACCTGGACCAATACATCCTCAATTATCCCTCTTGGTACATGAACAGAGTGATCAACAAGTTGTAGTAGGTCCGGGTGGGTTTTAATTCACCCAAACCTAATTGTTGGAATACCGAGTAGGGAATCAGATTGACGCTCACTCCTAAGTCAAGAAGTGCGTGATCAATTCGATAGTTTCCAATTACACATGATATTTTTGGGCTACCGGGATCTTTGAATTTCTGTGGCACCTCTTGTTTTAGGATGGCACTCAGTTTCTCAGTCAAGGAAATCTTCTTTTGAACACTTTGTCGTCGTTTGGTCGTGCATAAGTCTTTTAAGAATTTGACATATAAAGGTATTTGTTTTATGACATCAAGTAGAGGAATGCTGACTTCCACTTGTTTCAACACCTCTAGGATATCCTGAGAGTTAGAGAGACATTTTGGTGCAACCAACCATTGGGGGAACGGAGCAACTGACTTCTCTAGAGGTTCCAGTTCTAATTTTTGTGGGCATCACCAGATCCATCATTGTTGTCCTCTTCTAGTTCTTGAGGCTTTTCGGGCCTAACCGAAAAGATTTTATCAATAACCTTCCCACTCCTAAGAGTGGTGATGGATTTAGCATACCCCATTTGATTTAAAGAGTTTAGGTCACTAACTTCATATTGCGGTTTAGGATTGGGAAGAGGTTGAGCTGGGAAGCTCCCCTTGCTCCCAATCGTATTTTCAGCCTCAAGTCCTTGTATCGCTTTTGTAAGGTCTTGAAAGGCTTATAACATACCCTGATTGAAAAGCTCTTGCTTTTGGAAGTGTTTTAAAACCAAATCCTCTTGAGGTTTCTCTTGAGTTGGAACTTGACTTAGGAAACATTGAGGTGTAGCAGTTTATCCATTCCTCCAACAAAAATTGGGATAATTTTTCCAGCCAGGATTGTACGTATTAGAGGTTGGTCCATTGAAAGGTCTTTGATAGTTATTTACGGCATTGGATTGTTCATTCAATACTTCTCGAAAAGTAGGTATTGTAGGATAATTTTCAGTTATATGAATGTTACAATCATAGATGCCAAAAACACTTTCATTAACCTTATCCTTCTTTCCTTCCATGGCCTCAAATTTTCTTATGAGTGTAGACACTTTATACTTGAGATTATCCTCTTCTTTCATGAGATATACTCCACTTTTCTCCTTAGATTGAGTTGGCCTGGACGTGGTGTTTGAACTTGGGTAATAGTCCCATGATTGTGTTTTTTCAGCAAGACTATCGAGGTAATCTCATACCTCGTCAACATTTTTATTAATGAATTCTCCATTACACATTGTCTCGACCATTTGGTGCATGGAAGAAGTCTGTCCATCGTAGAAAAAATTTGTAATGCGCCACGTTTCAAAGCCATGTTGTGGGCATGAACTGACCAAATCCTTGAACCTTTCCCAACATTGGAAGAATGTTTCATCTTCCTTTTGGGCAAAGTTCATGATTTCTTTTCTGAGGGTAATTATTTTATGATGTGGGAAAATTTTCTTTATAAATTCCCTCTGCATATCATTCCATGTGCCAATGGATCTAGGACGCAGTGAGTGAAACCACGTCTTGGCCTTCTCTTTCAAGAAAAATGGGAAGAGTTTCAGCCTAATAGTATCCTCAGATCATTAGGAAAGTATAAGGTGGTTATAATCTCGTCGAACTCTTTCAGATGTAGATACGGCTCTTCAAACTCGAGCCTATGGAACTTAGGAAGGAGTTGGAT
Source organism: Magnolia kwangsiensis (assembly GCA_037074715.1). Taxonomy (NCBI): domain Eukaryota; kingdom Viridiplantae; phylum Streptophyta; class Magnoliopsida; order Magnoliales; family Magnoliaceae; genus Magnolia; species Magnolia kwangsiensis. Next base: position 46,786,562 of record CM073587.1, read on the forward strand.
AACCTCTGGATTGATGTCCATCTGTCCTGTATTCTTAGGAAAAATCATGCATGAGGGTGTACACTCCCCCGCCGGTTGTAAATAATCTCGTAAAGTACGAGGCGGGGGTGCTCGATACACCTCATTCTCAGCTTATACTTCCTCAACCCTAGGTTGGGGTAGTGCTTGAGGTTGATTTTCAGCCATAACCTCAATTAACTCAGGGGAATTTAAGTGGTGTCTAGTCCTACGATGGACAGTCAGCCCCTCAACTAATCCTCCTTCAGTTAAGAGACGTCGAGTGTTGGCACGGGCTCACTTGGGCATGAAACACTAGCAGCCCTTGATTTAAATTCTAAACTTAGACTTAAGGAAGGAAGTAAAACTCTAAAAAGAAGAGAGGGTTCGAGAGAAGTTACCAAATTAGAGTCCCTAAGTCAAAAACCTGCAAAACAAACAAAATAAGTTAGTTTCTAAAAATAGAAAGTCTAAGAATAGAAAATTTTTAATTAGAAGTAAACTAATTTCTGAATAAAAAGAAGAAATTCCTAAGAAAAGAAAGTAGAAAACAAATTAGGAAAGTCTTAAACTAAAAAGTACGTTAATAAAAGGGAATAAAAAGTAGAAATTAGAAAGAGCTTACTGAATTAGAATTTTCTATCTTAAAATCCTACAAAACAAATAGGTTAGTTTCTATAAATCAACAAAAATAATCTAACCTAAAATTAGAGTAATCCTAATCTTAAACTAATCCTAAAACTAGTTAATTTTAGAAACGCAATCGTCAGTCCCCAGCAACGGTGCCAAAAACTTATTCACTCCCCAAGTGCAGGGTTGTGATGTAGTAATAAACTCGGTAAGACCGAGGTTGAATCCCAAGGGACTGAAACTTGTACGTTATCTAAAACTAATAGAATTAGTACTAGAATGAGATGAAATCTAAATTGAATGTAATTTGAAGAATAATGATGAATTAATTTTTTAAAACTTTAAAGAATTCAGGGAAAGGAAACTAGGGATTTAGAGGATCCACTTGTAGAGATCAGGGAGATCTTACGCCTGCTTTATGGAAATTAAACTGAACTGGCATTAATATAGTTTTCAAGAGATAAAAGGTATATGAATTAGAATGGATTCCATCACCAAACCATGCCCAGGACACAAAGAAAATAACAGAATTAAAACTAATTACCAACCAATCAACAATGCATGAAGGTTAGGAAGGGTACCGTCATCCGACCATGCCCATGAGACTATGGTGAACAACAGGACTTCCTGACGTCATAAACATAAAGGAAAGGAAGATGTTCAAAGAAATTGCAGACCCATTGTAATTTTAGTCACAACAGACCATTAAAAATTAAAAAACATTCCCATTAATAAACTAAAATCAACATGAGATCAGTCTTAAACAAAAGGCACAAGCAACAGGTCCTCCCATCACACTACAAGATTCACCTCTTAGCGTTAGCTAAGAGGTTTAGCTCATCCCAGACATGATGAAGCTAAATCCCTTAAAAAATACAAATAAAGAAAATAAAAAATAAACTCTACTCTCTCTTCTGTATAGCTGATGTCCACGACCACACAAGATTTTGGATCCCTTTCCCCCATCACTCTCGTGCATTCTCTCTCTCTTTATGTAACACCCTGAAAATCGGGGGTCGTGTATAAACTCAACTCCCGAGTTCCAGACCGTCACTTATGCAACAAAAATGGTTATGATTCAATGTTGTCTGATTTAAAGCATTCACATGAGTAAAAGTATACCAAAACTGCAATTCATACTTCAGATCCAGTGATAAAAGCAAGCGGAAGACTAAACAATATATATATCACTGTATGGAAAAACAAAGTAAATCTCATCTGTCTCCAAAGTATGACTACATCTCTGAGTCTCATATACATATACATAAACAAAAAATAATGTTCAAAATAGTCTCACTGATGTCCCCTCTATCCAGGTCGCCTACGGGAAGCCGTCGTGATACTGCATATACGAGAACTCGTCCTGGTCCTCGTCGATCTCTGGCTCCACCTCCTGGATCTCGGCCTCACCTGCATCTACAACAGGGTCTGGTGGGTGTTGCAAACACCATCCCGTAACGTGGGAGTGAGTGATCAACTCAGTGGAATCATAGAGCAAAGATTAGCATGTTCACAATTCAATCACGCGATAATAGTAAAGCAGTAAATCAGACAATCCTAATACTGTTGTTAATGCAAGATGACATGACGTGATGTATGCCCTCACCGACGATCACCCTCATGCGGCAACATCTTATGACCGCGGCATGCCACACTCCCTAGAGTGCTCCACATCTTCCAGGCACATGCAATGCTATGGTGATATGATTTCCAAGTTGTTATTAGTCCATTCAAACAGCAGGATTGGGAAACTAAGGTACTTCCCTTGTATCAATCCCAACACAGATCCTGTCTAGGGTCGTCACTCGTAGTAATCTCATACGATGTATATTTCGTAGGTCACTGCAAGGGCTGCCAGGGCTGTTGCTCGCACTCGTTGCACCGCTCCCCCATCACCTTATCAATACAGGCCTACTGTACTCTGCTGCAACGGAAGGGTCGTCGCCTCCCGTGGACTCAGAATACGCTCGCGGTCACTACAAAGGGCTCGTCGCCTGATCAGTGTAGGCCGACAGCTAGAATATAGTGTCCCATGCCACCATAATCTGCTCACGAGTCTAGGTGCTCACTGGTCACTACGGGGAGGTTTGTGGCCCCAGCGTAGGCCGATAGCTCGACCACGGTGTCCCATACCACCATGCCCGGCTCATGAGTCTTCGTGGATCAAGGTACCATGGTTAACAGGGTTTACAATGGTAAGTTCAGTACCCTAGGTTCAAGCAGTTATGACACATACAAGATGAACATACATCGGCCAGTCGGGTTACTTGACGGGCTCGACTAGCGCGATCGCATCTCAAGTCGAACGACATGAAGTGCATAAAACACTTCGCGTGGCCTAACCACTGCCGCCAACTCTAAACACGAATCACGTTCATCGACGCGTCGTTCGTGGCTAGGACCAGTCAGCCACGAATTCGCTCGGTTACCGACTGCCTGGACTAAGTCTAGTCCCACACATCTATGGAATCACATTAGCAATATATGTAAAGGTATTGGAATTGAAATATAATCATATGAGCATGTTAACACATGTTATAACATTCAACTTAAGCAAATCTTCAAGACATACTTTCCATGCATGTAATGGAATCATGCATAAGGTCAACATGTAGGAAATCATTTAGGTCAGCATATTAACTAAGAAATCAATCTCAAACTACTACATAACATCATTTAATTCAATACATACTAATACAAGCATTTATACAAACACATACACTACACACTTAAGTCTACATATAGTATGTCGACCCAAAGTGCGCAACTAGGAGAATCTCTTCGCCAAACTAATTATGCAAGCATTCCTAACTCCCTAATGCGACAACAAACCATGTCAATCACGTCAGCAAAATATGAATGTAGACCGCACTTCCTACAAATGACTAAAATGCCCTAAATCTCATATTCTTCGTTAATTTACGAAACAGGAAACAGAAAGCATGTTGTACATGTCAAACGGCGGTGCCGTCGATAATCTACTATTAAACGACATTAAAAGCGTTGTAAACCGTTAATCAAAGCGTCTAAAATCCTCACCTAGTCTCTTACGGATGCGGGAATTTGAACGGAGCGTGTACGCTTCGTCTACGGCAGTAGGAGAACCTGTTTTACGAAATACGTTAGCTAACACGCTACGAATCCAAGTAATCCCTAAATCATCAACTTTTAAGGTCGTTTCATACCTGAAAAAGCGGAGAAATCACCGTCCAGGTGATTGGGAAGAGTTGCTGAAACAGCAGCTATCGGTGGCTCGGAAGCGAAAAAAATCCCTTCTTCTCTTTCTCTCAAACTCTCTCTCCTTTATCCTAGGGTTTGCAATTTTTGGATGGGAGAGAGAAATGAGGGTTTCAACCCCTTTTATAAGCTCAAAAACGCCGAAAACAGGCTCCGGAACGAAGTTTACTTGGTGCCTATCCATTTCGGGGCTGTTTCGGTCCAAAAGCTGCTTTCTGGTGGTCCCCTGGTCGATTGCGATCGGAATTAAGCTCATGCATACTAGATGTAGCACGTATTAAGTTTTCAGTCTGGCAGGGTTCGCAGATCGCACGTGGCGGACCAGTTTCAGTTCAGCGGTCACCGCACGTAGATCAGGGCTGAAAGTCTCATGATATTAAATAGAAATTTTTCCTGATCCGAGGGTGTAATCTGGATGAATTCTGACGGTCAGAATGCTTAATACTGACACGTCAAGTCGTGTGCCAGATTTGAATTTGAAATTCCAAATCTGTCCCTATTCGCGATCTCTTCAGTCCGAGTTCAACGAAATAGTCTGTGATTATCGGTTTGACTTGATTTTCGAGATGATTGTCAAGTCCAGCTGGGCGGTTCTAACGGTCTAAGATAGGAGGTATCGGACCTTCGACGCGCTGTCTAAATCCAATACAAAAATTCAATGTGGTCCAGAGAACAGACCTGCTTAGAGTTTGATCCGAGGTTATAGAGTATTGTAGAGTTATTTGTTCTACTCGATTTGGGTCTTGTAGAACGTATTTAAAGTGATCAGGGACTATTTCCCAGCTACTCTAGCGTTGCGCTAGCTAACTTACGCTTAATTTCCATGGAAATTAATTCTACGTGATTTCGGGTCGAGTTGGTACTCGAGCCTAAGTATGGATTTTTCACGGGCGTTACACTTTATAGCTAAGGAGAAGTCAGCTGGAAAGAACCGATGTTGCTGCTGTCGGTGAGAAGATCTTTACGCACCAGCGTGCGTAACTTTCTTTACACAGCCAAAAAGTACGCAACTCACACCACTTTCCTTTCTTAGTTTCCCACAAACCACCATCCCTAGGGACGTTTTTGAGCGGACTTTACAATGGATGGTTCTGATCGGTCATCCGATAATTGATGATGGGCCAAGAAGATCCGTGTAACATCCTGAAAATCGGGGGTCGGGTAGAAACCCAACTCTCGAGTTTTAAAACGTCACTTATGCAACATAGATAATGATGAATGCATGTTGTCTATAGAATGACATTAAACAAGATTGGGACTAAGCCAAAACAACATATCATACTCCAAAGACAGTTAAATTAGCAAGCGGAAGACTATGATAAATATATAAAATATATAAATGAATGTAAGTCTCCAGAGTGTGAAGATGTTACCAGGTTAACTAATTACATGTATACTCCAAAATAGAAAGAAAAGAATATACATGGGTGTGTAAATAGAAGGCAAACCGCCAAGTGTATTGGCATCTAATCAGTAACCCTATAAACCCGTCGATCAGAACTAGCATATAGGAGAAATCCTCCTCATCATCAAACAAGTCTGGCTCTGCTTCACAAGCAGCGCCATCACCTGAAACTAAAATAGGGACTGGTTGGTGTGCGCAACACCGTCCCGTAATGTGGGAGTGAGTAGCTAACTCATTGGAATCATAGAGCAAAGGTTAACATGTTATCAAATCAATCAAGCGATAATGATAAAGCAAAAAAATTAAACATTCCTAAATACTGTGATTAATGCAAGCATGAAATGAAATGATGGATGCCCTCACCGACATACTCTCTCATGCGACACCATCTTATGTCTGCGGCATGCTTTCTTCCCTCAGTGCTCCACATCTTCCAGGCATATGCAGTGCGATATGAATATGATTACCGAGTTGTTATTAGTCCTTTTCATACAGCAGGATTGAAAAACTAGGGTACTTCCCTTATATCATTCCCAATAAGGATCCTGTTTAGGGTCGTCACTCCTAGTAATCTCATACGATGATATATTTCTAGGTCACTGCAAGGGCTGTCAGGGCTGTTGCACGCACTCGTTGCTCCACTCCCCCATCACCTTATCAATACAGGCCTAGTTTATATCCTCAAGACTGCATCAGAACTCATCGCCCCCATGTGGTGTCAAGATAAACTCAAGGTCACTACAAAGGGCTGTCAGGGCTGTTAATCGCACTCGTTGCTCCACTCCCCCATCACCTTATTAATGTAGGCCGACAACAAGAATATAGTGTCTCATACCACCATAATATGCTCAGAGTAGGGTGCTCACTGGTCACTACGGGGAGGTTTGTGGCCCCAGCGTAGGCCGACAGCTCGACCATGGTGTCCCATACCACCATGCCTAGCTCATGAGTCTTAGTGGATCAAGGTACCACGGTTATCAGGGTTTTCACTGGTAAGTTCAGTACCCTAGGTTCAAGCAGTTATGATGAATACAAGGTGATCATACAATGGTCAGTCGGGTTACTTGATGAGTCCGACTAGCACGAGCGCACGTTCAAAAGACCGACATGAAGTGCACAAGCACTTCGTGTGGCCTAACCACTGCCGACGACTCTAGTACGACTCGGGTTCGTCGTACACATCCTTCATAGCGAATAGAATCCAACCACGAATTCTAAGTTGTTACCGACTGCCTGGACTAGAGTATAGCCCCAAGCACATGTAATGTGAATCAGTAATCATATGAGAGAGACAGAATTGAAAAATAAGTAATTCCAGTATGTTATCAGCATGTTATAACGTACATCATAAGCAGTTAACCATACACAAGTATTTCACGCCCAAGGTAATCAATTCAAATAAACAAGCATGGAGGAAATCATGTGCATCATCAAAGTAGTTGAGAATCCAGTCTCAACACTAATCTACAACACCATTTACTCAATACTTACTAATACATACATTTATACAAATACTTAGACTACTCAACTCCAACGTACTTGACGTATGTTGATTCCAACATATAATATGACAGATCCTTATATCAAGGAGTTTTCTAATACACAACAATCATGTTGTTACATTCAAAACATATGGCAGGTAAAAATCATATTGATTTAGGCATTTCAACAAACACTTAGTCTACACACATTAGTCTACATAGCATATGTCGACCAATATGTGCATTAGGGCGAATCTCTTCGCCAAACAGATCATACACGTATAACTAGTATAGGTACACGGTAAATACTCATGGCAATCATACCGAAAAAATACGTACGTATACCGTATTTCCTACAAATACCTAAAATACCCTAAATCTCATATTCTTCGTACGTATTCGAATTAAAAAATGGACAGCATGTTCTACATGTCAAACAGCATCCTTATCATCAATCTACCATTAAACAGCATTAAAAGCTTTTAAAACAGGTAATCTAAGCGTCTAAAATCCATACCTAACGCCATGGGAGCGTAATGAATCGAATAGGAACTCTACGTCGTCGTCAACGACTGATTGACAACCTATAACACAAGGTAAGTCAGCTACTTAGCTACCTGTACCCATAGGAGCCTTAAAACAGGTTAGGGTTAGAGTTTTCTTACCTAGAATGAAACTGGAATCGCCGGAATAATGATACAGAAGGGTGGATGAGGCACGTAGAGAGACTGGGAAGAATCCCAGGAAGAATCACCAACTTCTCCTCCACTTTCTCTCTCTTTTCTCTCTCTCACTCTCTAGGATTTGGAAAATTTGTATGGATTAGAAAGCTAATGGTTTAAGGCCCTTTTATAAGCTAAAAACTCATGAAAATAGACTTATGGCTAAGGTATACTCATACTATAACCAAATCGGGCCTAGTCCAATCTAATGGAGCATTTCTGGAGGTCCCCTGACTGAATGCGGTCTGACTTAAGCTCCCTGACATTGGATCTAGGTCAGGCAGAGTTGTCAGTCTGATCAGAAATCTAGATCGACCGTGGTGGACCAGTTTCAGTTTAACGGCTACCGGTACTCGATCAGAGCTACAAGTACTATGACATGTAAGGGCCACCTATCCTGATCCGATGGTAAAATTTGATCGAATTCTGACGGTCAGAACGCTTAGAAAATGTCGCGCAAGTGACACGTGCCAGATTTCATAATTTATATTTAATTTCTAACATTTCTCACACTCTTCACTCTGGACTCAAGGAAATCGTCGTGGGACATCATCTGGTCTTGATTTTTGAGGTGATTGTCAAGTCCAACTAGGCGGTCAGGATTGTCTAAGTTCGGGATAATCGGACTTCAGATGTGTGGTCCAAATCCCATACAAAGTTTTTGAATGCTCCTGTGAGCAACCGGGTTTAGAGTTTGATCCTAGGTTTTAGAGTATTGTAGCGTCACCTATTCTATACATTTTGGCTCTAACAGATCGTATTGAAAGTGATTGGTGAGAATTTCATAGGTCATCTAGTGCAGCGCTAGTTGATTCTTGTTAGATTTCTAAAGAAAGTAGCCTATAATGATTTCCATTTGAGATGAGATTTGAAGGGTGGAGTGAGGGTGTTTGGAAACGGAAGAAGGAAGAGTTTGGAGAGGGACTTTTGAAGAGATTTGAGAGGTTTTTCAAGAAATGGAAAGCTTAGAGGGGTGATTTATGAAGGAAGTAGTAGATTGGAGGGATTTTGATCGATGACCCATACCTCAAGGGGTTACCCTAGCCCCCAAAGCTCATCGGCCCGAAGGCCCGCCCAATTGGGGCCCACTGTACGGCAAGGCCTCATCGAACCGGCGAGGTCCTCGGAGACCGTTGTGGTTTTCGGAGAGGGCTTGCCCATGGAGAGAGGTCCTCCTATCCCTTGGGTCTCAAAAACATGTGGGGCCCACCTTAGATCATTGTGGATTAGCGTGGGTAGGCCCACGACTCCGTTTGAGGCGTTTCGGGGCCAATTTATAAACCGAAATGATTTTATACAATGTATAACATATGAATTTGGGGTAGGAGACGCTAATCTATCCAACTAACCTATTTATTTTGTTAGATTCCAAAAGGTTAAGGTTCAAGACCCATTTTATCCATTTATTTACTATTCATGGTAAGTTTTAGCTTCGGTATTGTTCTTCATCATTAATACCCTAGGATTGGTGTGTATTATGAATGTGTTTAGAAAATAAATGAAGAATAAAGTGGTGGAGGGTGAGATTTCAAAGGAATTGCATAAAAAGAGGTTTTAGGCTTTGAGATTGAGTGTAAGATGTTGGGGTTGACTTACCACCTAAGGACATTCATTTGTAGGTTTGGAATGGAATGAAACATGGCCTAAACCCTTCGATTGACGGTCTAGAAGTGATTTGGGGTCGTTGGGTGTGATCAGAAGTGTGCACGGACTCAATTTTCGACGACTGTTTACAGTGAGTTTTCATTTAAGTATAGTTCTTTACTATTTAAACATGAGGATTCATGTCTAATATGAAAGTACTAGGAGAAGTTTGAAGAATGAGGTGGTGAAAGGTGAGAGTTTGAAGGAAATGGGTTGAAAAGTGATTTCTTTGGCTTTGGGAATGAGCTTTGAGAGTGTTATGGTTGACCCATTTCCTAAGGACGTCTAACTCCAGGTTGACAAAAATTCAGGGCGTTACAATCTACCCCCCTTAAAATAAAATTTCATCCCCAAAATTTACCTAAGGGTAATAAGGAAAGATTAATCATTTCCTTCACCTAAGTTTTGTTGATTTCATGTTTCTATACGTGGTAGGGTGTATATGATCTATATAAGTCTGGTTCCTTTTGGTCTACCCCCTTAAAAATTACTTCTTTATGCATTACTTCTACCTTAACGATTTGCTACAATTTATGTCCTTACCTGTTTGGCATCTTGGCGACAATTCCCATCTACTTAGAATAAGATATATATTTTCAGTGGTTGACCTGTACAGAGAGACGGTTGTAGTGGGCTTGATCTCGATACGTCGAATGTCCGCCTGTCCAGGGTAGACAATGTTGTATCCCTTCCTAATCCTGGTGGATCGTGGTCTTCTGCTCAGCTAAGCAGTGAGTCCATTGGTAGTCGTCCAGGATTGAGGATTTGGGTCAAGCTGCGAATATTTCGCAGTTGTATAATTCAGTAACTCCGTAGTCCGATCACTCTAAACTCTTAGGGAATGCCCATCACTGCAAGGTTCAAATTTTCTATTTGGGTCTTGGTCTAAAGAGTCCTCGTCTTAATTTATATCCATGGTGGGAGTTAAGGGTTTCTATCTTTTCGTCTAACCTAGACTAGTTTCTTTCGATCCTGGGCCAGTGGGGAAGGGGCCAACCAATCTTCTGCTGCACCACTCTGATCTAACGGCTGTATTAGCTGACTTAACTAGATTGGACTCAATACGTTCTACCCCCCTTAAAAATAAAGTTCTACTTAAGGCTCAAGAATATATGTCTCGATCCGTATATCGGAACGAGGTGTAACTTAGGACCTATCCTTGACATGAAATGGGAAACAACCTCTCGCGACGTTGGTCTTCCTTTGTTAATGATGAGTTCTATGGCATTGGTACCTATGGTTGTAGAAAGAAGCCTAGTCTCTATTGTGGTTGAGTTCAAGGGCAGGTATGAGTTGTGACAAGATATCTAATTCTCTACTAGCTATAAGTCCTCGCCATTTTCCAAAGACAAAGTGATAACATTTGGTTGTAGGTGATTGGGCCAACACGGAAGAAAAGTTGTGTAGTGGGTCTGAGCTGGATACATAGACCTCCTGCCTCGCGATGATAAAAAATTTATCGTATCAGTTCTTAATCCAAGTCGATGTCGATCTTCTGCTTGATCAGAGCATTGGATTTATTGGTAACCATTAGGATTAAGAATTCGATTCAAACCGCAAATACTTTGCTTATATATAGTTTCTCTACTCCGTGTCCCCGGTTGCAATAAGTCCTTGGGAAGACAATTCTAAGAGGCATGCTAGTTTATCCTAGCGTTCATCTGAGGGATTTATAAGTCTTCCCTACATATGACCAGTTCTAAGTCAAGCAAGCTTCCTAAGAGTTACTAAAGGAGCCTTTGAGTATTATGGGGATCTATTGAAGAAAAGAAGTTCTACTCCAACCAAATCTAACCTACTATTCCTTAGCATATACAGGCTTTACACTATTTCATATAACTAGTAGCCTAGTCTATAACTCACTGACTGAAATCCAAAGTCGAAACTCATACGCTAGATGGTTTCATACCCTTTCTACTACAGGGGATTGTTCTATCGCCTTAGGGTCAATATTGTCTAATTGGAATTCGATTTTCTATATTGTCAGATCCTTTAAATTCTAGGAGTACCAGCTCTAAGTCCAAAACTCCAAGGGCCTATGTGGCCAATGGTCTCAAGTTGTGTTAAATGGGTCTGCTTTCCTACTCCCACCTCAGATTTGGGAGGGGCATGTTCGGTAGGTGGGTGGGTTGGGATTAAAAATTGATTCATAAACTTTGGAAAATGCGTCTTGTGTTGGAAAGTGTGAGATGGGATTTCCAAATCCCATGATGATAAATTTTCAAGTGAAATTTGAAAGGAATCCTGGGATTTACCTTTAATTATATACGTTCTGAACATGGTGTTGGAAGCCATGGGATACACCTAATCTAGGGGCAATACCTTACACATACATTTATTATAACTTTTACAATTCCATCTGCCCTAAGCGCACCTAATGCAGTTGGTTGAACGAGCCCTACATGTCCCAACATTTGGAGGTTGAGAAGGTTATGGGACTCAAAGGTGTGGGTTTTGTGCCCACATGAGGGGGGTATAAGAAAGGTGAAGATTTGTAAGATGTAGAAGAGGACGGAAGATTGGGTGAATAGATATGGGGATATGAGATCATTTTACATGGTCTCAGCTACGTATGGACTATTCTACACTAATTAATCTCGCCCGTCGGTGAAACTTGATATTCTAATGTAGTATCTAGATTCCATCGCCCCCTTCCTAAGTCAGAGTACGTCAGTGTGCGTTGTGTTACCATAACCCAGGTCCGGTTTAATCCAAATCATGCTCTGATACCATCTGTAACATCCTGAAAATCGGGAGTCGGGTAGAAACCTAACTCCCAAGTTCAAAAATGTCACTTATGCAACATAGATAATGATGAATGCATGTTGTCTATAGAATGGCATTAAAAAAGATTGGGACTAAGCCAAAACAACATATCATACTCCAGAGACAGTTAAATTAGCAAGTGGAAGACTGTGATAAATATATAAAATATATAAATGATTGTAAGTCTCCAGAGTGTGAAGATGTTACCAGGTTAACTAATTACATGTATACTCTAAAATAGAAAGAAAAGAATATACATGGGTGTGTAAATAGAAGGCAAATCACCAAGTGTATTGGCATCTAATCAGTAACCCTATAAACCCGTCGATCAAAACCAGCACATAAGAGAAATCCTCATCATCATCAAACAAGTCCGGCTCCACCTCACAAACAGTGCCATCACCTGAAACTAAAATAGGGACTGGTTGGTGTGTGCAACACCGTCCTGTAACGTGGGAGTGAGTAGCTAACTCAGTGGAATCATAGAGCAAAGGTTAACATGTTATCAAATCAATTAAGCGATAATGATAAAGCAAGTAAATCAAACATTCATAAATATTGTGATTAATGTAAGCATGAAATGACATGATGGATGCCCTCACCGACATACTCCCTCATGCAACACCATCTTATGTCTGCGGTATGCTTTCTTCCCTCAGTGCTCCACATCTTCCAGGCACATGCAGTGTGATATGAATATGATTACCGAGTTGTTATTAGTCCTTTTCATACAGCAGGATTGAAAAACTAGGGTACTTCCCTTATATCATTCCCAACAAGGATCGTGTCTAGGGTCGTCACTCCTAGTAATCTCATACGATGATATATTTCTAGGTCGCTGCAAGGGCTGCCAGGGCTGTTGCACGCACTCGTTGCTCCACTCCCCCATCACCTTATCAATACAGGCCTAGTTTATATCCTTAAGACTGCATCAGAACTCGTCGCCCCCATGTGCTGTCAGGATAAACTCAAGGTCACTACAAAGGGCTGTCAGGGCTGTTGCTCGCACTCATTGTTCCACTCCCCCATCACCTTATCAATGTAGGCCGACAGCAAGAATATAGTGTCCCATACCACCATAATTTTCTCAGAGTAGGGTGCTCACTGGTCACTACGGGGAGGTTTGTGGCCCCAGCGTAGGCCGACAGCTCAACCACGGTGTCCCATACCACCATGCCCGGCTCATGTGTCTTAGGGGATCGAGGTACCAAGGTTAGAGGGGCTTTCCAATGGTAAGTTTAGTACCATATGTTCAAGTAGTTATGACGAATACAAGGTGATCATACAATGGTCAGTCGGATTACTTGATGAGTCCGACTAGCACGAGCGCACATTCAATCGACCGACATGAAGTGCATAAGCACTTCGTGTGGCCTAACCACTGTCGACGACTCTAGTATGACTCGGGTTCATCGTACACATCCTTCGTGGTGAATAGAATCTAACCATGAATTCTAAGCTATTACCGACAGCCTAGACTAGAGTATAGCCCCAAGCACATGTAACATGAATCAGTAATCATATGAGAGAGACAGAATTGAAATACAAGTAATTCCAGCATGTTATCAGCATGTTATAACGTACATCATAAGCAGTTAACCATACACGAGTATTTCACGCCCAAGGTAATCAATTCAAATACAACAAGCATGGAGAAAATCATGTGCATCATCAAAGTAGTTGAGAATCCAGTCTCAACGCTAATCTACAACACCATTTACTCAATACTTACTAATACATACATTTATACAAACACTTAGACTACTCAACTCCAACGTACTTGACATATGTTGATTCCAACATATAATATGACAGATCCTTATATCAAGGAGTTGTCTAATACACAACAATCATGTTCTTACATTCAAAACATATAGCAGGCATAAATCATATTGATTTAGGCATTTCAACAAACACTTAGTCTACACACATTAGTCTACATAGAATATGTCGACCAATATGTGCATTAGGGTGAATCTCTTCGCCAAACAGATCATACAAGTATAACTAGTATAGGTACACGGTAAATACTCATGGCAATCATACCGAAAAAATATGTACGTATACCGTATTTCCTACAAATATCCAAAATATCCTAAATCTCATATTCTTCGTACGTATTCGAATTAAAAAATGGACAGCATGTTCTACATGTCAAACAGCATCCTTATCATCAATCTACCATTAAACGGCATTAAAAGCTTTTAAAACAGGTAATCTAAGCGTCTAAAATCCGCACCTTACGCCTTAGGAGCGTAATGAATCGAATAGGAACTCTACGTCGTCGTCAATGACTGATTGGCAACCTACAACACAAGATGAGTCAGCTATTTAGCTACTTGTACCCATAGGAGCCTTAAAACAGGTTAGGGTTAGAGTTTCTTACCTAGAACGAAACTTGAATTGCCGGAATAACGATACAGAAGGGTGGATGAGGCACGTAGAGAGACTGGGAAGAATCCCAGGAAGAATCACCAACTTCTCCTCCACTTTCTCTCTTTTCTCTCTCTCACTCTCTAGGGTTTGGGAAATTCGTATGGGTTAGAAAGCTAAGGGTTTAAGGCCCTTTTATAAGCTAAAAACTGACGGAAATAGACTTATGGCTAAGATATACTTATACTATAACCAAATTGGGTCTGTTCCGATCCAATGGAGCATTTATGGAGGTCCCCTGACTGAATGCGGTCTGACTTAAGCTCCCTGACATTAGATCTAGGTCAGGCAGAGTTTTCAATCTGATCGAAAATCCAGATCGACCGCGGTGGACCAGTTTCAGTTCAACGGCTACCGGTACTCGATCACAGCTACAAGTACTATGACATGTAAGGGCCACCTATCCTGATCCAATGGTAAAATTTGATCGAATTCTGACGGTCAGAATTTAGAAAATGTCGCGTAAGTGACACGTGCCAGATTTCATAATTTATATTTAATTTCTAACATTTCTCACACTCTTCACTCTGGACTCAAGGAAATCGTCGTGGGACATCATCTGGTCTTGATTTTCAAGGTGATTGTCAAGTCCAACTAGGCGGTCAGGATTGTTTAAGTTCGGGATAATCAGACTTTTGATGTGCGGTCCAGATCCGATACAAAGTTTTCGAATGCTCCTGTGAGCAACCAGGTTTAGAGTTTGATCCTAGGTTTTAGAGTATTGTAGCGTCACCTATTCTATACATTTTGGCTCTAGCAAATCGTATTGAAAGTGATTGGTGAGAATTTCATAGGTCATCTAGTGTAGCGCCAGTTGATTCTCGTTAGATTTCTAAAGGAAGTAGCCTATAATGATTTCCGTTTGAGATGAGATTTGATGGGTGAAGTGAGGGTGTTTGGAAATGGAAGAAGGAAGATTTTGGAGAGGGACTTTTGGAGAAATTTGAGAGGTTTTTCAAGAAACAAAAAGCTTGGAGGGGTGATTTGTGAAGGAAGTAGTAGATTGGAGGGGTTTTGATCGACGACCCATACCTCAGGGGGTTATCCTAACCCCAAAGCTCGTCGGCCCGAAGGCCCGCCCGATTGGGGCCCATTGTACGGTGAGGTCCTCGTAGACCGTTGTGGTTTTTGACGAGGGTTCACCTATGGGGCGTGGTCCTCCTGCCCCCTGGGTCCCAAAAACATGTGGGGCCCACCTTAGATCATTGTGGATTAGCGTGGGTGGGCCCACGACTCCATTTGAGGCATTTTGGGGCCAATTTACAAACAAGAATGAGTTTATGTAATGTATAGCATATGATTTTAGGGTAGGAGATGCTAATCTATCCAACTAACCCATTTATTTTGTTAGATTCCAAAAGGTTAAGGTTCAAGACCCATTTTATCTATTTATTTACTATTCACAGTAAGTTTTAGCTTCGGTATTGTTCTTCATCATTAATACCCTAGGATTGGTGTGTATTATGAATGTGTTTAGAAAAAAATGAAGAATAAAGTGGCGGAGGGTGAGATTTCGAAGGAATTGGATAAAAAAAGGTTTTAGGCTTTGAGATAGAGTGTAAGATGTTGGAGTTGACCTACCACCTAAGGACATTCATTTCTAGGTTTGGAATGGAATGAAACATGACCTAAACCCTTCAATTGACAGTCTAGAAGTGATTTAGGGTCGTTGGGTGTGATCAAGAGTGTGCACGGACTCAATCTCGGTGACTGTTTATAGTGAGTTTTCATTTAAGTATAGTTATTTACTATTTAAACTTGAGGATTCGTGTCTAATATGAAAGTACTATGAGAAGTTTGAAGAATGAGGTGGTGAAAGGTGAGAGTTTGAAGGAAATGGGTTGAAAAGTGATTTCTTTGCCTTTAGGATTGAGCTTTGAGAGTGTTATGGTTGACCCAATGCCTAAGGACGTCTAACTCCAGGTTGACAAAAATCCGGGGTGTTACAATCCGGAACATCCAGTTTTTCTTAAACGTGTAACAGAGCTTACGCAGGGAGCTCTGTTTGTCGGTGGAGCCCACTCCTTCCGATATCCATGAAATCCACTTCGTCTAATGGAACACTCTCGAAAAACTGTTCGGGAGTGTCAAGATTGGGTTGATTTGGGTGTGGTCCACCAGAGATCTCACCCAACCTTTCATCTAGTGTTTGAAGGGTTAGAATCTCTCACATGCTTCTTCTTGGAGATTTTTCACCTAGGTGTAGGTCACGACCCCCCTCCAGACATGATGAATGGCATAGATTGACGATTTACATGATGATGGTGGGTAACTAATGAATCAGCGGACGTTTGTGCGTAATGAGAAATAGCGACTCATTTCTTTGTTTAAGGAAGGTCGGCCAAACTGACTCTTGACCAAACAAGCTGGTCCCGTGCACGTGGAGTGTGCGTACACACTGTGCACACTCAAGTGTATGTGGGCTCAACTGTGATGTATATATAGAATCCGCTTCGTCCATTCATTTCTCTGCACAATTTAAGGTGTTGAGATCGAAACTGAAGAATTTCAGGATACCAAGCTGGCCCTAAATCAGGAATTTATGGGGCTGATCTGCATGTTGGGCCATTTCTGGAGGGATCTGAGGGCTGAAATTTGATGTGTACGGTTAATTTGTGGTCCCCAGGCCACTTATGAAGTTTCGTGTCAATCTGATGGCGGAAACCTTGTGATCTTGCATTCTATACCAATTTCAAGCCATTGAAAGGTGAACGGCTGGAATTTCTCTGATCTCCGGCATGTAAATCCTTGATCTTGGTCCATGGAGTCTTGTACAATGCCTTGGTGATGCCTGAGTGTTAAATCTATGCTTTTAGTATCCTTTTTCAGTCCATGCTCAAAAAATCACCTTGCAACATAAACACGATAAAACTAGGCCGTTAGACAGCATTATGTTCGTAAATCTAAGTAATTACTGGGGTCTGATATGTAATATTTAACCCTCAACCAATATACCAAATCTGATACTACATATTCTTCCATCTACGGCAAGGGGTGATGATGCACTATCCTCCAGACCGTGGATGGCCTAGATGATACAATAATGTCAAAGATGAACCTCACACTTGTCTCAACAAGAGGATGGACTGTGTGGATGATATGTACATGTCACGAGGTCCTAGCAAATGGGGTACAAAGGTAGGATATATCTCTCATGGTGAGTCAAGTGGGTATACAACAAGGTGAGTTCACGTGGTGAGCTAACAGGGTAAATATTAGGTTTTCATAATCTCTTATCATGAATAAACTGGGCTTTCTTATGGGGCCCGATACATACACAAAGTGGGCTTGGTGGAGTTCATACATATAGGACTATGTGTCCTTCAAAATGGATTGGGTAGCCCGCTCAACACCTAAGTGGTCCTTAGGTATGGTCACTAAACTTGGGCAAAACATGTATCTAGGTGAGCCACATTTCTATGGAAGGCCCGGTATGAACATAATGTGGGCTCCAAGGTTTGGACAATCCTATAGGGCATGGTGGAAAGCACCATTATTAATTGGGGGGGGGGGGGGGGGGGGGGGGGGGGCAACAATTTGGGGATAGCCTAAGGGGAAAATGGGTAATACTATCATTAATGGGGGGCCAACGGTTTAAGATAGCCTAATAAGATAAGGGTGGAAACGAGCTCATTAATGGGCCCTAAGGAGGTTTACAATGTGGACATTTAACCATGATTACTCCCTAGTGTGCAGTCCACTTGGGGTTGAAATTGGAATCATAACGGGGGCCCACAGCCCTTACACTAATTGGAAAATGGATGGGCAGCGTGTATAGTGCATACATAAAGGCAGGCCTCACGAGGCAACCCATGGTTTCGTGTATGACACATACATCATGGTGGGCCTATATAAGGTGGCCCATAGTCCATCTAAATAAATGGATAGTGTAACATCCTGAAATTTCATGGCCAGAGTTCGTACACATGCCCAAGAAACCTGGTGTTAATAATGTATATCTTGGATGCATTTGAAAATCGCACCTTATTTTTTTCCATTTGGATCACATCCAAATACATTCATAAAGGTAACATTCACAAGAATAAAATCAACTTGTAGACACCCGACCCAGGCAAACAACTTGAATAAGCTAAGACAATCCAAGAATCATCATTAAATCCCAAACCCTAATCCCAACATGAACCTAAACCTAACCCAAAACTCTTACCCAAACCTCAAACTTCCAATTCGCAACCTGAAACCATAATCCAAATCGTTCAATCCACATACAGCCCGCGCCTATACCCTATACCCTAACCAGAACTTTTTACCCAAACCTAAGTCCAACTATCTAAACCCAAAACTCCTAAAAAGGGGACCATCGGACGAACACGCTTGAGCCCAGCCTGAGCCCTTAATGGGTGGTAGTCCAACTACCGCCACTCGTGGCCCTTATGTGAACTTCTGGGAACAGCTGTTCCAGCATCTGAAAGTCAACTTTCTTTGGAAAGTGCCCCCCATCCGACCTTTTTTACCATTTTACCAATCCCAATATCCAATGAGAGTGCGCCACGTGGCATTTCTCTCCCCTTAACCATTCACCACTTGACATATCAGCTTCACCCCTCTCAAACCCAGAACTTACCACATTACCATTAGAGAAGGCTATAAATAGCCTTCTCCTCTTCACATTTCACAACTACTGCTCATTTCCAAGCTTAAGTGAGAGGGAAAGGAAGAGAAAGGAAGAGAGTGAGGGTGAGGGAGAGCTCCCAAGCCCTAAAGATCAAATTTTTTTAGCCATCTCTTAACCTCCTCATAACCTTCTTAATCCCAAGTCTAACCCGGATTGGTCATGGTGCA